>ML681989.1:30964722-31086006 GCA_007922195.1 Podocnemis expansa | reverse complement strand
AAGTGCCACACAACTCCTTGTTGTTTTTTCACTGGACTAGACTAACACGGCTATCCCTTTTTAAATTTGAAAATGTAGCCTTAGATCAATAGTCAGATAACCTAAATTTAGCAGGCAGCACTATTAATTTACAGTTGTAAAGACTTCATTCGTTTACAGAGAGACATTAAATTCTGGTTATGAAAAGTTTTTGGACTGGTACAAAATTGGTGGACAGTTGTTTAGAAAGAAAATTGATATATTCCTGGAACTAGGGTTCTAAAAGCAGGGGGCCTGAGCCACATCTGTGTTGTTCCACTTGTGCATGAGTGTAATTCCACTGATGTCAGTGGAGTTGTACTGGAATAAAAGTGGAGGGGTGCAATGATGAATCAGGCCCAATATTTCCTATGTAGATATATGTTACTTAGCTCCATTTTGCATCAGAAGTAGAGTGCTCTTATCAGCTGTTGTACATATACCCCAGATGTCTGGCCAACTAAGAGGTCTGTGTAAGGTGAGAAATCATGCATTTATTATTGGTAATTATTTTTGGATCAATAGTTCATAAGTTTGTTTTAAAAAAACTAAAATGTATTCAGTTCAGCATAGTGAATCATTCTTTTAACATCCTTCAAAATAGTTATTTTCAAAAGCTTTTGGGTATATTCTGTTCCCAGTTACAACCATGAAAATCCAGAATCATTCCACTAAGGTCAATTGAGTTACTGTACAATTTTACACCAGTGTTACTGAGAACACAATTTTGCCCTGAGCTCTTTATTTCTTTCCAGAAAAATTGTAAGCTTCATGATAAAACATCCACCAGAAGTCAAGCCAAAGAAGATGAATGAGTATCTAGTTAAGTGGTTGAAATTACCTGGATAATATATGTGAAAACAAGTTCCGGTCATCTGTTTTTCAGCTTCATTGAAGAAACATGGTGTTGATGCTGAGTAAATTAAATTTACAATGTGTTATTTTGTTAGCCTTGGGACAACTGCACAAACCAGGTCCTATCTTAGTGGACATTGCTTAATTTTGCCTTTTGGTTAACACAGGTCAGACCTATAGTGGCTTGAGGCAGAAAAGAGAGAGGACGAGGGGAAAAAATGGAAGTGGCATTTAAAAGATTTTAAGGAATAATGATAGCACTATAATAGAAACTGAACAGCACATTTCATCCTTCTAGCTCTTCGAAATTTCAGTTCCTTTGACAAGTGTGCCAGAGCCAGTGCCAGTCAAAATTGCCAATCACACGGGTTGTAAGTGCTTGTCAAATGCTCAGCAGCACCAATATGCTATCATACGAAGATCTGTCCAGTACCCTGAGGAAGATGGGTAAGGCTCTGCATCTTCACAAAATATTACAGAGTAATATTAACTGCATTAACTAGGACCCTCTTTTGTTTTAAGTCATTTGCTACTGTTTTTTCTTCCATCTTTTGCTTTCCCAAACATCCTGGGTATTCTTCAAACATAAAGCCAAAATCAAACCTGCTGTAACCAAGTATAGTTTGCAGATATTTGGCAGCCACATTAAGGCTGCAGTTTGGCTAACTAGAAGCACTTGGGTTAGCTCATTGAAGTTAATGTACCCACATGTTCTTAAAGTTAGTCATGTTCCTAATTAGTGCATGATTGACTTGGGCCACAGTGTTCCTATCTAGGGAAATACAGCACACCATTGTCATTAATCCACATAATCCAGTTGACAGGTCTGACAGTAAATAATTGCTTGAGCAAGCTAGCAGACTGGTCTTTTCAACTAGTTATATTAATTCTTGTAGAGCTTGTTTAAAATACCTGATCGTATTGTTTTGTCTTCTAGTTGCCCCTTTACCAACAGACTTTGTCACAGTGGCTTGATATGGGACAGCAACAAATGTGAATGTGTTGTAGACAAAGAACATCCTGGCAGAAGGGAAGGTAAAAGTAATAACATTGACATTTCTGCAGCTACGAACTCTGTCAAAAGGAGTTTGATAAGGTTCTCTCTTTCCTCTCACTGAGATTTCACTTTAAGGCTAATTCAATAGATTGCATTGCCTTATTATATAATAATCTAGCTGTAAACACATACATAGCTGATGGTACCTCATGTCATAGTCTTCTGAACATTTTTTTATATAAGAAAGAGCAATAAAGAATAGCAATGTACTAAAAGGAATTAATGTAGATGACAGTTACTCTAATTTTAGGTGTACGCAGATGACAGAGTCATTGTTTTCATGACTTGCAACTCAGTGCTCCACATCTATTCACCTGTATTCAAGAAATGCACATTTTTCTGAGGTTAAAATAAACTGGTAAAGATACTACCACTCAAATTTGGGGCTAAGTTCAGCCCTCCTACATAGTGTACAGATGAAACCACCACTGAAATCAGCAGAGTTGTGTGGGTAAAAATGCGTAGAGTGTGCACATCCGTCCTCCAGCAGTTTTACAGTTCGATTCTGCAAACCATTCTTCACATGACTGGTTTTCATAGGCGAGGGAGGGCATAAATTGCACCTGAGAAGAAATCTGCTTCAGAGACACCATTTTGATGTGTGATGGCTGTGCTTCTCTCATGTGCTGAGGAAGAAGGTAATGCTTCACTCTAGTCCTCCTTGGAGCTCTTTGCTCTCTTTCTCCTTATACCCAGCTAGTTTCCTGGCTGGCAAGTTGAGATTTAGGGTAGACCAGTGACTCCCTCCCTCTCTGCTCAGTCCTCACCCACTGAATAAGGACAGTTAGCCATTCAGGCAAGACCAGAGCTATCTGATACCAGTGGGGCTATTTGTGAGAGTAAGGCTCTTTGTTATCAGACTGACTGAACAGAATAAAGTTAGTAGAAATAATATGTTGGAGTGGCTTCCAAGAAAGCATCCAATGTTGTATAAATTCATAAGCTCATTATCAATTACCTGTCTCCTTCCTCTTCTCTTGGGGAAAGAGAATTGAATCCATAACAAAATTTAATAAATAAATAATAACAAATCGACTGGAAAATTTTCTTTGAGGAAAATAAACCAACTGATATATATTTAAAGAATCTTTCAAGGTGAACATACTGAGATGTATCAAAATGTCTCTAACTACCATAGTGTTTATATTCAGATGGACAATTATGGGAATCTAATAAATTTGGATGACATGGACACAGAAGAAAATCCTATCTTTCTTCTTTTAGTGCTTGTTTATATCATTTCTATGTGTGCACCCCACATGCACAGCTACCATTGATTCTTGCATGAGTGGTATCTGTAGGACCATATCCCATGCCCTGTGGTGCTCCTATGGTGCCCCTATGTGCTCATATGCTGGTATATGAGGCACAACTTGAACTCATATGCTGGTACATAAGGTGTCACCACCCCTGCACCTTCTCAGTTCCTTCTTTTTATCTGTGATGGTTACTGGAATTCCTTCTCTCTCTTGCAGTTACAAGTGCTTCGTAGTTGTTTTATAGTTGTTTAAATTAGTTCTTTGTATACAGTTAAGAGTTAGAAAATTAGGTATTAGTGGTCCCGTTAAGGAAGTTAGCCTCGGGACAAGGCATGCCACATTTCCTAGGTTTCAAGTGGTATTCTGTCTGCTACAATGATCAGCTCAACAATTCTGAAGATGGTTGTTTAAAGTGTTTAGGGGAGATGTACAGAACTGATAAGTGGACAATATGTTAGGGCTTCAGGCCACAGACTAAGAAAGATTGGGACATTCTCCGAAAAGCCCAGTTGATTGAGGCACGACGTAGACCAGCCTCAGAACCACCCTGCTCCAACTTATGTTAGCATCATTGCAGAGTGTACCACTGGCACTGGGCCCTTCTTGGTGCCAATCAACTTCATCTGTATCGAAGAAACGTCAGAAGAAGCAGAGTGCGGACAGAGGTTCTTCCACTGGGCCCAACAGGCACAAAAAGGAAGGGTCAGACAAAGGACCCTCATTGGGCTAATTGCTGGAGTTAGTGTGGCAGAAGCTGACTTCTCCATGTAGGGCTTCAAGTCCATTGAGGGAATCACCTCCAACTTCAAGGAGCAGAAGGTCTCATGTTAGTGGAGCCACTGATGCTGGAGGCTTTTCAGGTGTCCAGGGACTTGGTGGTAATACCAGTGCTCCCACTCCACTGGACTTTCCTTGATCACCAGAGTAGGTGAAGGTTCCTGGACCCAGATGAAAACCCACAAAGGGTGCACCATAGTGGATGCTTGACAGGTACCATTCTCCTGAACGCCAGCACTAGTTCATAACACCCCAGCCCTGGTTCTCTGCTCTGTAAAGGTCTCCTTCTTCATGATACTGGTCTCCAGCAATGTGCTTCTGATTTCCAGTACTGAGCTGCATGTATCCAGTGGAGCATCACCAAAAATCTCAGTTGCACTGGTACAGGTCTTTGTCTTCTTGACTCTGGTCATCAATGATGTGATGATAGGCATAGGACTCCTGGCACCAATTCTTAGTGCCTAATTGCCCAATGCCATACCATTTGCCACACTATCAGCACTCCTCACCAGAGTGGCTCTGCTCCCAGGAAGTCTGTGACACTCCTGAGTACCACAATGGAGCCAGGAAGCACTGTCTGTTCTGGCTTGGTCCCCAAAGACAGATTCATTCTCCTCGGACTTGGATGGGAAATCTAGCCCTCAACCTTGAGAGCACCAACCATAAGGTGCACATTTTTGGTGCAGATCCCATGATTTCAGGTTGGCTCCATGGTCAAAGGCTGGTCTGGTACCAGGATCCTACCCATACCAGTCATCTGAGAAGTGGTCTGCAGCAGACTGCCCCAGTGTAGGATCAAAATTTGGGTTCTAACTCCGACAACTAGACCAAAAGACCCAGTTACAGGAGCAGCCCCCCTACAAAAGAAGGAAATGCCACTCCCTCCCTCAGCACTACCATCATCATCCTCATCCCCAGAAAAAGTGGTCACCGACCCACCTTCCCTAGATACTGCATGACTTCTGGGCCCTTCAAGAACTCCTTAAAAGGAAGGCCTTCAATTTGGACCTAGAGACTGAGCAGCTCATAGAACCCAGGCACAGCTTCTTCAATGGTCTGGCTGCCAGGGTTGCATTACCAAAGCACAAAGAGGACCTTAAGGCAGAACCCATCCTCTCTGTCATCAACGTCAAAGAGACCAGAAAAGAAATTACACCCTAGCCAAGGAATCTGAGTACCTCTTCTTATATGTTCTGAGTTCCCTGGTGGTGGTGATGACTGCAAATGAGTGAGATAGGCATGGCTTGGCTAGCTTGACCTCTAAGAATAAGGACTTGAAGAAACTGGGTCTATTCAGAAGAAAGATTTATTCCACAACCAGTCTTCAGTTCAGTTTCTCTAACCAGTAAGTGTTGCAGAGAAGACATGTTTATAATATTGGGGATTCCCTGGCAAATTTCTAGAATTCATTACCACTAGAGTCTGGTGTTAGATAAGATGGATTCATTGGCAAGGTTGATGACCTCTGCAGTGTCCATATGCAGATGTTCCTGGCTGCTGTCCTCTGGGCTGTCCTGGGAGATGCAGCAATCAATACAGGACCTCCCCTTTGAGGGCAATGCCCTTTTGTTAGAACAAATGGACACTAGGCCCCATGGCATTAAGGACAGCCTTCATTCCCTGGTCCTCCATGGTATGACTCCTGTAAGTGGCAAGAGCAACGTAGAGGCTTTAAATGTTGCTGCCCTGCTCTGACCTACTCCATGACTCGTCTGGGCTCCTTGCACAATTCAAGTGGCAATGACAATCATTATGAGGATGCACCAAAGATGGTGCCCCAGTCTTGCCTTAGGATCCATCCTCTGTTTTATTTCTGAACTGTCTATTGCCCTTCTTCCCTGCATGCTTCCCAATTACATTTGATCGTTGGGTCCTCAACACCATATCAATTCGATACTCCCTGCATTTTTCCTCAGTCCCCCTCTCACTTCCTTCCCTATATCTCTTCAGAGACTCTTGTCATGAGTAATTTCTCATTCAGAAAACTGAAACCCTTCTGTATGAGGGGGCAGAGGCAGTTAGAGGATGGCCCTCAAAAAATGAAGGAAAAAGGGTTTTATTCCCAGGCCTATTACTTTCTTATCCTGTAAGTAAAAGGTGGTCTTGGACCTATCCTGCACCTGTAACAAATATCTCAAGTGGTTGAAGTTCTGCATGGTCTCCCTAGCCTCCATCATATCTTCCTTGGATCCAGGGGATTGTACACCGCCCTTGACTTAAGAGATTCACATTTCCACAGCTAAATTTTTCCTCTGCCATGAGAGATTCCTCTGGTTCATGGTGGACCAGTGACATTATCAATTTACAGCACTGCCCTTTGGCCTTTCGTCCACCACAAGAGTCTTCACAAAGTGCATGGTGGTAATGGTGGCTTAGATCTACCCTTACCTGGGTGATTGGCTCAGCAAAGACAGGTCACAAACTCAGGTCCAACACAGCCTTTATCTGGTGAGGGCTACCTGACAGTGTCTGGGCCTACTAGTAAATAAGTAGAAGTCAACTGTATCCCCAGTCAGCAGATTCCTTGACTTCACCCAAACCAGGTCCTTCATCTCCGAGCCTCAATTCTAAACCAAGTCAAATCTCATCATGTACATTCGAGCCTATTCTTTCATGACCATCCGGACATGCCATAAGCTGCTGGGTCATATGTTAGACTGTATTTACACAGTATTGCATGCGAGTTTATACCTCAGATCTCTACAGTCATGGCTAGCCTTGGCATACATGCCAAGCAGACACAGTTTGGACCAGTTTACACTCTGGCTGCGTGTCCTGTCATCTCTGAATTGATGGACAAACCCACATTCAGTAATGGAGAGCATGCCCCTTGGTGACAGCTGCTATCTGATGCCTGTAGTTAGGGTTGAAAGCCCTCCTCAACCATCTCAGAACACAAGGGATCTGGTCTCAGGAGGATCATTAGCTCAACATAAATGTCAGAGAATTCAAGGCAATACATCTGGCCTCCCTATGTGGCAGGCAAAGTGGTCCAAACTCTAATGAACAATATCACTGTGATGTTTTACATCAACAAGCAAGGCAGAGCCCAGTCATTCACCCTGTGCTAAGAAGCTCTCTGCTTGTAGGACTACTGTGTGCAGAGTGATTTTCATGTGGTGGTTTTATGTCTCCTGGACTTCAGGAACATGCTAGTGGGCCTTCTCAGCAGGTCCTTTCTATCTCACCCCGAGTGGTCACTCCACTTACATGTTGCCACCATGATCTTCTTGAAGTGGGGAACTCCCCAAGTGAACCTTTTCATGTCAGGGCAGAACAGAGGGTGCCACCAGCTCTGCTCAATCCATGATCTCAACAAGGGTTTCCTATCCAACATCCTCCTTCTCCCATGAGCAGGATCACTTACATTTGCCTTCCTGCCAACACCCCTGATCCACAAGGTCCTGATATAGATCAAGTATGATACAGCAGACATGATTGTAGTAGCTCTTGTGTGTCATGACAACACTGGTTTGGTATGTTACTGGAGCTATTAACAGCAATCCCTGCTGGAACTACCACTACGGACAGACTTCCTTTTCCAGAACCATGAGCATCCTCTGCACCTGGGCTAGCATCCCTGCATCTGACAGCATGGCAGCTGCATGGCTAGATGCAGATAAGCAGGCTTGCTCAAGTCAGGTTCAGCAAGTCCTGATGAGCAGCAGAATGTCCTCCACCAAAGCAAAGTATCAGGCTAAATAGAAGAGATTCTGATGTTGGACCTCGAACCAGAATCCCTCTACTTCCCAAATGTTGGTTTGATCCATCCTAGACTTTTGCTTATCAAAAATATTAATGTTTCTCATAATTAAAAGTTCATCTAATGGCACCCTCTGGTCCAAGGTAGATCACTCTGCCTCACCCCCCCCACACACACAATGATCAGGTTCCTAAAAGGCCTGGAGAGACTTTGTGCAAGTCAGGGATTCTGTACCTCCTTAGGGCCTGAACCTAGTTCTATCAAGATTAGAGCCTTCAAACCTTTGGCTACCTGTTCTCTGCTGATGCTCCACTGGAAGTTTCCCTTCCTGGTGGCAGTGACCTCAGCAAGAAGGGTCTTCAAGCAAAAAGTGTTCACTTTGGAACCACCATATACATTGTTTCATAAAGATAAGGTCCAGCTGTGACCTGACCCAGCCTTCTCACCAAAAGTTGCATCACAATAACCAGGACACATTCCTTCCACTGTTCTTCTCAAAACCACACAGATTTAGTGAGAAACATAGGCTACATATCATGGATTTTGGACAAGTCCTGGCCATCTACATTGAAAAGATCAAGCCCTTCCACAGCTTGACACAGGTCTAAGCTGCAGTGGCAGAAAGGATAAAAGGCCTGCCAATCTCTTCCCTGAGGATTTTCTCATGGTGGATAACAGCTTGCATCAAGTTCTGCTTTGAACAGGCAAAGGTACCTCCACCACTGATCATTACAGCCTAGTCTGTCAGTGCTGACACCTCATCAGCAGCCTTCCTGGAACAGGTGATGATCCAAGACACAAGCAGAGTCACTATATGATTCTTGGTCCATATCTTCGTATTTCATCATGCCATCACCCAGAAGTCATGGGACAATGCCAGATTTGACAGAGCAGTTTTGCAAACAGTATGTCCATGAACTGTGAGCCCACCTCAAGAGATACTGCTTGTGAGTCACCTTCTTGGAATCAACAAGAGGAAGAAGTCCAAGAATAAAAAATGGTTATTAACATTTCATAATGCTGTTCTTCAAGATGTGTTTATCATGTCCATTCCATGCCCTGCCCTCCATCCCTGCCACTGGAGTTGATGGCAAGAAAGAACTGAGAGGTCACAGTGTTGATGGCATCTCATATATTGGTGCATGAGTGTGGGGCTCAGAGGGTGCCAGAACCACTAAGGCAAAAATCTCTGTTGATGTGGGTGCACACATACCTAATATGGAATGCACATGAGTAGCACATCTCAAAGAGCAACAGTTATGAAACATTCATAACCGTTTTGTTGTCAATGACCTTTCTTTCAACAAATTAAAGAATCCTAACCAGTAATAAAAGCAACTTGGCAAGCATTTGCATTTCTAGACAAACTGAACTGAGTTTGCTAGCACTTGCCCTCCCCATTGTATTGCTTCTCCTTAATCATGGCATGTGTATATAAACCTCTCAACTATAGTTTCCACTTCATGCATCGGATGAAGTGGGTTGGAGCTCCTGAAAGCTTATGCTCAATTAAATTTGTTAGTCTTTAAGGTGCCACAGGACTTTTGTTGTTTTTGCTATTCCTAGACTGATGATCTAAAACAAAATATATCTACATAAATTTCTTCTGCCTACTACATTCTATTAGAATCAGGAAAGAAAGACAGAAAAAATACACTGTCCCGAAAACCAGATACACTGTAATTGGTCCTTATGGGACACAGGTTTGTCATCCAGGATCAGATCATTAGTCCATCAGTTATGGCATCCTGGCTTTAATGGGGCTAAGTACTTAATACTTGACTGGAAGACCAAAGCAGTGTGTGAGCACCAGGCAAACTTACATTGCACCTGACCTCTAGCCATTTGTGATATGGAGTTACAAAAAGATAAACTGAGTGATTTATAACAATATCTGTATTATGCTTTTGCTGCTATAAACAAAAAGATTACAATAATTAATATTCATTTGCTGAAATAGTGCACTTTAACAGTAGTTTAGACAATTTTAAATAAGACCATGAGGCTATATCCCTTTCTGGCTATAGAGGTTAGAGTTCAGATTCCAGAGGTCATAGTCACAGATCAAATTTCACATTCCATAAATTAAATGCAAGACCTATTCATAAAATGACAGGAAATTACCATTCTAGTGATATAGCATATGCTATGACCTTTATCCAGGATGTGCTGACAACACTTTAATAAGGGCTCTCATAAAAATGTTCACTTTTGCTGATGGTATGCCAGGGTGTGCATGTTTGCAGAGAAGGGGAGAGTATTGAGGATCACAGTCATTGATATTTCTGCTTTTACCACTGAAACAAAATGTTTTCTCATTACCCTAACCATATTAACTAATAAGGGAAAGTTTGTTGCTTAGCAAACAGACTGAAATTAAGCTGTGACTTGCTAAGAGTTTTCTACTTTATTTCTGAAAAAATTTACTGACTACATGAAGAGCGAACCACAATGTTATGTATCTGTTGTTTGTACGTCATATGAGATACATGGTTTGTTTTTGCTAATACCTGCCATGTGGTGCAATCTGGTGCATTGCAAAAACAAAAAAAAACCTCTTCCTGAATATTTTTGGTAGGAGCTCCAAGGTACAATGTTTCTTTGAGGGATGAGTTAGCAGTATCTAAAGAGGATAACTCTGTCAGAGACAGGGAAATCATCCCAATCTTTTCTTTAGTTTTGTTCTGGTTTCATCCAGCATATTAACTTTTAATAGAAAGCCTAAGGACCAGATTCCCCCTTCAACTGCATGCATAAGTCTTGGTGATTTCAGTGGAAGTTCCACACATATATACAAGAGCAGAATCTGGCCGTACATAGCTCATTGCCAAAACATTTGTTGTTTCAGGACTCCCTCCTCTTGCTGAGCTGGCTAAGTGTGGACCACATATGGAATTTGATGAAGATAATTGTGAGTGCATCTGTAGATGGAAATGTCCCACAGATTTTTTCCAAAATAAAGAGAACTGCAGCTGCTATTTGTGCAGGGAAAGTCAGGAGAGCTGCTCTCAGAAGCACAAAATATTTCATGCAGAAACCTGCAGGTAAGTGCTCCTTCCCTTCCAATTTCACATCGCTTTAATACATTTGAACAACATGAAAAACATGTTCTTTTCAATTAAGCAATACATATTAACTTTAAAAATAAAATTCACTGTTGTAGCTTTGCTGCAGTACTTACTTTTTAATGCTCTTGCCAATCTGCTATATTTACTTATTAAACCAGAGCACAAGGGACTCGAGACCCTGGGCTATATTCTTAGCTCTACCAGATACCTATGGTGTGACCTAGGCCAAGTCAGTTACCCTATCAATAAAATGAAGATACTTCAATGTTCCCTGTAAGCTGTGCTGGCATGCTGCAGCCGCCAGCGCAGAAAAGGCTGCTGGCAGCTCACTGCCGGCAGCCAGAGTCCCTCAGTAGAGCTCCTGTGGAGCAGGGAGTTTTGAAAACTCCCGCCCAGAGAAGCTCTAACAGAGCATGCCCAGAAAATCTGAGCATGCTCCATAGAGCTTCTCTGGCCCAGGAGTTAGGGCTGGGCCGTCCCACTCCAGTCCAGCCCCAACGTAAGTTTGTGGGGGCTGGGGGGGGGCGGCTGCCGGGAGTGGGGGGGGTGAACGGGAGCAGGGGGGGGCGTGCTGCCAGGAGTGGGGGGATGAGTGGGAGCGGGGGGGGCGTGCTGCCAGGAGCGGGGGGGTGGGGGGAGCTCAGCGAGCAACAGGAGTTGCTCAGCTGCCCTCTCCCCTTAGAGGGAACATTGCTTACAATATGTGCACTGAAAGGGTATGAGGTCTGTTTAATTATACTTGGACAAAAAATGCTACTTCAGTGAAAAGAGGAGTTTCAAATATTGGTTGCACAGTTTCTTAAGACCCTCTCATGCACAGAGACATGTTTCTACTGCTTGGTGAACAATCTCTTAACTGTCTTTTCTGGAGATAATGGATGGCACAGAGGATTTGTGGTGGGATTTGGAACCTTTCATTTCTAAATGCTTCAGATTTAGCCCATGTCACTTGGTGACTGACAGTCATAACCATGTGACTGCTGGTTAGTGACCTTTGGGAAATAAGTTAATAGTCACAGTATACAATTCATAGTGAACAGATGTCCATGTGATCAAAAAAAAAAAATCATCACATAAGGCCTACTGTAGAGTGAGCATATTTGTATACCACCTCAGCAGAGTACTCGAGGTCTTCATGTGGGTGGGAAATTAATTATCTTTTCACACACAGAAATACACCCTCTCAGTCAGGGTTGAGGCACATTGAGGCTGCACCATCAGTGTTGTTTCCATCCTGTTTGAGCACTTCCTCTGCAAATGTATCACTTCAGAGCTATTCAGAAGCACTATGTTTACATAATTTAAAAGATTTGAGCTAGAGCAGCCTCTTCAGTGCTCTGAAGGGGGCTCAGTCGGAGACTGGTAGTGCCACAGGATTGCTCTTTTGGAGCTCTGTGGAGTAAGGACTCCACAGGATTTGGAGGTCAAGAAAGCATGAAGCAAGGGAACAGTTACTTTCTCCACATTGTCATGTGCTGGCCCCTGTTATTTCCACTTAGGAATCTGATCAGAAATTACATATTGCTCTTTAAATCAGCATTAACTTGGGTGGCACTTTAAGGCTGCTATTATGAAGGGATGTCAGCAGAATGATGGGAAAGGGGAAGTCCTCCATACAGATGAGTCTCATTATCTAGTTTTCCCCTTTCACATGGATCCACTGGACCTATCCATTCCATGTCTTCCTAATCTCCTCCCACATGAGGCCATTACATTTTGGGTAGATATGCCAAGATGCTGAAAATGCTGACAGATAGTCAAGTGGAGAACTACCACATTATCATGTTTCTTTGTCTCTCTGTTTCTCTCTTTTTATAAAACAGCTGTGAGGACAAGTGCCCATCCCAACCCAGAATGTGCTCAACTACAAAACCAGTGTGTTCAAAGCATTGTCGTTGTCCAAAGGAGAAGAGAAGTTCTTATGGGTCACAGAGCAAAGAAAACCCTTGATCTAGCTTTTCCCCTGTCCTCTCAAAACACACTGCTTTGCAAAGTAGCTGTCACTGACTTTTAAATCATTAGTAAACATGGAACATCTTCCACATTAATAGCAGAAGAATAAATCCAGTCTGCATTTATTTATTAGATTAATCACTATTAGTGGACCCTCTGGGTCATTGATAGCTGTCTTCTAATGGATAACTACAGTAGAAAGATTACCAGCTGTAGGAAAGAGAGTGGAAAGAGCCAACTCAACACTGTTATATGGAGGATGAGACTGGTATATGTGTAATAGAGTAAAAGTCACCATCCAGGAGTTCAGGAATTTGGACTACATAGTCTCTGAATTCCTAGTTAGTTCATCTCCTTGGCAAAAGAGTCTTCAGAACTTAAGTGTACAAGATTTGGCTTCTAACATGTTCAGCACTGAATGATTTGATCTACTGTCCAGCTTTGATTATCATTTTGAGTTTATCGTACAACTACTGTCAGATGTGCCATATTTAAATGTATATAAGAAAATAAATACTTCAGTTATTCAAAGCTGCTTATTATCCTACATCATTTCACACAAATGCAAACAAAAAAAACCAAACAAACCCACCCCACCAGAGGGCCAAACTATGATGTCATGGTGCTGGTCCCCACTGGAATTGATATGAGTCCACACTTTGCTTGGAGTTAAAATATGTGGATAATATGGTTGTCAGAGTAGCTTGAATAAAGGATTTGTTTTCTCACACAGGTGTTGGGTTTCAGTTTTTGGCTCCTGCTGTGGTGTGTTGGTGTTCCACTGAGATGGCATTCATGCAAGCACCAAAATATGCCCGGAGAGTTTTGGGAGGGCAAGTTCTGCTGAGGGCTTACCCTGTGATGTTATGGAAATAGATGATATATTCTGTCGGATGGAATTCATGCCACCAGTGTAAGCCCTGAGCAATATGCAAGTCAAAGGTGGGAAAGGGCTAGAGAAATTCTATTATTTGAGTAACTAAAATCTGGATGGACAAATCTGGAGAAAACTCTGAAAGGAGCTATCCAGCATTGGCAGTGCCATGGATTAAATGATCATAGAATCATAGGGTTGGAAGGGACCTCATGAGGTCATCTAGTCCAACCCCCTACCAGAGGCAGGATCACTCCCACTAAACCATCCATATTCATTGGGCAGTTTCTTTTTAACTTTAGTGGGAGTCTTTTTTAAGTAAGGACTATTAGATTTGCCCAAGGACAAATGTTCTGAGCAGTTACCCCCTAGAACAGTAGTTCTCAACTTTTTGTGGGTGGTGACACAGTTGTCAGTATGTTGGGACCCAAAAGGACACACCAGGCCAAATCTAGTCATCTCCCCAATTCTCTGTGACACACTTACAACCGTGTGGTGACAAAATAGTTGAGAATCCCTGCCCCAGACCCTCTATTATCTGGCTATGCCTAGTGTGCTTGTGGATTCTCCTAGTACACTCTCTTCTCCCAGAGAGATTTCAATTTGATATATGTTTTTGTTATTGGCTAGGTAGTCCCAGACCTGTTTGCAGGTTCCTCATGGTGATAGCAGAATGGATAAAGCCTCCCCATCATCATTCCATTGTGCTCAAAATCAGGGACAGATACAATTCCTTGGTTGGACTTGCGTGCAGAGTATGCTGCACCAGTCCAATAGTTGTCGCAGCTTGTACATTTCCCCAACATGTCATGGAACTCTCAGAAAGCACTTCCCAAGCTCCACACTGCCCTCCTATTGGGCCAGGGCCTAAATGCACACTCACACTTAGCACAGCATTGCTTGCACAGCTAAACAATTTTTTTTTAAGTCAGGCAACACAATTGTATACCCAATGGACAGAGAAGAGGCTTTGTTAACATTAGGTTTCTTACTATCTAATCCAAAGAAATAATACATTTAAAATAAAATTTAAAAAAAAGAAAAGCAATGAAGGCCCTGATACTGCAAAGATTTATGCATGTGTTTTATTTTACCAACTGTGAGAGTTCAACTGACTTCCATAGGACTACTCCCAATGTGCCAAGTTAAGTACATTCATGTGGTTGGGGGGGGGGGGGATATAGGTTGCCTTCTTGATTCCTCCAGTTTTCCTATATATTCCTTGACAATACATAGTATCAAACTTAACATTAGCAAAGCTTATTTTCTGTCTCTTATATATACAATTGACCAGACTCTCTAGGGCTGGTGCAAGAATGTAAACATTTATGTCTCTAAATCTGCTAGGCCTCTGATGGCTTGATGGAGATTCACCGGAAAGGGCACCATGTCCAGCATTGCCTTCCCTTGGGTTTTTGTGGTGTAAAAGGGCAGACTTAATAGAAACCCTACTCATGGAATATGCACTGAATCAGTACATCTATCCTCTGACATCCTGGGTCACCACCACCTACCTTTTAAGTGATGCTGGCTGACTGCTGTCCTTCCAACATGAGGAAGGAGGCAGCTTATTTCTTCTATAATAAATTCTTGCCCTGGCACTGGCAGATTGTCCACTGCCAGATGTTTGTGCCTCTGGAAGCAGTCCTCTTCCATGCTGCTATAATATGTGAACAGTGAGAAAGCATAGCTGGATCAAGGGCTGGATGTTCATAACATGCCACATAACAACAGCATGTGGAAAAGCTGAAGAGTTTAAGCATAATACAGCAAATGCCAGTTCTTTGTGATGTTTTTGATTATCATAGTCACAAGATGGTCTGGGTGTTGCAAATATCATGGCAAAGACTATAAATCTTCTATGTGGAAAACAGGAACTAAATGGAAAATACCCACAGGATCCTTTGTTGCAGAGGGAAACAAGCAGATATGTAATAATAAGTATCTGATGAGGATTTATAAATATCCCTTAGGGCTGTTTTATTTAACCGATTATGGAAATGATCCACTTTGAAATGTTTAATCCACTATAAAAACGCTTTTTATATAACAACTCTCATACCAATGTATCATGAAATACTTTACAGATTTAATAATAGAAATTTAATACAACAGTGCACAAGACTTAAGGGGGCGGCATGTAAAACTAATGGCAAACCTGTAGGTTGATTGATGTCATAAGCTATTGACCCATGACTAAAAGACCTCCACAGTGGAAAGGTTGCTTGAACAGAGAAACAGCTGTCAGATATTTGATGTATTTTTTATTAGTGTCCAGCCCACATTGCTTTTCAAACATATGGACTTGATCTATAGATCTCATAACAAGAGTAAGAATTCTAAACTTTCCTGTTATGGTATGTTATATTTTTTCCATAATTAGAATTGTCTTTCATACCACATCTGGAATCTGGCCTCCTGAGCTCTCCTCTATACATTAACATTCAATACATTTAAATAACAATGGCTAACTCCTCATGAAGTCCATATGAAGTTCAAGTAGCACCCCAGTAATTACTGACTGACCCTTTCACCCCTTCCGTGTTTTTCTTTGGACTGAATGTGAAACATAATAAAAGTTTGAACACCAGTTGTGGCCTCCACATTTGAAACAGTCATTGATCACTAATAAAAAAAGTAGTTAAATTCTGGAGCAACAGGGGCTTGTACCCTGCCTACATGTGGAGGTGATAATGAAAGATGCCAAGGAAACCTGGTAAGTATAATTAATCTACTTATTCAAAATAATCTATATGTTGTATACATGTTGAAGTGCATGTAATGCATGGAATATGCAATAGAAAAGCTGAGAGATCATAAAAGTGCATTATTATTTATCAACAACATGACCAGGGCTGGCCTGACCATATAGGTGAACTAGGCAGTTGCCTAGGACACTGGGCTTTAAGTGGCTCCACATTAGATGGAATTTTTTTTCTCTATTAAAAATATATATATGAAGATGTTATTTCTTATGGACAAAAGTATTGCCCTCTGACAGGGGCATAACTGTCATAGTTTGCCTATGGCACCAAAAACCCTTGGGCCATCCTTCCATATGGCAGCTCATATCGCCTCTTCATTTGTGGCTCAACATCTCTGTAGCATTTGTTTTACTCCCCATTCTGCTGACCATCTAGAGTTCGGGATTTGCAAACAGAAGGATATGAGGGGCAAGCTGGGCACTGTCTGCACATCATATCAACCTCAGACTTGTGAGGATTCCTCACCTAGATTAATACTGACTACCACTGTCAACACAGGCCTGCTCATGCTTGACACCTTTCCTTGAAGGCGGTTTCCAGAGGCAGTATCCAGTACAAGTCTAGGGAGAAGACTGGGCAGAAAGATACTGTGGGCAGCAGAGATGTTGGTTCCATGCTAGTGTTATATACAGCTTTTATTCTGATTCAGAAACCTGAATATTATTTGAATGTAAGGAGTCATGAATTGGAGTAACAGCCTATTTGTCCATCCCTTTCAAACAAGAAAATTAAAATGATAGTTTTTCAGTGCAGAAGATCTGCTTCTCTTCCTTGTCCCACTGGTGTAAATCAAAAGAAACTCTGTTTAAGTCAATAGTTACTCTAGGGTCACTACTTTGTTAGCAAAAGGAGAATAAAACTTGAAGGGATGGGTTTGATTTATCTTCCCCAGACAATGGAGCTAAAAACTTTCAACTGCAAAAGTGATCAACTGGTAACCTCTATAGATTTTGGACCCTTGCTGTGAATTACCATATGTGTAACTATAAACAGGTAACAAGGGAAATGAATCTATGCTTACATACTGTGATCTACCTTGAATGATAAACAAACCCAGGATTTACAAATAATGTCCTGTCATCCATTTTATCTCTGTCAGCCTCCCATAACAATAATTACTGAAACCATCAACAAGAGGTTCAAACTCAGCGGGAAGAAAATCTGAGTTACATTAAGATTAAAAGGAAACTGTTTCCAGTCAATGACGTATGATGAGTACACAACAGGATCAGGACTTGGCACCTCATCTTTCAATACTTTTTTGTTTTAGTCTGACCGTATTTTACAATACTGTTAATCTTTAAAGGCTTTTCAAGGGGATGATCCCTCCCTCCAGTAGAGGAAATCTGGGATGTGCTGCTTCTACATCCTGCCAGCATTTTTCCTTGGAAAGCAATGCAAAGTGCCCCTTCTTCCTCAGGGACTAGGGGCATCAAGCCTCTGCAAAATAGTGAGTGCTGCCAGGTTTACAAAGAGCAAATTTAGCTTACTTTAAAATATGTATAATTGAGTCAGCAATGACTCCCTGATTCTACATTATGTTTTTTTTTTTTAACGTGATATTTGATTGTTGAGACATAATCTAATGTTGGACAACAAGACAGCAACTGACTAGGAAGTGCTTAATCTAATTTCCTGGCCTGGATTGTGTTTGGTTTTAGTAGTGATTCTTTCTTTATGAAGACTCTAATCATAATGTTGAGTTTATTTGCAATTATTTCACAGGCCAAAGTGAGTCTCTGATGAAGATTGAACTAATTAACTCATCACAATCCATTTATCTGACTCCAGAGACACTGTGTTGCACTGTAAAATATTTATCCAGGGTTCACTATTGAGCTCATCATGTTAGTACATAAGTGAATTCACTGAAAAATTATATCTGAATAGCAAAGTGCCTAGTGGATTTCATGGAGGAGTCTACTTCTCTTTCTTTTCTGATAAAGAATTACTTGCTTGTTATGAATGAATCCTACTGGAGAACGTAGTACTTCTTAGCATAGTCCCAAGGAAGTTAATTAAAAGGAGCATGGACCTTGTTGATGTGACAGCTATTCAGAACTGGAATGGATGTTCAAAGAAAAATGTGTAATAGCTAGTCCAGCTCTATTCTCGATAAAAAAAAAATAGAAATAATATAAATATTATATTTCAAAGCAGAACTCATCAAATTAATAAGAACTATGAAAGAGCTGTTGTCCACTTAATGAACGGCAAAATTTTCTTTAATTAGATTATAAGTGGGTGCTCATTAAAAGACCTTTACAACCATTTGGTCTGCCCCAGACTTAATCTCGGATTAGCCTATGTGTCCTTTTAAAGAAATACATATTTCATTTCCATTGATTTGTAAAGTTACTGTTGATTACTCATTTAGCTTTTCACCAACTGGCTACATTTTCCACCTCTGTCCACATACATCCTTTGGGCTGGGAAATGAACTTTGCTCTTAATTCATGCCATGTAGAAGGTATCCAAGATACTACAGTAATGGGTACTTCAAATGCGTGTAATAATGAATTTAATAAGCTTTACACTTACAGTTACATAGTTGAAGGAAATAACTACAACATATCACGTTGTCAGATTCCTTTTGCATGGCTCCTGGGCTTACAGAACTGAATACGAAACTAAGCAGGCAATGCCTTGCTTCACAGCGCACTTGGATCACTAAATGTGAAGGCTCCTCTAGCTCCATCTACTGTTGTCACAACATTTTCCCTAATTTAATTTAACACAGTAACTCACCTGTGATAACATTTTAATGTGACAATTTCCAAAAAAAGTAGCCATGTTAGTCTAGTTCAGCAAAACAAACAGAGTCTAATGGCACTTTTAAAGGCTAAACAATTTCTTGATTGCATAAATATTGGTTAGTCTTTAAAAATGCCACTAGACTCCTTGTTTACATTATTGTGAATTTTTCTTTCCAATTTATTTTATACTGATCTTATGGTATTAATTATGAGGATTATTTTTCAAAGGGATAATGTCAAATACTGGTCATTTAAATTCAAAATCTAATTCATAACAGAAATAAATTATTTTGTAAGCTTGGTATTCCTGGATCTATGCTAACATCACTGATGCACAAAGGGAAACACAAAAAAACACATGGGCCTAATGTCTATTTTTGATCTAGCTCCAGGACTAGAGAGATGGAGGGTTAGAGCTGAACCCTCTCTGCAAATTAACACATAGAAAGCCATTTTTAGGGTGCTCTAAAGTCTCTAGTGAAGACTACTTAGCAAGAAAAATGTAATCTGACATTGGGTGAAATTATAACAAACCAAATTATCAGGGTCTGATCCTGCAGTCTTCATGTGAGAGGACTGTAGGGACCTTTAGCTTTTGGAATGGCCTTGTCACATGATGCACATCTGCGCACCCTTGGGCTATGAGCTATATGGCTATGGCTACATTAGAGGGCTAATTAAGTTGACTTTATTACGTCAACTTAGTGAGTCCACATGTCTCTTAAGTTGACTTAACAAGTTGGTTAAGTCGACTTAAGAAAGTGTCCTAATAAAAACTTAATAACTCTCATTCTTTAAGTCAATTTGGGCACTATGGTGACTTTATTAAGTTGAGTTAAGCAGGCACATGTTATTAGATAGGGTTCCTTAAGCCAGCTTAGGTGACCACATTTCATTAAATCACCTTAATAAAGTCGACTTAATGCCTAAGTTGACTTAAAGAGTGAGAGTTATTAAGGCGACGTATGCAAGCCCTTAAGGTGACTTAAGCCCTTTGTGTAGCCATACCCTATGATTTTTCTGTTCACTTTTGTACTGTGATTATATGATTTGATATCAAGAATGCCATGCAAGGTTCCTTTACGAATGCTCATAACATATTCTACCTGATTACTATATATCACATTTCCTGCAGCATCATGTATGCATGCCCATGTGAAGCAGGTTACATATTCAGGGGCAGAGGGACAAACAGAATTCTCTTCCAGTAGCACATGAAGAGCACAGAGGCTGGAGAGTTAAATGACAAAGGTAATGTAAATTGCCTTCCCTGGCGCAGATAGGTGTAAGGAAATCACCGCACCCCAGTAAGAACACGGACTGGTTGGAAACAGAGCGAGATGCTTTGAACAGCTCAAGGTTTTTTGCCATGTTCCAAAGGACACTCCATCTTGAAACATTTACAAGAAGAACTGGGATCCATCTAGAAATAGGCAGAGATGACTGCAAACCAACTCAGTTGGACTTCATTGGTGAGCGGAGCATATTTCTAATAGTGTTATAGTGAAGTATGTGTGAGATCTTTTATTTACTCATTGTTACTTCTGACTGCTTTATTAAATGATTTTATGCTTTGCTATATACTTACTTAAAATCATAGCCTGATGAATAAACTAGTATTTGTTTTATCCAAAGCTGTGTGGACTTTAGTGGATAGGAGTGAGGGCGGCTGGGCATGATCCATTTCAGTGTTAAAGGGACAGACGTGAGTATATGGTGATTGGAGAAGGATCCCAATCCCTGTAAGACAGAAGTTCCCACTGTGGTATCTGGGACTTGGGTTGTTCATTTGGGGATTGTCTCCTGAGCAGCCAGAGGGTGTGCACCAACAGCCTGGGACTGATCACTTGCAGAATGTTGGTGTGGACTGACTTAGGAGTGAGTGGTCACTTGGTGAAGTGGGATAAGTTGGGGTTCAGGAGTGGAGGTCAGGGGGTCAGAGCAGCACAACAGAACAGAACCAGGAAACAGCCTGTTACAGATCTATTAATGGGAATAGTGAATCATATCTTGAGTCACCTAAAACAGGATTGCACATCACATCTGACAACTGTGTGGAACAGTCCCAGGCTGGTAGACTGCTAGTCAAGGTGACTCAACAGTTACTTTCCATCTCTAAGTCCACAATTGAAAAAAACAGCAACTTCAGGTATATTAGAATACTGGATGGCATGAAACTGGGCAGGGATCTGTATTATTAAAAGAACTATACAAAGCTGGTAGTGCTTCAATTTAGCAATGTAAAAATCTACCAAAAACATTCAGATTTTGCTGAAGATAGGCATGTATTAGTGGCAATGTTACACATCAGGATGGAGGAACAGTAACAAAGCTGTGGGGGGGAAGGAAAGAGGTAAACTGCGACAGCATTTCAGCAGTATATGGCATAAGCCAGTACTAAAAAATCCTTCACTTTCAAGCTCCCTGAAATGATCTTCTTGAGGAAACCCTGTTACCCCAGAATTTAAACCCATTGGCTTTTAAGGCAGTTTATATTTAAGGACAATAACAGTATTCTCTCCCTCTGGGATAAATTCAATGTGGTTCGCTTACCTAAATGGGTAAACCTCTCTAGTGGAAAATATGGCTACAGCTTGCTGATCAAGAACAGACTTAGAGCAATAAATTCTTCAAAAACAAATGTCATTTATTTTTGATTACAATATTAAAATGAAATTTAAGAACTTAATATATTTATTTTAACAATCAATAACTGTTTATCAGTGAGCATAACATAGAATGACAGTTAAATAGAATGCAGCTCTTCTGCGTTACAGTATTTAAAATCACATCAACATAACTAAAAACAACGTTCTATGGCAAATACATTTAAAATTATGAAAATTCTTACAAATATCTAAATACTTAACAACCTATAGCATTCAACAAATGGTGGTGAGTCATTTGTCAAGTGTGTGAAGATAAGCCCGTCTGGGTCACGCTGCTCTTACTCAGCTTTATTGACAGGCACGCCACAAGCAATCTTTTACTTACACCACCTCACACATCCCTCTGAACCATCAGTTTGGATGCTATTCCGCTCTGTCAGAGGAAGAGGTTCACCTCGGAATGTGGACATATAAGTTGGGACTCAGTTAGCTGAGCTGTCCAGATCCTTTAGCGAAACCAATGACTTACAGATGCTCAATGAACTGGTCCTGTCAGGATTGGGTCCCTGGGTCTATTCTGGCTCCAGACAGCTAGATCCTCACTCAGGCTAGTCCTGGTTTGTTGGGCGGTCTCCACAATGTCCGGGTCTCCAGCCAGGGTCTGGCCCAGCCTTGCCTGTTTGCTTCTCCAGTCTGTGTGCTGGCTCTGCTCTGGTCTGCTGCATCTTAGTCTATGTAAATCTAGATTTGATTAGTTAACCTCCCCAAGATCCCCTGATATTTTACCTAAATTAAAGGTGTGGTGTTTTGGATTACCTAGGCTCATTGGGGTTGTCATGGTGATAAATGGGAGGGTTGTTTAGGTGCTGGGGGGAAACCTGTCTGTCCGGTCCCCTCTCTCTCAGTTCCCTTTCAATAAAGACTCCTTACACAGTTCTGAATATGCTGCCTCTCATTACTGGATTATAACTGCCCCTAAAACTCTACATCTGGTAACGGAGGATGGGATATGTGATGGAGCTGGCTATCCTCAACAATCCTGGAAAATATGGAAAACCAGAATGCAATGTAAGAAGCAAAACATTATTTACTGCCTGCATGGGGGTTGGGTTGTAACTCTGAAAGCTGATCTGTTTGCCTAAGGGCTAGCTGGCTATTCTGAAAGCTGATCTGCCTGTTGTTAAGTACAAGTGAAGAAACTAACAATAACCACAAGAGCGCATCATGGCTTTACTTACTACAACCCTCAAACCATTTGACCATTCGGCAGATTCGTGGAAGACACATACAGCCCGATTTCAAAATTTTGTAATAGCAAATGATAGAACTAATGAGAAGAGGGTACCAGTTTTTCTAACAGTCACTGGAGTTAAGACTTATACTTTGCTATGTGATTTGCTTTATCCAGAGAAGCCAGAGCAGAAACCTTACAGGGACCTAGTGGACGTTCTGGGAGCACATTTTTCCCCAAAGCCACTAGAAATTGCAGAGAGGTATAGGTTCTACCAAAGGAACCAAGGTGAAGGTGAATCATTTGTACAGTTTGTAGCAACTCTGTGGAAGCTGACGGCATGCTGTGACTTCAAGAACATGTTAGAGGAAATGCTGCATGACAGGCTGGTGTGTGGCCTGCACAGTGAATCAACATGGAAACACCTACTGACCGAAGATGAACTCTCCTTGCAGAAGGCTGTGGAAATTGCAGTCTCCATGGACCACATCACCTAAGACATGCAACAGATTGTGGTCAGTGTGCCTAAAGTATCCCCACAACCTGCCCACAGGGCACCGGGAAGACAGGAATGTTACCGGTGTGGGAAGCAGGGTCATCTCATGTTGGAGTGCTGGTGCGAGGAACTACGGTGTTGACAATGTGGTAAGAGAGGGCACACTGAATGTACCTGCAAACAAAGGAAGGATGAGCCAAACAGAAGAGGCAGACCTGAGAAAAATGGGCTGTAGGGTCGGCAGACTAAAAGGGAAATTCTGCATGCAGTAGAGAAGAATACAGGTGATCATAGTGACACCCAATTAGAAGATGAAGATTCCCTCCATGTTTTGTGTATAACAGCTGGTCCACATAAATTCTGGGTGACACTTATGTTGGAAGGCAAATCTGTAAGCATGGAATTGGACACTGGAGCTGCCGTTTCATTAGTTTCTAACATTGTGTATGAGAAGCACTTTAGACATCTGCCACTTAAGCCGACAGTAGTCGTTTTGAAGACATATACTGGGGATACCGTTCCCCTGTTGGGTACTATTGATGTGAAAGTAGAACTCAATGGACAGACCACAAAGCTACCACTGTTTCTGGTGAAGGGGAATTACCCAGCCCTAATGGGAAGATCTTGGATCAGGAAAATCCAACTCGATTGGTCACAAGTGCATCAATTGACTAAAGAAGAATGACTCTAGCAGCGGTACTAATGAAACATGCTGCTATTTTCAGTGAAGACTTAGGCAGCATGAAGGGAACCACTGTGAAATTAAATATAAAGCCTGATTGCCAACCAAAATGTTTGAAGGCCAGGATGGTGCCATTTGCCATCAGACCCAAGGTGGAAGATAACTTGGAGCGGTTAGTCAAAGAGGGAGTCTTGGTGCCAGTTACTCACAGCCAGTGGGCGACACCCATTGTCCCAATAGTGAAGAAGGATGGCTCCATTCGGATTTGTGGAGATTTCAAGGTCACTGTCAACCCAGTGTTATGTGCAGAACAATATCCTCTTCCCCGCATTGAGGACATCTTTGCAGGTTTGGCTGGAGGACAAAAATTTAGCAAGATTGATTGGAGTCAAGCGTACTTACAGATGCATGTTGAAGAAGAATCTCAAGAGTTGTTGACAATTGTAACACATAAGGGATTGTACAGATACTGTCGTTTACCTTTTGGAATTACTTTGACCCCAGCTTTGTTCCAAAGGGCAATGGATCAGATTTTGAGTGGTTTATCAGGAGTACAGTGCTATCTGGACGACATCTTGGTCACTGGCAAAAATGAGGAGGAACACCTTATGAACTTGGAAGCCACTCTACAAAGACTGGAAGAGTATCATCAATGTGTTCAGAGAGAGAAATGTAAATTTTTCCAGCCCTCAGCTGAATATTTAGGACATATAATTGATGCTGATGATCTCCATGAGTCTTCGGCCAAGGTTAAGGCTATTGTGAATGCTCCACTGCCCCCAGAACATAAACCAACTTTGCTCTTTTTCAGGGTTATGGAACTATTATGGCAAGTTTATTCCACAGTTAGCGACACTCCTGCAACCCCTACATGAGCTTCTTGGGCCTAAAAAGGGCTGTAACTGGACTGAAGCCTGTGATGTTGCATTTAACGAAGCTAAATGTTCTCTGGTAAACTCTAGGGTTCTGACACATTTTGATCTGTCTTTGCGCCTACCACTGGCCTGCAACGCCTCCCCTTATGGAGTTGGAGCTATATTGTCACACATTATGCCTTCTGGTGAAGAGAGGCCTATCGCTTTTGCTTCACGCTCCCTGACCAAGGCAGAAATTAACTATGCCCAAATTGAACGCGAAGCACTGGGCATTGTTTATGGTGTTCAGAAATTTCACCAGTATCTGTGGGGAAAGAAGTTCGCACTTGTCAGTGACCATCGACCCCTCACATCAATTTTTGGGGCCACACACAGGCATCCCACCTTTGGCTGCTAGTCGGATGCAATGATGGGCATTGATACTTTCTGGATACACATATGACATCAAGTATAGGCCATCCTCTTTGCATTACAATGCTGATAGTCTCTCAAGGCTACCCTTACCGGCACACCATCCAGATCAGGGTCAGGAAGGAATCTTTTACTTTGAACACGTGGAAAACACACCTGACACGGCTACTCAAGTGAAGAAAGCGAGACGAATTGACCCAGTGCTCTCACAAGTTATGGATTTCATGATGCATGGAACATTCTTACCTGACTCTCAGTTCTCACTTGACCTCCGCCCCTATATGTCTAGGAGGACAGAGTTATCGACCGAATCTGGCTGTTTGTTGTGGGGTATGCATGTCATTATCCCACCTTCATTAAGACCACATTTGTTGGAAAAGCTCCATTCAAGTCACTGTGGCGTAGCGCACATGAAAGCAATTGCGCGGAGGTATTTCTGGTGGCCGGGCTTGGACAGGGCCATCGAAGAGACAGCTAGAGCTTGTACCTCATGCCAGAGTGTCTGGAATGCACCTCAGTTGGCACCTCTTCACCAGTGCAATTGGCCCGAAAGGCCATGGCACCGTATCCATGTTGATTTTGCTGACCCATTTGAAGAATGTATGTTTTTAATTGCTGTGGATGCCCATTCAAAATGGTCATAGGTCTCTGTAACGCAGTCCACTATTAAGGAAACCACTATCCATACTCTGAATGGCTTTTTTAGTTGCTATGGTCTTCCAGAACAGCTGGTGAGTGACAATGGACCACAGTTCATTTCTCAGGATTTTGAAACTTTCATGAAGGCCAGTGGAACACATCACACCAGGTCAGCACCGTATCATCCTTCCACCAGTGGACTTGCTGAAAGGTTCGTACAGACTATGAAGCAAGCTTTAAAATCTGCGCAGGGATGTTCACCTCTTCAGAAGCGTCTGGACAACTTCTTGTTGTCCTACCTAAACACTCCACAGGCTATGACTAAGGCATTTCCAGCTTTTCTTATGATGGGACAGCAGTTGCGCTCTTGCTTTGATTTGTTGAAACCACAAGACATATGGCAAGTGATTCAAGGCCAACAGCAGGACCAGGTCAGCACCCATTCACCAAGAACAAAGGACCGCACCTTCAGTATTGAACAGCCTGTTCTCACTCGAAACTATGCTTCAAGAGCTAAATGGGTTCCAGCAACAGTTATCACCCAGACAGGAGCTGTCTCCTACTCTGTCCAGATGGTGAGCAGCCTAGTTTGGCAACAGCACGTAGATCAGTTGCTTCTCCATCATACACATCCTGAACACACACACATCTCCAGTGGATGTACCTGACTTCACCCTTACAGATGATACAACATCCGAGCATAAAACAACTGTTCATGTCTCTGCTGCTCCAGCCACCTCTTCAACGCCTTCAGCCTCCCTTCACCAACCGGATACAACATCCTCTCCAGTTCTGTTTACTTCCCTGGTACCTGTAGTCATAGAACCACCAATACCACCTTGTGGTGTGGCCATACCAGAAGTTCACCGTAATCCACCTTGAGACAAAAGGCCTCCTAATCAGCTGGATCTTTAGCTAGTGGTGACCCCTTCTTTATGGGGCAGAATAATTCCCCGGGGGTTTGCCTGAGATCGGGCAGTCTACCCTCATCTCCTAGCTTAGTTCTTATTTCTTCTGGGGGGAGGGCGGGAGGGCGTTATTCTTTCTGGGGGGCTGAGGCATTGCTGGTGCTAGGCACCCTGGGGGCACATGCCCTGAACCCCAGCGCCAGTGCCTCGGATCCCCATCCGCAGCTGGGGATGCAGGGCCTGGCCTCCTGTGGCCGCTTCTGGCCCCGTCCCCCACCGGGGATCTGGGGCCTGGCCGCCCGTGGCTGCAGTGGGCAATCCGGGGCCCCGCCATGCAGGATGCAGGACCCCACCGGCCACATCTGCTTCTGGCCTTGTCCCTGGCCAGGGATGTGGGGCCTAGCTCCCCGTGGTGGCGCAGCAGCACCTGTCCCTGTCCCTGGCCAGGCGGCAGGGTCTGCAGACTGGGGGGCAGGGCCTCCTGGCCGGGGACGGGGCCTGGGCCCGTGCCCCGGGTCCCTCCCCCGGCCAGCGACGCCCCTGCTGGGGGCGAGGGGAATATGGGGTGTTTTGGACTACCTAGGGTCATTGGGGTTGTCATGGTGATAAATGGGAGGGCTGTTTAGGTGCTACGGAAGCCTGTCTGTCAGGTCCCCTCTCTCTCAGGTCTCTTTCAATAAAGACTCCTTACACAGCTCTGAATATGCTGCCTCTCATTATTGGATTATAGTTTCCCCTAAATCTCTGTTCTTTTCTGCTGCTGAGCTCTGTCCTGAGGCTTCCAGAGGTCGAGCTTCTCTTGTCCAGTGATGTTTCCTCAGTGGCTAGGCTGGTCTGGGTCCGCATCTCCTCAGCTGCTGGGCTATGGTGGCTCCTCAGAGTCCTCTTCAGTGCAGCTTGGCCAAGTGCCAAAGCTTCACAAATCTGCTGCAGCAGATGTCTCCCTTTTTATATGCTCAGATGGGGGGAAGGGGGGTGTGAGTGGAATTAGTCATAACCCTCTAGGAGCTCCAACTTGAGTGATGGAGGGGAAAAATGAGTCATACTGCTATTTTTAGAAAATTACATCAGCTTTGGATAGCGGAGGGGTGAGTTCTAAGGAGTAAAACAGAGCTTAAGGTGGCATGCATGGGAAATAAGCAGGAAGAACTGGTAGTACTAGCACAGACAAGGAACTATGATATCATTGGAATAATGGAGACATGGTGGGATAGTCTGCATAACTGGAGCTCTGCCATGGATGGGTATAAACTGTTCAGGAAAGACAGGCAGGGAAGAAGAGGGGGAGGAGTAGCGTTATATGTAAAAGAGCTCTATGACTGCTCAGAGCTCCATTATGGAAGTGGAAGCGTGCCAATAGAAAGTCTGTGGGTTACATTGAGAGGGGAAAGCAACAAGGGGGATGTTGTGGTGGGTGTCTGCTATAGACCACCAGACCAGAAGCAGGAGGTGGATGAGGTGTTCTATGGACAACTAGCGGAAGCTTCTAGATCACAAGCCCTGGTGCTCATGGGGGACTTCAATTACCCGGACATCTGCTGGGAGGCCAATACAGCAGTGCACGGGCAATCCAGGAAGTTTTTAGAGAGTGATGGGGACAACTTTCTGATACAAATGCTGGAGGAACCACCTAGGGGCCTTGCACCTCTCAACTTGCTGCTCACAGTGAAGAATTGATCAGGTAGGTAGAGGTAAATGGCAAACAAGGTAGTAGTGACCATGACATGGTTGAATTCAGGATGCTGATTAAAGGAAGGAAAGAAAGAAGCAAAACACAAACCCTGGACTTCAAAAAAGCAGACTTTGGCTCCCTCAGAGAACTGATGGGCAGGATCCCTTGGGAAGCTAATCTGAAGGGGAAAGAAGTCCAAGAGAGCTGGTTATATTTTAAAGAAACCCTGCTAAGGGCACAGGAAGTTTCCATTCCAATTAGGAGAAAGAACAGCAAACATGTAAGGCACCCAGAATGGCTTAGCAGAGAACTCTGCTCTGAGCTTAAACATAAAAAGGAAGCTTCCAGGAAGTGGAAGCTTGGTCAGATGACTAAGGAGGCATATAAAGATATTGCTAGGGCCTGCAGGGATAAAATCAGAAAGGCCAAAGGACAAATGGAGTTGCGGCTAGCGAGGGATGTAAAGGATAACAGGAAGGGGTTCTATAAGTATGTTAATAACAAGAAGAGGATCCAGGAAGGTGTAGGTCCCTTACTGAATGAGGCAGGCATCCTTGTGACAGAGGATGAGGGAAAAGCTGAAGGGCTCAATGCTTTTTTTGCTTCAGTTTTCATAGGCAGGGTCAGCTCCCAGGCCACTACCATGGGTATGGCAGATTGGAGAGAAGAGAGGCCCTTGGTGACAGAAGGTCAGGTTAGGGACTGCTTAAGGAAGCTGGATGTGCACAAGTCCATGGGGCTGGACGAACTGCATCCAAGGGTGCTAAGGGAATTGGCCAATGACATAGCAGCACCGCTGGCCAGTCTCTTTCAAAACTCATGGAGAATGGGGGAGGTGCCAGAAGATTGGAATAAGGCAAATATAGTACCTATTTTCAAAAAAGGGAAAAAGGAGGATCTGGTGAATTACAGACCTGTCAGCCTCACGTGAATCCCTGGAAAAAATATGGAGCAGGTTCTCAAAGAATCCATCCTAAAACACTTAGAGGAAAATAAAGTGATCAGGAACAGTCAGCATGGATTCACCAAGGGCAAATCATGCCTGACCAATCTCATTTCCTTCTATGATCAGATGACTGGTTTTCTGGATGCAGGAAGAACTGTTTATGTGATACACCTTGATTTTAGTAAGGTTTTTGATACAGTTTCCCACAGCATTCTTACTGGCAAATTAAGAAAGTACGGGTTGGATAGGAGGACTATAGGGTGGATAGAAAACTCGCTAGATCAGCGGTTTCAGCATGTAGGAATCAATGGTTCCATGTCTAGCTGGCAACCAGTAATGAGTGGTGTGCCCCAGGGGTCGGTCCTGGGGCTGGTTCTGTTCAACATTTTCATCAATGATCTGGATGATGGAATAGACTGCACTCTCAGTAAGTTTGCAGATGACACCAAGGTGGGGGGACCATTAGACACATTGGAGGGCAAGGACAGGATTCAGGGAGACCTAGATAAATTGGAACAGTGGGCCAATAGAAATCATATGAGGTTCAATAAGGACAAGTGTAAAATCCTGCACTTGGGACGGAAAAGCCCCCTGCACTGCTACAGGCTGGGAAACATTCAGCTAAGTAGCAGCAGTGTAGAAAAGGACCTGGGTGTCATGGTGGATGGGAAGCTAGATATGAGTCAGCAGTGTGCTCTTGCTGCCGAAAAGGCCAATGGCATACTGGGCTGCATCAGAAGAAGTGTTACCAGCAGATCAAGGGATGTGATCATTCCCCTCTATTCTGCACTGGTGAGGCCACATCTAGAATACTGTGTTCAGTTTTGGGCTCCCCACTACAAAAAGGACAGGGACATGCTAGAGAGAGTTCAGCAGAGGGCAACCAAAATGATTAAAGGGCTGGAGCACAAGCCCTATGAGGAAAGACTGGAAGCATTAGGCTTATTTAGTCTGCAGAAGAGAAGATTGAGGGGGGATTTGATAACAACCTTCAACTAGTTGAAGGGACGCTCCAAGGAGGATGGAGCTCGACTATTCTCGGTAATAACAGAGGACAGAACAAGGAGCAATGGTCTCAAGTTACAGTTAGGGAGGTTGAGGCTGGATGCTAGGAAAAACTTTTTTACTAGTCGAGTGGTAAAGCATTGGAATGAGCTGCCTAGGGAGGTGGTGGAACCTCCATCTTTGGAGGTGTTTAAGGCCCAGCTGGACAAAGCCATGACTGGGACTGTTTAGAGGCAGTGGTTCTGCCTCTGGCAGGGGGTTGGACTAGATGACCTCACGAGGTCCCTTCCAACCCTATGATTCTATGATAAAACAGAATAGGGCTTACGACACAATGTACAAGGAGGTCCTCCTTAAAAGTCTGAAAATGGCTGCCAATCACTAATCCTTCTTGAATGCTACATTTGTTAAACTTATTAGTTCCTAAAGTATGCTAATTGTAACTATTACTTTGTAACTAAATTAATATTTGTATTACTACTAGGTAAGGATTAACCTGAAGCTTTTAAAAAGGGTTTTCCCTATCAAATTCCAAAGGGATAGCCGTGTTAGTCTAGCCCAGCAAAAAAACCAAGGAGTCGTGTGGCACTTAAAGACTAAGAGATTTATTTTTCACATGAGCTTTTGTAGGAGAAAATCCTACTTCATCAGATGCTTTGAAGCATCTGTCTTTAAGTGCCACACGACTCCTTGGTTTTTTTTCCCTATCAGTTTGCCTTCTGCCATTTTCATTCATAAGTTTAAATAATTCTGGGACAAAAATCACTGTCTACATCATGCCATCCAGAACTGAGCAACAGGAGTTGCTTTAGACTTCCCCATCTTCCATCAACTAATGCAAACTCCTGACTGCCTTAGGGAGTGAATCTGGGAAGCACGACAAACCTAGTGTGCTACCTTCAACACCCAGGACAGCAGAGGAATAATTCCTTTATTGTTGTTTTAAACATTTTACCCTATGTATTATGTCGTATGATCTCACTCTGATATTGCACCGGATGTTGGAGTTCAGTGAGGAAGGAAGTTTGATTTCCTATTATGTTTCCAAGACTGTGCATGCATTCTATTCACTGCCCCAATTCACAGGAATGAAACAGAATCAACTCGGGTTTGAAAGTGGATTTTCACTGTAGCTGGTGTTTAAACATGAACAATCAAACAACACGGTTATGAAGAAATGAAAAGTACTCCATCCTTGTGAACAGGGAAGCAGGTATAGCAAAGGCATTTAATTTTTGCTACAAGTATTTTTTGGGTAGGCTTCAAGGCTAAGTACTTGCTAGTATTACTTTAAATATATAGTAAAGAGGCACTGTTCTAGGGCTTGGACCTATAGCCTCCTCCTGTTTTGCTTTTTGGGAGCCCCCAACTTCAGTGTGTGCATTTCTCAAGGCCATTTCATAGTGGCTGGGGGTGGAATAGGATTGCTGATACCTGGAGGCTCAAGGGGTGACTGGTTCTAAATTTTAGCATTTCTAACATGGGAAATTGTCAGAAGCTAACATCTAGGGATGCAGACAGACACTCTCTTAGGGAACTCTTCCTCGCTTCCTTTGGAAAGACATTCCAGTATCTTGGATCAGCTGTGGCAAAGGCTCAGAGGCTGCTTTTGGGGTAAGAGAAGCAGGCAATGGCCTAGGGCTCCTGAGCTGTAAGGGGGCCTCATAGCTGCTGCCTGCTTCACTTACCTGTGTGCTCGTGGGACAGTGAGGAAGCGGAGGGCAGTAGACCACCAGGTCCAAAAGCTTTGCTGCCTGCCTGCCAGACAGGCATCTCGCCAGTGGAGGTGGAGCAGCGCTCCCCGCCTACTCCCAGCCACTTGCGCATCCCCAGAGGGAGGGAGGAGAGTGGCCAGCATGATGCTGCGGCTTGCCAGGAGTGGGGTCCCCTGGAGCAGTGTGCTCCAAAGAGTTCAGGCCGCTTCCAGGCCTCGGGTGGCCGGGGGCAAAGCAGGCCAAACTCTTTGGAGTGGGCCACTCCAAGGGGCCCCAATCCCGGCAAGCCACAGTGCCACACTGGCCACTCTCTTCCCTCCCCCTGGGGAGGCGCGGTGGGCTGGGAGTAGGCGGGGAGCACTGTTCTGCCCCAACTGGAGAGAGGTTGGTCTTGGCAGTTCACCAGCTGGCAAGCGGCAAAGCTTTTGGACCTGGCGGACCTTGGCCCCGCTTCTCCCCCGCTCCCCATGGAGGGGGTGGTTAGGGAGGCAATGGGGGCTCAGAGCCATGGTGAGGGCAGCATTGGGGGTCCATGGGGGGCCCCATAAAGGGCCTTCGCCTAGGGCCCCCAGTTGCCAAAGGCCGCCTGTGCAAAGGCTCTATCTCCTGTGCAGTGCTCTGCTCATTACAAATATAGTGGGCCCAAGACCATAGCTGTTGCGGCAGGTTCCTTAAGAAAAAGTGGACTCTGAGATAACGTGGCCCTCTCTTAATGGAGTTTTGTAACACAGCATCAGAACCCGCAGTGCCATCTATTCAATCAGTCAGTGCACATAGTTCAGCTGCAACTTGCAGGGCACAGTAATATACAATCTTCAGCCCATTTCACTTAGAGTGCTGTAGTGCGTTGCCAGATGTAATTTCAGCATGTATTTCCTGAAGGTGAGATAAAACAAACGGCAGTTCTCCAGACAGAAAGTAAAAAACGTGTAACTACTGGGGCTGTCTAGATCTTAGCGGCATTAGAAATTGTCTTTATAGCTGAAACAAACAAGGAGTCCTGTGGCACTTAAAGACTAACAAATCTATTTATTGAGTGAGCTTTCGTGGGAGAAAAATCCCACTTTGTCAGAGGCTTTGAAGATTTTCTCCCACGAAAGCTCATGAAATAAATAAACTTGTTAGTCTTTAAGTGCCGCAAGACTGCCTATGGTTTACTGAACTAGACTAAAGATCCAAAGGGGTAGCCGTGTTATATCTGGTGATTCTGGGTATAGACCCAAGGCTTCATGTCAAGTTAATGCTAGACATACAAACAAGGTAGGTGCTGAATAGTACCTTAATGTGATTGTCTCCTTTTAATGCCATTAATTTGGGCTTTCCTGAATTAAAGACCACTGGTTTTCATCCAGCCACGTACTACATTGTCTGTGACTCAGCGATGTCTTCTGCTGCCACGATACAAATATCTCCAAATCACAAATACATTAGCAGTTTAGCCTGTGTCACCTTGCTGAGGCATCAAAGATTTGCAAATAGATAGCTGAAGAGCAGGACTGATGCCTGAGGAGCTCCACGCAGCACTCTTGGCAAGAAGCAGCAGTTGCCCTCCTTGACTTTTTGGAAGATGTTGGAAAGGCAGGAAGAAAAGTAGCATGGTCAGATTCTGTCCATCCTTTCCAGACGTGGGGATTCTGTTACCTGCTTGGTTACCATGTAACTTCTGGGCCCATGCTCAGAAACACACACTAGTTTTATCATAGTCAGGTTCCAAAGGGGCAGCCGGCTCAGTCTAGTAAAGTGGAAAAAAAAAAAAAAAAAAAAGGCAAGGACTCTTGTGGCACTTAAAGACTAACAGATTTATTTATTGCATGAGCTTTCGTGGGAGAGTATCCCACTTCGTCAGACACTTTGAAGAGGGAGAACTTACAGAACTGGATGAAAATAAATGCAGGGGAGTGTAAGACATGGGATCAGGAGTGTCTTACACTCCCCTGCATTTATTTTCATCCAGTTCTGTAAGTTCTCATGTCTTACGCTCTCCTGCATTTATTTTCATCCAATTCTGTAAGTTCTCCCTCTTCTGACAAAGTGGAATATTCTCCCACAAAAGCTCATGCAATAAACAAATCTGTTAGTCTTTAAGTGTCACAAGACTCCTTGCCTAGTTTTACCATGTTTCACAATTTTATCACAAGTCTTGCAACCCCTTGCTTAGAGCCCCAGCTCCTGGAGTCAGGTGAGTGCGTGAGACTCCCAGCTCCCAACTTCTGGAGCAGATCCGTGAGGCTCACCTCTCTACCGGCTCCCAGAGGACCCTGAGGGAGCTAGGAGGCGCTTGGCCACCCCCCCAAGGCGAAGAGGAAGCAGGTGAGTGAGGCTACCTCACTGATTCCCAAAATTTTCTCTGTGGCGCCACACCTTGCTACCTTTAATTAATTTAAGGCACACCGCCCTATAGTTTCCAAATGAACTCATGAATATTTATGAGCCAATTAGCCAATCCAGAGCTCTTCGAGTAGTTTTTCAAAAAATTTCGTGGCACACCTGCTCGGACCTGAGGGCACACCTGTGTGCTGTGGCCACTGGTTGGGAAACACTGCACTAGCCCAGCCCCCGCTCGGAAACCCCGAGGGATCGCTGGGTGCCGGGAACAACCCCCCGGGCCCTGCCGGCACATTGGGGGATGCTTCCAGGGGCCATTGGGCTCGGATGGGGGAAGGGTGCTGCCCGGCGCGCGCCGCTCCCAGCCCCCGTTGCTAAGCAACCCGCTTTCGCTTCGCCCGCTGCGGCTGACTCCCACCGGCGGCGAGGAAAGGGTTAACCGCCCCACACCCAGCCGCGCGCCTCGGAACGCCCCCTCCCCGCCGCGCTCTCCGAGGCGGAAGTGGACTCAGCGGAGGCTTCCGATTGGCTGCCTGGCGCCGCGTGACTCTAAGCCGCCGCTCGGTTGGTCAGCTGCCTTGCGCGGGGCGGGGCGGTTGTCTAGGTGACGGGGAGCTGCGAACTCCCGCCTTTCTTCATCGCTTCCCGGAAATGGATTGGTCCATCGGCGGCCGCGCGGGGCAGGTGAGTGATGAACGTGACGTGGGCGACTGTCCGCGGCTCCCAGTGACCCCCTCCCCCATCACAGCTGGACCCCGCTGGCCAGGGCCGGTGTTTGGTCTCGTACAGCGCCGAGCACAGCTGGGCTCCACCCACTCCCCATTTAAGCCCACCCTGCTGTTGCTGCTGACCACTGTTCGTGCAACTCTCTCATGGGGTTCAGTCCCCCTCAGCCTTTTAATATGATGTTAGGGTTTTATTTTTTCTGAGGGGTCGCCAGAGGCTCAGGGTCATTAACATCAGTGCTTCCTGGGCTCCAAAGTTGCAAGTGAGGTGGGAGTCATGACATGTTTTTTGTGTGCACACCCTGGAGGAAGGCACAATTTGTGTTGTGTTGCTGTAATGGAAGTGCAAGGTGGGTGAGGTAATAATATCTCTTGTTGAACCGGTCTCTGCGGAAGACGAGCTTGCCAGCTAGGCCGGGCTTCCTCAGGCCTTTTTCTGCATCGAGAAGTTTTGTGGCGAAAAGTCAGCTTTGGTCCGCAAAACTGTCCTAGCGGACACGCTGCCTGCCTGTTTACTGACAAAACTGCTGTTTTGTCTACAAAATAGTACCACCAGAATGAGAGGGTGGGGTTTGTTGGCAAAATTAATACAGTAGAGCAGGCATCTCAAACTCAAATTGCTACGAGGACGGGTACGTTAGCCTGAGGGCCACACCATTGAAACAAACTTTGAATCGAATCGAATCGAATCATAGGGTTGGAAGGGACCTCATGAAATCATCTAGTCAAACCTTTTCATACAATGATATTGCAAATATCAGTAACAATACTGCCATTGCAGGCCGCAGCAAGTAGCTGTAGGGGCCGCGTGTTGAGACTCCTGCAGTAGAGTGTCAGATTGGGCGCTGTCATACTGGTGGGGAGCTGTACTACTTATCAGTTTTGGAGCACTGAAATTAACAAGTAATGGCCCTTGTCAATTTCACTTTTCTGTTGGAGCAGTGGAATTGATGAGGGGTCCCCCGGCACCAGGGCTTCAGCTGTTTGGAGCACCCTACGGTCCTGGTTGCATCCCCTCGTTGCTGGGGACTGAGGCTGCTGTGGACAGAGGAGCCCCAGCAGCTTCGGAGCCCCCACCACTTGGTCTCCTACATCCCTGCAGCTGCAGTGCCTTGCTGCCAGGGACTGGGGAGCCAGTCGGGTCACTGATGCTGGGGGAGAGGGCACTCGAGTCCCAGCACCAGCGCCCCGGGTCCGCTGCTGGGCTGCCCCTGGTGGCAGCTGTCTTCCCCGTCCCTGCCCATGGGTCCGGGGTTGGGCTGCCCTCTGTAGGAGCCTAATCTGGGCCCGACCCAGGCAGCATGGGGGGGGGGGGGCATTTGGGCCCAGGCTCCAGGTCTTTTTTTAGGCCTGTGTCGCTCCTGTGGGGATCCCTGGCAGCTGACCCTGCTGTGGGAGAACAGAGGCAGCTGCCAGGGCTTCCCCGACTCCTGGTGGCAGTGGTGCTGTAGCTGCTAGCACTCTTTGGTCCCTGGTGGCAGGTGGTACTCCCTGCAGTGACAGAGGAGCCACTCTGGTGCTGGGGACCGGGAGTCTGGTGGCTGAAGCTGAGCTCCTGCCAGAACCCTGAGAGCCACAGTGGCTGCAGTGGCATTGCTTCTGGGGGCCCCAGACACGGTGCCTGGGTCCCAAGCGAGGGTGGGTGGCAGCCAGGAGCCTGTAGGTTGACCTCTCAGCTCCCCTGGGCTGCCTCTTTTATCTGTGGAAGTGGTCCTAGTGAGAACACACTCCACAGACAAAAGGAGTTTCCAGAGGGATAGCCGTGTTAGTTTGTGGACAGCAAAAACGAGAGTCGTGGGGTATCTTAAAGACTAACAGATTTCTTTGAGCATAAGCTTTCCTAGGCTCCAACCCACTTTGTCAAATGCATGAAGTGGAAACTGCAGTTGGGAGGTATATGTACACATGCCAGGATACAGGAGGGCAAGTGTTAGCAAAGTCAGCTCAGAGAGCAGATGGGGCCCATTCGCACCAGTAGTTCAAAGGAGGAGAATGTGTGAACAGGGACAATTACTTTTTGGAATGTGCTAACCATTACAAGTCCCTATTCAGATGCCGTCTGATTGTGTCAAGATTGCAAATCACCTCCAGCTCTATAGTTTCATGCTGAAGTTTATTTTTGAAGTTTATTTTTTTTCTTGAAGTATGGCAACTTAAAAGTCTCCTACTCAGTGTCCATGGAGATTGAACTGTTCTCCTACTGTTTTATGGATGTTGCCATTTTTTGATGTTAGAGTTGTGTCCATTTATCCTTTTACACAAGGATAGTCCAGCTTGGCCAATGTACATGGCAGAGGGTCATTGCTGGCACATAATGGCATATACCACATTAGTGGATGTGCAGATGAATGAGCCCCTGATGGTGTCATTGGAGTTGATGCATGAGCAGAGTTGGGAACAGGGATCTTTACAAGGATAGGTTCCTGGATTAGTGCTCTTGTTGTATGGTGTTCGGTTGCTGGAGACAAAAGGGTGGCTCTCTGTACGTTACCCACCACTATAACTATAGGTTGATAGGAGTTGTCTCACTTTGTTTTACAAATTTACAGCAAATCCTATGACGTTGATCAGATTTCTTTGTGTTTTTGTACCAGAAAAGAACCTGTGACTGTCCAAATAATATAGCTCTTGTCCTGCAAAGGAATCCAGCAATGTGGACACCTGTGTGGAGTCTCTGTGAAGTTAATGAGCATCATGAGAACAGGCTCCTTTGCATGACCGGAGTCAGTGCTATGAAAGTGTGGGTCAGAAACTCAGAAAACAGACCAGAATTTTTATCATCATTTCAGTCATTATTCCTGAATTGTGGAAGCAAATGCATGATACTTTACAATAACAAAGGCTTGGTTTAAAGAGCTTTAAAACTGTTGATATGCAGAAAAGATAATGTATGCTCACAGGGGTGAAATATCAGTCTCTAGAATTTTTACTTTGAGATGGTGTGATCTAGAAGAGTCTTTTTGAAGAAGATTATAATGACCCCCTTCTCTTCTTAGGACTGTGTGTGTAAAATATATATTAGTATATTGTATGTTGTACTATACAACATCTAGTATTGTGTTGATGAAAAACCAGTAAACGCTTTATAACTTGTTATATTGTTTAAAAGAACATAGAATGTGTTGCAGCTGTAATGGTGGGTTTTATAAAACTAAGCATTTTTCATGGCCTTTTGTTAAACTTTTTTCTAAGGCATATTGGCAAGTAATGTGTTTGTAGAAGACTTTAATTCAGTACTACAGTGTTGCCTGTTGCTCCCCCAAAGCTAGTGCAACCCCCATGGAAATTTAAAATGATAATATTACTGTAATATGAAGGTCCTTGCAAAAGTGATGGTCTTAAACCTTGGTTCCTTGTATATTTAGCAATAAACATTTTTTTTGTCACTGTCTTAGGTAATGAACAGGCTCAGAGCTACAAACTGAATGGCTACAAGAAGGACTGATTGCTAAACTTCTTCTAAGCATGGCTTGCAGAAGAATAGGAAGCAACGGACACACGCTTTCTCCAGCTTTCTCCATCAACTGTGTAAACTCCCTAGCAAGTTCAGTTCGAACACATAGTATATGCATGGTATCGGACTTTTTTTATCCAAATATGGGAGGAGTGGAGAGTCACATCTACCAGCTGTCACAGTGCCTGATTGAAAGAGGGCACAAAGTTATAATTGTCACCCATGCTTATGGAAACAGGAAAGGCATTCGTTACCTCACCAATGGTCTGAAAGTTTATTATTTACCTTTGAAAGTCATGTACAATCAGTCTACAGCAACAACACTCTTTCATAGTCTGCCACTGCTCAGGTACATATTTGTGCGGGAGAGGATCACAATAGTCCATTCCCATAGTTCCTTTTCTTCCATGGCTCATGATGCGCTCTTCCATGCCAAGACAATGGGACTACGGACAGTTTTTACAGACCATTCTCTCTTTGGATTTGCTGATGTCAGTTCGGTGCTTACAAACAAACTTCTAACTGTGTCACTGTGTGATACGAACCACATCATTTGTGTCTCTTACACTAGCAAGGAAAATACTGTTCTAAGAGCAGCACTGAATCCTGAGATAGTGTCTGTCATCCCCAATGCTGTTGATCCTACTGACTTCACTCCGGATCCAAGTAGGAGGGATGATAACATGATAACTGTTGTTGTTGTCAGCAGGCTTGTTTATAGAAAAGGTAATGAGCTCCAAAGTGTAAGTTGCTTTTCAAATAACTTTTTTTGATTTTTCTTTTTAGTGGGTGGTAAGAAATCTTCAATATTTAACCAGCTGAATACAGATAATGATATCAGTGACCAATGGAGAATGGGTTGGATCTGAACCAGTTGTTTCATTCATTTCCCTCTTCCATGTATCAAGTCTGTGGGCCTGATCCTAAACAGCTTAACTTCTGTTGGCTTAACTGAAACAGAACCTGGTCCTGAATTGCCAACCCTGGGAGTCCCAAGTGACCGAGGGTGCTTAGCAGCTGTCATGGGGTCTGGTTTGTGCCCCCGGCCTATCATTGCCATAAACTGAAAATTAAATTGGATTTTAATTTTTTTTCCCCCCCACTTTTTGTAAGCATTGGTGGGGCTAGTAACAGGTAAAGAAATCTGTTTACTATATAATTTCTAATTGACAGCATGCCCTTAATTTCTCCTCTTCAACACATTTTTTAATGTTTATCATAGGTCTTCGTTTTCAATTATTTTTGTTTATTATAATTATAGGAAAAAGGAAAGTTCTTGAAACCACAGTAAACCTAAAGGATCTAAACATTTAATTCAGGTTTTACAAATACTCTTTTTAATATAGCAAGCCTTGACAAATCTGCTAGACACCTAGTTTTGGGGCAGGCCCCTAAGTGCCCCATATGTGTGACACAGAAGCCTGCCCTCCACCCCGTGCTGCCAAAAAACTGCCATGGCCGCAGCTGCTTTCAGCTACAAACTCGGCATGCAAAACACTCCCCGTTCTGAAAGAAAAGGTGCTGCTGGTGGTGCTTTCGGTGGCTGGGGGTGAGAGGAGACAGAGAGAGAGAGGCACTGAAAATATCAGTGCTACCAACTGCTTTTTTAAGGCACCGGGGGTGTTTGCCTCCCTGGCTGCTAGCTCCAGGGGCAAAATCCTGGGCACCATAGTGACCTGGTACCTAGGATTTGTCAAGCCCTGAAGTGTAGTATATTGGAATACAGGACTGTTGCTGAGTAACTTTTTTAATATTCTGATCATTTCCTCTATTATTCAGACTAAAATACATACAGTGCAACATACTGATTTGAACTAATATGCATACATATGTCTAAAATAGTCAAGCTACTGGTAAATGTAAAAATATCTATGGATTCGATTAAGACAATATTTTTCTGCTACCATAAAACTTTTGGTTGAGGTTCAGCTAGGAGCAATGACTATACCAGCCATTGAAACAATATGGCCATCAAAAGCATTCTGTATGATGTCAATGGCCTATTTCGTTCATTCCTCGCTCCCCCCCCCCCCCCCCCCGAAGGATCCATGGGAAACTGGGAACATTGATATGTAGTTCCTGTGCTTCTGTATCAGTTTGGTTTCCCCTTCACCAAGGCTTCATAAATGCACGGTTCAATCAAACCACAGAGCAAGACAGTCTGTTAATGTAAATCAGCTATCTCTAAATTTAAGTACCAAGTCATTTTTTTATGTGTCATGACTGTATGACTAGTTTTAACCCAGTGCTAATTAGTATTTACTGTATAATAGTTTAGTTGGGTGAAATTCTATGCTTCCCAGGTTGCCCAGAATTTCTACAACACTGTATGCCCAGTCCTCGCCCCGACACCTTTCCTGTCCCCCTCAGTAATTCCCTTTCTACCAGGACTCACATGTGGGTCCTCAGGGGAAAGCATGCAGCTTTCCTCATCACTTAGTGCCATGAGTCAGTTCCCCCTCTGACCACAGCTAGGGTTTTAGTGTCCCTGATCTGGTGCAAAGAGACTGGAGCTGGGGTGAGAACCTCACCCTTTGATTTTTATTCTGTCTAATCATGTAACTAGAATTGCAGGATTGAGCCTTTGTCTTTCTCTTTTTAACTATATAAGTTTCAGTTCTGACACTTGGGATTTTGATCCTTTGAAAGGTAATTTTGTGTAACGTTGAAAGTGCTTATGTGCTTAAAATAACATTAAGTAGTTTGAGGCCCTACATTTGCTTTTTTTATTAAGTCTCCTTTGAGAAACAACATATTTTTTTTGGTGCTAAGCAAAGAAGATGTATAACTTAAATACTTCTTACACTCTTGCATTCTGCTGTTTCATTGGTTTTGATATTTTAATAGCCAGTGATGCAACTGTTTTTCGGAAACCTCCGGTTTTGATACTAAGCTATAGGGACAGATGGCACCAGGAAGATAAGTGCTAAACATTCAAATACAGCAATAACTGTTCTTCCTTTTTTATTTTTAGGTATAGATTTGCTTAGTGGTATAATTCCTGAACTTTGTCAAAAATATCCAGATTTACATTTCATAGTTGGAGGAGAAGGACCAAAACGAATTGTTTTGGAAGAGGTACGGGAAAGATACCAGCTACATGACAGGTTTGTTCTGTGTGTTTGTAATGTGTGGTTACAATGTAAATATAAAAAGGAACATGGTGAAACAGTGAAGGGATGGAGGGAAGTGGGTTGGGACACAGATAAAGCACGGAATAATAGGTTATTGCAAAATTACACTTGGAGTGTGCAAGTTGGTTTGTGCAACCAAACTTGTGCTAAGCCCCAGTGAGTTCAGTGGGATTGGCACGTGCATACAGCTTTGTTCACACAGATCCAGTTGGATGGGTCTTAGATTCCTGGCCATCATAAGCAAACTACTCTGAAATTGCACTCACGCATGCACACACGCATGCAGTGGGTGCCCCCCCCCCCCCCCCCGATACATGAGTGGGACCCATTGGTGCTGTTGTAATGAAATAAGATTTATAATAGAGAGTATATGTTTCTCTTGCAAATACTACTGGTGTGAGTTTGCTCTCTTTTTGGAGGGATGAGAGAAGCATGTTTCTTTTCTGTGCAACAGTAGTATGGGTTTCTGATTCATTGAGTCTGCCCCTCATACCAAGCAACAGAAAGACAACTTTACAGATTTTGCATTATCTGTGGCCTTTTATAAAACAAACACAAACAAAATCCCCACTGGATTAATGTATTCTTTGCCATTTACTACACCAGTGCTTCCCAACCAGTGTGCCATGGTACACAGGTGTGCTGTCAGGTCTGAGCAGATGCACCACAAATTTTTTTGTAAAACTACTGAAACAGCTCTGGATTAGGCCATTGGCTCATGAATATTCATGAGTTCATTTGCAAACTATTGTTATGTGCCTCAAATTAATTAAAGCTGGCAAGGTGTGCCACAACAGATAAAATGTTGGGAACTACTATACTACGCTCACTGACTGTTTAGAATACTCAAATTTACACACTTAGAAAACTAAAAATAACTTTAAATATTAGCTGGAAGATGAAGCATGAAAAAAAATCTGTACATACAAAAACTATAATAAAGAGCTGCGCAATTCATTGTTTCTGTAGATTGAGCTCATTGCACACAGGGACTCCTTTCATTCCTTCATCCTTCCCCTGTTTCAGTTCCCTGTGTGCCATTATTCCATCTTATTTCAGGACTCCCTTTAACCGCCCATGTCCTCCCTCATGGGAAGGGACTCCGTACAACATGGTGCATCCTTCCTATTGCTATTGATGTGCATATTCCTGTTATGTATTACAGATTTTAAGTATCTGTCTGATGATTACCCAGAAGAAGCCATTTTTATTTCTTTGATGTGATGATATAACTTCCAGAAAGATATTTTCAAAATATTTCCTGTTTTACATTTAATTTGGAACACAAGTTTTAAGGCCGGAAGGGACTATGACTGTGAATCCTGTATTCTGGCCTTCTGTGTAAAGAGGTCATTGAACCTTCCTTAATTAATTTATGCTTAAAATCCACTGATTTCAGGTCCTCTTTTGCCAGCATGATCTTTCCTAAATGCATTATAACCTGCGATTTTAACATTTCACTCATGCAGCTCTTCCTGGCAGGTTTCAGTATTAGCAGCTAAGTCAAATTTATGCTCATAGATCATCATTTCAAATTTCTTTTGCTTATTATCAACATTCTTAACACTCATGCATAGGCAATTAAAAACCTTTTTACTTTGCATGAACCTTGATTAATTTTATTCTTGACATCTTCCTTTTATGCTAAATGAGTTCTTCTTTTTCACCGACTCTTTATTAGTTTAATGCCTTCTTGATTAGTCGAGCCAGCCTGTCCCCTAGAAGATGGGGGCCATTCAAACTGTGTGGCTCCCACTTCCAATAGACAGTGGTTCAGTGTTCCATAAAGGCAAAACCCTATACCTTATGCTACTTTCGTGGTCAGCAGTTCACTTTCACAATTTTCTGTTCTCTGTCTTTCTTCACTCAGAGGACAGAAAGTGTCTTCAAGAAGAACATATGAACATTCCTCTTCATCAGCAGCTTTCCAGTTTCTCTGCAGTTATTTAAAATTCTGAGTTATGAACCAGTGTCACTAGTGTAGATTTGCACTGTTGCTAGCAGACTCTTCCCTGTCAACTCCAGAAACTTATGTAATTTTACAGTCACATTTTGTAGGTTGGCTCTGGGATGACTGCACACCATCTTGTCTGTCCATCCCTTGAGGAATGCTCTTTCTATTCTTCATAGCAAGGTATCCCAACAAGGATTGCCTGTCTTTTTGGGATAGGTCAAGATCTTTGTGAGGATGGTAGATTTTCTTTTTAGATGGGCTGAGCAGGTGTTCTCAAGTATTTCCTGTACAACTCTCCATTCCATTTGAGATGATAAATCTTCAGTTTCCATGCTAAGGATCTGGTAACAGTCGGATATTTCTGGCTGTATGGAATTCCTCATAGTCCTCACTTTGATGGCCACAGCTTGTCCGTCACCTCCCGCCAGCAACGCAGAATGCCACTTAGTTCTCTTGCTTCTGGGGGATTGTAAGCTGCCAGTGCTTTCTGGTTTCCACCAAATCCTTCTTGAATCTAGTGTGGTGATACTGTCAGAGTCTGGTTGTTCAAATATTCAGCTTTGAGTACGCAAACCATTCTTCCAAACTGTAAATCTTTTGTTCAGCATAGTCACTAACTTGTACCTCTTACAAAGTTTCTTTGAACTTCTGGTAGGAAAGAAAACATGGCACATCTGTTGCAAGGCACAGCCACTTTTCCTATTGCTGGCTATCATGGTTCTGAATGTAGAGCTATATTTAGAAAAAGAGCCTCTCACTCTCCCTTCAAAATTCCTTTTTGCTTGCTGAAGAGTGTTTTTTTGGCAGCTGACTTGTACTCAATTTCATCCCTTCCTAAGAGGGTATGTCTACACAGTAAAGAAAAATCCATGACTGGCCTGTGCCAGGTGACTCGGAATTGCCAGGCTCGAGATGCAGGGCTGTTTCATTGCTGGTGTAGACTTCTCAAGCTCCAGCTCAAGCCTGGCTCTGAGGCTCCCCCACCATGCAGGGTCCGAGGGTGCAAACTCTAGCCAGAGCCTGGAAATCTGCACAGCAGTAAAGCAGTCTGAGTTCTGCAAACCCGATTGGCATGGGGTAGCCACAGGTTTTTCTTTTCTGTGTAGATATACCAGGGATGGCCAAACTTACAGAACTCAAGAGCCGCACAAGTCGATTATTAAACCTTCGAGACCCTCACCGAGGCATATAACCACATACTTTTACCTATTCCAAAATTACTAAGCTTTAAATTCATTGCACACTTTAATTTTATCTTAAAAACAGGGCAAATATTGATCCTACTAATGTCAGATTCTAGTAATTACTTAAGGTTACCATGAAAACTAGGCCTGTACAGTAAAAATTTAGCTGTTGCTGGATGTAGAACACTGCAGGCTAGTGGCAAGATTTTTAAAATCTGGGCGGTAACTTGTCAATGCAGTATGTAGAAGCTCTTTCAGGTGTTGATTTCTAAGTATTGCACGATGTTTTGATTTAACAAATTTCATTGTGGAATACGATGCTTCACAGCAGTAAGTTGTGCCAAAAATTGACAGTAATCTACATTCAATTTTAAACTTTTCTCCTTTGTATTTTTGTTTCTTAGTATTCTACGTCATGTTTAGGATTTGTAAAACATGATTTTATTTTAACCACCCATAAACTGCGTTAGGGCCTATGAGAAAATCTAAACATGCTGTGGCTTCCCTGACCATGCCGCGCATTCCCCCCACCCTGTTGCCACATCCCTGCTGTCTCTTATCGTGCTGCTGTTTCTTTGCTTTCCCTGACCATGCCATGCTTCACCCCCAACCCAGTCCTAGACCACACTGCTGCTTCCCTGCAGGCCCTGACCGCGTTGCTGCTTCCCTGCCATCTCTTACCATGCCGCTGCTGCTTTGCTGTCCCCAACCATTGCTCACTTCTCCCCCTGTCTCCCACCATGCCGCCTTTCCCTGCAATACTCCCTCTAAGCTGATGATAAAGCTTAGCAACTTTTGGATGCAGCTGAGCAACGCTGTGGGTTCCCTGAGCCGGTGGTGGGCCCCTGCTCACCGGCTCCCCAAGTGCATCCATAACTTGCTCAGCTGCATCATCAGCTTAGAGGGATCATTGCTCCTGTCTCCCATGACAACTCAACATGGCCCAACGCTTGTCTTTCGAAACAGGCTTGGTTTTGTGGAATAGGATTCTGCATAAAATAATTCTGAAGGGGGAGGATGCTATGGAAAACAGCTCATCCCTAGTCCCAATTCCTCAAGGTCTCTAAAAAGCCTCAACTGTCCAGAGCTCCAAAGAGGTAGCCATGTTAATCTAGTTCAGCGAAACAAACAAGGAGTCTTGTAGCACTTCTAAAGACTAACACATTTATTTATCACATGAGCTTTCATGGGAGAAATGTGATAGAGAAATGTGTTAGTCTTTAGAAGTTCCAAAAAACTCCTTGTTTAACTGTCCAGAGCTCGATCTACAGGTTTCTGTAGAGTTGGCAAGAAGGAGTAGGATTCTTCATTGGCTTATTCCTTCTCCCTCTGATACAGTGGAAGACTTTTTAACCTGTTTTCCTGACTACTATACTTGTAAAGGGAGTGCATGAGATGTCCCTAAATTTGTAAAGTGCTGTGGATAGGACTGAGACTGCCATGGCATGTGGTATAAGGTAAATACAAAACAAACGAACCCACCCAAACCAACCAGACCAAAAGAGAATGGAAAAAATACGAAATACACAAAAATAAATAAAGCCAAGCAAAATAAAATCCACACTAAAATCTACAAAACAGAAAATAACTAACTAACAGTAATTTGTTAGTCTTTAAGTCCTTTACAGGTTGTCTCCTCCCTGATCCTCTCAGTCACTTCCCTCATTGTCTCCATTCCCTGAAGTTCCTTTCTGTTCTAAGACCCGACTCCTGTATCAACCCCCATCTTGCTTCCCTGAGCTGCCCAGTTGCTCCTTCCCCACCCTTCTCTGAGCAGGGGGCTGCTCCTCCTTCCTCCCCCACTGCTTCTCCAAGTTACTGGCTGCTGCCCCGTGCTCTGTGCTCAGTGCCCCCACCCCTCCCCTCCCCTGAGCTGTTGGCTCCCTCCTCCCCGTCCTTCCTCTGAGCTGTCTGCTGTTGCTCCCTCCTTCCCAGTCCCCACCCCTCCTCTGAGCTGCTGGCTGTGGAGCTACCTGAAAGGCGAGAGATTTTTAACTCTCCCAGCCTGAAGCAGCTCCCTGCAATGATGTGTGGGCAGGTCAGTGAGGGCTGCTGCATGCGTGCAGTTTACAGGGAACACTGCTTCCCTGCCGTGCTCTTCCCTGCCGCCAGCCGCACTTTTTCTTTGAAGAGCCGCATGCTGCTTGTGAGCTGTAGATTGGCCACGCTTGAGATATACACTTAGAGAATTCAAACACCAGAGTTAATCTCAGACCTGAGGTTCCCAGCCACAAAGACATGAACTGACCTCTTTTTCGTGTGGTCTGTTCAGAGACTCAGAAGCTCATTCACACAGCCCTTGCAAAAAAGGCAGACAGTATAAAATGGTGGTTCCCAAAATTTTCTCAGTCAAGGCACACCTTGCTACCTTTAATTAATTTGAGGCACACCACCATATAGTTTCCAGATGAATTCATGAGCTAATGAGCCACTCCAGAGCCCTTTGACTAGTTTTTCAAAAAAAATTTGTGGGACACCTGGTCTGACCTGATGGCACACCTGGGTGCTGTGGCACACCAGTTGGGAAACACTGGTATAGAATATTAACCAAATAACAATCTTTTCTTCTTAACCTAGAAAACATGGTAGAAATATTTGAAAGGCGATTATCATAAAAACCCTAATTATTTTTCCAACAGTTTTTGGTTTTTCTTTTCAAAGTAAGTACAAAAAGCTTAATTTTTTTTATAACAAAGTTTGAAGAAATTGAAAGCATGTTAACACTGCTTTAATACAGTATTATATATACCAGTAAATATCATGTTCCAAAATATTTGGCTGCTGTGTTGTAGCATTTTTACTGTATGTTCAACTAGTGTTTATCTTTTTCTTTAACTATGGACAGAGTGCGTCTTCTAGGGGCTTTGGAACACCAGGATGTTAGAAATGTCTTGGTCCAGGGACACATTTTTCTCAATACTTCTCTCACTGAAGCCTTCTGTATGGCTATTGTGGAAGCAGCAAGTTGCGGTTTACAGGTAAAAGAATCTTTGCTGTATAGAATGCATGCATGTATATTTTTACAGTGTATATTTTACATAATATATACTTTTCATTAGAAGATTTATATAAGCAGTCTACCAAGGTAGGCAAATGTTAATACACGTTTACACATCATCTGGAAAGTGAGACAGAGAGGTTAACTGGTTTTCTTAGCTCTCAGAAGAAGTTAATGCAGAGTTGAGAATAGCATACAGGTCTAGCTTCCAGTTCTCCGAACTAATTAAAATACTTCTTCAAAATGCTCTTCTTTATGTACTTTTGAAAGAGTCTTTGGCTGGCTGACTTTCTGTTCATGGACAACTATATGGTCAGACCTTTGCTTCTGCCTTCCATATTCTGAAAAAAATGGTCAGTGAATATGACTAATCTTTGGTAATCCATATAACCATGAGTGAACTATTGCTCTTATTGCTGTTTTCAGGCTGACTAAAGAACCAGTGTTCATTTCTTAAGTCAGCTGAGTACGTATTTAGAGATTCATGTAAGGCGGAAGGAGGAAGAAGAGCAAACACTGGAATGTTCTTGGTGGAGTCCCTTTCTGGCTCTTGTGTTTTGCTAAGTGTTACGAATCCACATTAATGCTGTTAAAATAAAAACAGAGAAGAGTCAGTGCCGTCAGAGATTCTATTCCCAAGGAACTTCTTAAATATAGGCCTGGTTTACGCTGACCAGAATATTTTGCAGCAGTTGACAGAAGTTACACAATCTACTCTCCATGGCTTACATAATTTATGTCAACTTCCTAACTTCCATTCTATGCTCTATGTCCACTGCACTACAATGGGAAATGCATACTTATTGATGCAATGTTATGCTTTTTCTGGAGGTTGTTATAATCATTCAACTTCCAAATTGATTGAGCAGGTCTTCATTGCTGTTCAGTCGAACTGGATAAATTAATTTTATGGTGGTGAATTTGCCACTGTCAGTGTAAACCAGAGGTGTCAGATATGTGACCCATGAACCTTTTCCATCTGGCCCATGACTGCATTCAGCAGAACCACACTCTATCCTTAACACGGGGTGGGGGGGAGGGAGGGAGGTCTCACATACCCAGAGCTCTGCAATGCTGCAAGAGTATCAAGTCTCATGATGTCATGGAGCACTTGATATGTGAGACTATACTCTGTGAAACCACATTCTCTCCCAGAGACAGAGTGTGTGGTATTGTGGAGCACAGTCCCACATACACAGCACTTCATGATGCCACGAGAGTGCCATAATATTTTGATCTATGGTACTGTATGTGTAGCCCACTTGAAGTACATCTAAATCAAATCTGGCCCACCATAGCAAATGAGTTTGATATGCCTGTAGACGAAGCTATAGAGGCTGTCTGGGGCATAGAAAATACAGCATCCCATAACATGCCTGCTAGCCTCACCCCTCTTGGAATCACTAGTCCCTCTATCCATTCCCTTTCCACTTGATGCTTGGGGCAAGTTTTGTAATTTCTTATTGTTGACTAATAATAATAGACCTGACAGGAACCTGTTCTACTTACTTCCTGGGGAGAAGAAGGGGGGGGAAAAAAAAAAAAGAAGCTGTTTATGTGTAAATTAATATTCCAAGTCTTTCAAATGTATTATGTTTTCATAAGTGTTAGACTGCCATAGAAGCTCAAAAATATATGTGGGAGGTAAAACAACTCATCCCATCAAATTAGCCTACTGGCTTTTTTTCCTTAGGGATTGGGGGTGGACAAGATAGGAGAGGCATTGGGGGAAAACTCCAAGCCTAATTTTACATAAGTGTTTGAATATTGTGACAGACATCTTTAGGAAACATAATTCCCTTCTTTGAAAAAATCTGTTGTATGTAGTCCTCCCTTCTTCTGTATGTGAGGTCCCTTTCATGCCAAATATTGACTGTGACCATCCCCCAGCTAAGCTATTGCACTGACTCCTCTTCTAGGGCCCAGAGATACACTTGCCATGCAAGTGAAGCTTTTTAAAGTCATTTGGTGATGTGCCAGATGATACCTGCCGGGTTGGATTTTTTGTTTTGATCTGAAACGCTCCTGTTTGAGTGGTTTTGTCTTATTCCCCGGATAGCTTAATTTAAGTGAGTTATGTTATGCTGCATGAATTCTACTTAATTTTTTGTTGCCTTGAAAGGTTGTGAGCACAAGAGTTGGTGGAATCCCTGAAGTGCTGCCAGAAGATCTTATCATCTTATGTGAGCCCTCAGTGAAATCTCTGTGTGATGGTCTGGAAAAAGCTGTTGCCCAGATCAGAGCAGGAACATTATCAACCCCAGAAACTATCCATAACAAAGTAAAGACATTCTATACATGGAGGAATGTTGCAGAGAGAACTGCAAAAGTATGTAGATCTCTAATTCTTATTGTCTCAAAGAGTGATTTTACTCTGAAACGTGGCTTTATATAGGTGGCTTTGTGAGATTCTGTCTGCATGATTTCAATGACATCTGTATCAAATGTGCTTGGTTTAACAAGTCAAAATTAATATTTTTTTCCCCCAAATAGTAGCTTGATAAATTCATAGTACAGCTAGAAAATCAAAATGGATGATTTCCTTCTTATGCATTGTTACCATCAATAAAGGTCCTAAAATGCAAATAATGCCCCCAGTTACATCTGGGCAACCCCATTGTTGTCAGCTGATTTGTGCAAATGTACTTGGCCCTGGAATTGGAAGAGGAGCTGAACAAGTCTGATGCTCAAGAAGGAATAGAATAAGAGAATCTCTCTGTTGGCTTTGCCAAACTAACAGTAGTAAAATTTTGACTAAAACGAGATCTCATCATTTTCAGATGTAACTGAACTCATAGCAGTTGTGGATATATTAAGAAATTGCCATGTTTTCATAGCCATTTATCAGTGAAAAACTATATCCTTTGTGTGAGAACTTTATTTAGGTGTTAGTAATTTTTTACATTCTTAACAAAATTTACCTGGGGTAGGTAATGCAGATAAACTTGTCATAGCAAACACCTTCAGGTGACACTTCTAGAAAAAACTGATTCTGACCTTTCAGGGATTAGCAAGACGTAAAATGCTTAATGCTAGCTTGGTTTTTATCAGTATTCTGTGTAATAAATCACTGAACTGAACTCAGTCATAAGATTGCGAATTGTATTTCTCTATCCATTTCTTTTTAAACTTTTATTTTTTTTTTTCAACATTTTAATTGCACTTTGAGAATACCATGTCGTGCTGAGACATCCTTATTTCACATTGCCCAGTATTGAAGTTGCTGTTTGTTTGCTTTGCTCTTCACATATGCCATGTTGGTTAGGTGGTGGTATGTAAGGAACACTAATGCTGAAACTCCTATAAGAATGTAGTTTTTAAATCAGTAGTAGAATAGGCTGTTAAAGAGTAAATTGAGTAGTGTGTAAACTTTTTTTTTTAAAGATATTTAAAGTGCAGTTACAGAGAATGGTTTAGTTTTTAGGGAAATGCTAAAAGAAACTGGGTTCCAAAGAAACTAGGAAAATGTTGGTATTAGAGTCACAGTTTTCAACCATGGACTCTTACCAGTTATTTGCAGAGCTAAATTCACTTTATTACAGACATAACTAGAGAATGATATTGCATTATATTTTTCAAAGACATGGCTTGTTGGCTATTTGAAGACTTCTGTTGACCTGTATGGTGTAGATGTCTATAGTTCTGTCTTTTTACTGTAGTACAGCACCACTGTTTAAATAGCAGTTTTGAATAATAGCACTTATTAACAAGAAAGTTATATTAGTCACTTTTATATTTTGTAACCAATACTATGATTGGCTTAGTAACTTTTACAAAGCTGTTTTTTTTTTTTTTTTTTTAAATCAAGAAAGCTATACTATGTCCAGTTCCTATTCACTCACTAGCTGGAGGTACAAAGATTAGAATTTAAACAGCCCTATCTGATTTGCAAGGATGAACAAAGAATCTTTGTGCTACAAATCAGGTAGTTAAATGTCTAAATTCTGTGTGTGGGGGGGGGCTTCTAATTTTATATCTATATGTTTGTGCACACATACCCTCCCCCCAACCTACAATGTAACCATAGCAAGGAAGCTTCATATTATAAAAAATAGAATTTCTGATCAAACAGACATGCAACATTGAGCATTCCCACATTTTTGAGTGCAGAGAAAGTTTAGATCAGTAGCTTATTGTGGAAAGTTAGCTTTTCTAACTGGATGTCCTTGTTAGATAGCTAGGTGTCTGATCCTTTTTGACTCTCTCTAAGCTCTTGGCCTTAGTGATAACTCGGTGCAGTGAGTTCTGCAAGCTAGTTAAGTTGGGAAAGTAGTTCCTTTTCATCAGTTTTAAAGTTGATGCCTTTCTGTTTGGCTGTCCCCTTGTTCTTATGTTATGAGAGATCATGCATTATTCGTCAGACTTTCTCTCCTCTGGGCCATTCATTATTTTGTGTAATTTTTATGATGTTTACATCTTTTAAATCTGTCTTCCTTTGGAAGTTTTTCTATGTCCTTTATCTCCTTGATCACATTTTTTTCAAAACGGGAAAGTCTTTTCTGTTTAAGAACCTATTTTTCTTGGATGTTCCAGTCTCAGTTTTGAAAGAGGACTGTTACCATGTGCCATACATAATGACATAAAGTTTTGTCTGATATTCAAAGATAATACATCATAAAGATGACTGCAAAATTTAACTGTTTTCCTTTCTTTTTGTCTCCTTTCAGGTGTATGACAGAGTTGCCGATGAAGTGGTATTACCAATGGACAAGCGGCTTGACAGACTCATATCTCACTGTGGCTCAGTGACTGGGTGTATTTTTGCTGTATTTGCTGTGCTAAGCTTCCTTTTCCTGGTATTTCTGAGATGGATGACTCCAGATTCCAGCATTGATGTTGCAGTAGATGCCACGGGTCCTAGTGGAGCATGGACTCAGCAGTATTTTCCTGGTAAAAAAGGAAGTGGAAAAGAAAAAGTTTCAAACTGTTAAGAATGTTTTGCGTGGAGAGAAAGGGCATTGCTTTCTAAATGGTTTTAATATTTGCTGAGCGAATTAATTCCAGAAAGAAACATTGTTTTTAAACTCTTAATACCTTTCCTAAATCATTGGAAAGAAACTTGGTAAAATGTACTACCTCAAGTTAGGATTGTGCAAATTAGGTTTGGGGAAAGACTAAAATTTATGCAGATTTATGGACACAGCTCTTTTGCACTTGTACTTAAAGTTGAAAAGAGAGTGGTAATATGTACAGCTCAGGTGTAAATCTACCTTAAGAGAGAGAAAGAATATTAGATTTTTATCCACTACCAATGTCTTACTCAGAGAATAAGCATGAATTTGTATGGCACTTGCAGTGCCAAAACACAAAATCAACTAGATTTATATGGTTTTTGCCAGTTCCTAATATTTGTATTGATTTGTCAGAGACTTGTGAAGAATTGGCAGAATAAAAATAACTGTCCAAATCACTTCTATAAAAACAAGCACATTACCACCTAGATTTTCAACATTTAAGGTACTGCTAGCCAGCTTATGTCCTACCTTATTGTATCCTTGTAAACAGACGTTTCTGGCTGCACAATACTAATTTTGAAAGGGTTCTTTAATGTTCTGCCTAAATTTGATCAGTATTTTTCTGATATATGAAAACTCTGTCTGAATTTATATTTGAGGAAATGCTAAATGCTGCCTAGTTCATTCTTGCATTTAAAAGTGACATTTTTTAATGTTATTTTAAAGTGCTCATACAAGGGGAGGGAATTATATTTTTAGTAACCAACATAATGTAAAGGCACAAGCTTCCCAAAATAGCTCAGGTCTAGCAATTTCTCCAGCAGACTGTGCCAAAGTGCTTGGTAACTTCTGTTCATGTGAGAGATGTAGATAAAGATCCACCAAGGCAGAAGTCTCCAAACTTGCGGCCCAAGGGCCGCATGTGTCCCCTAAAGTTATTCCTTGTGGCCTGCAACAACGCTATCACTATCAATATTTGCAATACCGTTGTATGAAAGGGTTTCAGTGGTACAGCCCTTGGGCTACTGTACTAGTCCTCATGCGGCCCTCGCAGTGACTTGAGTTTGAGACTCCTGCACTAAGGGCTAGATGATGGCCACCGATCTTTTTCATTATTATGTCTGTTGTACCTGAATTCATCTGCAGAAGAGAAAGTATTAAACAGTTGTTATGGCACCAAGACTGTACCAAAGACACTTTTAATTGAATCCAGCAAGGTGGTGTTTTGTGGAAAAAAGTAGATCTGGACAATAGATTTCTGTACTAGTCCCTGTGAGAAATGTGGTTCCTTGCAATCGGTGGTTGTCTAGCGTTAACCTTTCAAAGGTAATCTAACCTATATCAAACACGTATGAAGAGAAGTTTTTTCACATTCCTGTAGAGAAACTCTCACAGGCCTTTCTCTGTTACATGCATTAGGTCAGGGGTCTCAAACACGTGGCCCATGGGCCACATGCAGCCGCGAGAGCTGTTTCTTCCAGTTCGCAACAACACTATTGTTACCGATATTTGCAATATCATTGTATGAAAAGGTTTTAGTGGTGTGGCCCTTGGGCTAATGTCCTAGTCCTCATACAGCCCTGTACTAGTGCTCATACAGCCCTCATGGTAATTTGAGTTTGAGACCCCTGCACTTGATTCACTTTTTGCTATAGCACTGTTTTAAACTGCAAGGACTTAAGACAGGCCTTGACAAAGGTGTTTCTGGTCACCATGGCAACCAGCATTAGTAGCCTGTTACTTAGGTCCACTGCAGAAATCTAACGGAGGAATATCCTCTGGCAAACAAAAGTAAAATTGCTGGCGCCTAGCTGTGAGCCAATTTTGTCCACTTCTGGTTTAATGAACCTGTGCATAATGAAATGCCCAATCATAATTGTGTTCTGGATGTGCAATATGCAAGGTTGTTTTCAAAACTTTGCAAAATAATTTTAAAATATGCACTCATTTAATGTTTTATACAAACGTCTTCTAAAATTTGTTTATTTTACTGCATTGGAGGGCAAAGGTGGTATCTTTTTTCCTAAATCTGTTTTAATTAAAAGTATTTTAATGAAGCACTGATGGGATTATGTGAGAGATTGTTTACATGTCTAAGATTTAGTTTCTGCTGTTAGAAAAAATGTTCATCTCTAGATATTTAACATTCAGTAAACATAATTACTGTAAATCTGAGTATTTTTTAAATGTTAAGAAAAAACAGAGATTAAATATAGTAGTGCCACAAAGATTGATAAAGTGGTTACAGTTGTAAAAAACACTTTACTAAGGAGAATTTTGTAATTTTTGAAATCAGGTGCATTATTTATTTTTTTGTAAAAACTTTTAAACAATCACTGTTACAATTTCATCTTAATTTTACAATAAGTATTTTTGAAATGTTATGTTGATTTCAGTTTTCTTTTGGAACTTTTGACTGCCAGCAGCATGTAGGAACTCATACAAATCTCACATCTTAAATGTGGAGAAAAAGGAGAACAAAATACAGATTTTTGGGGGGGGGGGCAGAATATTACGTATTTCTGAATAATATGATAAGGCCTTCTATTGTCTTGTATACTTCACAAGTTACTTAGGTCTTCGGTACCTTGCCAGTAAAGCACTTTTATTTTTTTGTTATAATGTGCATACCCAGACACTAGTAAAATATATAGGAAATCATTACACCAGTGCTGGTGCCTACTATTCTAGCACTGTAAATGGAAATGTAATATATAGGAGAAGGGTTTTAGAGTGTTGGAAACTGGCTTAACTCCAAATGTACTGTATCTCAAACAATATAGTTTATAATAGTAGTCTGCCAGATCCCTCTGCCCATTTTCTCTTTTAAACAACAGGCCTTAACCTTGTAAACATATCCGTTTAATAGTTCCATCCAGCTTAGTAGGATTCTTCTCCTATTTAAAGCAAACAAGGAGTCTACTGGCACTTTTAAAACTTAACATTTATTTATCCCATGAGCTTTCAGAGAAGAGATCCCACTTTTGTCAGATGCTTGAAAAATGGAAAAAATACAGTATAGAAAGGAGGGATAAATGCAGTGAAGTGTAATCACAGGATCAGGTCAGATGACTTCAGCAAATCAGACAGGTTGTATGGATTCAAACTGACTGGAACAACGGAAAGGGAGGATGAAAGAGGTGACAATTGCTATTTATAATGGGAACGCCAACCCATATCTCTGTTCAAACTGAAGCTGATGGTATGAAATTTGCATATGAATTCTACTCTGGAGTGTCTCTTTGAAGCCTTGGTTTAGAATAAACCTGTTTGAGTATTGCCACAGATGTGTCAATCTCCCCAGCCGCTCTGTGGAGCACTTATGTGTAGTGGTCCTTAAAGTATCTTAAAACAATCCTTAGATCTTTAAGCATCTGATGAAGGGGGAATTTCTCCCATGAAAGCTCATGCAATAAATAAACTTATTAGTCTTTAAAAGTGCCACCAGACTCCTCCTTTGGCTTGATGAACTAGACTAAACACAGGTCCTCCTTTGGAACCTCTCCTACATAAACTTATTCATATACCTAAATGCAGATTTGAGACTTAGAATTAATTGCAGCATGAAAGTTAGATGAGTAAAAGTGAGGAGAGTGTCATTTTCCAGCTATATTGAAAAAAGGACATCAGACTTCTGATAGGGTTTTAATCAAGCCACATCTTGTTGAATGTCTGGGACTATCCAGCAGATAAAAACATATTGTGCCTGTAACTTCATATTCATTCAATACCCAGGGGAGGTGCAGGTGTTTTTGCTAGTCTCCTCCTCTTTTATTTTATTTTCCTTCCCTCTGCCATTCAGGCCCCCAGCCAACCCACTGCTTGGACCTTACCATCCTCCCCAAACGGTTTGAATGAGGGTTAAGGTGAACTGTAAGAAAGAGGGGTTGGCTCCCTGCTGTACCAGTCATAGGAACCTCAAACCACCATGACCCCATTCTATTCCTTTAACCAACAGCTCCTTGTGAAGACCTTTACCAAGCTATTTGTCTGGCTTCTGTATAACTTCTCTGTGGGGTACCTGCACTGGACAAATATGCAAGTTAGATGAGAAAAAGTGAGCAGGATGGTGCTACTGCTTTGTCAGTGAGTCTCTCAGAAGGCATCAGTGAGCAAAGATTGGCTAAGGAGAGGAGGAAAAGAAATATGGAGACACACAGTGACCGTGGGACTGAGAGACCCATGGTATATTTGAGGAACAGACTATGGAAAGATAAATATTAAAATGCTAGTGTTTATAGTAAACAAGTAATACTTTTTTAAAAAAAAATCTGAAAATAAAATTGTGAAACGTATTTCCCACTTTTACAAATAACACCAGGAAAGTGTTACCATAAAGTGAATCAAACCAGCTGAAGAAATGATGTCTTGCATGAAGCAAAGCCTGAAACAAACCTTTATAATAAAGGGTTACAGAAGATATTTCCCTCTTTTTGATGGAGTGGGTCATCTTGGAAACTAAATTTGTTTGTCCTACTTCCTTATTTCAGTGATGATGGAAATCTTCAACTGCATTCCATAGCATGTGAGACCTTGCCTCTTGTGCCTAGACACTGTGCACAGACACTGTGAACATACATGACAGCAAATTGATAATGTGAAATGAACTGTTAAAATCAGAACAAGTATCAGGTGAAGTATGAATGCCTCCATACTGTAAGATGTCTCTCACATTTTTTAAGGGTTTGGATAGATCTATAAAGGTATATCAAAATGTAAAGTTTAATCATTTTTGTGATTAAAGCTTTCTGTACAAATTTTTAATATAAATTTATTTTCCTTTTGGTATTTATTGACTTTGGTTACTGTTTCATCTAGGTCTGGACTTCAATAAAATACAGACTTCCCAACTTTACTGAATGTTTTCCCTCCTTAAGTAAAACAGCAAAGTTTCAAAGGGGCAAAAAATGCTATATATTAAGTGTAGAACACCAAAAGCACTGTGCAGCCCCAGATTATGCTTTCTACTTGGTCTTCCAAATGTGCACGTTGTGCAAGTGTTCTAATAAACTATGCTTCAGATGGAAACTTATGTACTTGTTTCATGTTACCCTACGTTGTTTTAGGTCATTTCCAGAATGCACACAAGACATGAGCCCTACCACAAATACCTTGCAGGCTCAGGCCCTGATCTTGCAGACAGTTATGTACATACTTAACTTAATGCATGAGTCAGTAGGACTACATTTGTGTACAAATTTAAGCATGTATGCATGTGCTAAAACAGGGTCTTAGGGTTCGTAACCTAGAAAATGAAAGCCAGAAAAATAATGGAGGGGGAATCAGGACAGTTTACAATAAGACTGTCCCAGCTCAGTAAATTTGTTGGATTTTTAACCAGAAGTGTTGGTCTCTTTTAGGAGCTGTGGAACTGTTCAGGGAATTAGTTCCTTGCATACTACAACCCCCTGAGGTTTCAAAACTGTAGTGAATTGACTTGCATGGTCTTCCTGTTTTCTAATCTGTGTATTATTGATATAATGGTTAACACAGGTGTGTTTAAAAAAAAAAATAAAAATGAGATTGTATTACGCTAAAATAGTCTTACAGTTACACATTTTACTTGTAGATCTACCATGTGGATATTGGATCTTTCAGGTTCCTATTTTATTCTCACACATCTTTCAGCTCCTATTTTATTCTCACACCAGTGTAAAAATGCAGGTCTGGAATGGGCTCTTGCTGTGTATATATATTTTACATGTATGAGAACTAGCATGGAGTAAGCCCCTGTTTGGGTGTGTCTGCCATGTGTGCTAAGCCTTTATGTGAAGCAATTTTAGATTCTGACACCTACAAATTCAGCTTGTAAGAAGTGTTACATCTACAGTTTGAGATTGTTAAGGCACAGCATTTCATTCCTAATCTTCTAGGGCATATATCCTTTCTTCCTCTTTATCATCTTGCCAATTCTTGTTTATACAAGAGCTCAAGTGGCAGCTAGGTTTATAAGACAATATATTGAAAATGAATGGTTGTTGAGGCTTAGCCAATTCTGCTACTGCCTCCTTCCCCAAAGTTTTTAGAAGCTAAGAAACTAATGTTTGAAGTTTGGTTTTTAAAAAAAAACAAAACTATTCATTTACTACCTTTTGATGTCCAATGATAGCTTATGACACACTATTTAGCTTTCTGCCTATCATGTGATTATATAGGCAGTGGTTAATGAGTCCTCTAGCTGAAATTCTAGACAAGGGGTGACTTTTCTTTCAAGTTTAAAGAACGTTTCTTGTTCAGTTTTGGGTTAAACCTCAAAGCCAGGGTGGCTAGGCTCTGTGAACAGGGAAAAATTTTTCCTTTGGAGAATGCTCCTTTTCTCTTTCTTTTTCTTTTTTTAGCTGATAGCTAGTTTTTCTTCTTCAGTTAGCAATGAGATTCTATAATAACTTCCAACAGTGTTTGCATTTTCTTTGGTTCACATAGTCCAGCATTGCATAGAAATGAACATTTTATTTGGCCTTTTTGGGCGGATGAAGAAATCACTTACATTGTTCTTCAAGTGATGCAGCTGTGTATTCTGCTTAGGTCTGTGTGTTCCCAGTGGACTAGAGCCAGAGAACTTTCCCTAGCAGTGCCCATAAGAGGCAACTTACACTGTATGTCCTAGTTGTATATAGATAGACAGTACCCTTATTATTCATAAGTTAACTTAGTTAAGTATTTTCCCTGCTGTTGCCATCACCAGGGTTCAAACGTTGTCCCTCTCATGTGAGGGGTGAACCCCAACAATGACCTTCTCACAAGGTGCTTGCTCTGCCTAGGTGAGGTTCATGTCAAAGAGCAGTGTGTGATTTGGTAATCATTCATGAAACAGACTTAGGTGGCTGGAGACCTGTGTCTAAGCAGTCCTTTCTCAATCAGTCAGTGGGGCCTGTTTTGGCCTTAAGGGTGATCTTCAATTTGACATAGGCTTTGATCTCAGTGAGTAGTACCAGCTTGTGTTCTAGAACATGTGCCTCTCCAAAGAGGCAAAGAAGTAGAGCCCTGCATGGATACAAATAAATGGATCCATATCCGACCTGCATCCTCAAGAAATGGTACATGGATATCAGTGTTGTATCCGCACATGCGGATATCCGTGGATATCCACGGATTTGCAGGGCTCTACAAAGAAGCTTCTCTCTATCAAGTACTCCAAGGAACTGATCTCATAAGACCAGTTGTGATTGCTCTAGGTCTCATGGAGGCTCTTCCTCTAGGAAAAGGTGTGTTTATACGTGTAGGATGGAGCAGGTCTTTCTAACTGTTTCCCAATACAATGTACAGGTCTCTCAACCCCTTACTCTTGACTGGTTCCAGCCCTGGGGTGTCCATGAGACTGGTCATGATGCTGTCATTGGCTGTTTCCATACTGGTGGCATATCAGGCAGCAGTGGACTTACTCTGCCAGCCCTGAGTATTCTCTTGCTTCAGGACTTCACCATAACTATAGCATCCGCAGTCTTGCTGTGTGAATAGGTTACTGAACGTTTCGGCTCACAATATTTCCTAGATGCAAATTGTGAAGATGAGGCCAGTGATGGGCTTGGCACCAGGAAACTCCTTTGCTGTGCTTGCCACCCCCAGTCTTACCATGGCAGCACTCCGTGCCCTCCATCTGTATCTCTGATGACTTTGGTACCAATGCCACTTCCAGCACCAGAGACAACTGAGGCATGCTCAGGGCTGTCTGTGTCATTCCCACTGGTCCCTTCCTTGCTCTGGATGATGGATGAGTCAGATCAGTTGCTTTCATCCTCAGGACTGATTTCACCCTTATTCTCAGAAATCTGACTGTCCTCAGCATCTAGATTGGTGGTCTCTTCCTTCTCCATCAGCTGATCTACATTGGGGTCTGTCCATGGAGCAGTGTGGGTACCAAGATTGATACTCTTCTCATGTTAGAGACAGGCACCCTGGCCTGGTACTTAGAGGTTACCAAAGCCTTACCCTTATGTCCAATGGTCTCCATGGAATCTGTGGGACACTCCTCAATTGCAGCTATTGCTTCCCTTATCTCACTGCAAGATGAGGCCTCCAGACTCCTTGTTGGTTGGGGCTGTTGCCTCACCACACGTTCAGGCACCAGCTGTGTTCTCCTTGCCAAGCCTCTAGAATTGCCCTATCCAGGGCCGACATTTCAGGTGCAGGACCAGTCATTGGCACAGTTAAGTGTCTCTTTGTCATCACCAGATGATTCTGTGGTGCCCAGCTCTTTCTCCCCTGCATTGCATCAGCACATCAAGGTCTACCAATGGCTTTTGTGGCATGTGGCTGCCTCTCTTTGCCTCCAGGCAGAGTTCCTACAGGAGAATACCCACAAGTTGCTGGACATCCAGCAACTGTTCACCTTAGAGAGAGTGGCTCTCCTCATTAATGATGCACTCATAGAGCCTGCAAAGGCTCTTTGGAGTATGCAAACTGTAATGCTACCTATGGCTGTGTGTGTGTGTGTGTGGGGGTAAAAAGCTACTTTGTCAGCAGCAGGGATTTGAGAGGTTTTACCCCCCACGTGGCACCTAACACTTGGTTGCAACTGCAGTGAATGATACAGTTCAGCATGGAAGATTTAAGTCCACTCCTAAGGACAAGAAAGGATGGGATCAGTGGGTATAGAGATCTGTACCCCCCTCTTGCCCGCAGGTGCAGATTGCAAACCAGCAGACACTGTTGTTCAAATACAATTTTGTAAATTGAACAACTTTTTCTAATTTTACAGGCCAGCCATTTGAAACCTCCAGGGAGGAATTTAGGGCATATATTGCCAAGGTCTGCTTGGTGGCCAAGATGTCACTATAGTTCCCCCTTGACACAGCAGACAGTTGAGGTCAAGTGATGCCCTCAGTGGTAACCACAAGAAAGTGCCCTGGCTGCAAAATTTGGGTATTGTTTCCATGATGTAGAGGACTTGCCCTGTGCTGTGTGGGCATTTTTTTTTTTCAGACAAAATGGGTGCACTTTGCACTCTTTCAAGGATTTTAGAGCTACCTGTCTTCCTTGGGAGAAGGGGGGTGAATGCACTAGTGATGTAAAGGTGCCATTATGGTAGTCAGCAGCAGAAACAGTACCGCCTGCAACAACTCTCTGGGCAATCTTTCCCTCACTGAGACAGCAGGATTACTTCAGAAAGGGGCATAAGTCCTAGAATTGGAGACATTCAGAGTTTGACTTTGGCCCATCAAGTACTCATTTTGACTTCCCTGGGGCAGTGGTCTAGTTGTGACTTCCATTAGCTCATCCCTTCCATTCTGGGACAGACTGTCTCACTTTCACAATGGCTGGGACTCAGTGACTACTGACAGCTGGGTCCTAAGCACCATCTGATTCATTTATACTAGTGGCCAATTCTTTTCACTCCTCCTCCTCCTCATCATCAAATCTCTCCCCGTCCCTCTTTAAGGACCCCTCTCATGCGTTTCTGCTCCTTCAGCAGGTCTAATCTCTCCTGGCTTTGAGAGTGATGAAGGAGGTTCTTCTAGACCAGTGACATCAGGCAAAAAGGACGATCCAGGGAATTACAGACCTGTCAGCCTCACCTCAATCCCTGGAAAAATCATGGAGCAGCTTCTCAAAGAATCCATCCTGAAACACTTGGAGGAAAATAGAGTAATCAGGAACAGTCAGCATGGATTCACCAAGGGTAAATCATGCCTGACCAACCTCATCACCTTCTATGATGAGATGACTGGATTTGTGGATGCGGGAAGAGCCGTTGATGTGATATACCTTGACTTTAGCAAGGCTTTTGATACAGTTTCCCACAGCATTCTCATTGGCAAATTAAGGAAGTATGGGTTAGATGCATGGACTGTAAGGTGGATAAAAAACTGGCTAGATCAACGGTTTCAGTGTGTAGGAATCAATGGCTCCATGTCAAGTTGGCAAGCAGTAACAAGTGGTGTGCCCCAGGGGTCGGTCCTGGGGCCAGTTCTGTTCAATGTTTTCATTAATGATCTGGATGATGGGATAGATTGCACACTTAGTAAGTTTGCGGATGATACCAAACTGGGGAACGGTAGACACCCTAGAGGGCAGGGACAGGATTCAGGGAGACCTAGACAAATTGGAGCAGTGGGCCAAGAGGAATCTCGTGAGGTTCAACAAGGACAAGTGTAAAATCCTGCACTTGGGACGAAAAAACCCCATGTACTGCTACAGGCTGGGGAGTGATCAGCTAAATAGCAGCACTGGAGAAAAGGACCTGGGAGTCATGGTGGATGGGAAGCTGGATATGAGTCAGCAATGTGCTCTTGCTGCCAAAAAGGCCAATGGCATACTGGGCTGCATCAGAAGAAGTGTTGCCAGCAGATCGAGGGATGTGATCATTCCCCTCTATTCTGCACTAGTGAGGCCATATCTGGAATACTGTGTCCAGTTTTGGGCTTCCCACTACAAAAAGGACATGGACAAATTAGAGAGAGTCCAGAGGAGGGCAACAAAAATGATCAAAGGGCTGGAGCACAAGCCCTATGAAGAAAGACTGAAGGAACTAGGCTTATTTAGCCTGCAGAAGAGAAGACTGAGGGGGGATTTGATAGCAACCTTCAACTACTTGAAGGGTTGCTCCAAGGAGGATGGAGCTCGACTGTTCTCGGTAGTAACAGAGGGCAGAACGAGAAGCAATGGTTTCAAGTTACAGCTGGGGTGGTCCAGGCTGGATATTAGGAAAAAACTTCCTTACTAGGCGAGTGGTAAAGCATTGGAATAAGCTGCCTAGGGAGGTGGTGGAATCTCCATCTCTGGAGGTGTTCAAGTCCCAGCTGGACAAAACACTGACTGGGATGATCTAATGGGAGTGCTCCTGCTTTTTTTTTTTGGCAGGGGGTTGGACTAGATGACCTCGTGGGGTCCCTTCCAACCCTATGATTCTATGATCAAGGTTTTTATTCCCAGTACTTTCTGGCTCCCATATCTAAGGAGTGATAAGACCTCTCCTTGAAATATGCAACTTCAATAAATATATCAGATACATGAGGCTTCAGATGGGCACTGTATTAACCTTCCTCCTTGCATTAATTCAGAATGGGTAGCTTTTCAGGCTTCCCATGATTTGAACCTAACAACTGCTCTGATTTGCTGTTACTGTATGACCTGATCCTTTTTACACCCCCTTGCATTTATTTTCATTCCATTCTGTAAGTTCACCCACCTTCAAAGCATCTGACGAAGTGGGATTTTTCTCCCACGAAAGCTCATGCAAAAAATAAATCTGTTAGTCTTAAAGTGCCACACGACTCCTTGTTTTTTTTTTTGTTTTGTTTTGTTTTTTTTTGCTGAACTAGACTAACAAGGCTCTCCCTTTGGAAATTTCTGCTCTGAACCTTCAGGGTACCTATTTTCATGTGGCAATTCTCCCAAACACAGATTTCTCCAGTTTGTTGTGATGAATCACCATTTTTAATACACAGTCCTCCCTTTTGGTCTGTCTGCTGTTCCCTAGGTTTTTGCCAGACCTATGCTTGTGGAGGTTGCTTACCACAGGAAGGGAAGCCATGTCTTACTGTATCTAGATGACTGGTTACTACGAGAGAGGTCCAGAAAAGAAGTTCTCTTTTCAGTACATTTTGATGGTCTAGGATCATCTTAAACACCAGGAGATTAACGTTGGTCTTCATTCAGAAGGCTGAGTTCATTGGGGCCTTAAACTCTATGAGTTTGAGTGTTTTTGCCAACTGACTGTTTTCAGATGATTTGCTGACTGTGCCTCTGAGCCAGCATATAGTCCTGCCTGCCCCAGCAGATCCTTTTGCAGGATTGGACCCTATATTAGACATGTAAGTTGGAAGGCACTGGGATGTTGTGGTACCGCAGGGGTGGGGGTGTTGGTTAATGGCTTCTGGGGTTAAAAAAAATTCACTTCTTGGACTCATAGGAGAAGTGGTTTCTAAGAAGAACTTAAATAACAGGAGGATTGTATGTTCAACTGACTGCATACTGCCAAAGTGCTTTACGCTGTATAGTAGCCACATGGCCTTTGCAAAAAGAAAAGTAAAATCAATCGTCGAAAGGTAACATCTTTAATTTTAAAATATTACACCTGAAAATTATTTAAACCAGTTTCAGGTTCTTCTGCATGCATTATTGTATTTCTAGTGAATGTGCAGTCAGTGTTTGTCATCCAGGGATGGGAAAATGTTGCTATTTTACACATTATTACATTCCAGTAATAACCATGCAATGATTTAATACTCAGCATTGTTATTCAATATAAATGGCTGCCCCAGAATAAATACCCAATGTATTTTTGGCAACTGAGGAGCAGCAAATGCTGCAAGGTTTAAAATAGATGTCATATGATACCAATTATAGTCTGGTGAAACTTAGCAGACCTGGGAAACTATACAAAGAGCAAGCCAAAATGGAGGGCAATTCTATACTCCATGCTTTTAACAACATTTATTTTGCAATCTTTGCTTTATTTTGCTTTAAACTTTTAATTAAGATTTTGTTGGCTCTACTGACCCATTTTTATATTGTTAAAGGCAACAGAAAAGAGGCTGCCAGGATAGCAGAAGAGATCTATGGAATAGCCCCAGGTAAATGTTAATTATGGGCACTAAAGAATTCAGTGGTGTTCTAAGTTTTATGCTTTGAGAAATGAGATGTTAAAATCACTGTGTTACTATAGAATGAGATTGCAATTGATAAATCTGTGAAATGGATGATTTTTCTTCTGGCCACAAATTTCCAAAGTCTTTGCTACAGTACTATGTCTTAGGTGTGCAAAATATGAGACTGTCCTAACAGTAGCCAGCTTGAATGTGAACAACACTTGTTTAAGTATAGTAAACATAGAATAATAATGAAGTAAAGCAAGAAGTTTACTTTGGGAAATAAAGCATTTGTCAGAATCAGCCGCATAAGTGACAAAGGATTTCACTAGCTATCTTAGTTTACAATTAGAGAGTATTAAGGAAGATATTTAGGGTATGGATTTTCTGAAGGAAGATACCAGGAAGGGTGCCATTAATGTCTGGCTGAATCCAAGTTAAGAATTCCTGGGTTTTTTTGGTTGGATGGATGGTTGGATGGTTTTTTTGGTTTGGTTTGGAACCAAACCATATTAATGACCACAGCTAAAATTCCTGTGCAGCCAAAAGTATGGAGATGACTTTATGTAATGGGCTTGCAAAGAATCATTTTTCTTTTTGTTTCCTTCCAAGTACTTTTTCGACAGACTTAAGTACTTTTGCCAGAATAGTGCGCTGTAGGAATTAGCACAAAAATAATACTTATTATTAAAATATGTATGTACAGTGCTTTAGAAATTACTGCTAACCAGTAATTGATTTCCTAAGTATATCATGAAGACACAGTATTTAGTGACATTATTCTTATTAGGGGCTAGAGCCTGAGATGTTCATTAGTTATGTACAGTGCCTTACTCCATGAGTGGTCCTATGGAAGCCTGTGGAATTATTTGTAGTGTAAGATGATGACAGTTTTTTGTAGGAGTATCAGAATCTTGCTGAAAGTGAAGAACAGCAGCTTCTTACCAAATTCTTGTAAAGCAGAATAAAAAATTATTTATACCCATATCTACAGAGTGGTCCAAACTATCTTGCCATTTGTTAGAAAAAAATTAATTTATTGATGAAATATTTATTATATATGTCTTAAATAAATGCAATGAAGTCTTTGATAATTACTTTCACCCCCTCCCCGTGCAAGTTCTTTATCTATCTTTATCAAGATTACCAGGCCTATCTCAAATTTTTATCTGCAAGTTGCCATTTGCAAATATCCATCAAGGATAGTCTTTCAAAACACTGGATCATGTGATGAGTGCTAGCTTCAATTACAGAAGCAATGTCACATCCTAAAGGAAAGCATCAAGCAGTTCAGAGACGCAGCAAAAGAGCAGCTTAAATTATCTGTAGACAAACAGAAAAGACGTGAAATTTCAGAAATGCCTTTGGTAACCGGGGAGTTAAAAGATGCCCTCTATGGGAACTACATTTGCCATATGTTTCAGGGAGGTAGGTTGCAGTAGCCAGCATGGAAGTACACATTGTGTGTGCATTCTCACAGTGAGAAATGTGCGCCTACTTTATGAAACATAAAGTGCATAAATGTAAACATAGAGTATATGCATGTGAAATGTTTATATATGCAGCATGGTGTGTATGTAAGGTCAATTAGAGGTGGGAGTGGAAGTCACATTTATTATTAAGGTGGACCAGTGCTTCCTGTTATATAATTTTGCCTAATAGAAAAAATATATATTATACTTAAAGACAAAATGTTTCAGCATTTTCTGAGAACAAGGCTAGGATAAAATCTATTGTTCTGCCCGTGTTCAAAAATTCTGGAGACTTTATTTGAGAAGAACTAGCACTCTCCTACTTTGGAGCAGAGACTTCAGGTCTGGCAGGATGATCCTTTGTATCCTTTCACCATTCCTAAGAAAATCAGCCCAAATTTGGCCTGTTGTAGCCTTTGAAAAATCACAGTTCTTACATGCTCAGAAGACTTGCTGGAAAAAGCCACAGAGATCCTGTCCACTGTAGGCATGCTCCAGCACAGGGCTGAACAGGCTTTCCTCTGTAGCTTTATGCTGCTGCTGGCTGGGTTAGGAACGGTGACTGAAATTGAGGGACTGTGATAGGAGCTCGTCTCTTTTGTGGTCTTTGGAGCATGAGGCAGCTGCAAAGAAAAGGTTGCTGGAATATTTTAACATGGTCAAAACTTTTTTTTTTTTTCCCCTTCTAGTTTCATTCTCCAATAGGTGAGCCATTTTGGCTGAAATTTTCAAATAGAAATTCAGCCTAAGGCAGATGCCTGGCAAGGACAACTTCAGCCCAAATGGTTTAGATTTAGTGAATTTATAAGCAGCTTCATCTAAAGTTGCTTTGAGACCATGTATCACAGAAAAATAATGGAATGCTTTCTGCTTTTCCCTGGTAATACTGTACAATTATAAATCCAAGGCAGAGTTAAGCCTGGATTATTAGCAGTGTGTGTCTCATTGGATTGTGTAAGAAAGTGCAACATTTAGCAATTTGTGATTTTCTAATGTTGTTTCCCCCCTCTAAAGTGTAGTGTAAGGCACATCATGGAGAGTCACAAAATGTAGTAGCCATTTCCATTCCAGCTTTGACCAAGTAGTTTTTGTCTGGTAAATATGGTATGGATTTGGTTTGTTTGTTAAAAATCATTATAGTAATGTGCTGACCAGAAAACAGAGTGATGATGAAGGGCAATGGTTTACTCTATGTGCATCTGCTTTCCCCCACTGTATGAACTGTGATAGGGCCAGGAATTGCCATAGTGCAAAAGCCCAACATCAACAAATTCCCAGCTGGAGGAACACAAGTTAAACAGTGGTTAACACATTACTGTGTTGCCGCCCAGTTGTAAGTGTGTCATGGGGAGATGGCTGGATTCAGCTTGGGTGGGGTGGGTTGGAGTGTCTTGTAGGGTCGCACTATGCCACCAAGAATGTTGTGACCCACAGAAAGTTGAGAACCACTGAAGCAGAGAACAAGCTACTTTGGCCACGCCATGGATTTGATCTTTTAAGTCTTCTCCATGTTATCTTTTATGATTCTATGATCAGACACACACAAATTTGTTTCCTGTCCCACCTGCTCTCATAGTTTGTGCTCTGCACACTCTAGAATCATAGAAGATTAGGGTTGCAAAGGACTTTAGGAGGTCATCTAGTCCAACACCCTGCTCAAAGCAGGATCAACCCCAATTAAGTCATCCCAGCCAGAGCTTTATCAACCCAGACCTTAAAGACCTCTTCTATCATCCCCTCCCAGCTAACCCATTCCAGTGCTTCATCACTCTTGTAATGAAAAATCTTTTTCCTAATATCCAGCCTACACCTCCCTCACTGCAATGTGAGACCATAGCTCCTTGTTCTGTCATCTACTACCACTGAGAACAGCCTGCTTCAATCCTCTCTGTAACTCCCCTTTCAGGTAGTTAAGGCTGTTTATTAACCCCCCCCTTCTCTTCTGCAGATTAATTAGCCTAGCTCCCCTCAGCCTCTCCTCATAAGTCATGTGGTCTATCCCCATAAACACTTTATTAACTGTGTCTCCATGGCCTTCTCTACAATTTGAGTTAGGGATGTAATTCTCAGCTAGAGGAGACATACTAGGATTAGCTTTCAATGACCCAAGGCATGTACTTGGGATTGATTATCCCTTCCTACCATTTGTGCTGCCATGGCTACACTATTTTTAGTGCAGTAGCTCAATGAGAACTAGCATGGGTATGTCTCGTTGTGTGGCGAGTCACACTGCCAATCAAAGTGTAAACATACCCTTATCTTGTTTTATTATTCTTACCTGGTTATCATTTTGAAATATTTCTGGGGCTCCCCAGAGAGGCAGGATGGCCCAGTGGTCAGAGCATTAGATTGGGATTCTTCGGAAAAAGGTCCAGTATCCTGTTTCACCACAGAAACCTTTCAACCTGGAGAAGTTCCAAAGGGGCAGCCATGTTAGTCTTTGCTTCTTTTGCGACCTCGAGGATTCTCATAGCTTCCAGGCTCCCTGCTCCCAAGCTGTGGTTCTTAGGGTCTAAGCCTTTTGCTCCTCAGCCTGAGCACCCCAACTTGAGAAGGAGCACTTGAAACTTCTAGGCTCCTTACTTTGAGCTGGGAGCTTGGAAGACTCCTGGGCCAGCTGGCTCCACAGCCCAACTCTTGGGTCAGCTGGCTGCCCAGGCTATAGGAGTCAAGCAGGTTTGGGACATAACTGGCCTGGATGTTTGGTAGCCCTGGGGTCCTCTGCTCACAAGGGAGGCTACCTCAGAGCTTTAGGTCTCAGGACCCCTTCTAGCTGGAGTATGAAACTGACAAGATTTTGGCAATTTGCACTGCTGCTACCACTCAAAAGTGGTCAGTTTCACTCAGCAGCTGTCAGGATCCTCAAGCACATTTTGTTTTGGAAACACCATGTTTCAGAGTTTCCAAAATGACCTTTTTTAGAACCTCCATTTTGTGGGAAATTTGGAACCATTTGATTTTGGTGAGAATTGGACTGAAACCAAATTCCAAAAATTTTTCACAGATCAGAGATTTCAGTTAGCTCTAATTGTAATGTATTTTGGTTTTAGATGCTAAACTCTGGTCAGTAAATTCTCTCTCTGTCTGAATCTCTCTAACTAAAATCACTTTCCTAATAATCTGTTTGCCTGAATATGTTTAAACCTGAATATGTATAAACATATATGAATATGTATAGCCAGTATTATGAAGTTTCTTGGAGTTAAACTGAACAAAATGATATAGAAAAGCAGGAATCAAGTACCTGGAGGAGTGTATCTTTTCATGTTCCTCTAAAATCCTTGAATGATGACCAAAAAAAAAAAAAAAACCTATTATCTGCTAATGTAGGCAAGAGAGAAAGGTAGAAATATTTATAATAAATATTAGGTGCATTAGTTTAGAGAAAAATTACTGGCATTTGGGTGCATATTAGAATTGACTCAATCAACATGTCACCCAAAAGCTAAGCCAATGTTTGCATGATATATATCTCATAACAAAGTGAAAATGAACCAAGGGGCAATTGGTGACAGAATTTACCTTATCAAATAAGGCCTGTGGCCAGGATTTCTTAAAAGGAGGGAAAAAATGAGTGTCCTAAAATTAGTTAAATGGTGAGATTGTCAAAATTGAAACTCTCAATGACACTTGTACTCCTTACTCATTTAGGTACTTTTAAAAATCTTACCCATCAGGCTTTACTTTGATTCCTAAATAAATTACCTGATTTTCAAAAATCCTGAGTGGAGGACAGGTTCCCAATATAGTCACTTTTAGTAGGCAATCTCACTTCGTTGGTTTTAAGCCAAACATATGTTTTACACTCTGATATAGGTTGATCAGTCCTCCCAAACAGACATGGGGTGATGCATGGTTAAAAATCTCTTGTGCACTTTTGGAACTGTGTGCATCCTGGTATCTTTGTGACTTTGAATTAACTCTTGGGCTGTTTCAGGTTCCTGGGCAGATCGATCTCCTCTTCATGAAGCTGCCTTCCAAGGGCGTCTCCTGTCTTTGAAGACTTTGATTGCACAGGTAAGGAACCAAACTCACTGAAGCCACAGATCCGAAGGAAAGAAAGACTGGGGAGGCCAGAAGCTGGAGGGGATAGTGCGTAGTGTCAAGGGAGCAGGTTATAGTAACTTAGGGAGAGCAATTAGCCAGAATGCATCCTGGAAGAATAAAAAACCTTCCTGAAAATGATCTGCTACTGTGGAGATGGTGAAGTGAATCCAAGTGCAGTCTATTTTGTCAAGATACAGGTTTAGGATACCAAGCAGTAGGAAACATTTTAAAGTTTTTTTTAGCAAAGGCAGCCGGTGTTCACTGTTTTGTCACCGTCTTAGGTTAATTGTGCTGGTCTTTGGAACTTAGTGAATGTTGTAGTGGAAGAAAATAGCATATTCTTTTTTCTGTGCAGCAGCAGGTTTCAAAAATGCTTTGTGTTATGATCAATCAAAGGTTATGTCTGTACTCTTAGCAGCGTGTGTGATTCCCTGCTCGTGTACATCTCATTCTGTAGCTTGAACAGAGCTGGTCCAAATAAATAGGAATGTAATATGTAGCAGTGGTGGCATAGCTTAATTGAGCCAAGTACAAACTGGTTTCAATCGTGTGAGTACTCTCTCTCTGCCACTGCGTCTTCACTATTTATACTTGCACTATCTCCTGCCAAGCTAGCTTGAATAAGCCTACATTAGCTAAGAATCATCCTTTGTTTGAAGTGTAGGTCTTGCCAAAGTGTGATTTCAGTCACTGGTGTTTAAGATTCCTCTCTTCATTGTGTATTTTTCATGGGTTCTCCAACTTATTCTCTGAAGAGGGCCCTAAGACATTTTGAATTATGGTTTATGGGCCAAGCTATATCCCATCTCCAAACCACAGTGAAACAATTTTGGTATTTAAAAGATGAAGGGAGGACTATGACCATTATTCAGTGACTAAACTGTTAGTACCATAAGTAAAGTGATTTTGTTCAGTATCATTCACTGGGAAAAATGAAGCAAGATGTGGTTAGAGTCCATTGTCTTTTGTTTGGTCATTTACATGCATTTGTTCAATTTGCATGTGTATGTGTGCAGATGTTCTCTTGTAATTGTGCAAATTTCAAGCTGAAGTCCTTTGAAAAGCTATTTTGTAAACTCTCATCATAAGGCTTAAGAGTTAGCTCTCGGTTTTGGTGAATGGGGGAGTTCAGATTTCTTGTAGCTGTTTTTTCAGGCTGTCTAGGAAGATAACTGTGCCCCAGTTACTCTTATTTCATCCTTGGAAGGGTTTCTTTTCTCTGCCATAAAATCCCAAAGCTTTTCTTTCAATAGAAGGTTGAATTCTGATGAATTGGAATTTGTCATCGGAGTAAGATAAATATTTTAAAGAAGCCAGCTCCTGTGTGTGAGCTAATGAATTTTATGCCTCTTACAAGACTTCTCTCTCTCAGTGATGTCTAGGAGAGCAAAAAATAGCGGATGCTCAAGGCTACAGCACCAATTGTCAAGTACAAAAGGTGGCTTTAATTTCCTACAGGGTCCTCCATAAAGCAGTCCATCATTTTTACAATCATTTTGGTTTTGAGTGCCAGCATTCTGGAACCCAAGATCCCTTAATCTTGAAAAGGAGCAATGAGTCAAGTTTCTCAGTAGTGGGAGGCACCTAGCGGCTGTTTTTGCAAAAGAAGTTTGGTGAAGTTATGAGCAACGGATTCTTCTAAATGGGGCATGTTGAACAAGTTTATCTAAACTCAGGGCTACTAGTTCTTAGTTTAAGCATTTTTTTCTACTAATGATATGGTTTTTATTTTCAGTAGACTCTGTATTTTTTCCTTTCACTGGATTATTCAGTTTCATGTTTTAGATGTAGGTATATCTAGCTTCAGTGTTGTGTCGCTGCTTCCATTTCTTTTCTTCATATAAGGGATTTGTACAATAACTTTCCTCCTATAGGGAGTTGTATATTGTGCAGTGAATGCTCAGCTACTGTAGAATTATCAAATGCAGTAGTCTTAGTAAAGTCATGTCAAACGCAAAAGGAATATTGGGCTTCATGTTAATTCCCTTGTATGTTTCCCTTCTATTTACCTGAACCACTAAAGCTTTTAATTTTAAGATAATGGCTTGTACATTATTTAAAAATACTCATTTCTGTTTTAAATTGTTGCAACAGAGAGTAATTGTGATTGGTTTTTATGCTCATCATGTTAGCTGATCATGACTGGCTGCTTTCCAGTACTAATTTGCCCAGGTATATTTATTCCCAGGGGTAATATTTGCTACTACAAACAAAAAAGCACACTGCTGCCATCTTGTGAACTACCTAGTTTTTAGCATCTGGAACCTAGCATATTATATCTATAGATACTGGCCTTTCGGAATGTCAGAGTTTGATTATGTTACAACAGAACAGATCTCCAATATTTTCCTGTACAAGCTCATAAAATCTTACTTGTCACCCGATGTAGTTATATTCTGGAAAATGTATTATGAAGCACCAGTCCTGATCCAGGCATATTTGTGCTGCTGTTCCTCCTATGAAAGTTTGCATGACTGGTTTCTGTTCATACAGCTCTTATGGAAGGGCTGTTTTTTATACTAATACTTATAAAGATTATTTGCTATTCTGTAGTCCTTACTCCTGCTTAATCAGTTTGCTAAACTATCAAAGAATACAAACAATATCATGTGACCCAGGAAACATGTGATATGACATATCACAGTCACCATTTCTTATCTGGAAAGAGGAAAATTGATTTCTGTCACTGTAAACCAAAGAAGTGCAATATCTTTTCTGCAATTTACCATGAATTGTCAAGCAACACAGATAAGCATCACTCAGTTTATCTTTACCCTTTGCTTTAAATGGCGATCTTCTCTTTAACTTCAGATTGGGGTTAGACAATAGTTCTGCAGAAAGAGACCTGGGTTTAGAGAGGAAAAGAAGCTGGATATGAGTTAACAGAGTGCCTTTATTGCCAAGAAGGTTAACAGCATGTTGCGCTGCGTCAGGAGGAGCATTGCCAGCAGATTGAGGGAAGTGATTATTCCCCTCTATTTGGCACTGGTGAAAACTCATTTGGAGTATTGGCTCTAGTTTTGGGTTCCCCACTACTGAAAGATGTGAACAAATTGAAAAAAGCCCAGCTGAGGACAGAAACAATTATTAGGCAGCTGGAGCACACGTCTTATGAGGAGAGGGTGAGGGGTCTAGGCTTGTTTAGTCTTCAGAAGAGAAAGAAGAGGGGAGATTTGAGACCAGCCTTTAAGTACTTGAAAAAGGTTCTGGAGGAGGGGAGGTGGAACTAGGCTGTTTTCAGTGGTGGTAGATGACTGAACTAAGAGCAATGGTCTCAAGTTGCAATATGGGATGGGAGGGCTAGGCTGGATATTAGGAAAAGCTTTTTCACTAGGGTGATGGCGAAGCACTAAAACGTGTTACCTGTAGAGGTGGTGGTGTTTTCATCCTCAGAGGCTTTTAAGTCTTGACTTTACACAGCCCTGGCTGGGCTCTTCCTGAGGTCCCTTCCAAGCCTAATATTTTATGATTCCATGATAAATCCCTTACAAGTAGCAATGGATGCAAGGATTTCCGTACCAGAGTGATTGTCTGATCCATGCATATTCCAGGGCACCTTTCATTGACTTGGGTGGGAATTTGGCAAAAGCAAGGATTGTAGATTTGACTGCTCTGTAACTCCCTGGAATAAACTCCAGTAATGATGTTTGTATTACTTCCTTTTGTTTGTTTTTCACATCTTTGCTCTATATTCTAGGGATTCAATGTGAACATTGTAACAATAGATCGGGTTTCTGCTCTCCATGAGGCCTGCCTGGGTGGCCACGTTGCTTGTGCAAAAGTCTTACTGGAGAATGGTGCTCGAGTAAGTACTAGCATAGAAACAGGGCTAATGCTTCCCTGTGAAGCAATTGGTACAGTGGGCAAGGCTGGATTAGTGCAGGGGCTATAGGGGCTGAAGCCCTGGGCCCTGGCCTAAAAGGGGACCCCAGACTTCAGCCCATAAGGTGCCTGCAAGATTCAGCCCCCAGTGCCTATCTGCCACAGCACTGGTGGGGCTTGCTTGGAGGGGGGGGTCACTGGGAGGGCCCCTGCCCAGCTGGTGCTGGGGGGGAACATGGCCCTGGGGCCAGAAGGTGGACTCCAGGTGCTCCTGCCCTGCCCTTGGGCAGGCTGGTCTGCCTTAAGGGGTGGGGTGGGCTGTCACGTGTTTGCTCTGCTCTGGGGTGGGGCTGACTGGTGTGCCCTGTGGCCTCTGGCAGGGCCTTCCAGAGTCCATGACCCTGGATGGCCGTGCTGGTGGCCGCACCCTGTGCCAACAGGCCCTGCCCCTGGGGGCGGACCAGGGCTGGGTTGGGAGTGCCCTCTGGCCCCAGGCTCCCTCTCCCACTGATGGCCCACCCATAGGCCACCGTGGTGGGGGAACTGAGGCCCTAGGCTGTTGCATGAAGTCTCAGTTAGTCAGTGGCTTTTCTTTTACATAAATTAATAATTAGGGATACAAGAAGCTGTGCCCCATTCTATTGCCTTTCTTCAGCACTGTGGTCGTCTTCTTATTTTCCTGCACTAGAAAGTCATTTACTCTGATCAGCCTTCCTAGGATTCCTTCCTCTGTCACCAGATGAGTTAGGACCCAGTGGAGAGGCTTTGCTAGTGTTTTTGCAAGAAAAATTGACTGATAACCAAAGTTTAGGAGTTGCATGGCAGAGCTGTGTGTGTGCTGGGGGAAAATATCATGTTAGAAATGCATTAACTCATTTTAACTAGCAATAAATTAAACATGGCTTTGCCCTTAGTATGGTCAAGGATAGTCATGCTTAAAACGTTATGTGGTTAATACTGGGGGTGGGGGGCATGATGAGCTAACAGGTGCATAAGCAGAACTTGTTGTCATTTACATTGTGCTATGTCATCTTTAACATCATGTTAGTTAACAAGTTTCCTAAAATGATTTTCCCCTCATCGTAGGTATGGCCCTGTCATTGAGCCCATTCTGGTGAGGTGCCATTCAAAACACACTAGATTTTGTTTTAAAAGTTTGGACAAATACCCCTTCATCACATGTGGGGAACCAATCTGGTAGGATTTAGGAATCCAAATGATAGCTTCTCTTCCTTCAGATATAATGCTCCCTTGAATACTGTGCTTCTGTTCCTTCTGGCTGTCATCTTTCTCCATGCCCTCCCTTTCCACAGTAGCCAAACAATCCTTCATTCTGTTCTCTTTCCAAAATAGGAGGTGAGCAGTCTGGAAGAGAACTGGAAAATTACTTCCCCTTGTATATGCAGTTCAAACAGATTTATTCAGCATCTTGGAAAAAAGTTAAGCTGTGCACCCATTTGTTCGGCTGCACAATCTCCTCAGGTAGAGTTCATTGAAGCTGCTCTAAGAACTGGAAATGGAGTGCCAGCATTTTATATTGGACTGCTAACTCAGCCAATCAGGCATCGAAATCCAAGCAAAAACACTAGCAAAGGCTCAGTTCCTCTGTTTCTCCTTTGCAGTGGGCACTGACTTACCTGGTAATAGAGCAGGGGTCTCAAACTCAAATCACGAGGGCCACATGAGGACTAGTACATTAGCCCAAGGGCTGCACCCAGAACCATAACTAAGGCGTCTGGTGCCCAGGGCAGACAGCCGAAAAGGTGCTCCCTCCCCCGACCTGGTTGGCTCAGGGAAGGTGCCTCCCCTGCCTCTGGGATAGAGCGGTAGGGACCCGGCAGGGGGGAGCGCTTCCACTGCTGCCAGGGAGGAGTGGCAGGGGACCTGGCAGGGGGTGTCTCCCCTGCCACCAGGCCAGAGCAGCCAGGGATGTTCGGGGCAGGGTGGGAGACACTCCCCCAGCCCCTGCCTGACTCCAGGAGAAATGTGCATACGGCACATTCTTCTTCCAGGCTAGGCAGGGGCTGGCAGCCGCCCTTTAAAATTCCCTGCCTGGGTCTTTGCCCTGTTTGCCCCACCCTAGTTATGCTCTGGCTGCACCACTGAAACCATTTGATACAACGATATTGCAAATATCAGCAACAATAGTGTCACTGCGGGCCACAGGAAATAGCTTTAGGGGCCGCATGTGCCTGCGGGCTGTGTGTTTGAGACCCCATAATAGAGGAAAGAAGGGAGGGAGGTTGTTGCAGAGCAAATGGCTTGGTAGGGAAGGAAGTTAAAAAGACAACAGCACTGTAGAAAGGGAACACAATGGGACATAGATTTTAAGAGTCTGCATACATGAGTATTAAGGTTTATTTTTAGTAGAAAAAACAGTTTTCCTATTAACAAATAAAATAAAATAAAAAAAGCTTCAACAGAAAATTTTTAGGCTGCCAAATTCCACAGCAGAAATGGAGTTTGAAAAGAGGCTGAGTTGGAAAGAGACGGTTTTGTGACCTGGATGCTCTATCATAGAGGCTGGAACTGTGAGGTGCTGGGTGTGCTACCGCACCACCTGGTTTGATGTGGTTTCCATTTTATACACCATTTACTGTTTGATTCAGTGGCACTCATCACCCCTGCTATACAATTGTTCCAGCACCCCAGTGCCCTATTACAAGTAGAGGGCAATGAAACTGTTCATCGTATTCCATAAGAACAGCTGAGTTCTCCAATTCCCTTTCTGTAGAACACTTCAGTGAAGGCCCCCATTCCTGTCATGCAGCACACTATATCCAAATTATGCAGCAGAACTGCATTTATCTCAGTGACAACTGCAAATCGTGGATCAGTGCTGAATGTGAAAGAATCTGATAATCTGTGTGCTTTCTAAACTGGTCAGAGCATGAAACAGACAGGACAGATGAGGTTAGAAGGTCTGTGTGACTAAACAAAAATGTTCACAGAGTATTAACTTTTCTTCAAAGATGTTTATTTGGTCAAAAAACTGCAGTTGTGTTGCTATTGTGGCTGAAAATGATTTTTTGGGGACTTAAATGTAAATTCTAAATTTGCCCAAGGAAAAATTCCTATTTTGTGATCAGCTATAGGTAGGATCTTGTATAAATTTCAGTATCCGAGTTCTGTACTGCCACCTCCCTGAGAAACAGGATGGCACTTGAGAGGTAATGTTATTCCTGACAGTGTGTAACTCTTGAGTTTGGTGGCTACTATGGGTTCTGACATTAAATAAGAGCAGTGTCTGATTACTATGCTGTTTTTCGTATTAAGATGTGGGTTGTCTCCGGTGGAAGTGCATCCCTTTTGAAACAGACCATTGTCTCTCTGCCTTGCTGTTCCAGGTCAATGCAGTCACTGTTGATGGAATCACTCCTCTGTTTAATGCCTGCTGTAGTGGCAGCGCTGCTTGTGTCAACATGCTGCTTGAATTTGGAGCCAAGCCACAGCTAGAGAATCACCTTGCTTCACCTATTCATGAAGCAGTAAAAAGAGGTAATTTTAGGGCTTTGAGTACAGCTAACTATAAATAGATCTGGCTTTGTTTTTCCCTCTAAATAAGCGTGTGGGAAATTAAGCTGCATTTGAGGTATCTGGACCTTAGGGATAAACACATGTTAGTTTACGCCACACTATTCTATATAGAGTTCTACATATTCACTTCTAATGCTGTGTGTTTGTTGGGTATTCTGCAAGGAGGTACTGAAGTGAGATGACCTCTCTTCTGTGTTATCTAGGTCACAGGGAGTGTATGGAAATTCTCCTGGCCAATGATGTTGATATTGACCAAGAAGATTCTCAGCATGGAACACCACTTTATGTGGCCTGCGTATATCAGAGGACAGACTGTGTCAAGAAACTTCTAGAGCTAGGTGCTCTGGGGGAAGGGAGAAGTTGTACATGTTTGAAGCCACTGTCTATTGATTTTCTTTAATTCCTAATGACTCCCTGGAGGACCAAGAACTTTGAGTTTAGGATTTAAAAAAAAAAGGGGGGGTTCTGTCATTTGAAGATGATGATGGGAGAAGCACCAAATACTGAACTTGGGATATTGTTTTGTAATGGCCCTCACCAGCTCCTTTAGATTATTATAAAATAAATAACCAAGTATTTGCTCATTGACTGCTCACCCCATTCAGAGGGAGATCAGCTAATCAAATGCACAAGAGTAATCCCTTCAGTGATGATGAAGATCCCACACACACCTGGGCTCCTTCTCAGATAGTATAACTTGGTTAAACCAGTGCAGCTGTGCTGATCAACACCACTAAAGGTGTGGGCCCATTTTGGATACTACTAACTGACTAGGATAAGCATTTTATGCATAAACCTTCTGAAGTTTTATTTTAATCAGATGTTAAAAGCATGCTTTTCTGGTCATTTGAATTCACAGCTGAAAGCTCCTATAGATTTTATGCACCCACTAATTTGGTAGTCCAAAAAGGTTGGCACTGTCTCAACTCCTGGTGATTTTGTATCTTCTTCATCTTATTGCTACTCCCAATGGCTTTATAAATTTAGATATAATAGCCATGTGAATTCTGGATATTGAGTACTGCTGTAATCAAGAGGAGATGGGGAGTCCTGTGTGCTATCAGGTACACTTAATTTATTGATGCTAATGATGGAAGCCAGTATATGTGACCCGAATCTTAAACTCAGCCAGTTATATGTTTCCCTGCTTCCTCCTAATGCTAACCCTGATCCGTTCTTATCTCTGTGTGTATTCTTTTAAGGAGCCAGTGTTGATGTGGGTAAACGATTAGATACCCCACTCCATGCCGCAGCTAGGAAATCCAGTGTAGAAGTAGTCAATTTGTTAATGGACTATGGTGCTAGCCTGACATGCAGAAATGCTGAATTCAAATGTGCCCTTGATCTGGCAGCCCACAGCAGCAAAGTGGGACGGGCACTCTTGCTTCGGGAAGGTAAGGATTCTTTTTATTTATTGGACAATTTTTATTTCTTTTTCTTGTTTACTTTGCTTTTCCACAAGCTGCTCCTCCGTCTCCTAGTTCTCTGAGATTCTCCATGATGTTTTAAACCACACTGCATGCTGTTCTGAATGAGCTCATGTGCCACTGTTGGCATGCGTGCCAGGGAGTGCTGCCCCCTGCTGTGAGAGATCAGCCACTTTTAAGTGGGAGGAGACAACTTGTACAACTTCCTCCCCCTGGGATATTTACCCTCCCTTTTCCACCTGAGGCCCCGTCTTCCTTGCCCGCCACGCCAGGCAGGACTGCAGGTCAGTCCAATACTCCTGGAGCCCACACCCTGAAGCAGCCCCACTGGCTGCGATGCATGGCAGCTGCATGCAAGAACGTGACTGGGGGAAACAGCCTCCTGCCTCCATCCAAGCTGGCTGCTGGGGGCAAGAGCCTTGTGAACCAGTACTCCCGGTTTCCTCCTCCTCTCCTGCTTCTAGACCAGTTCATTTAGGTACCAGTCTCACAGCCAGCCCTGGGCAGGGAGGGGAAGCCACATCCCCCAGCCAACTCCTTGCAGGCTTGGAAGTCGAGCCCCATCCACTTTCCCAGCTGCCAGGGAGAGTAGCTTATTGGGAGGCGGGGCACAGCAGGAGTAGAGCCACCCCATCTAAGCCTGATAAGTGGGGCAAGGAGCAGGTGTTGCAAGGTGGCCATGGGAAGGGAGGACACATGAGTCACGTGACCAATTACATGTCTGCTCTCCACCAAAACTCCTCACCCTGTCAGCACCCACTGACAAAAATTAAGTTGGCATCAGTACCCCCTATCCCCTACAGTCCCATGCCAGCCATCTGGGTGCAGCAGCAATATACCCACCCCATCTGAAACCTGCTCACTGGCCACCCGAGTGAGAAAAAAATTGCAGTGGCTCCTCATGCCAAAAGGGTGGACTCCCCTTGTCTAGATGCTCAGCCTCAACTGTTTCCAGGATCAGAACACAACTGACTCGCAGTTTGGAAAATACTGCATGACACCAGGCTTGGCATCAAACCTGGCATTGAACCTGCATTTAGCAGAAGCCCAATTCCAGCACTGAGGACTCCAAACTGGAGCTCACAGTCCTAGTAGGTGAGGATAAGGCTGTGGCAAAGGCCTAACTCTAGGCAGCACTTGATGTAACGGACATGGAAGCCAGTACCATTTCATCTAGCATGGCCATGCAAGGAAGCTGCTGGCTACAAATCTTGGGCCTCCCTCATGAAGGTTCAACAAAGTATTCAAGAGTTCCCCTTTGAGGAAGCAGCTCTGTTCTCTGAACAGATGGATTCCAGACTTCCCAGCCTTAAGGACTCTTGGGCTATCTCGAAGTCCTTGGACCTTCAAACACTGGCATCTGAAAGGAGGGACTTCAAACCTCATTTCCTTCCTAGGTTTATTGAAATCTGCCCAGGTAAGACTACAATCAAAAGGGGCAAGAATTACAGGAGGTCTCCTCAGCCCTTCTCCAGTCAAGGACCCAGACCTCGAGACAATCCTACAGGCCCAAACAAAACTTTTGAGTAGCAAGCCTGAGGACAGTGCACCAGAGACTTGGATCTACCACCGCTTTTATTTTCAGATTGCTTATCCTATTTCTGCCATGCATGGGCCTAGATGACTCAGACCTCTGTATACTGGGCACACTGGAACTGGTTTACTTGCTATAATTTTCTTCCCTCCATGCTACCCAGCCCCCACTCTCTCTCCTCTTCAGGGACCCCTCCCATAAGCAACTTCTACTATAACTTCTACTGGTGCAATCTGTCATAAGTATAAGAACAATGGAAGAGGTTCGTTGGGAGCTAAGGGGCAAGGGATTTTATTCCCAATATTTCCTAATCCTGAGAGCCAAAGGTGGGCTCAGGCCCATCCTTAACCTGTGAAAACTCAAAAAATTCATGAAGAATCTGAGATTCTGCTTGGTCTCTTTGGCCTCCATTATTCCCTCTCTGGATCCAGGGGATTGGTATGCCAGCCTCGACTTGAAGGATATGTACTTCCACATGGCCATCCTCCCAAGTCACAGGAGGTTCTTCCAATTTGTAGTCAATCAGACCTAGTACCAGTTCGCAGTCCTACCTTTCAGCTTATCTGCAATGTCTTATATGTTCACCAAGCACATGATAGTAGACGCTTGGTTTCTGAAGAAGCAGAAGGTACAAATTTGTCCTTCCCTTGATGACTCAGGCCCATCCTTAACCTGTGACACCTCAAAAAATTTGTGAAGAATCTGAAATTCCGCTTGGTCTCTTTGCCTCCATTATTCCCTCTCTGGATCCTTTCTCCACCCCTCACCCCTCACTGTGCCTAGTGATGGAGAGCACAATGATGGACTGGGGAGCTCAAGACCCAAGGCCTTTGGTCTCATCTAGAACTTTTATTCCACCTCATTATAAGAGAACTGAGAGCAGTACGCTTGGCCTGTCAGGCCTTCCAAGTCCATCTGGAAAGCAAGTGTGTATTGGTCACGACAGACAATAGAACAGTTTTGTTTTATAAAAACAGAGTGGAGCACACTCTTCTTTCCCATGAAAGGAAGCCCTCAGACTACAGAACTTTTGCATTACTCAGTTGATACATCTGGAAGTATCCTGACTTTCTGGAGCTCAGAACATGTTGGCAGACAGCCTCAGCAGATCCTTTCGTAGTTAGAAGTGGTCTAGTCACCCAGATGTGGTGAGCAACATAGTCTGATGGTTGAATAGTCCCTGGATAGACTTGTTTGCAACAATGTTCAACAGAAACTCTCTACAGTTCTGCTCTTTCCACAGTCACAGTTCGGTATCAGTCATGGATGCATTTCTTCTCCTATGCATGGGCCATCTATTCTGCACATTCCCATCTACCCCACTTGTTCACAGGGTTTTACTGAAGATCAGGAAGGAAGGATCCACCATGATTCTGATAACCTCGGTCTGGTTTTGTCAATACAGCAGACTTCTCAGTGGAAGTCTCCTTCACTTTGCCTCTAGATCTGAACCTGATCACCCAAGACCATGGCAACTTTTGGCACCCCAGCATTGAGTCTCTTCATGTCACGGCATGGAAACTCCATGGCTTAATCCTCTGGAACTAATGAGCTTGGAACCAGTTAGAGAGGTCCTTCTTGGCAACACACAACCTTCTACAAGGGCCACTTACCTCGTTAAATGGAAGAGAGTTTCAATTTGAGTGGCTCAGAAGGACAGCCCACTTACGTTATTCAGGGTTCCCTCTATCTTGAGCTACACAATACGTATGAAGCTACAGGGTCCATCAGTGGCATCAATTAAGGTCCACCTGGCTGCCATCTTGGCTTTTCACCCATGGGTTACAAGCCAATTGGTCTTTCCTATTCCTATGGTCAGATGTTTCCTTGAGGACCTAGAGGGGCTATACCCTTGGGTGTGTAAATTGATTCCCTAATAGGACATTAACCTTATTCTTTCAAGGCTGATGTGCCCACCATTTGACCCCCTTAGCAACATGCTTGCTGCTCTATCTATCCTGGGAGGTAGCTTTTCTGTTGACCATAACTTTGAGCAGGAGGGTGGCTGAACTCAGAGCTCTCACACTGGCATCTTCATACACAACTTTCTTCAAAGACAAGCTTCAACTTTGTTCTTATCCAGCCTTCCCCTTCTGAAGGTGGTTTTCCAATTCCATACAAACCAGGTCTTCTATCTAAAACCACACACCAACAGTTGGGATGTCAGGCAGGCCTTAGCCTTTTATATTGATAGGACAAAATGATTTAGTAAAATAACACAGCTCTTCATAGTAATAGCAGATAGGATGAAAGGTATCCCTGTTTCTTCTCAAAGAATTTTCTTTATGGATCACTTTTATATCTAAACATATTACAACTTTGTGTGAGCAGTGTTTTCCCCAGGAATTGAAATTAGGGAGGGTGTGGGGTGGATGTTGGGGTGCTCCATAAATTGTCATAATACAATGTTACTAGCTGACAACTAGGGAGTGTTGGGAAATTCAGGGTGGGTAGGATGGGTGTTGTGGAAATCCCTCAGTGGGAGTGCCTGCCCCAGCATTGATGGCTCATTCCATAAAGGCCCAGGCATCACCAACAGCATTCTTGCCCCATTTCACTATCCAGACCATTTGTAGAGCACCAGTGTGTTCAGCTATTCATACATTCATTGGATACTACACTATTTCACTGTGCACCTGAGATGCTGCAGCTTTTGGCATAGTAGTACTACAAGCTGCAGGACATTAAAGTCTGACACTTGCTCCAGTGGACTAGCTTGGGAGTCACCCACTTTTATTCAACATGTGCAAGCACTTGCAGAAGGAAAAAACAGTTACTAATCTTCTGTAACTATTGTTCATCGAGATGCGTTGCTCAAGTCCATTCCAAGACCCTCCCTTCTATTCCTCTGTTGGAGTCAACTGGCAAGAAGGAACTGAAGAATAGGGGCATGGTTGGGCTCCATATACAGTTAAATGAGGATGTGACTGAAGCAGGCACCCGAGTCAACTCTGTGGATACTAGCGAGAAAACCTTTAGGTGACTGTGCATGTGGCATGCACATATCAACTTGCAATGGACATGAGGAACACACCTCAAAGTGTAACAATTACAGAAGGGTAGTAACCATTTTATCATGTTAGTTTAACAGGATCTTTTTTCCATATAACCATGTTGATCAGCTTTTAGTGAATTACTCTCCTTTAATTCTTCATTAATTAGGTCTTTTATCAGCTGCTCCATCAGCTTGCGTAGGAGTGATGTCAGATTAACAGGCCTATGATACCTGGGTCACTCCAAGGTGCAGGTTATCTGATTTAAAAATATCTATGTTTATTAGCTGCTGTTTAACATCTTCTTGAGATACTAGTGGAAGGAAATAGTTATCATGGGGTATCTCCCCCCCCCCATACAGAATGGAAATATAGACTATTTCTGAATAATGATTGATAATTCTGCCATCATTCAGCATTACCATTGCTAGGATTCTTTTTGCTCCTAATGTACTTTAAAAACTCTTTTTTTATTGTCCTTAACTAAGCTGATCATAAATTTCTCCTTATGTCCCTTTGCTTCACAGCTTTTGATTTATATTAATTACTACCACCTTCTGGTTTCTTTCTTTTGTTATATATTATTTAATTTTTTTTAGCTATCTTTCCTTCCCCACTAAAGAAGATCAGTTTTTTAATGGATACGGCCCTCTCCCTCAGTTGTGTTTTCTTTACTAGCTGCTCAAAAAAAAAAAAATTCTTAAACAATTCCTAATTATCATTCACATTTGATTAAATTCTTCCTCCCAGCTGATTTGGTACATAATTGTTTTCAACATTGTGAAATTGGTCCTTTTAAAGCTCCAAGTTAAAGTATCATTGGTCTGGATTTTATTCTTTGTGCATTATAGATGTGACCAAGTCATATCCGTCTGTTCCTCAGTTAACATTAATTTTTAGTTCTATGATCAGTTCTTCTGTGTCTGTCAAAATGATACTTAAATTAGAATTCCCCTATCTTGGATGCAATGAAAGTTTCTGAGTTAGAAAATAGTCATCTCTACTATTTTTCCCATGGATATTTTAGCACTGGCAGCATGAGACATTCAGCATATTTTACTCAAATTGAAGTCCCCAGAAGATCACACAGCTTAGAAAACTCCTCCAAAGGGAATTTCTTTTGAAGTTGATCTTGATTTTTCTAATGCAGTTTATAGGAGCTATGCATGCTAGCCATGGGTCAGATCCTCAACCAGTATATATTGGCATAGCACCACTGGAAACAGCAGAGCTATGCTGATTTACAGCAGCTAAGCATCTGGCCCCTTAACTATATGAGTTGATAAAAATTCATTCCTCCTACAATATTTTTAAGTACATTTCCTATAGATGGTCTTAGATGGATTGTGCACAGGGGTTAAAGTATAATTTGGGGGGCCCCAGAACACTCCTGCGCTGGTGGAGCCCCTTCTGCTCAAGTGGGCCCCCATCGCATGCTGGTGGGCACCCCTGGAACCCAGCTCCTGCCTTCCCTTGCCAGTACCCCGCCCTCTGTCCCCAATACCCCCCCAGCATGAGCCAGCCACCCCCACACTCACCGGTGGCACAGCTAGAGACGTGGGGTGGTGGACCTCAGGTCCTGGTGGCACCGCGTTTGGGGCCAATGCTGCAGGCCCCAGGTTAGGGGCAGGGAGTGGAAGGGGAGGGACTTTGAGCCCCCAGTAACGTTCCTAGTCCCAGCCTCCACCCCCTCTCCTGCCTGCTGGAATGCGGCGGAATGCTGCTTTGGGGCCTTCTATTTTTAGGGGCCCAGCATTCAGGCCCCTAAAAATATGATGAGGACGTGGACCTGGAATGCTGAGTTCCGGGGCCTGCTATTTTTCAATGGTGGGCCCTGGAACGCAGTGTTCCGGCTCTACGTTCTTCAAAGCGTCTGATGAAGTGGGATTTTCTCCCATGAAAACTCATGCAATAAATAAATTTGTTAGTCTCAAGTGCCACAGAACTCTGTATTTGTTGTACTGAACTAGACTAACAGCTGCCCCTTCGGAACTTGGCAAAATTTATTTATGTGTTCTAATTTTAATTGTGTATTCAGACTGCTAACTTATATACCTAGCAGGCACTTAGCTCCATGTTGTTAGTAGTATTTTGGTTCTTGGAGGACTGTTGAAATATATAGGAAATTAACAAATTAAAAATAATGCAATTTAGCAGAGATATCATAGTGAAGGATTTCTCCAAAATCTCTTTTTTGATCTAAGAGAAAGTGTAGAGTTTGATCTGATTTAAAGCATCACTTGTATTCTGTTCTTAAGGTATTTTTAAAGTTAATATTTATGGGATTTTTCTTTGTTTTCCAGGTCCTGCCAGCCTTGCTCAGCTGTGCCGGCTGTGTATCAGGAAATGCCTGGGTCGCTCATGCCTTTATGCAGTTCACAAGCTGAATCTGCCTGAGCCACTTGAAAAATTTCTCTTGTATCGATAACTCTGTGACTATCTACAAGCTGATTGCCAAGGGAGGAACATAGTGGTTGTTTACCAGAAAGATATAAACCAAGGTGAAAAACAAAGACATCATTTACTGTTGGTACCAAGCTACTTACCTGTTGACATAACAATACTCCATGACAAAATAATCATATGTTGAAGACAAGAGAAACTGCTTTGTGGATCAAGGCATGTTACCATGGAAATGATATCTTCACACTTGATTATTAAATCCACTGATGGCAGATAGGTTGAAATACACAGCTGCACGAGCAGCTGTTTTTGTATGTGGGAAGAAGGGTGGCGTAGATCCAAATGGAAGATTGTATGGGTGGGGGGGGTATACGCCCAAACAGCTGTTTCCATATGTATACATATGTGTGGCATACCAGTCACCTTAAATATGATTTGATTAAGTCGACTAGTGTACAGATGTCTGATGCTAGAAAAGTTTAAATTAGGTTTAAATTCAGTGAAGTGGTGTGGGGAGACACAGACAGAAAAGAAGCTTTAAAGTTTTGGTGTCTTGATATTTTACTTGAAGTCCAACTTATATATTGTCCAAACTTTTTTGTTCTAATCTTAACCTTTGCCTGGCCTAAAAACTCCACAAGTGTGCTTTGTTGACTGTTGTTTTGTGACAGTTTACAGAAGTATTGCTTAGGACACGTCAGGAAGTGGTCTTTCATTTTCTCTCTCTCTAGTCAGGGTCGTAACTACAGATTTTTGTGCCTGGGCCAAGCACCCTGAAAAGTGCCCTCCCCTGGCCTGGGGCCTGATCTGACCCCAGCTGCCTTCTGGCAGTGGTTGGGGATGCATCTGGATCCCTGCCACCTTCCCGTGGCAGCTGAGATCGATCCAGTTCTCTGCTGCCCTAGCCTCTGCAAGAAGGCGGCGGGGATCCAGATCCATTCCCACCTGCCAAGGGAAGGTGGTGAGGATCTGGATCTGTCCCCAGTGGCGGGGAGCCCTAGCTGCAGCCAGAAGGTAGCTGGGGATGGAGCTTGATCCTTACTGCCCCAGCCGGATCCATCCCAGCACCCTCTAAAATTCAGCACCTGGGGCTTCGCCCCGGCCTAGTTACAGCTCTGTCTCTAGTTTCTTTACATTATCTACCCAAATCAGCTGTTTGGATGAATCATCTTTTTTTCAGAGGAACATAGGTATTACTGTACTGTAACATTTACTGGTCTATGTAGTCTGATATCCCTTTTTTTGACAGTGACCAGTACCACCTGCTTCAGTGGAAGGTGCAATAAATTCCATGATGGACAATTATGTAGTTTCTTGTCCATCAGTCAGGTTTATTTCAAACCACAGGGAGTTAAGTATATCTTGAAGCACGAGGTGGGATTATGGAAATTCTTTATTATCTATATAACTATCTAACAATTTTTTTGGGGGGGGGAACAAAATGGTTGAGGTTATATCTTTTATTGGACTACCTTCTGAAATACCTTCTAAAATATATTACCTCACCAACCTTGTCCCCACCTATTAACAATAGTTATATTGTAAATCAGTCAGTTTCTATTGTTTGTTTTTTCAGAGGTGAACAATACTGAGATCTGATAAATTAACAACTCATATCTCATATGCAAATAAGTGTGCCCCTGTTGGCGATGAGTGAGTACAGAAAAAACTAGTTTACCTCTGAGCTACTCAAATCCCATATGCAAATTCCTTCTTTCTGAGTGTCTTGCCAGTGGCAAGCATGATCTTTTTCTGGATCTGTGACCTAAGCTCCCTATTTGAATGTTTGTTTAAAAGTGAAAAATTGGTGTACTCCTGAAATTTGTGGTTATAATTAAGAGGCTGCCAGGTATTTCCATGGAAGAAATTCCATGCGTACAAATGGCCATACATATTGCGTACCGACTTCATACACATTGATCAGCGTTCCCTTGTCACATTTTCCTGTTCAGTTAAAATTAAGTTGATATTCTACTGTACACCATTATATGGTTCATCATCTCTGAGTATTTGTATAGGACTGGATTCAACCAGGGTTTACCTTTTTTTGGGTCAGTGGAAGCCAAAGTATTGGGTCTGGCTGCAAAAAGGTCTATAGCGGGAGCATGTGGGAAAGAAAAAGCCATTCTGGCTGCCCCCCCTTCTCCATATTCTTCTTGTGTAAATTGCTAGCCTACCCTAGAAAGTGGAAAATTTCACTGGAGACACCAAGAGATCAGCTGGGATGGGGAGGAATAATTTGCACCAGAGTGGATGAATCTGGTCCATTCACCATAGAATCCATGTTACCCCAGTTTTCAGTGGGCAGTCCTGTATTTGACCCGGCTGTTGAGAGACTCCCAGTATGATGCTGCATCACCATGTGGCAGCATGCCCAGATTGCAAAGCCTCATAATAAAATCAATTTTTAAGAAAACTTTTAAGTGGCAGTCTGAAAATACAGATGAACCATCTGTCTGGCTAACAGTTTATAATGTGTTTGTGTATTATTTTTTTCTGAAAATAGGGGTTTTTTTCCTTTGCACAAGCCAATTGTTTCTCATTGTGATTTTTTTAAAAATGTTCTGCAGCAGATTATAACATCTAATAGAATTTATTCCACAGAGGACTGTTTGTCTCTTTTTATTTTTGCTTATGGGAAATACCTTTTGTCCTTAAGACTCTCTGGTCTTGTAGAAGCTCATGAAACCAACTTGGTGGTAAGAGGTAAGGAAATTATAAAAATATAATTCAGCAGTGGAAAAATTTCTTGAATGAATAACATCCAGAATGATTTGGAGAGAGAGGGTAGAAATGTCACTTTAGAGATTCAATAACTTTAATAAAATTCAGGGAGGGAGGGAGAGAGGATTTGTGCTACCATTTTGTTTAATGAGTGAGTTGAATCTGCTGAATATACTGTTCAGAAAACCAATATGAATAACATGTTGGTGTGCGGACACTAGATAAAATTTTGTGTACCTGCTGATTTTCATTGATGAAATATGTATCAATGAAATTCCTATAGAATCACATATTTCAGAAAGCTCGGACATTTATTCAGCATTCTTCCTTCATTGTAGCTGAAGGGAGTGGCAGCCAGAATGCAAGGATGCTCAAAGAAAAAAACATTCTTTCACCTCTTGCCCCAGTTTGAGGAATTATATTTTACAAGTTTGGGTCACCAGAAGGTCTAAGCAAGAAATGATCCCCTGAGAGAGGTGAGAGAAATGTTTGAATCAGCCATTTTTTTAAAAAAAAAAGTGAATTCAGTGTTCATTAAAACAAAGAACTTAATGCTGGCTTGAGTATAATGAGGTCTGGCACTGTCCAAGCTTCTGTACGTTACCCTGCCAATTCACATCATTCAGTTGCGGCCTGCAGCACAGCTGTTATTTCAGTCATGGTCCTCCCTTTATTAACCATCACTTATCCTGCTGCAAATTTGTTTACAAATGGGCTAGAGAATTGAAAATTTCACTGTTACAATTTCTGTGTTAATTATACACTAAAGCCCACTTCAATTTAGTCTGAATAAGGAGTTAAGCAAGCTGATTCAAACAGTAACCTTGCACCTGGTTCTCCTCTCAAGCCAATGTGAATCAGAAGTTTTATGCTAGACCAGTTATTAGCAGAAAATCATGATGGCAGTTCATTTTTCCTCGTGTTTGGAGTATTACCATATCAAGGCACTACCAGGCTACAGCAACTGTGAATAAAGTACTATATAAATTTATGTTCATATTATTATATTGGCTGAGATCAGGACTTGGAACAGCAGTCAGCTCACCTGAAGATTACCTATTCTATTCATTCCCTCTGAAGCATCTGGTGGAAGACAGGATTCTGGGCTAGATGGACCATTGATCTGATCCAGCATGGCCATTCTTATATTAAGACAGAACATGCAGCGATGAAAACATCTGATACTTGAATTAAAAAAAAAATTATAAGTTGCTGTGTTTGAGGCACACATTTGAATTTAACTATAATAAAATGTACCTACCCTGGTAATATTCAGATTGATCTTCATGAATCAGTTACTACTGCATAAAGAGCACCTTAAAAGCTCTAAAATCAGTGCAGTTACTGAACATTTTTGTGACCTCAGTCTTACTTAATGTAAGTAAGCTGGAATATTTTTAAGGTCATTGGCCCGGCAGATATATTTCTTTGCTTTCTATTTATATCTCATTATCCTGTGGTGAGGTGCCTGGTTTTAGCACTTCCAGAAAGTTAATTTTCTCTTGTCTGCAGCCAGAGATGAGTATAAAGATGCATATACTATTTAACTTTGATAATTTTTGTAGAATCATAGGGTTAGCAGGGACTGCAAGGGTCATCTAGTCTAGCTCCCTGCCAAGATTTGTTGGGTCTAAACCATCCAAGACAGATGGTCTCCTTTTGAAAACCTTCAATGAAGGAGCTTCCACAATTTTTCTAGGCAGTCTGTTCCACCATTTTCCTACTGTTCTTACAATTAGGAAGTTTTTTCTGATATTTTAGCGCTCGTCTTCACTGACGGTGATGAATTTGCCTCTGCCAGACTGATCTCTCTGATCAGCAAGGAGCATACCGGTGAATTGGAAGGAAGGAGCTTCTCTCTGACTCAGCTTACTGAAGACACTGTGGTAAGTGGTCGGTAGGCAATTGGAGGGGGATACACAAGGTATTTTATTTGATTGCTGCTGAAATTGCACAGGATTACAGACCAGGGCTTACTTTAGATCTGCTATGCTGTTGTAAAGTTGGAAAGGCCATTCCAGAAAGGATCAGGCAATACAGACGACACTGAAGAGGTTTACAGTATTTATGGTACCAGGAACACTGAACACTGGACAAAACAGTTTCAGCATCAAAATGGAAGTAACGTGGCAATTGCTTATATATACATACTGCGTGTTTACTGGTTAAAACTAGTTTTCTAACAGTTCTTTGTTTCCTTTGGGAAAAACCACTCTATATGTGGAAAAAGGGTCAGGGTGGTGAGAGGGGGTGGTCTCGACAGGTGAGGGAATACCAACTTCTGTATAAGGTAAGAGGTGGGGAGTTGGATGGGTACATGACATCAGGTAGGGAACGGTATGTGACAGGCGACATGGGTTCAGGGGAGAATACATAATAAAAGACAGCTCATATGCTGCCTATCTGGTCAGCCTCACCATTTTTTGCGGCCTAATATGCTTTCATGGATCACTTAACCTAAATGTAGTTTGAACGTTTTGCCTCTTCTTGTACCCTCTGTGGCAAAAGCAAATAACTTTTCTCCATTTTTATTTTTACAGCAGCCTTTTGAGTATTTGAAGACACTGTCATGCCCCCCCTTAATCTGTTCTTTTCAAACTAAATGTACACAGTTCCTTCAACCTTTACTCATGTGGCTTGTACTCCATCCTTTTGATCACCTTTGTTGGTTGGCCCTGGATCCTGGCCAGTTTCTCTATGTCCTTTCTGTACATTGAAGACCAAAACAGGACACAATGCTCCATCTGAGGCCTAGCTAGCTATGAGTAGAGTGGTCCTATCCTCTCTCATGACTTGGATGGTATTCCTCTGTTAACACAATCTAGAATTTAATTTGCTTGGGTGTATTTTTGCAACAACATTGTATTGCTGACTTGCCTTGAGGTTGTGATCCACCACAACTCCAAGCTCCTTCTCCACAATGCTGGCTGCCAAGCCAGTTATCTCCCATTCTGCATTTGCACATTTGGTTTTTGTACCCAAAGTGTGGCACCTTATGTTTCTCTTTGTTGAATTTTATTTTGTTGTCTGAAGTCCAGTTTTCCAATTTATAAAAAAGACCTCTGAATTTTAGCTCTATCCTCTTGAATGTTGGCAAAAACCCTCTTCCGCCCCCAGTTTTGTGTCCTCTGCAAACTTGATCAGTTTGCTCTCTCTTCCTACATCCAGATGTTAAACTACTTCGAACCCAGAACAGATCCCTATGGAGCCCAGCTTGAGACTTGCCTACAATCCAACATCATTTCATTAATAATTATTCTTTTTTTTTTTGTGGTTTTACCAGTTATTTATCTTCTTAATGGTAGTTCAGCCAAGCCTGAATTTTTCCAGCTTACTTATCAGAATGTCATGTGGGACCATGTCAAAGCCTTGCTGAAATCCAGGTATATTCAGTTCACCTGATTCCCCCACCTACTAGACCAGTTATTCTGTCAAAACTGGAAATCAGGCTGGTTTGTCATGATTTATTTTGTTTTGATTTGTTACTGGCATTCTTAACATCATTACAGATTCAGAGCCAACAATACACTCAACATGGGGTCTCAAGTAACTGCACCCTGTTAATACCGGACATTCGTCAAGCATGTTTTTGTGTCAAGGATTTGGCAAGTCATTCAAGGGAAAGTTTTCCTTAAAAAAAATTCCAGCAAGTAATGTATCAACTTGCCCCCCAGAGGAATTATACCTAGCAGGTGGCTAACTGGAGTTCATTTACACAGGGCAAGAAATTCCATTCTGGATACTGATGCAAGTTCACTTTTTTGCTTGATGTAAATACATTCTAGTTTGTCCCCAGCTGCTCAGAAACACTGGTAGGAATGGCTAATTTCCTTTATGGTGTTGAAGGAAATGGCTCTCAGCTGACATTATTGAAGTACTTAGTGCAGAGGGTAGCTCATAAATCTCATGCCAAAAATTCACTTCTCTGCTATTTTAATATTGCTTGTAAATGAAAAATATCTACAGTTAGCGCTCTTGTTGGCGAGTAAGGGAGAAATAACTTTTGCAGCTGACTCTGAGATCTCTTATTGGTTTTCTTGTCCTACTTACTGACCTACTTAATGTTTTAGGTTAATGAGCAAAACAAGGCTAAATCCTTGGGACCTTTTAACAGACCATTCTCTGTACCATGGTAACTTTATCTTAAGCCATCCAAAAGACAAAAATGATGGCCAGCCCTGAGGGTTTGTTCCAGATATGCATCAAAGGCGTCTTCCTCCTAGCCCAAAGAGAAATTGTTACAAATTAAAATATGAGAGCCTAAATTTTCAAAAGTAAATGATGATTTTTGGTTCCTCAGCTTTTGTGTGCTTATCTGGAGATCTCTTACAGATTTTTGTCTTTTCAGGGAGTTAGTGCTCAGCACTTCTGAAGAACAAACCCCTTTAAGACGTCTCTAACTGGACACTGCTTGAAAATTTAGCCCTATGGGTTTACTTGTCTTGTTCCTTTCAGCATCTACTCCAGAAACAAAGCTGACAGGCTAGCATTTCCTAGTATGATCAGACAGCCAAGCGTGTCTTCTGGGTGAATGTCCTTGCTGCAGCTGGGGTACTTCAAGAACTCAGAGTGGCACCAGGGACATAAAGCTTAAACTACAACTTTTTTCATTTTAGATGTACCAAGATGGCTCCTACAGACTCTGCCTATGCAGACCCTGATTCTGTATGTGAGAGGGGGGTTACAAACCCCACACTAGAGAGCAAGGGAAGGGATTAAGAAATAGCTGTGGGACCAGATGGCCACCCCCAACCAGTGTTCCCTTCAATTTTTCATAGGCTGTGCTCAAAAAATGTCTTTTGTGCAAATTTTTGGAACCAGTATCCAAATTTGTGCGCATTCCAGTGAGTGTGGTCAAACTTGTGAGTGCAATGAAGTAAGTGTGTATGATGCAAATAATGTCTAAATTTTATTTTGATATGGTGAAGGAAACGATTTTATAAATTACAAAACCTTATTTGAAACATGCTACTTGAAATCGCCTTCTTAAAAGTAGCATAAAAATATTAGCACTGTTGAATTTTTTTGTGCGCGTTCTCTTTTGTTGTGTGCACAGGTATCACAACCTGTGTGTGCACGCATACATGCACAGCTTAGAGGGAACATAGCCCCCAACCACACTTGTTGTGGTAGGGCCTAAACATGTTGGAGGCAGGCCTTTAAAAAGAGGAGTAAGGCAGGCAGTGGAAGGGAGCTGAAGGCCTGTTACTGACAGCAAATTATGACACTTGCCTTGTCAATTCAGCTGTTCTGCTCAGCACACTGGAGGGAGTGGAGCCATGGTCCAGGTCATCTATGCCAGGGTTGTTCCACCTTCTGCTTTTGCTTGGTCATGGAACTCAATGGAAAATTTCTGGGCATGCATACATCACCAAGTTCAGGACTGGTGTAACAAGTGCATCATCACGAAGCTGCTGCCAACTTCTGATCAGATTCCTGAATGATGTTTCTCACGGGACAAGAAAGTCGCTGATTTTCCTTGTGGACGAGTATTGCCAGTTGTCCTGTGTTTTGACTAGAAGATCCAAAAGGGAACCTGGGGGTGTCCAATTAGTAGTTTGGACCAAACACTAGAAGTCTGGCTACCTACAGCAACCAGCCTCAGCTACCCGGGGTCAGGAAGAGGAGCCTGGAGGAGCTGCTGTCTGTTTAGCTGCTGCTAAACAGTAGCTGGCTGGCTCTTGGACCAGCTCAAGCCTCTCAGGCAGAGAGACAGATGTACCAGTGCTAGCCACTTGGGTGGCAGGGTGTAATCTTGTTTGCCATGCTGTGCCCCAATTGTCCCCACCCTGGCCCCTTGCGCCAGGGACCACCCCTCCTGCTGTGCCCTGATTGCTCCAACCTTCCACTTTGGGGACCAGCCTCCTCCCAGTCCTGCTGTGCTGGAATTGAGCAGGCAGGCTCTGTATCAGCTCCTCCCAACTCAACTCTGGAGGTGGTAGGGGGAGTCCCAAGGGAGGGGGCAGTGAGCAATGGATGGAGGGGGGAGAAAAGTGAGCTGGGGGGACCTCAGGGATGGGGTGGGGCAGGGTTTTCAGTGGGTGTTTTGGTTTGCAGAAATCAGAAAGTTGGCAACCTGTGGTAACCCTAGTGGGAAATGATAGCTGTGGAAGGGACAGATTAGACTCATCATAAATGGAGTGAGAGGCTCTGTGTGAGAGTGCACCTAGAGGTTTTGGGCGGGGTTAGCAGAGTGAACCTGAGGGGCAGCAGGCCTTGAGCAATAGCTGTGGGTGCAGATGAAAGAGCCTGTAACAGGCTGTAGTAACCCTTGGGGAGGAAGGGGTTAACACTCTGGTCAGTGAGTCCCAGGACAGCCAATAGGAACAAAGCCCAGGTTTTTGAATGGTAACAGCAGCTTTGCCTGTTCCTGTTTGGTTGCAGCAGAGGTCCTGGAAGGATCAGGAGGAGGCCAGAGGGGCCTGAGGAAGAATCCAGCAACATCCTTACCAGAGATAAGTTAAGTTTGGTACTGACCAGGTGTGAGTAGAACAGGGAATATTTATTTAGATACAGTCAGGGTATTTTCTTTGGTTTTGGTTTGTTTTTTGGATTTCTCTGTGCTGAGCATACATACCCCCTCCCCCTACCCTGTAGCTACCTAAGTTAATTCCCAGAAAAGCAACTCTCTGTGTTTATCTGTTCTTTTTAATTAAAGATTTTACCTTTTAAGCTCTGGTTCTGTGTCCTGAAAAGCAAGAGGTCTGTATGCATGTGCCTCAGACTGCACAGCCAGCTACTAGAGGGAATTCTGTTCCACTTGCAGCTGATATTCCAGCTGGGGTTAGTCACTCTCTTGAGAGAGGAAAAAAAAAAAGGATTGCAAGTACCTCACAGGAAGGAATTCCCAAGTGCACCTTCCTGCGTTTTCAAGAGGTTTTTTGCATTTAGGTGGTAGCAGCGATACCACTCCAAGGCCAGGAACTGGAGGCCTTGGAGAGTTTTAAGAGCAGGCTTTAAGGCCAGTGGCTTTTAAGGCCTGTTGCAGGCCCCCACCCTCTGCACTCAGAGTGCCAGAGTGGGGAAACAGCCTTGACACAGGCTGCAGGTGTTGGAACTGGAAATTGGGGTGGGTCAGAATCTGGGATCAGGGAAACACTTGTGGGAGACAGGATGTTGTAGGAGCTTCCTCCACTTTGCTGTCCATTAGCAGGGTGATGACATGCCTGTTTTGGCTGAGCCAGACCCTTTTTTTTAAGCCTTGTCATGGCTGTTCCTGATTCTTGCCAAAAAGAAAGGGGGGGGGCGGCATTTGTCCCATTAGCTCTTGCTAATTTGATCAGTTGGTAAGAGCGAACAGCAGAAATGTCTGCTTTGTCCAAAAAATGAAGTGCAGAGGAACATGGGGGGAGGTAAGGCAAGCCACATTACCAGCCTGGCATGGGATGGGAGGGCTCCTGAGCATGATAACACCAGGCCCATGGCCATGTGAGGGGAGGGGAAGGCAGACAGGGCTTGAGCGATGCAACAGTGACAGCCCTGCCACCATTGCCAGCACCTTTTTTCCTTCCACACTGTGCTCCATACAAGCAGATAGGCAACTGGCAGGAGGACAGAACAGCTGCAACCAGAGGGGAGTCAGAGAGGCTGCCTGGCTCAGGAGACACCACAGCAGCTTCTGGTGTTGTAGAGGATCCACCATGGCTCAAAGGTTCTTCTGAGTTGGTGTGTCTCTCAGACTGGACTATGGAAATAAAAGTTAGCTCCATTGACCTCTGTGGACATACATTTCTTCACAATGTTTGGGCTTGCTTCATTGTGTGTTTGTCTCATAAGTAGGACAGGTCAAAATTTTCCCATCAAAACATTTTGATGGAATGCTGGGTTGTGGGTTTTTTGTTGTTGTTTTTTCCCCTGGTGGTTTGTTTTTTGACAAAAGTTTGTGGAAGCTGTCTGCTTTTTCTCATATTTTCATTTGTTAGAAGATTGAATTAAGTAAAATGTTTTGGTTGAAAATAATTTTTTACCACTTCCCAGTTTTTGACAAAAAGTCGTAATTTTCCTAGTGGGATGGAACTCCAACCAATTCTACTTCACTCCTCCCGTGTCACAAGGCACAAATTACGACTGACTTACAACTGCTAGTCTAAGGCTGTAGATTTAACTGATGGTATTCTTTGGATACCATTATGTACAAGTTATAATAGATTATTTCACCAAATCAGTAATGTATGTGTTTCGTAATATCGCCAAGCCTGAGCTTTTGAAAATCATGACTCAAGCCCCAGAAATCGAGGCTTAAAATCATGATAAAACCAAAACCCTTGGTGCTCTTTTTATTTTACATTCTGGTTTCAGAGTCTTTAGGTTTCATGTAAGTCATGTTTTTGAGGGCTTTTTCCTGCATATAAGGGCTAGAACCTTGCTTAAAAAATAAATGAAATCCATGAGTCTCACCTAATTACATAATTCCAGGAGTTGGGTCTTCTAGAAAAACACCAAATACTGCAGGACTCACAAGAGAATTGTGATGTGTGACAATGTTACATGTTGACAAAATAGGCAAGAGTTACTGAGTATCTTGTTGAAAGATTTTCTGTGTGTACTGAATGTAGAATCCAGAAATGAACAGTTCAAGAAGGAAGTGTGCATCCAATGTCACTGAGACTTCTTGCCCTGCCATATGTCACTCCACAAAATTATATATTTTGAGCACTGCCAACCCACGCCATCTCACATAGTTAGTCCAGCTTGCTCTGCCCCCACAGCTGGCCAGTCAGCAGGCTGTGGGCCACCCCAGCACCGAGCACAGGCATGCCTTGTCTGGCTGGTGGGTGTGCTGGGGCCTACTACTGGCACTCTCAGGGTGTGGTGCCGTTGTGGTGAGGGGGCCAACAAGTTGGACAGCCCTGGGCCCCCAGGAGCCTTGATCAGAGAGACTACACAATACCACCTTTATTGATTTACTAGGATCCATTTCAAGCTTAGTAAGGATGTGCTGAACCATCAGGCTTCAGTCTGAAATCTGCCAGAAGTTACAAAAAGATTTATGGTGATGGAAGAAGACAGTAAGAGTACGTCTACCCTGCAGTGTAAGTGCAGGGTTCAAACTCAGTTTCAAGCCTATTCTCCTTTCTATATCCTCCCCCCTTGCAAATTGTGCTAACCCAGTGCTTGGCCCAATATCCCAGAACTAGATGGGGCTAGAGGACCTAAGCTTGTCTCAAGCCAGGACCCAGAGTTGAAGTCCTACTAATTTGAAGTGTAGACACAGCCTTGCTGCACTCCTGCTTTGAAATTCTACCGAAAGTATCCCACAAGCCCATAGACTGACTTTCTTGGTCTTGTGGACAGGCAAGTCTTTCCACATTGCATTCCAAACAAGGGGCTAGCTAGAGTGGACACATTTTGAGAGGGCATTAGGAAGTCTGGGATATGGATGGAGGTGTGCCTCTAATGTAGACATTAGGTGGGTGGGCCCCTGGATTCAGTGATTACTAACGCAGAGTTACAAGTAAGAGCAGACACTCAAGACTTAGCTTAGCAAAATGAGGGCCTGCTAACTCAAGTGCAAGTGAACCATGATTTCCATTGCAGTATATCCATATCCTAAGTGCCTATTGAGTTCACAGGGTGGACGAAGTGGAATTGGGGTTGGGGTGAGGTGAGAAGATCCGGTTTGGTTGATGAACCTGAAAAAGCTTCAAAGCCTGAAAATCTGCACTTTGCAAACACTATTCATAGCAAACAAATAGTTTTCATTTTATTGTGGTGACTTTTATCAACTCATGAATCCAAGTAGTCAAATCTGAGTGTGCTTTGGGAAAGACTGTGATGTGGAAGAATTCTCTGTGGCTGGACACTAATCAAAGCAATTATAGAACCGCTTGCTGTTAGAGGCTCTAGTGTGGCATTTTTTAAAATGTAATTATTTGTTACTGTGTGCCTTCCCAGTCCTGAGAAGAAAAACAACTCTTTCCCACATCTTTGTGATGGGGAACCCCTGCAGACTAAAAACCTAGGGCTCCTGTGAGAAGGATTTGGCACAAAATGATGAAAAGAAGTCTTCCATTGCCATACACAGTGGGATGGACAGTAAGTGCACATTTGCTACAAAGAAATTGTTGCAAGGTTTAGTGTGAAATCTCGTGTAAAGATCTCAGACTATCTGCATCTTGAGACAGGAGACGCTGTAGTTCTACAATGAACTTTAACAAATGAGTCTTGTGGCACTTTTAAAGACTCACATCAGGGCCGTAACTAGGGGTGCCAGTGCCTGGGGCAACCAACCCCGAAGGTGCCCCCCAGCAATCCGGGGCCCAACATCTATACAGCAGCAGGGGGAGGGTTGACCCTTCCCTGCTGTGGCCAGACCCAGCAACAGGTCCCTACCCTGCCAAAATGGGGAGAAGGGACCCCCAGCTGCTGGCTCTGGCAGCGGCAGGGCAAAGGAATCGCCTCTGGCCATGGCAGGGAAGTGATCCCCCTGCTGACTCTGGCCATGGTGGGGAAGCGATCCCCTCTGCCCACTCCAGCCACAAGCGGAGATTGCTTTCCCCTGCTGTGGCCAGAGCCAGCAGAGGCAATTGCGTCCCTACCATAGCCAGAGGCAGCAGGGGCAATGCCTTCCCCTGGCCGCAGCCAGAGGAGGCAGGGGCAATTGTTTCCCGGCCGCAGCCAGAGCCTGCAGGGCCAAGCGCTTCCCTGCCACGGCCAGAGGCTGCAAGGGTGATTGCTTCCCTGCTGTGCCCTTTTAAATTGGTGCCTAGAACAAAGCCCCTTTTGCCCTGCTGTAGTTACAGCCCTGACTCACATATTTATTTATTGCATGAGTTTTCATGGGAGAAGTGTCTGACTATGTGGAATTTTCTCCCATGAGTGCTCATGTGATTAAAAAAAACATTAGTCTTTAAAAGTGCTACAGGACTCCTTGTTTGTGTTGCTGAACTAGGCTAACATGGCTACCCATTTGGCACTTGTCAGTGAGCTTTAAGGCACTCTGCAAGGCCAAATGTTTTACCTGGGCTTTTGAAAATAGAAGAATATGATGAGAACTTGTGTTTGTGAGTTTTGCCTGGTTTGGATTTTATCTTTGCTTATGTTCTGGTTGGGTGGTAAGGAATATCTATCAGGTGGATCTTTTAGGCTGTGTCTGCACTGCACAGTCATCTTGGGTAATCAGCATCTGGGTTAGCCTAGCCCAGATGTTGGCAACCCAAAAGGTAAGAAGAGCCATTTTAAAAAAATTCCTTCAATGGCCAAGTTCCAAAGGGGCAGCCGTGTTACTCTAGTTCAGCAAAACAAACAAGGAGTCCTGTAGCACTTAAAGACTAACACGTTTATGTATTGCATGAGCTTTTATGGGAGAAAAATCCCACTTTGTTTTCAAAGCATCTGATGAAGTGGGGTTTTCTCCCACGAAAGCTCATGCAATACATAAATGTGTTAGTCTTTAAGTGCCTCAGGACTCCTTGTTTGTTTTTCAATAACCAAGTTTCTGAGAGCTGCAGTGGGTGTAGTCTCATGGTGGGGGATTAGGGTAGCTGGGCCAGAGCATCTCAAACAGGCTCCCTCCCCCTGCCCGTGGTGGGGGTCCTGGAGCCCAGAGCTGCAAGGGGGCAGCCAAAGAGCTGTGTGCGGCTCCAGAGCCACAGGCTGCAGACCCCTGGCCTAGCTCAGCTACGACTGGTCCTTCAGCAAAGCCCTCCCATGTTACTGCCTTCTCACTGTTTCTGCACTTGCCCCTGAGTTTCTAGGGGCACAGCATGCAATTCTTTGTGCTGATATACTATAGGATTCGTTTTTTTTGTCAGCTGCAAGATGTTTCTGTCCTTTGGGGGTACTGCTTAATGTGACTATTTTCAGTCAAAGATGCCTAGAAACTAGCACAGCTTGCTTTTAGATATTGTGAATAAAAATAAAATGAAGTCAGCTTACTCATGTGTTGGCTGGGTGATATAAATTCCATACTCTTGGCCAAATTTAAGAAGTATGACTTTTGTGGATATACATGCAACTTTGTTCAAGCAATCACCTATAAATACAGTTCTTGCCTGCTTACTCATGCAAATATGTATAAGCAATAAAAGCAAAAGGGTTTTTTACTTGTAAATTATTTAATGAATATGCATAAAAATGTGCTTGTCGAAATGGCCTGTGCACAGCAGTTACTCAAAGATGAGGGTGAAGCCTGTTCTAAAATCTCACCCTGTTTACATGCCTGTGGGTTAATTATTTTTGTTTCAGGTGAAAAAGCAGATTTTGTTATATATTCATATTTATACATACACAGAGAGAGAGAGAGCGCGTGAGTATTGGTGCAACTATCACGACTCACTGAAGTTGATTGAAATGGATGGAGGGAAACAAGTCTGTATAATGCTGTGCTTTTCATGCCATGGAGACAATAATACAGTTCCAGTGGAACACACAGCTCAGTGAACATGTGGTTTCAATGCTGTTATGCTATGTGGTGACTGCAGTTTTGTAAATGGAATTCAGCGCACCATTTTTTTGCATGCAGTCATGAGTTTTTTAGTTAATGCCAGTTTTTGAATACTGTACAATACATGAATGGCACAGTAGATATATGAAAAGAGTGTTGTCTCAAAACAATTTAATTTGATCCTTCTCCTGAAGGCAAAGCATTGAACACAGTTATCTCTCTGAGCTGCTTCTACAAATCCCTAAAGGCAGTTTTTTCAACTAGTTGAACTGGCTCTGTCTTGTTTTTTGGCAAACTAAGAAGTTCCTTCCTGATAAAAACAGAAGACAGACTTGCTGATTGGGTCTGGCTTTTAAAAGGATATGACATCAGCCACATGCCTTGCTTTGTACAGTGTGGTCTGTCTGATCTCTGACTGTACACAAAGTGAATGAGGAGGTGTTTCATTAAATCTGCACACAGGTACTCAAGTTACTCTGAAACTGCTGCTAGCAGCATGTTTCAGTCTGCTGCAACATCTGCTTGACTTGAAAACAGGCAGTCTGTTTAATAGATTACTTGATTAATTAGCATTTTCATCAAAAAGGATGGAATTTGAACTCTCAAGACCAACCAAGAAGTGAAATAACAGAAATTTGACTAAATTGTGTGCAATGGATGGTGAGGGAGCAAAAGGAAATGCCAGTAAATCCCAGAAAGTGCGAGGCCAGTCACATGCAATTTCTCCATCAAATCCATTGATGAGTGGTAAGTAATAGAACTGTAAAAGTCTTCCAGAAAGTGTTCTGAGGGCACCGGAGATAGAGAGAGAGAGTGAGAGGCGTGTTTTCCCTGAAGACTTGTTTATATGCAGTTCTTAGGCAGTCATTCGTGTACATGTTTTGCACTTCAAATGGGATTTATTACACACTACTAGTGATTTTTGTTAATGAAACTAAAATTTATTGTTTTTAGGCACTTCTCAGAAAATGGTGTTTGATTCTGATAAAGATATTAGGAATCTGTGTGCAGTAAAACAAGCATTAGGCTTTGACCTGGATATAGCTGAAAAAGCAATTGCAGCACGGGCATGTTTGGTTTGCTTTATTACCAACTGAATGCTCCGTTAACTCAGCAAAAAAATTTCCTCTTCTGTTTTTAAAAAAAGACTAATGGATCTTTGCTGGTGTGATTACAGACACTTGTGGACTGATCTCAAAGGGTGAGGGTGGGAGCCCCTTTCTCTCAGTGATGAACAATTACTGACACAAGTTGCTCTATTCTGTTCACCCTGCTCAGTAAGAGGCTTGCAGACTTGCCCAAAATGTTGGAAAATCTGATACTGTGTCAAAGTGTCAGTCACTTATCACATACAGTTTGGGCTAGTGGTGTTTCATTGAGCTGTGCTCTTGAGGAGGCTATTTTCATGGCCAGCATGGGGGAGGAAAAATGAAGATAACATGCAATTGCACTGTTCCTCTTTCTTTCCTGTGCCTCAGGAACTCTTCTGTTTGTTACTAAAAGGAAAAGAATGGTGCATTTAGAATATGATAATATGGGACTAAGGTCTATGTAATGTCTGTTTATGCTGATTTTGCTTTTGGTATGGGTGATGGAATAATGATCACAATAAAATAAAATTAAAAAAAAAAGTCTGGATTGTAGATGGATGCTAAATAATTGGATGACAGATTTCCAACATCTGGAGTGGGAGTTTATGCAACTTCCATTGCAAGTCAGTGAGAGTTGACTCCTAACTCCTTTTGGTTCCTTTTGAACATTAAAATATAACAGAAAATCTCAGCTTTAATTTAGAGACTCTGGACTATGGACATCTTGGGTGGATATTAATCTATGGACTAAACATCTTGGGTGGATTTCAGAATTCTACAAATGTGCTAGTTGCTTGTTATAAGGGAATAATTTTGTATATTTTTTTGCTTCTCAGAATTCACCACTGGCTTAAGCAGGCTCACTTCCCTTGGCAGTCAGTTTTTATGTGCAGAATGTCTTTTAAATATCAGTTAAAGCCAGTTGGTAAATTTACCCCCTGCCACCCTCCACCCCTCCCCCCCCAAAAAACCAGTGGCTGGTTGGCATTGGCTAAATGCGATATTTTACTCAAAAATTAGAACCTGTTGCAAATTCACAAAATATTAATAATTTATTGCATGGCTTCTGCATCCACCACTGATTAGGAAAGGGGGTGATAGCCTTATTTCCATTCTAGTCCCTCTTTGCCAGCTAACAAGGCCATAGAAGCATAAAGTACCCTAAAAGGCTCATAACCAACCAGGGCAATACCTCTAAAGCAGGCGCTCTTAAAGCCATGTGAAGGGCTTCTCAGAAAGCAGCTTTATAAGTCCTGAGGTAAGGGGCATGCTAGGGGTGGAAATGGGAGCAAGAAGGATGTGTTGGGAGTGAGGCTGCTCCACTAGTACTGCAGGGATTGGAGGCCATGCTACAGCTGATAAGGAAGCCAGCAACGTTTCTTTAACTTAGACAACATTCTCCGCCCCCACCTCCTCCCCCAGAGGAGCCCAAGGCTGTAAGGACCTAATGGTGACGTAAAGTCATGTTAGGCCCACCCTGCCTGACTCTGAGTTTGGTGATGTGCTTCTTGATGCATGAGGTCACATTGTGTGAAAAATACCATTTTGAAAATGAAATGGTGTCCATGTGGTAAAAGTGCTAGATCAGTGTTCCAGCACATTTCAGATCAGGCTCAGAAAGGACATCTGCATAACACACAGCAGACCCCCAGCATCCAGGGAATTCCACCTTGGGAACCAGTGACCTGTCATAAATCTTCACTATTATGAAACACAGGGAAACTTTGAAGACTTCAAAGCATCTGACAAAGTGGGATTTTCTCCCATGAAAGCTCATGTGATAAATGAATTTGTTAGTACTTTGTCCACATGCCTGCACAAAAGCCACCATCATAGGACCTAATGAAACCAGCTACTCCATCAAGGGCTCATTCACCTGCTCATCCACTATGTTTTATGCCATCATGTGCCAAAAATGCCCCCACACCTTATACATTGGATGAACAGGACAATTCTGCGCAAAAGAATAAATGGCCACAAGACTGACATCAGGAATCACAACATTCAAAAACCAGTTGGTGAGCACTTCAATCTTTCTAATCCTTTCTGTGGATGATTTGTTAACAGCTGTGCTCAAGCAGGTCAGTGGGACATCAAGACTTTAAAGAGAAACAGCTGAACAAGAACCGATATGCAGATTCACTTGTGTGAAAGCAGGATTATATTGTGACTATGGATTCTTTTCCCATTACTAAGGTGATTTGACTTCACCTTCCTCTATGTGCTATTTCCCTGTGTTTGAATATTAACAATGGCTTTGATTTGCTATTACAGTGTGACCTGATCCCATGTCTTACACTCCATTGCATTTATTTTCCTCCCATTCTGTAGGTTCCCCCATCTTCAAAGCACCTGACAAAGTAGGATTTTCTCCCACGGAAGCTCCCGTGATAAATAAATTTGTTAGTCTTTAAGTGCCACAGGACTCCTTTCTTCTTTTGAAGATTTACCATAGGCTACCTATACAGCTCCAGATTGTGATGCCATAATTATGCACTTCATTCTCATGGTTATTATGATGTCATACAGTTCTCTGGTGAATAGTCACAATTGCTACACTAATACACTGTATTTGCATTGTATTTCTGTCATGATTAGGTTGGGTCACAAGGTGGCAGTTACAATAAAAGATCAGGGTGAAACTCAGAAAAATTATTTCTCAGTACAAAATTTTGAGACCTGTAAACATCTCTGCTGGAGTTCAGGCACACTTTGTGACAGCACTGGTTTCAAAATGGGAAAGTCTGATGGTTTTGGGGGAGTCTGAGTATAATATAAATGGTAAGCTTATGAGGAATGAAGATTTGGCATTGCCAAGAGAGTTTGAAAAGGATCTATGGTAGAACTTAAACTGAGCCAAACGGGGTAGAGTTAAAGGTCTTAGACTGACATTCTCATCCCAAGACATTTCATTAGAAAAAAACCTGTACTTGGGTTGATACTAGTAATATTTCTGCTCTTCAAGTTTTACTTGTTCCTTACTACTGATCCTGGTTTTCTCATATGGACAGGGATTAAAGTATAATTTGGTGGGCCCTGGAACCCTCCAGCACAGGTGGGCCCCCCTCTGGCACAGGTAGGCCCTTAATACCTGTCCCCAGAATCCACCCCCTGCCCCAATACCCCCCCCAGAGCCACAGCCCCCCTACAAAACCCCAGAAGCCCCTCCCTCCTGAGCCCTTATCTCCATTGTTTGCAGGCTGGCTGACCATCTAGAAGCTGCTTCTAGCCACAAGCTGCTCCACCCTGCAGGGGGGAGATTCAGAAACTCCCAGCTTGCAGCAGCTGTCTGCTGGCTGGCCTTAAGGTGGATCAGGGTTTAAGGTAGAGTCACCAGAACGCTGCGTTTCAGCTGCTCAAGGTATTTTCAGAGAAGGCCTGGAAAGCAGCATTCCAGTGCCTTCCTCTATTTTTAAGGGCCCTGGAACACTGCCAGCCTAAAAATGGGGGGCCCAGAACTGCGTTCCGGTGCATTCCCCCTTACTTTAACCCCTGTATATGGATGCTCTGTAGCATGGGAGACAATCATGGTGAAAGCATAGGAAAAATGTGGGACTATGTTATCAGTCCACCCAACAAATAAAACGCCATTTCCATGGCATCTGCTGCAAATGAGCAGTCAGATATCCACCTTACTAGAACACCCAGATGATTTTGTTATTCTTTAGATGATCATGCCTTCCCACCTGAAAAAACCAGCATACATTAGTCACTGATAAATGTGGTTTAACAAGGAATATTCCACATACATTGCTCTTTAAAAGAAAATTCATATAATTATGAATAGCATAATATCCTCTTCTAAAAATAGAGCACGGCTTGGGCCCACTGTGGAGCTAACCCCTATGGGGAAAGATCTTTAGCTGATGTAAACTGCTGTAGTTTCAGTGAAGCCAACAAAAATTTTCCAACTTGCTTGTGAAAAGTGAGAGATTACAAAATTACCCAATTAAGGCAAGAATGTAATTTTCTCTAGAAGAACCGCAAAATGGGTTACTCAGCAAGACTTACTGCACAGATTTCTGTGCCAGTACAGACTTATTGGAGGCATGTCATTCCTCCCATTTGGCCTGTGGATTCTCCTACATTCTACAGATCTGAATAATCCTTTTTAAAAAGACTGGATCTTTCTTCCCCTTTGAATTCATTGTAGCTGTTTGCTTCCCAGTCTTTCTTGCCTCAACTGAGCTGGTTTCAGCATGCCTTTTTCAGGCGCATCACAGGAGATAAAGAACTGTTCAGCTCTGTGAAAACACAGGCCTGCTCATTTGTCCTGCTATAACAGGAACTCCCAATTTTAACATCTTCATTTCATCTTTCAGCAGTTAGTCGAGACCTGTCTGCCATCATACTTTATCAGATATAGGTAAAGATATATCATTTGGGCTGCAAACCTGCTTTGAGTTGGTCACTTTTGGATAACAATGAGGCGGTGGTTAAAGTATAATTTGATAGGCCCTGGAATCCTCCTAATCGTTAGGCCCCCGTCCCATATTGTCCAGGCCCCCTTCGTGAATGAGCGGGCCCCAGCCCAGGTAGGCATTTGCAAACACTTCTCAGTACCATGCACATCGGTTATCGCTCCATAAAAATATGGCTATCACTCCATGAAAATAATGGCCCTGATCTTGCTCTCACATGCTGCCCCCTCCACCTCCCTGACCTTGATCCTGGCCTCATACGCTGCCTCTTCTGCCCTCCCCCAGCCCTGATCCTGGCCTCATACACTGCCCCCTCACCCTGATCCTGATCTCATATGCTGCTCCCTCTGCCCCCCTACCCCCAGTTCGGGCCTTGGATGGGTTTCCCCTCGCCCCCCCCCCCCAGATGGTACTTGATCCTGGCATGAATGCAGAGGACTGGACTCAGTGGCCTCTCATGATCCCTGACCAGGCTTTTCCTGCCCTGAGCATGCATCTGAGTATGCTCAGGGTGGGAGATTTGAAAACTGGGCCCGCACCTCCCCCAGCCCAGGGTAGGGCAGAACGTGGATTCTGCCTGTTTTTTCTATTTTTCAGGGCCTTGGAACTCTGGCCCCTCAAATTTGTGTGTCACAGAACTGCATTCTGGGGTGTTCCGACTTACTTTAACCCCTGCAGTGAAGGTTCCATTGGGATTGGTTCATCCTGTCTGTAGATGGCAGTCCTTTTAGAATAAATGTTTTTGAATTGTTATTCCAAAAAGAGTTTCAGAGGCTTAACTAGGGACTCCAAATTCCTTTGAATGCATTTTATTTGAATAATATAATAAATCTACCATATTGGATTATTGTTATCAAATACGTGCATCTGTTACTTTTTTGAATTGTCACTTGATAAGCTGCCCAAAGGCCTCATGTCTGGGAAAATGTAAAATGCCTTAAAACTTGGCTGAGTTTTGTTCCTTAATGACACACTGTTTTAGACAAAACAAAAGCACAGTTCATCTGAGCTAGCCTGATAGCACCATCCCTAAAGTATTATTATTCATGATTTACCTGCTATCGTACTTTCTCAATCATAATTAAAACCATCATAAAATAGTATATGTCCAAAATTGCTATCATTTGTCTACATTCTGTGTAGTTATATCTTTCAGTTGTTCTCACTGAACTAAAAGAGGAGTAATCCAGTGGGTTTGGTCCTGGCTGCCCAAGACAGTGACGGTACCTAAGTAGCAGCTGATGGCTTAAACGGTAAAGGCTGCCAGCAGGGTATTTTCTGTGTCAGATCCACAATTCTCAGACTTATTTGTTTGCTTTTTTGACCCACCTAAGAGAAGGTATGTTGACCTTATGTGCCTGCTGCAGACCTTAGATATTCCCTTGAAAGGGCAAAGGATTTTTGATGGCTTATTTTATTATTTACAGGGGACTCATCACCATTAAATGTTCTATTTCAGATATGTGAAATTGAATGAATATTTCTGTCAGGGGGCTCATGCTATGAAGCCTTTTGTGTTAAGGATGTTGATTCATTTGCAGTTATTTCAAAATGTGTACAGGTGCCTTCTGCTAAGAAAGGGAATTTTTAAATAAATAAATAGACTCAGCAATTCTTTGTGTTGATCTACCAAGTCCCACAATGGCTGCTAAGACTTAAGAACTGTATCCAATTCTTCTTTTGCCAGAGAAATACAAAATAAATTTCTTTTTCTTTCTTAAAAACACCCAACTTGCCAAATGTTAACCGTAATAATTTCCCCCTCAATACAAAAGGTTCTTTCAGATCCTATCACGCAGAAATTTGTCAGCCTGGAAGGCTCTAACAATTATTTCCATCAAAACTTTCCAAATGTCAATACATTTACAGACTCTGTTCTTTGCAAATGATGTGCTATATGTCTAGTGTCGGTTTTTAAGTACCTAAACTCTCTGGAATCAATAGTTCAGAAATTCTAATTTGACTTAGGACTTCAGCTTTCACAGATAGACTAACTGACTTCCTGCTATTTTACTACTGTAGACCTTTCAGAAAAGACCTTAAAACTTAAGGATCAGTTTGCTTTATGTGGACATTAATGATCTCAGAACAGTTTTCACAGTCAGAAGGATAAGCTCCTCATGCCCTTGGATGAAATTTCACTCCCCACACCTACCACTGCTGTGCAGTGTGCTGATTCCCTGTAACGTTGCTAAAAGTTGTTTGCATTTCTGTGTTTTGCTTCAGTATTGAAATCATGCAAGGGACTCTGGGTGAGTGGATACTTCACTTTGTATTTGTAAAGCCCTTTCAAATTCTGGGGTATGTCTTTTGTTTGTTGGTTTATTTCTTCTTAAGGTGGCTTAAACAGGATAGAAGTTAGTTGACTGATGTTATGGTGGGTTACTGCTGCTCCACCAGAGCAAATCAGTAAGCAATTGGGTTGTTCTACCCTTTGCAAGAGTCCAATCTCTTGAAATCACTCCTCAGAACTCACCTTGCACAGGAAGCCCACCAAAGCTAATCCAAAGCATTTTGACCTACCCATTAATGTTAAAAACCAGCAAACAACATGCTAAGGCAGATCCTTCCTCTGGGTCTTCCCTGTGCATTTTGTATCCAATTTTGTGGTTTAAAGAGCACCCAGCAGATGCTTAACCTTTGCTGTCATTACAAGAAATATAAAGTCAGCAGGTAACACTGGGTATTTTGGGAGCAACCACCATCAAATGTTTTTGATTCTATTCCATCTCTGGCCCTTAGTAAATAATTTAGTAGCTGCAACCTTTTCAAAATATCTTTGTTTTATAATAATTGGTAAAGTGTGCTGAGCTCAGGGAAAAAATCTGAAGGCGTTATAAACAACCCAGAGGTAGCAGCAGGCTAAATAAGAAGAAGACTGTGCTGTGGAAATTAGTCTCCAGTGGGAACTTAGTTGCTTAGTGCTTGTTTAGAGCACAATTTACATTCTCATAAAATGTATTTTGCTTTCCTGCTCCCTACAAATGAATCCTGGCTGGCAGTTCAGATAATAAAGACACCTTGACTAGAACCCTTGCTACTGCTGAGTGCAATAGCAATGCAAACAATATGCTAAACAAATGGAAATCAGATGATAGTTCAAAATTGCATTAGAAGAAGCAGATTTACTAAATTCCCTGCCGTTACCCAGTTTAGATAAAGTAAGGTAGCAAAATACTACCAATTCTTGATCCATTCCTTGCCTTTATCTTTTCTCAGACTTTGTTTCAGACTGGTCTTCTTTACATGATGCCGCTATTCATGGCCGTCTGCTTCCTCTGAAGAAACTCATTGATCAGGTATCCTTTTCTTGGGGAGATGAACATTCTGCTTGTCTTGCTCACTGATCTCATTGCTGAAGGCTGGCTATAAATTATGTTGTTAGATATCTGGGATTAGTACAGAGAACTCCTCTTATGATAGCTGTTTTTCTTATAGGCAGGTCATTATTGATGACAAGCCATATCAATAAAAGACTGGATCCTTCAAGCATACATGAGCTTAACTCTTGCACAAGTTGTCCAATTGAAAGCCATGAGATTACTTCAAATAGTGGCTGTCTTAGTGAATCTGAGGCCCTGGGCAAAAGTCAAGGATGGAGCAGAGCCCCATCCTTGACTTTTGGCCCCCCTACCCCAGGCCTTGCTGGGGCCCCACTTCCTCCTCTCAGGCCTCATTGCTGCCACCCACTGGTCTTGCTGCTCTGCTGACCCCAAGTCTCATTGCTGGGATCCCCGCCACCTCCCATTTGGCTCCCTTCTAGCCACACCACTAGCCCCCTTGGCTTGCCACCAGTCCTCCCGCAACCCCTGCCTCTGGACAGGTCTCACTGCTCGCCCCCCACTGCCTCTCTCTGCAATTGGACCTGCCCCCTGGCCTTGCTGCCAGCACCCTGCCCTGGCCGCCCTGGCCTCATTGCCACCCCTCTCCCCCACATGCTTCCTCAACCCAATTACTCCGCCCCGGGTCCCCACCTCAGCTGGCTGGTAGCCCAGAGCTGCTCCGTGGCTAGTTGCTCCTGCCCTGGTCCATGTGAATGTGCACCAGGCGGGGCAGCTGGGAGATTTACAGGCTGCCCCAGCTCCTGGTATCCACCCTGCCCTCACTGGGCAGGGCTCCCTTTCAGCATGGGGCACTGGACAAATGCCGAGGCTGCCCCACAGCTAAGACCACCTATGACATCAAAATAAGCACATGTTAGAGTTTGCAGGATTAGGGCCTAAATGAATTATACTCTTCTTTCCTGGCAAGATGTTTGTTGGAGAATAGTTACTGGGGAGATGCCCTGTATTTAAACTTGCAGATCTTACGAGGCATTGTCATAGTTGAAGGATTTGAGGTAGAGCTAAATAAAACGTGTAATTCAGGGTTTGCTTTACCATCAAAACTTGCTTCTGAAACCACTGAGGTTTCTGGAAAACAACTTGAAAAAATTCTGGAATATCTTGACAAAAATTGCAAATAAAGTATTTACAAAAATCAAAAGGTCACTTTTATGTGAGAAGTCAAAATTCTAAACCTTGTAGGGAAAGATCATATGATATAGCAGGTGGTGTAAATAGTTGGGAGCCAAAATTGTTCAAAGAAATTTAAAAAATGTAAGGCGCTATATAAGTAGTAAGCTTTACCGTGATTGCCTCTAACCATAATTCCTATTGTTTCACTAGGGGAGCTGTGTTAACCTTGTTACTGCAGATCATGTATCTCCTCTCCATGAAGCCTGCCTGGGGGGCCATTCTGCATGTGCTAGTGTTTTATTAAGACATGGGGCTCAAGTAAGTCTAACACAGATGTTTAGAAGCATATCTATGAAACTCAGTTTTTCCTGTAGGATAATAATCAGTTCAATGAATGGTAAGAATAAAACCATGGGACTGTATGCTGATTTGTCTAGTGTAGGAAGATTTGTGTGATGTATGTGAAGAAATTTATCACAATGAGCTAAACAATAAAAAGACCAGCTATATTTTTAAAAGCCCATTTCAATCTCATAATGTGTAATTTCTGTGAAAAGAAAGAACTTTGTTAGAGTCTTTTTGAATCAAATTTTAATATGCGTTAAAGCCAATTTATACTACTTTGGTGGTATAAAGGTATCTAAATGTGTGTAAATAACATTTACATTTTGAGGCCCCTTTACACTTTTGGAGTAGTGTAAATATAAATAAGACTCTGGCTTTTTTAAGCAGGAATGTCGCTGCCCCCGGGCAAGCCCCAGGGCATGGTCCCAGGCCCCTCCTCCTAGGCCTGGGCCCCGTTCCCTGGCCATGATCTGGTGCCCAGCCTCAATCTGGTGGCAGGTTCCTGCTGCCGCCAGCCTGGCCCCGGATCGCTGGCCGGGGATGGGGTCGGGACAGGTGGGTGCTGCCACAGGTGGCCTGGCCTCAGTCACCAGCTGGGTGTGGCAGGCACCGCTTCGAGCAGCCCATCCCTGGATTGAGCAAGGGGTCAGAAGAGGCGGGTGCCACTGCAGGCACTCAGGGCTCTGGCGCTAGGATTCAAGGCAAATGCCCCGGGTGCCAGACGCCAGTGACTCCCCTGCTTTATGGGTTTTTTATCTAATTATTTTGACTAGAGCAATATATTGGATAGTCATTCCAAAACCTACAGTGGAACTTAATTTATAATTTAATATGTTATGACAAAATATTAAATATAAAATCATATACTGTGCATGTGCATTGTGCCTAGTTTAACTCTAAGCACATTGCCCCATTTTACCTACATTACACTTTTCAATAGAACAAGAAAAAAGAAGCCCTTATTAGCAGCCCCTGTCATTATTATTTATATTGTGGTTTCATACATTCATAGAGTGTAAGGCTGTAAGGGACCACTGTGATCATCTAGTCTGATTTCTTGAATAACACAGGCCATAGAACTTCCCCATAATAATTGCTAGAACGTATCTTTTAGAAAAAAAAACCAATCTTAATTTAAAAATTGCCAGTGATGGAGAATCCCATACGCTGACTATTAAAAATTTAGACTTCATTTCCAGTCTGAATTTGTCTCGCTTCAAATTCCAGTCATTAGACTGTGATACACCTTTCTCTGGTAGTCTAAAGAGCTCATTATCAAATATTTGCTCCCTATGAAGGTATCTGGAAATGGTGAACGTCACCCCTTAGACTTCTGCTGGTTAAGGTAACTAGATTGAACTCCTGGAATTTAATCTGAGTGGTAGCACTTAGAATGTTCTAAGCCCTTTCCAAACATGTAGGAAGAGGCAGTGCCTATCCCAAAGAGTTTACAGTCCTGGAGACATGTATGTGCATACTTAACTTATATTGTTGATTAGTCCCACTAAAGCTAGTGGGACTAATCGCATACCTAATGTGCAACACAGGTGTAAATTTGTGGGATCAGGGACAACAAAAGCAAGAAGCACATCAACGAAGGATAATAATGGAGACACTGTACAAGCAAAGTGCTCAGTGTGATGATGACTGCAAGTCTCATGGCATTTCTGACAGTTAATAATGGTAAAATCAGAGCTAATAGAGAATGTTTTGTTTTTCTCAACAGACTTTTCAGTGAAAAATTGAAAACTGAATTTTTTTTGTCAGAAAAACAAAAATATTAATTCACAGATATCAGCATACTATCTGCCCCCTGGGTGTTCTACGTCAGATGTCTTATGCCCACATCCTCCTCAATGGACTCTGCTCCCTTGTTAGGCTACATCTCTGGGATGCACTATGGTTTCCCCTCTTGCTAAGCTGCCATCATGGAAGATGCTTCGTAGTCCAGCTGGGGAATCTGGCCCATACAAGACAACACAGGCACAGTGCTCTAAGACAACTCCCATGTAGTGCAATGTTAGTATTTCTGAATCAAATAGCTTTGGGGGCTGGGAAAAGACGTTTGTTTTGTCAATGAAAAGTTTATATTTTCAACATAAAATAGATACCACTTTTGCAAAAGTGGTAAATCTTTTAACTGAAAATCCATTTGTTTTTAATTGAAAAAACAGCCCTTGTTAAAACATTGCCAAATAATTCCTGTTTTTAAATAAACTAGTTGCCTGTTTTTCTATCAGGTGAATGGTGTTACTGTCGACTGGCACACACCTTTGTTCAACGCCTGTGTCAGTGGCAACGTGGCCTGTTTGACTCTATTATTGCAGCATGGAGCCAGCCCACATGCAGCATGTGATCTGACTTCACCTATCCATGAAGCTGCTAAGAGAGGTAGGGGACTCTGTTAAGATTCGGAATTCCTTTCCTGTTACCAACTTCTTGCAGTTGAAGCTAGTGAGAGCGAGGAAAGATCAGTCATTATATTGAATTCATGTAAAATACAAATATATAATTGACACAACCATAGTTCTTGATCTAAGTGCTTGTAACACAGTTTCTACCATCCCCTGTCTTCATCTCTGATATCTTCTTCTGGAATCCCTAATCAGTTTCTGAGGTCCTGGATATGTGAGTTGACTCCTCTTAACTTCTTCCACATTCTGGCTCCCAAGTCCTCACACCTACCAGCACTGCTATGAAGGATACTCTAGTCTGAACATTGCCCTGGGCCTCCCACAGTAAATGATGTTGCTCTCATTTGCCATGGAGGGAAAGGTGCAGTTTGTTTTCTTAAGTGGAGCTTCTCTCATAGTCCCCAAAATGGCAGAGTTCATTGCAAGGGGAAGTATCACACCAACAATGTTGTTCTGGCCTTCAGCTACATCTGTATGACTTTACTATGATGCCTCCTACAAAACACGCTTAACAAGCTGAGCTTTACCACAGGTGGAGGTTGAACTTGAGAATGGATTGATCTCACATTGCCTACAAATAGTCAGATCCACACACAGAGCAAAATGTCTCAGCTAATACATGGAGTACAACAAATAGGAGCAACTGAACTGTCTTGCAAGGATCTTCCTTAGTTTGCCTTGGCTATTCTTTTTTCAGTACAGACTCTCCCCAACAAGTAAAATGCATTCCTTTGTAGATGTCATATGTATTTTAAAGGGAGAATTCTTCCCATGCATATCAATGTGCATCTGAAGGCATAATTTGGTCATGTGTGTGTAGAGTCAGTTCTACCTGAATTTATGGTAATATATGTAATGTCTATTTTTTCCCTTGACAAGACTAGAGACAGAAGGAGAAAATTAGGATCCTAATCTCTTGGAAACAGACCTGGGGTGAATGGGCCACTATAGACTGGCAATCAAAAAAGGCAGAGATGACTGTTTGGATGAGAGGTGTCTGTGAGTGCTGTTAACTACTTGTCCTCTTGCCCAAAATAATTCATTATGGGATGGGTAGTCAGGAGAGAGGATAAAAATGGAAATCTAAAGTCTCTTGCCAAATCAGTGGAGTTTTGCAGATTTATATCAGTGAGGGCTGGGGATGAAATCTGCACCACAAAATGAGGGTGCTTCAGAAAGTCAGTATTTTTATTATTTAACTATGCTTTATCTGTTCAAAGGTCATATTGAATGTGTTGAATCCCTCACATCCAATGGAGTAAATATAGACTACAACATCAAACATCTGGGTACTCCGCTTTATGTAGCTTGTGAGAATGAGCAGGTAGCCTGTGCTAAGAAGTTACTTGAGTCAGGTAAAAAAAATTTAAAATGATCTTTCATTTTCTGTAACATCTCTTTATACACTGTCCTCATACAAGGTTAGAGGTGCTCACACACTGAAATTCTGAAACCTTTCAAATGTGTAAGTAGAGCAGAACGTTGGAGTTAGGAATAACATAATTATGAACTAACCATTCAACCACGTATCTTATTTGGAACCAGAAGAACATAATCAGCCAACTGCAGAGAGAGAGAGACCAAATACAGTATAATAATATGTTAAGCATAAACTACTAAAAATAAAGGAAAACTGCATTTTTCTTCTGCATAGTGGTGTTTCAAAGATGTATTATCTTTATGTTCAGTTATAAATTTTTGAAAGAACATAACATTTTATTTAGAGTTTCGAATATCCTCCAGTCCTGAGATGTTTGTAACTCTGAGGTTCCACTGCAGTAGTGAGGATAGCGGTGGAATTCTACACTGACTAGACAGGATATAGTGACACAACTCCCACTGAAACTATTACAGTGATCCTGTACTTCATTTAATCAGTGGCTCTCAGCACTATCGATCACAATGTGACATGTATAAACTCAACACAGTACTTTATCATTTGAGGAGAGCCAGAGGAAACAGAAGGAAAACTCTGCTTTTCTCCCACTTTACCTAGCAGGAGCCTTTCAGTTTAAGAGAAGCCATTTTTAATATAAAATTTGTGAAAACTTAAAAACAAAATTGAATTTTTTTAATCAAAATCTCAACAAACTTCAGTACAGAAGAAAACTAGAATAACACTGTATTAGAGGCATTTATTTTGTGTCAAGACAAAATGGTAAGGAGGCTTTGGGCTCAGGAGGTTCAACATGGTTGATCCTGGCCATCTCTTGTGGTTCAGAAGGTTCTTCCATTCTCTTGCACAGAGGCATGTAGAATTTCTCCAGCCTTAATATTATTTTCTGCTGAACAGGACAAAATGGTTGGCTGGGAATTTGGAAGGCATTTTGAAATCAGGTGTAGCTCTTCAAGAATTACAAGATTTGAGTCATGACATATATACTTGTGACATTGGCACTGGGAATGGAAAAGAAAGATATGAAGAAAAATTAATGAGGCATTTTCAAGTTCAGTGAAAATCAGCGTGAAAGGATTAGCACTTGAACTTCCTGTTTGTTCATCTCTACATATTTTCTGGTGTTGAGGAAGGAGACTGGTGGGAAGAAATGAATGTTCTGTATATCCCTTCTGTAGCCTTGATAATTTCCCATTTTTCTTGCTTTACACCTCCCACCATGAAGACCTTGCTCTGGAGGGACTATTTGCTACCCAGCGCAGACTGGATGGAGGTTCTCTTGAGAGCCCATCAATTGCCTTCACAGCCAGACAGAGCTGTACCTGTTGAGGAGTGCAAGATCTTCCCTCCCAGAGGCTTTCCATGCTGCCTTCCATCACCATGCCAGCTCCAAACTGAGATTAGACACTAGTCATGCATCTTCCATACAGCAGTCCACAGTGTTACTCTTAGTCCCAGCCACTGTTTTGTTTAACTGTAACATTTCATTCTTTCCCTTTGTAGTGAAGATGTGATGAATTGTGACCACACCTCTTGACTAGTCACCCTCAAACATACATTTCTTAAATTGATTTGGGAGGTGGATGTCTCCTGGGTATTTTATGCTGTGATCCAGACCCCGAATAAGCTAGGAAAAATGAGGTTGTCAGGAGAGTAGGGGAGACAGTGAAGCTGAACATTTAATTCCCATCTAGTGACTAGCTTATACTCAGCTCAAGCACTACATGCACCTGGTGCAGGGGAGCAGACTGAAGTTAGCCCTGCATTCATGCATCCTTGGTACACCTGTGCAAAGGCTGGACTCAGACATCATTCCTGATTCAGCAACATGCTTAAGCATGTACCTCCTTTGTAGCACGAGTGGTCCCACTCACGTCAATGGGTCTTCGTACTTTGGGCATGTGCCTAAGTGTCCTGCTGTATTGAGGCCTTAGCATGTGTAGTCATGTTATGCAAACATTGGGCTACATGAAGCACCACCAGCAGTGCTAGCAGCTCCATAGCAGGTGTGAAAGGGATGTGGGACTGAGAATGGAACTATGTCCTTTCCTTACTCCACAGCATCCATCAGACTGATCTGTAGCCTGTAAGAGGGTACAGCAGGTACCACTGCTGTGTGTTGGCCTCCAGAAGCACAGCCTTATGCAGAGTGTCTCAGGGAGCTTTCATTAATTGATAGATCCTCCTCATCCCATCCCAACACAGGCAGTGGCTCAAAACCATTATCTAGCCCAAAATATTCATAGAATCATAGGGTTGGAAGGGACCTCATAGGTCATCTAGTCCAACCCCCTGCCAGAGGCAGGACCACTCCCACTTCAACCATCCCAGTCAGGGTTTTGTCAAGCCGGGCCTTAAACAACTCCAAAGATGGAGACTCCACCACCTTCCTCGGCAGCTCATTCCAAGACTTCACCACTCTCCTAGTAAAAAAGTTTTTTCTAATATCCAGCCTCAACCTCCCTAACCACAACTTGAGACCATTGCTCCTCATTCTGTCCTCTGTTATTACCAAGAACAGTCAAGCTCCATCTTCCTTAGAGCATCCCTTCAAGTAGTTGAAGGTTGCTATCAAATCCCCCCTCAATCTTCTCTTCTGCAGACTAAATAAGCCTAATGCTTTCAGTCTTTCCTCAGAGGGCTTGTGCTCTAGCCCTTTAATCATTTGGTTGCCCTCCTCTGAACTCTCTCTAGCCATGTCCCTGTCCTTTTTGTAGTGGGGAGCCCAAAACTGAACACAGTATTCTAGATGTGGCCTCACCAGTGCAGAATAGAGGCGAATGATCACATCCCTTGATCTGCTGGTAATACTTCTTTTGATGCAGCCCAGTATGCCATTGGCCTTTTTGGCAGCAAGAGCACACTGCTGACTCATATCAAGCTTCCCATCCACCATGACTCCCAGGTCCTTTTGTACACTGCTGCTACTTAGCTGAATGTTCCCCAGCCTGTAGCGGTGCATGGGTTTTTTTTGTCCCAAATGCAGGATTTTACACTTATCCTTATTGAATCTCATAAGATTTCTATTGGCCCACTGTTCCAATTTATCTAGGTCTCCCTGAATCCTGTCCTTGCCCTCCAACGTGTCTACCATTCCCCCCAGCTTGGTGTCATCCGCAAACTTACTGAGATCGCAGTCTATTCCATCATCCAGATCATTGATGAAAATGTTGAACAGAACCGGCCCCAGGACCGACCCCTGGGGCACACCACTCGTGACTGGTTGCCAGCTAGACATGGAACCATTGATTCCTACACGCTGAAACCGTTGATCTAGCCAGTTCTCTATCCACCTTATAGTCCACCTATCCAACCCATACTTCCTTAATTTGCCAATGAGAATGCTGTGGGAAACTGTATCAAAAGCCTTGCTAAAATCAAGGTATATGACATCAACGGTTCTTCCTGCATCCAGAAAACCAGTCATCTGGTCACAGGAGGAAATGAGATTGGTCAGGCATGATTTACCCTTGGTAAATCCATGCTGACTGTTCCTGATCACTTTATTTTCCTTCAAGTGTTTTAGGATGGATTCTTTGAGAATCTGCTCCATAATTTTTCCAGGGATTGAGGTGAGGCTGACTGGTCTGTAATTCCCTGGATCCTCCTTTTTCCCTTTCTTGAAAATAGGCACTACATTTGCTTTTTTCCAATCCTCTGGCACCTCCCCCGTTCTCCATGAGTTTTGAAAGATAATGGCCAGCGGTGCTGCTATTTCGTCGGCCAATTCCCTTAGCGCCCTTGGATGCAGTTCATCCGGCCGCATGGACTTGTGCACATCCAGCTTCTTTAAGCAGTCCCTAACCTGACCTTCCGTCACCAAGGGCCTGTCTTCTTCTCTCCCATCTGCCACACCCATGGTAGTGGGCTGGGAGCTGATCCTGCCTGTGAAAACTGAAGCAAAAAAATGCATTGAGCACTTCAGCTTTTTCCTCATCCTCTGTCACAAGGATGCCTGCCCTATTCAGCAAGGGGCCTACACCATCCCTGATCCTCTTTTTGTTACTTACATACTTGTAGAACCCCTTCTTGTTATCTTTTACATCCTTCGCTAGCCGCAACTCCATTTATCCTTTGGCCTTTCTGATTTTATCCCTGCAGTCCCTAGCAGTATCTTTATATGCCTCTTTGGACATCTGACCAAGCTTCCACTTCCTGTAAGCTTCCTTTTTATGTTTAAGCTCAGAGCAGAGTTCTTGGCTAAGCCATTCTGGCTGCCTCACATGTTTGTTCTTTCTCCTAATTGGAATGGCAACTTCCTGTGCCCTTAGCAGGGTTTTTTTTAAAATATAGCCAACTCTCTTGGACTCCTTTCCCCTTCAGATTAGTTTCCCAAGGGATCCCGCCCATCAGTTCCCTGAGGGAGCCAAAATCTGCTTTTTTGAAGTCCAGGGTTTTTGTTTTGCTTCTTTCCTTCCTTCCTTCCTTCCTTCCTTTAATCAGCATCCTGAACTCAACCATGTCATGGTCACTACTGCCTAGCTTGCCATTTACCTCTACATCCCTGATCAATTCTGCTTGTTTGTGAGCAGCAGGTTGAGCAGTGCAAGGTCCCTAGTAGGTTCCTCTAGCATTTGTATTAGAAAGTTGTCCCGAACACTCTCTAAAAATCTTCTGGATTGCCCATGCACTGCTGTATTGGCCTCCCAGCAGATGTCCGGGTAATTGAAGTCCCCCATGAGCACCAGGGCCTGTGATCTAGAAGCTTCCACTAGTTTGTCCATAGAACACCTCATCCACCTCCTGCTTCTGGTCTGGTGGTCTATAGCAGACACCCACCACAACATCCCCCTTGTTGCTTTCTCCTCTCAATGTAACCCACAGACTTTCTACAGGCACGCTTCCACTTCCATAATGGAGCTCTGAGCAGTCATAGAGCTCTTTTACATATAGTGCTACTCCCCCCCCCCCTTCTTCCCTGCCTGTCCTTCCTGAACAGTTTATACCCATCCATGGCAGAACTCCAGTCGTGCAGACTATCCCACCATGTCTCCGTTATTCCTATAATATCATAGTTCCTTGTGTGCGCTAGTATTACCGATTCTTCTTGCTTATTTCCCAGGCTCCTCACTTTAGTGTACAGGCACCTAAGATACCCAGCCAATTGCCCTATTTTGTCATGTTGATTTCCAATTCTATTACATAAACCTCCTTGCATCTTTTCTAGGAGTTCTCCTCCCCAACTCTCCTCATGTAGTGGGGCTTCAGTAGAGCCCTTAAAACATTTGTTTGATTTCCCCCCCCCATGTTCCAACTACCTTCTTTTTTTATTGCTGGTGCTAC
>ML681989.1:30874073-30964622 GCA_007922195.1 Podocnemis expansa | reverse complement strand
ATGTAGTGGGGCTTCAGTAGAGCCCTTAAAACATTTGTTTGATTCCCCCCCCCCATGTTCCAACTACCTTCTCTTTTACTTCTGGTGCTACAGTCCCAGCACCCCCCAAGTTCCATCCCTTCCCCCAGATCACCCACATTCTCACTTATCTGTGGGCTTTGGTCTTCTTCCCCCGTTGAACCTAGTTTAAAGCCCTCCTCACTAGGTCAGCCAGTCAGTGCCCAGATATGCTCTTCCCCTTCTTGGACAGGTGAAGGCCATCTCTGCCTATCAATCCTCTGTCCTGAAACAGGACTCCATGGTCAAGGAAGCCAAATCCTTCCTGACCACACCATCTTCGCAGCCAGGCATTCACCTCCACAATACATCTCTCTCTCGTCAGGCCTGTAGCCTTGACTGGAAGGATCGAGGAGAACACCACCTGTGCTCCAAACTCCTTCACCCTCGCTCCCAGAGCCCTGAAGTCACCTTTGATCTGTTGAGGATCACCTCTTGCAGTATCATTGGTACCCACATGGATAAGCAGCATGGGGTAGTAGTCTGAGGGGTGGATGATTTTTGTCAATCCCTCCGTTACATCTTGGATACGGGCACCTGGCAGGCAGCATACCTCTCTAGAGGCCTTGTCAGGGCGACAGATGGGTGCCTCTGTTCCTCTCAGGAGTGAGTCCCCAATCACCACAACCCTACACTTCCTCTTAGGTGAGATGGCTGTGATCTGCCCAGCCTTTGGGGTGGATGGCATCTCCTCTACCTCTGCATCGTGTCCAGCACTGCATAACGGTTCCTCACCACAAGGGATGGTGGGATGTGAGCAGGCGTGGAGCACTGTCCTACTGCCAGAGGTGACCAGCTGCCCGTGTCCTCCCTCTGCCATAGGCATCCCATCCATTTCCAGAGCTGTGGCAGTAGCCCTTGGCACAGGGATAGGGACCTCCTCCTTGCAGGTCTCATCATGGACACTGTCAAGGAACTTTTCCAGGGCATAGATACCCCTGAGGTGTTATACCTCCTCCTGCAGCTCTCCTACCTGTTTCCAAAGAGATGCCACCAGAAGGCACCTGTCACATAGGCTCATCTCCCTAGCCTGATCATCAGTGGCAGGAAAATGAAGGCCACAGTCCTTGCAAATCCACACCAGGATCTGGGTGGAGATGTCCATGGACAGACAGTCTGTCTGGGTAGAAACAGAGCTAAAGGAAATAGCAGGGGCACTGGCACCAGCAGTGCAGCACCTCTTCACCATCTTGACCTCACCAAACTCCTCCTCAAACTCCCTCACAAACTCCCCTGTTTGCTGTACCCTGTTCGCAAGCTCCCTCTGGTCGCTCTAGCAGTAGCTTTTAAAGGCCTTCTCTGCCTAGGTCAGCCCTTGCCCCTTGCTAGTCACATAGGGGAGGCCAATCACAAGGCTGCTAGAGGCTGCTTAATCTCCAGGATAATAGTGGAAACCTCCATTGCTCCAGGTTGCTCAGAGGACTAGGTGGTGGCAGAGAGAATGGGATGGTCCAAGTATGATTTTTTTTTTCTAATGTGATCATATTCTTGGTTCTACCTTATTTTCAGGAGCAAGTGCAAATGCTGGCAAAGATCTGGATTCTCCTCTCCATGTGGCTGCGAGGAATTGCAACACAGACCTCGTGCATTTGCTAATTGATTTTGGAGCAGATGTGCAAGCTAAGAATGCAGAAGGAAAAAGACCAATGGAATTGGTTCCACCAAGCAGCACCGTAATGCAAATATTTGTGAAGAAAGAAGGTGTCCTTTAATATTTGTTTCATTCAAAATCATAACCTGTAAGAAGGCTTTTGTAAGTGGCTGAAAAAGGGCACATTATTTACTATGCTCCATTGGATGTTATTAACTCTGCAGATGACTATATTCTCCAGCATGGAGCAAAATTTGAAAATAATTGGGCTCAGTTCTGGCCTCAGATATTTGCACAAAGTATCCATTAGCATCAAAGTATTATTGTAGTAATAGTAGTAGTAAAAGACTTTATGGCGTTCCCAGCCTCCGCAAAAAGAAATTTCCAATCACCACAAATGTGATAGAGTATTATTTAGCTTTGAGGGACCTGGGACCCCCAGAACTTGTCCTAAGAGTCATGAGCATCTGTAGATAGACTTTTGGTGCTTGTAATTTGTCACAAAGGTGAACTTACGAGAACTAATATCAAGCAGAAGAACATTTACAAATCAACTGGGAACTTTCCTCTTTCTGACTATCAGTGTTCTTCTTAGGACTGAACCTAAATCCACTGAAGGCAGTTGGAAACTTTTCACTGACTTTGGTGATTTCTGGATCATGTCTGAGTTGTGTTTAAGCTAGTGTTTCTTCATGGAGCATGTTAGTAAATTTGAAAAGCATAGAAAGTAACCTCCAATCATTGACAGTGACAGTTGAGCCCAATTACCAGAGTAGAAATGTACCCACTGAATTAAAATAATGTAATTTTTGTGCTGTAAGTCCAGCAAATGCAGGAAAATCTGGTTTAAAGTATAGCTGAGAAACTTAATTCCTGCAATATAAAAGTAGTAAGTGGACTATACCCATGATCTCATTCCTTGCCTTTTACTTGTTGATTTTGGGCCAAAACTTCAGGAAGTAGCAAAATCTGTCTTTGAAAATTAATTCCTCTGTGCTGCTGTTCTGCAAAAGGTTGTAAATACATTGTATTGGGTGGCACATTAAGCCTATAAGCTAGGTATTTTTAAAGTCTTCTAGCCTTTGAACTAGATTCTTATTTATACTTTTTTAAAAAGCACCTGTTATTCATCTGTAAATCAAAATGATTCCAAGTCCATTTTCTTTTATTGTAGGTGACCAGAAGTCCCAATTTTAGAGGGACAATCCCAGTACTCAGGGCTTTTTCTTATATATAAATCTATTGCCACTGCACCCCCATCCCAATTTTTCATGTTTGCTATCTGGTTATCCTATTTATTGGGTACATTATATTCATGAATGCTGGGGGAAAACTTTACTTGTTTACCTGGTAAATGTGAACAGTTTCTCTGATCAATAGAGTTAGATATTTCTATAATGTACTTATTTAGAACTTCTTATGGGGGCAGTAACAGCTGTTTGTTTCACAGTTGTCCACAGTCTAGACTTTAATTTTGCTAAACTAGATATTGTTGGTATGATCCACCACTATGTTACTCCAGTTTCATGCTGGTGTGACACTATTGAGATCAGTGGAGTTACACCAGTGTAAAATCTGAACAACACAGTGATAAATCAGGTGCTTTTTGTGTGTGGTCAATAATTTTATAAAAACAATCACATGAACGGACCTTTGTTTCCTTCAGCACATTCTGCCATACGCACAGCTGTAACATTTCAAAACTCAAATCCTCTTTCTGTCAGGCTTCTGACTCACATTACATGTGTTTATGTGAGATAACACAGCAGGTGTTTATCTGAGATAACAATATCTCATGCATACCCAGGGAGCAGACGCAGAACTACATGTAACATTGGAAGGGCTGACTTTAGAGGCCCGGACAATAATTAATGCTTCTAAGAGAATTTCTGCTTCTGCAATGATTGAAGCCTGTTCTCATACAGTTATGGAGAACGTTTTGCTCCTGAATAGTGTTTTCCCAGTGTTCTTCAAAATTCTCTTTTCTGAGCAAGTTCCAGGTTTCCTAGCACCTGGTTTTTAAATTGTTTGGTGTGCAGTACTGAAGCAATTCAAAACCAATGTGAAAATATACACCCTCTTGATTAACTTTAAATTCCCTTCCTCTACTGTTCCTTGTGGTTTCATTCAGATCCATTCCATGAGCATTTTGATTCCTGGCATAGGTAGCCCGTGAGCTATAATTCCCACAGTCCTGTGCAGCCTCCATTATTCCAGGAGACTCACCAGAATTGGATTCTATTCTGTTTTCTTCTCCTTTGTCTGGTAAATGGTTGGAAGTCTCTACATACAAATGTGCAGGAAATGGCAGCACCTAGGAGTTTTGCTTCAGTATGCTTGCTGTTAGTCAAAGTTGCAGCCCACAGTCACTCATATGAACAGTTACAGAATGTTTTGTTGCCCATAACTAATATTTGTGTGTGTGTGCGTGTGTTCCACACAGCTAACTTGCACTTCTTAGTTATTTTTCAAGAGAGTGCAATTGAATTTTTTCAATAAACCTTTTTTAAAGCTTTTCTTCATTGGGACAGTTCACCTTTTATGGAAGCATTTTAAAATTTTTAAGAAGTTTGCAAAAGACCTTTTATTTGTGGCAGTGGAAAATAAAATGGACAGAAGTGTAATATTGTAATATTGCAGTAATCACTCGTGTTTCCATTGGTCTCAGTTGCAGTTTTGCAAAGATGAAATTGGGAGTTAAGTTCATAACTTTGCTAATACTAAAAATTACAGACTACATGGGGACACTGGATTTATGGTTTATTACAGCCATCTGTAACCCACTCACCCCCTCTTTTTGTCATATGACTGAAGAGGTGCTAAGGTGCCTCCCTATCTTGAATGGTTCCTTAGAACTTGTACCAACTACTTATGCTAAACAATCTCTTCCACCTTGCATTTAGCTGAGACATTGAGTGCCTTTCCCAGATCTGAAGAAGAGCTCAGAGTGTTTGAAAACTTGTTTCTCTCACCAACAGAAGGTGGCCCTATAAGATATCACTTCACCCACCTTGTCTGTTTAATCACCATTCTGTCAGTTCCAGCTGGAGCAGGCCCTGAAGCATGAAATGATTCTGGTTTGGATTATACCACTTCTTGCATCATGCCTAGTTTTAAAACGTGTAGTGTTGGTGTAAAATGCAAAGCAGTGGAGACTCAGGCCCTATAGATTTTACCGGGGTCATTAATTTATGCCTCTTTAATACTGCAGCCTGATAGTGTTCTTCATACAGCTAATTTGAACAGTCAAAAGGCCTTTAAAGGAGCCAGGCAGCTGTGGAGAATTGCTGCTGAAAAAAAGTGCCAAAAGGGTAGCCATGTCAGTCTAGTTCAACAAAACAAACAAGGAGTCCTGTGGTACTTTTAAAACCCAACCAATTTATTTATTGCATGAGCTTTCTTTCTTCCTGCTAAAGCTCATGTGATAAATAAGTTTGTTAACTTTAAAAGAGCCACAAAACTCCTTGTTTGTTTTGAAAAAAAGAAAGGGGTAGCTGGAGTGTGTGGGAACTCTGAAAAGAACTGCTTTTTAAAGCTCTTATGGAAAAGCAGAACCAACTGCTTCCTTCAGTACCTTCCACTCCCTTACCAACAGCTAGTACCAGCACAATTTCTCTAGTGATCATAAATGCCTTTATCTTCTAGTTTCTTTCAGGAGATCTTAACTGGGACTTAAACTTACCCTGAGATGATTGTCTCTGCCTCCCTGACCCCATTTCACTGGTTCCCTGTTGCTTTCTAAAATGCCTCAGAAAACTCATCTCCTATTACATAGCTTATATCCAGCCCAACCTTGCCCTATCTTACTGCTTTCTATGTCCACTTACATGCTCTTCTTACCTACTGTGACAGTAAGGGTATGTCTATACTGAAAAGTTTTTTTGGGATAAGGAGGCTTATTCCGAAAAAACTTTCCATGTCCGGGAAGGCATTTGCTTTTTCGAAATAAAGCAGTTCTGTATTTCTAAAAAACTTAGCATTTTTTCAAAATTATTAAATCTGCTTTTATTTCAAAAGCGCAAATCTTAGGAAATAGTTATTTCAAAAGAATGCCATGCTAGGATGTAGAATTGGCTTTTTTGAAATAATTATCCGGGGATTCCCCTTGGAAGGGCTGTATTTTGCTGGTCCACCCCTGGCAAGGCAGGATTCCTTGCCAGGAAAAGATACTCCCTGGCAGCTTTGTTCCCCATGGGGCAGCCAGGGAACCCTGGCAGGGTTGTGTTCCCCACCAGGGCAGCCACCAACCCCTATGGGGCTGCACTCTGTGGCTAGGGCAGCAAGGAACCCTGGTGGGGCTGCATTCCCCGCCAGAGCAGCCAGGGAACCCCAGCTGGGCTGCGATCCCAACTGGGCAGCCAGGGAACTAGGGGTGCCACTCCTCCCCCCCCGCATGCTGATCTGGCCCCCAGCCTCGCTGTTTAGGATGGGGAGAGGACTAGCAGGGGGCTAGGAGCCTGATGAGACTGGGAGCTGCTCCTAGCCTCCTGGCCCTGTGTTCAGGCTGCGTGGGGATAGGGGACTAGTAGGGGGCTAAGAGCCGGATAGGGCTTGGAGCTGCTTGTGGCACCGGCAAGCAGCTCCCAGCCTGGTCAATTTCATGGCTGTGATCTGCCCCCTGCTAGCTGACCCCCCCCAGCCTGAACAGGGAGTCTGGGGGCAGATCAGCATGCTGGGGGGGGGGGGGAATTGCAGCCCAGCTGGGGTTCCTGGCTGCCCCGATGGGGATTGCAGCCCTGCCGCAGCCCGTCGAGGGTTCACTGGCTGGCCTGGAATGGGCATCTCTCTCCAGGTGGGGAAATCTGTCGGGGGGGTTCTATTTCGAATTAGAGAGTCTAATGTAGACTAACTCGAAATACTAATTCCTGCTTTATTTCGAAAAAGGAGTCTGATGAAGATATACTTTTTCAAAATTATTATGTCGAGTTAATATCCACAAATTTATTTCAAAATAGCTATTTCAAAATAACTTTGGCAGTGTAGACATAGCCTAAGAGTTCTGTTGTTATAACTGCTGTGTATGATGAGAGAGCCATACAAATGACATGTATGATCCAGCTGTTTGTATTTAAATGTATCATAGTAGCTACCTCTTAACAAGAAAGATAAGGCCTCCAACACGCATATTATGTTGTTACATTTAAATAAAAGACAGAGATTCTTTACTAGAGCTTGCATTATCAGCATGGAACCATTTAATCTTGAAGGTTTAAATAAGGGATTATATCTTGTGTCTCTTGCTATGTGTTTATCACTGTTATGAATACGTCTGCAGAAACCAGTGGGCCGCAAACTTGAATCTCACTCAGGGGAAAGGATTTTGAAGGAAGCATTAATCATCTCTTATTTTTAAACAGCATAAAATACTTAACATTTGTCTTATAGCTTGTAAGAAAATAATACAGCTACTAATCATAGCTGTATAATGATTAAAAATGACTGTGTTTTGTTCCAAGACAGTACATTTACATTGTAGGCTTGACTTATATGTGGCCAACATAGGGGTAAATTGCATCGACTGCAGTGAGAGGAGATTTCTCATTTGGTAGTGTTTAATACCCATTTTGCACACAAATAAATGACTGCATGAGGAGCATAGCAATGGGGAATCAGCCACTGTGTGGTGTTTTAAGTATTCAGCAACAAAATGTATTTACACATGGCAATCTCCCTTAACAAAGCTAAATACTTGCTCCAGACACCTCACAACTAAAATGATTTGGTAAAGAATTTCCGGTATGGTAAGCATGAGGGAGCTGAGAGCTTGGGATGTTGCTCATTTAGGTAAAGCTGGTCTAAACCAGGGGTCTCAAACTCAAATCACTATGAGGGCTGCATGAGGGCTAGTAGAGGGCTGCATGAGGAGTACTATGCTAGCCTGAGGGCCGCACTACTGAAACCTTTTCATGCAACAATATTGCAAATATCGGTAATGGTAGCGTCATTGTGGGCCGCAGGAAATAGCTTTAGGGGGTGCCTGTGGGCCGTGTGTTTGAGACCCCTGATCTAAACAGTATTACACAAAAATTCGCCTTTGCAGGGTTTTTTCTGTAACAACTGATCTCAGCTCAATAAAATCATATGCTATAACTTGTCTTGTGGCATTTTTCTCCAGGGCCCCTCTCCTTGATGCAGTTATGCCGCCTGTGCATTAGGAAGTGTTTTGGACACAAACAACATCGTAAAATAACTGGACTTCTACTCCCGGATGAGCTGAAACATTTTCTCCTCCACATTTAAACATTTTTACTTTCAAAACAGTACCAGTAAAAATAAGGCAAGGTTCATCATGGAAACATGCAATCACCATTTAACATGTGCCAATTCTTGCAACTTTATTGAGAGTCTTGTATTTGATGTTTCTTTTAAAGCCCTAGCCCCTGGAGTCATGCTCTTAGATGAGAATCTCAATTGTCTTTAAAAAATGTCATTTTTTAGCCCTCTTGGCTGTGGAGAGAGTTTGAAACTGTTACCCTGCTCAAAAACCAAAAGGCAAGTAGCATGAGTACCAAATTCATCATTTTTTTTTAAAGAAAATGATTTTTAGTTTAATCTCATGATTCTTTGAGGCCAGCTTTTTCAGTGCTTGGGATTGGTCATATTGAATGAATTACATGTGCCAATACAGTAAAAACAGCATCTCAGATTTATTAAATAGGAATGATTGCTTAAGTTTTGTTTCAAGCAACAACCACCTAGGATCTCCATGTTGGCTATAGAAGACATTCCACTCTTGTCCTTTATGTATAAAGAAACAGTTAGTTTTAACGCTGCAAAGCAAATGGCATGGGAAAATGGATTAGTCATTTGGAACAGATAATTCAACTTTTTAAAAGATATATAAAGAACATTTGCTGATAATTTCTTCCTTAGAATTAAAACAAAAGACAGTGAGCATCAATTACTTTGAGTTATTTCTGCCTTTCATGTTTTAAACCAAAAATATTCCTTAAAGAATGTTCTTTGTTTTCAAAATACCCAACACTGTATCTACATGAACATTAGCCAAAAATGATCTGTTCAGACTGGCATCTAATATTGCTAGGGTCTTAAATCATTGTCATTACAGCCTGTAGGTCACTACTGAAGGTAGCTTCTTGGAAAGGAGCAACAGTTAGAAAAATTGTTTGTCATCAACCTTTAAAAATACTTATTCACTGATCTGTTTTGAGACTTAAGGGAGAACCATCTCAGTATAATTTCTCTCTCAAGGATAGATTTTTCAAGGGCAGAGGTTACCACTTGGTGGCAAGGAGTAAATGTTCTTCCACTTTATGGTTTGACTGTGAAGTGAAATTTCCTCAGGATTTATCAGCAGATAATCAAAAAGGACAGCTTTATTTTTTTCCCCCTCCAAAACAAGTTACCGAATAGTTCACTTGAAGGGTGAAATAAAAATCTTCCTTGGAAAATGTTCTACTTCTTTCTTAATATTTTCCACATGAGAAAGAACAGAAACAATATCTTTCATGTACAATAGTATAGCAAATAATAAAGCATAGAAATACTTTGAAAAATTTGTCTCAGTATTTGCTAAAGCATAGTGATTGAAAACCCTAGTTCTTTGCTTTTGTAAACAACAAATAAAATTACGACAATGGTAATCTGTCCCTCCTCCCTTTTTTTTAGTTCAGTTTGGATGTTGGTCATTCAGACACAAGGATTTAATTTCTGATTCTATTGAAGTCAGTGGAAAACCCCCATTGACTTCATTGGAGTCAGGATTTCATTCAGCAATAGTTAATTTTAGACTTATTCACAAATATCCTACAAGCTCCTTGGGCATGTCTACACTGGAGCCTTAGGTCAACTTAACCTTCCTTAAATTGACCTTAGGAAATCTCTATCCATACTGGGAATTTATTAAGTTGACTTAATAACACCACCTCTTAAGGTCAACTTAATGCTTAAGTTGACCTTATTAAGTCGACTTAAGCCAGTGTAGATGAGACATAGCCCCTAAGTCAAACTTATTAAGTTGAATCAAGGGCTATGCTCTGTCTACACTGGCTTAAGTTGACTTAATAAGGTTGCCTTAAGCATTACGCTGACCTAGCAGCTGCCAGTGTGGATGTGGGCAGTCTACAGGAGTTTGGAATGTGGACTCTCTAAGTTGACTTAACAAGGTCCACTTTAAGTCAACTTAAAGTCGACCTTGTCAAGTCAACTTAACAAAGCCTCCAGTGTAGACCTACCCTTTCAGATTTGAGTACGCTCTTTTGGGTAGAAAGACTGCCTATAGTGGGCTTTTAAACTATCCTTTCTCTGTACTGAACCTCTGTTCAAAGAATCAGTACAGAGGTTCATTTTAAGCAAAACTCTGAGTACAAACTTTGCTGGCTCAGTCCCATCCATAATTCTGAATCATGGTGCTTCTATGCAGTCCTTAAGGATTAATACAATAGGTGCATATTCTTTTGGGACAGTTTGATACTGTCTGGGTGTTCTCAGTGTGTAGATTCCAGTTCTGCAATTCAGTGAATAATGCTTTCAGAAATAATCTTCTCCTCTTCTAGCTGTGAAGACATCACTAGTGTTGTGTTTCCCCAGAAGAAGCTGACTGCCTTACTAACATGCAGGTCGTGTGAGTGCAGGAAAATGGTCTGCATTCAGTGCTGGTGATATCATTAATTATTTCAGAAGAAAATACAGAGTATCATAGGCATATAAATGAAGGACGCCCAGCTTTTCAGATAAAGATTTTTATTCAAACTTTCCCAATAAACTTGTATTGTTTATATACACAGAGCCTTTCATAGGATGTCTGAATTCCATACCTGTATGCTCAAATTAGGTAATTTGGTGTGTAAAATGAGTGTTTTACTTGGGCATATAGATGTGGGATAGTTATACCCTACATCAGGGCTTCATTCCATGATCATTAAGTCAGTAAGAGTACTTCCATCGATGGGCTATATGCTAAATATCCACATTTGAAAACCAGAAATTCAGCTCTCTAAATTTTAGGATCAGAAACAGTAATTGTTTTTCTCAATAGCTTTGCCACTTACTTTTAAGCTTCTGACTTAGTGACCTCAATCAGTGTATTTGTAGGGCTATGCTAATATCCTGAGAAATTTAATCATATTGGGTGGTGAGGGCTGTTTTTATATCTGTTTACCTTTTGAAAATGTAATAGTTATGGCTCTGTTTACTTATTTCATTTTATCTTGTATAACTAGAATGATTCCCTGTGCTTGTTTTGCAACATCTCACTAGATTTCTGTATTTATTTATTTTTAAGTTATTCACAATTGAAAATTATGAATTACAGTTTTATGCATAGACATCTTTGAAGCTAAAAGATAAACTTTGAAACCTAGGGTTATTTCTAACCTTGAAATCATTCCAAGTGCCACTTAGTGTTTGAAAGACTGTCATGAATACATATTTTTAGACTGTCAGCTGTTACTTTGTTAAAGTCTTCTAATTTCAGCAATTTTTAACAAGGATATTCAAGCACTGTTGCGTGTGATGTTTGTTCAAAATATATTGTTTGTTTTCTAAGTTTGGTCTTCATTTTTTTTTAATTAGAGCATTAATTTTGCATTATGTTTAAGATTCTGGAGCCTTTAGCTGAGGTCTAATACTCAGGGATGCTTCTAACAGGGGACCTAATTACCTGATTAATAGTAGACAGACTTTTATTCTAAGTCAGAGTTCTGTCTGAGTCTGGGGCTCTCGTAATCACAGTCCTTTTTCTTTAAAAGTTCTAAAGAATGCTGTGATGAGAGCTGAAGCAGCTGTTTGTCCCCTGAAATTGTGTGGGAGCTGGATCTCTCTTGCAGTTTTCAGCTGTCTTGACTACCATTACATTAATAAAATAAACAAATTGTTTTCTAATTCTTTTCAAATAAGTAATCTTCTTACTTAACAGTTCTTAGTAGAAATGATAGTGTGATGTCTCTGAAACACCCCCCCTTAAAAAAAAAGCAACAAACTTTTTAAGGCAAACTTGAAATGAAATGTTAACATATTGCATTGTACATAACTCGTTCAGGATCAAGTTAATATTCAAACTGGCTAAGAATTCTGCCTTGCCAGATGGGGAATCCTTCTCTTCTGAAAATGATAGAAAGGGTGACCAGGTTTCTAAATAATTATCCTCTTTTTGACCTGTCTGTTGTGTACATGCTTCATGTGCAAGCTGTTCTATCATGAGAACAGTCCATATTTTTAACTCATATTGGCTTTACCTTCATTTAACCAGTTTATAGTAAGACAAGTAGTTTATGGTAAGATAAATTACTTTCAGAGTTTTTCCTTATCATGCAGATTGACTGTCTCCAAGTACTATCTGAGCCACAGTCCAAAGGGGTAACTGTATTAGTCCCGTTCAGCAAAACAAACAAGGAGTCCTGTGGCACTTAAAGACTAACAAATGTATTTATTGCATGAGCTTTCATGGGAGAAAATCCCACTTCATCACAAAGTAGGATATTCTTCCATGAAAGCTCATGCGATAAATAAATTTGTTAGTCTTTAAGTGCCACAGGACTCCTTGTTTGTTTTGACTGAGGCAGATTAACTATTGAACTTATTAGTTCCACTCACTATTTGTTATTAGTGTTGTGCCATTCTACTCACAGTAATACTAATTCACAGTAATGAATCAGGCCAATTAATTTTTTAATTCCTTCCCAGCCCCCTTCTTCTAGAAACTGTCTCTGTTCTGTTCAAGACTCCCTCAAAGAAGGGTATAGACCTTCCTCTCACAGTGATCCTCAACTTTGAGATTCTAGTACATACAAAAACCATAATTAATTAAAACCCTGCTAATTAAACATGGCTACATCTTTGGAATTTGGGTTTAAACACTGATATGCACTGGCTTTCTCATTACAGTGATCTTCACCTCTCTCAATCTCCTTGCCTTCTTATATGTTGTTCTATGCAGTTTGAATGAAAACAACTTGTTTGATTTGCTGAAATAGTCTGATCTGGTCCTGTGAATTACACTTCACTGCATTTATTTTTTTCCTCACATACTGTAAATTGTCCATTTTCAAGCATCTGACAAAGCAGGATTTCTCCCACAAAAGCTCATATGATAAATAAGTTTTTGTTAGTCTTTAAAAATGCCACAGGACTCCTTGTTTGTCATTCTGATAAAGTTGAAGTGGAAGATTTCAACACCAGTGAATACTTTGTGTTTTAGTTTCAAAACGATGTTCAAATTAGTACATTCCTGTTGAAATGTTTGTTTTGTCCGTATAACATTTCCCAATGGAACATCATTCCATTGGAAATTTTTCAGTCATCTCCACTTTTAACTCACTCAATACAGAAGCTCAATTAGGCAACATGTTGGCCGCTGGACTTTTCCTCCAGCCTTGGAATGCTTCAGGGCATTTATCCTGCATCAGTGAAGATGTGATAGCCCCAAATCATACCATTATCCCTCAAGAATGTCTTACTCAGAAAAGGCAATGGAAATGATGAAGAGGTGCAATAGCAAAGATCAAGAATCTCTGCCTCATGGAAAAGATAAATTTTACAGTTCAGATGACCTTTTTTCCCCACAGATATCCATTTTGTAAGACTTTTATTCCAGTAGCAATAACTCTGTTCCACCCTGTACATAACAACTGTTTTGTTCCTGGCATTGCTATGCACTTGCACTAGTGTAGAGTGAGATTATGGTAGATTCTTGGGTCCAGGCGCTCTGCAGGATCTGAACGGGAAGCATTGGTGCCTGCATGCAACCTTTATGTCTCTCCTTTGCTAAGGCCAGATGAGGCCCACTTTGCACCCTCAGTATATATTCATAACTGCTCTACTTTGTGCCTCCATACCAATGGCTCTACGAAGCTGTTTCAGCAACCCAGGATATCCAGATGATTCCTGCAGACCATGCTCCAGATGCCCCTATCTTCTGCTCCTGAGCTCGAGGTAGGAAGGGAGTGGTTCTGAAGCCATAGATGACTCTACGCACGAGATTCCTTAGCTGTCTGGTTAGGTCAGCTTGTATGGGCTCCTCTGTAGCTCTAGAGAGACACAAAGGGCCTATGACATAGTGCAGAGTTCAAAGAGGTGAGCCTGCATTGTGATCACTCAGATATTAGTTAAGAAAACTGATCAGGATAATTAGGCAAAATTCAGGCTGGCCAGATAGATGGTCTGAGAAGCCAATTGCTCCATCAGCCTAAGGCTGATGAAGAGACAGGCTGGAGGTGCCAAGGAGAAGAGAAGGAGGAGCAGGGCTAACTGAGCCTGGCTACCCAAAGGTTCAGAATAGGGAGACATCTGTTCTCCTCAGGTCCTGGCTGGAGGGCCAAATGCTAGGTTAATGTTGTGAATAGATTGTTACAGAGGGATTGTTGTGAAAAGGGGGGGGGGGACTCAAAATAAGAGGACATCTTGAAGGCACCACCACAGGACATTATGCAATTTCTGTATGGAGGAGAAGAGCCACACTCCATGGCAGGATCATAAATGAATCCAAGAATCATTCTTTACAAAATGAAATTAGATAGATGGTTATACAAAACAAGTTTAAAGAATGACTTGAGTATTCTTCTGTTAACACAGTACTAGACTTAACCAGCAGATGGTACTGCTGCATATATATTCTGCTCAGGAATTTTTCAAAAGTAACAAAGGGAAATGGAAAAGAAAGTAGTAAGGTACAAACAGAGACAATAAACTTTGTAAAGAATAAAACATGCAGCTTCAAGAAATCATTCCTTACTGAGAAATTTGTAGCTTTTTATTTTATTTCAGTGTCCTGCTGTTGTTTTCCCTTTTTATATATGTGTTCAGGAATGGAATTAATTTAACCAGGATCAGTGCAGCTCCAGCATATATTTATCTTGACTGACTTGTTTACTGAGTTTTAACTTCTTTTCATGGTCAAGGCTAATGTGTTTCCCATTCACAGCTGGCGTGAAGAAAACATCAGGGAGCTCTGAAGCTAATAAGCACAAACACAGTCATGTGATCATCAGCTCCCAAGGACCTGGTAATTACAGCTATTCCATAGCACACTCACAAAGTTTAGAAATAGTTTATTCATGTATTGTGCAGTTTTTCTCATTAAATTTCATTATGCCAGTAATTTTGCTTAAGGTATCATATATTTCCAGTGTTCATCAGCCATTTACAATAGACCAGGGGTCTCAAACACGCAGCCTGCGGGCCGCATGTGGCCCCCAAAGCTATTTCCTGTGGCCGCAACAACACATTTGTTACTGATATTTGTAGTATCGTATGAAAAAGTTCAGTGGTGCGGCCCTTGGGCTAACGTGCTAGTCTTCATGCAGCCCTCTACTAGTCCTCGTGCGGCCCTCATGGTGATTTGAGTTTGAGACCCCCTGCAATAGACCATAGATGCTAGAGTAACTAAAATGGATCAGCCATTCTCACCAAAAATACAGATAATACGCAATGAGAGAATCAAGTCTCCAGAGGTGTTCAGTAAGAATACTTCCAAAGGCCGATAGATGTTCTCCTAGCGACTTTTACCACTTTAGTGAAATAATTGTTACTGTTGGGATTCGTTTGTATTTTTCTTTTATTTTGATGATGAATGTTGGAGACCCCACCTTCAGAGTTTGGGGGGGGGCAGTGGGACTGAGAACTTGAATGGGTCTGTATCAGTCAGACCTCCCTGACACGTGAGTGCTCTGCAGGGTTTGATCAAGGTGGTGAATGACATGCAGCTACTGCCTAGCTTACTCTATGGAATGAGCAGATGATTAGGGGATGTGTAATTTAACTGAAACAGGTCTGGAGGGAGAGGTAAGAGTTTTATAGGAAGGATTGGAGTTGGGGGATTGGATGATGTGACTCTGGCTTCTTTTGCAGCCAACTTGGAAGTCCCCCTTCAGGTAGCGAGTTGCTATGATTTCATTCTCTCAATGGTTAGTTTTCGGTGGTTGCTGTGAATTGAGGATTGGGCTGTTTTAGACAGGCATTGGATGGTAAAGTTTCATCTCCTTAATCCCTATCACAATAGATGTGGAAGTAAGCAAACAAGATGTAAGAAGTGGGCATAGTATTTAATGTCAGTCCCATGGGCCACACCTGAAGTCCTGTTTTGGGAGTACAGGATGCGTTGTGGTGTTGTGATTATTCTGATGACACCGCACACTGCATTTCTAAGTATGTAGACTTTCATAGTTTTTTCTATTGCTAATCTTCTGTCTATGCTGACTTTTTGTCTCTTCTGATACTTAAGCTGCATGGAAGCGACTTAGCTAGTATCTAATGAATGATGGCTGAGTCTCAACTCAGGCACGACTGAGATGATATGTGTAGGCTGAAAGAAACAACTGGAGGAAATGGTGGAAATTATGTCAGCATCTCTTATGAACAGATCATTTTTCCAAAACCTCATAGTTGGAGATCCTTGACTGCTGTTTGATTCCTAGCCAGCAATGATATTTCACAATCCATCACCTGCATTTGAGAAGAAAGTTCCTTCCTTTCGTCTGGATGCAGACATGCCATAGTTATGTGCACCTTTTGTCACTTTGGGTATGTCTACACTGCAGCTGGGAGCACACTCAAGCTACTGCACTAAAAACAGCACTGTGGATGTTACAATATGAACAGCGGCTTGGACTAGCCGTCCAAGTACCAGCCTGCCCAGCCCTTGGTGTCCGTAGTCGTGCTACCTCCTGTGCCTCGATATCCACACAGCTAATTTTAGCATTAGTTTTCAGCAGAGAATGGTTTTCTACTCAGGCTCGGAAGCACACATTTTGCTGCAGTGTACACATACCCTTTAAGGTAAGCCTATGATGTGCTCTGTCTGTGGCTACTCTACCAAACCATTGAGAAAGTAGCCAATTAAGCTCACTCATTAAACAAGGTTTTGGAGAGCGAGAGTGCAAATTATTTCTGTGCTCCATGAATCTATAAACGTATGTAGGAAGATCACAAATTGAGTCATAGGCCATGTCTATGCTGATGGCAGCAAATTCACTGCTGTCAGATCAATTTATTAAGATTGAGTGGTCAGTAAAAACACCCTCAATCAATACAGAAATGGTTCTAATAAAAACACCTCCTCTGGTGGTGTAGCACTGTGTTGACAGTAATGCATTTCCTGTTGGTGCAGCATGTTGGAGACGGTGTGTAGAAGGGAAGTTACACAGTTGATGGGAGTTATGCAGGCTTCACTGCATAGCTTCCATAACTCTTGTTGACTGTAGCTGAATTACATTGCCAGTGTTGACCTGGCTATACAATGTGCCCCCCCTCCCTTTTAAAAAGTCAAATATGCCTTGGATGATCAGAGAAGGTGATTTCAGTTTTTCCTTCATTACTATAAACTTAACATAGGAAATGTGCACAATATTACAAAACTGAGGAAAAATTGCAATGGTCAGATTCTTGGCTCCATTTTTAACCTCTTTTTACCAACTTAGCTCACTAGCTGCAGCTGGTCTGGTGAAAACTGGCTCTGGACTCCTGTGCCAGCCTTCTCTGTCCCTGCCAGAGTGGAAGTGCTATAAAGTAAAAAGGGACATAAAGGGCAGAGTGGAGTTCTCTATGTGAGGAATGGTGGGATTAGATCCTATGTCGGTAGGGCCTGGGACAATTGATATTCCTGTATCACTCCCAGCAGACTATGTAGCATGGCAGCCAAACAGCACAGTGGCAATTAAGCCAAAGGCACCCAAAGAGACCTAAGTGATAGCACCATGCAGCCTTCTGATTGGCTCATGTTCACTGTTTAACCTTGGAGGGTCCCCTTTGTAGGTGTCTGGGTAACCATCCACATTTTGGGTTTGCTGTGACTCCAGGCCTCATCTAGCATTCTGATCTCCAGTCTCTGACCCTGACTCTTACCTCCTGACCCCATCCTGATGCTGAACTTGGCTCATACCTATTGACCTTGGCTCTACTGATTACTTTAATTACTGCTTGTTGGCTGTTGCCTTTTAGTTGACCTTGATCTATGGACATAAGTCCAACTTTGACGACTAGGGCAGACTGCATATGCGTGGTCTCTCACACCCTATAACAATTGTTACAAATGACCTGTAACAAGTTAGTTTGTAACAAGTGAAGGATCATTCTTCTTTTGAGGTTTTATTAATCTCTTTCAATCATTTAAAAATAAGCAGTTTGTCACTGCAGGCTTTATCCTGTTTTCCATTAGTAATAATATAAGCCTAATTTCCTCCAGTTAATTTTTCATAACTTGAAACTTCAGTATTTACTCATTTTAAAAAGTAATTGTATTTGTCAATGGGGACAACAGGTTTAATAAAACATCAGATACTGTATCTCTAAAGAAGCTCATTTGAATATCAGCTTTTTCACTATTTGCAGTATTTGTTAGTCATTTAAGTAGCATTTTTGCTCCTCTAATGATGCCTGACTCAGAGATGATTCACAGGTAGGAGGCACCTCCTGTGGAAGAAGGGGTGAAGGCCACCTGCAACCCCAATATTTCCTCTTGTCTAGTTTAGGTGGACTGCAGCTCAGTATGCTAACTTTGTGCATCCTGTTCATAGGTCCCTAATGCTTCTTTGTGCATTACAGGGAGCCTGAAGGCTTAACTCAAGGCTGTGGATTCTGCTAGATGGGAGAACACCTAAAAGTTAGATGGTGAACCACTGGGTCTGAATCTCCATTGTGGATCTAGGCATAATTGCATATGGTACTTTGAAAATGTGACTTGGGTGCCTAAGTCTGTTGGGCACTTTTGAACACACCATCCATGGGTTCTAGAGAAATGTGGCAGTTTCTGAAGGATTCAGTCTTGTTTGACACCATTGACTGGTTTCTGGCCTGGGTATGCTACTGGGACTGCTCTTGCTCAACATGTATGTGAGGCCACATGGGAAGTTGGTGGGATAAAAATGGGCTGTTTTTCTTTGACACACATCTCCTTTTCTGATTCCTTGCTTTCTTAGTACCTGACCAAGATCGAGACTTGGATGGGGGCAACCATCTGATATTATATCTAAATAGCAAAAATCCTGCTGATTATTTGGGGATGGATCTAGGCAATATTGCAGTGGTGATACTTGTTCCCACTATTGAGTGGGTGTGTCCATCCTTCCTGAATGAGAGCTACCATTCATATGTATTTGGTTGCTCCTGGAGGTCAGGATTGAAAGAACATGAGGAAAAATTGGTGAAGCTCTGGAGAGAGAATGCATTTGTCATACATTTGTATTGAGGAGGACATCAACAGGACAGTAAAATGTTGGTAGGACATGTTCCCCTTATCCCTGATGGATTTGCTGGCCAGAATTTCCTTTTTCCCCTCATTTACACTTTGCAGGACAGTTTTAGGTTTTATTTTTTTTCCTCAGATGAGGACTTCGCCACATGCAACCATGCCTTGTAGGCTGTAGATTGGATTATTAGACTGTGATCTAAAATGAGCTATGGATGGAGAGCATTCAGAAGCTGCAGCAGGTGCAGAGTACAGTATCTTGACTGTTCAGCAAAATTAGCCATTGGGAGCATATTACAACAGTGCCACCTATACTAGTAGTTTTCAAATCTTTTTCCTTGAGACTCAGCTGAAAAAAATCATTTATGCCTGCAATGAAAAAAATCATTTATGCCTGTGATGCAACAATTACATCTTTGAGCAATGCATTCCAGTCTTTTGGCAGTGGCAGCAAGGGGTGCTGCGACCAAGTGCTTGACGGTCTGCGACCCAATACTGGGTCCCAACCCTAAGGCTGACTTCTACAGGTCCCAGAGGCATGTGCTCCCTGCTCCTGTGACTGGAGGATTTAGCTGATCTGTCCCAGAGGTATTAAGTAGTTCTTCCCTGAGGTAACATTGGAACAGCCATGTGTCCCTCCCTTTACGTTGTGGCCACCTCCCCTCAGTATCAGGAGGCATGAATCATCTACGTCTGCAACAAATGAAGCAGAGATCCTACAGGTAACCTCTACCTCTTCTATATAATCCTTATTACTTTCCAGATCATAGACCACCCTGTGCAATGAATGAAGCATGGGCTCCGTGAAATACCAAGAATTTTTCCTGTAATTTGGGGATGCATCAGTTGGAAGTAACGGAGGAGGAAAAGGACCTGAGGGTGCTGGCTGATCACAGGATGACTATGAGCCGCCAGTGTGATTTTAGCTAAAGCAGTCCTAGGATGCATAAGATGATGCATTTCCAGTAGAGCTAGGGAGCTGTTAGTACTGTTATGCAAGGTGCTGGTGAGACCACATTTGGAATACTGTATGCAGTTCTGGTACCCCATGTTTAAGAAAGATGAATTCAACCTAGAACAGGTGCAGAGAAGGACTACAAGGATGATCTATGGAATGGAAAATCTGCCTTATGAGAGGAGACTTAAAGAGCTTGGCTTGTTTAGCCTAACCAAAAGAATGTTGATGGATGTTATGATTTCTCTCTATAAATATTTCAGAGGGATAAATACCAGGGAGGGAGGAATTATTTGAGTACAGCACCAATATGTGTAACCCATATGCCTAAAGGAGCTATCTCTGTTAGGGGTCTCTTGAGGCTAGGTTATGTTGCTGGCCAGATTTCGCTGCTCAGATCCAGAAGCTTTGGAAATTGAGTGGTTGTATTGAGAATGCTCTACAAGGTTTTCTATGAGTGCTGTGGTCAAAATACGTCATGAGAGCAGGAGCCAGAGAGAGTGGCAATGAGAAGAGTTGATGTGCTAAGTGAGTGACTGTAAGAAGCTGAGCCAGGGAGAGCAAGATGTTCTTTCCCTGCTGTGGAGCATTTTGCATCAGAGTTTTCTCACATGTGACTGATTGCTGGTTAACCAGTAAACTGACTGGGTGGTGCTCATTCAAGAAGAGAAAGAAAAGCCTGCATGGATTTCTACCTAAGATCTCTGCAACCAAAGAAGAGGATTGCTACTTCTTGCAACTCAAGCCTTTGGACTTGAGTAGAGACTGCAACTGAGCTATGGGTGAACTTCACCTATACTTTGGGATTCTTTTTTTTTCTCTTCCCCTTCACAATGTTTCTGTGGGGACTGTTCTGTTTAAATTCATTTTGTTTTTCTTAGGATAAGATTTATTATGTTAGTAGTAAATAAAGTTCATTAGGTTTGTTCTTAGGTAGTATTTTAATGTGGAGAGGGTAATTGAACAATCTTCGCTGTGAGTCCCTTACACACAGAATCCTGGGTCTTCAGCAGCTTCTTTCTGGGAGTTGGGATTTAAATATATATATATATAGATAGAGAGAGAGAGAGAGAGAGAGAGAGAGAGAGAGAGAGAGAGAGGTATTGGAGAAGGGCAATTAAATAAATTCTAGCCCACCTGAAGGTTACATGTGGACACAAGACCAAATGGGTACAAACTGTCCATTAGGAAATTTAGGCTTGATATTAGATACAGGATTCTAACCATCGGAGAAGTAAATTTCTGGAATTGCCTTCCAAGGGGACCTGCGTGGGGCAAAAAATGTAACTGCCTTCAAAACTGAGCTTGATAAATTTATGTAGGGAATGGTATGAGGAATGTCCTAGTTTGGCAATTTACTGAGTTTTGACTACTGGTTGTAGATATGCCAGTGGCCTGAGAAGGGAGGTTGTATGGGGTGGGTTCTAAATTGTTACTACAGAGAATTCATTCTTGGGTGACTAGCCGGTGAGACTTGCCTACATGCTCAGGGTTTAACTGATCACCATATTTGGTTGTTGGGAGGGAATTTTTCCCAGGGCAGATTGGCTAGATCTCTGGCAGTTTTTCATCTTCCTCTGTAGCGTGGGGCATGGCTCACTTGCAGGTGGATTCTGTCTATCTTAAAGTCATTAATTCACAATATGAAGACTTTAATAACTCAGTCATAGGTTAGAGGTTTATTGCAGGAGTAGGTTGGTGAGGTTTTGTGGCCTGTGTTGTGCGAGATCAGACTAGATGAGCATATTGGTCCCTTCTGATCTTAAAGTTGGAAATGAAAGAAACAGTATGTGTTCCTGTAATAAAAATTACATCATAACATATACACATGAGGGCATCACATTACAGTTCTATAGTCAACCTTAATTCTGCCATTTCCTAACCTCTGTGTAATTGACTTGATAACATTAATACAGTGGGGACCTGTTAATGCGCAAACCCATTTGCGCACAGATCCGGTTACCGCACGCTCCGGTCGTGTCCCCCAAAGCCATCAACTTAACGCGCGGGACTCACTAATGCATGGTGCCTAAAGGCAGAAGTTGGCCTGGGCACGGAAATGCGCAAAGTGAGTAACAACTTAAGGAGTCTGGCGTGCTAGCTAAAAGGGGAAGTTGGCCTGGGTGAGGAAACAGGCAGAGTGAGCCTTATTAGTGCTGCACTCTGATTTATTTATTTATTCACTGCAGTCCTGTTTGCATGCGGTCCGTTTAATGTGTGGTTGTGGGGGCTTGTCCCCCGACATCCATGGGTTAACAGGTCCCCACTGTAATGTTATTTTAACATTGTTTTTGTGTGCAAGTCCCTAGGTTTTTATAAACTTAAATTGAAACAAATTAGATATTCAGTCTCATGGCATCTGTAAGCAGTTGGGATCTCCGGTGGGCTTGTAGGGCACCTCCTACTGGCACTCAGGGAGAATTAGCCTCCATTGGCACCCCTTTTGGCACCCGGGCACCTCTTATAACCCCAGCCAGGGCATGCAGTCCCAGAGTCTATAGCCCCTGGCCCACAGGCAGGGCGGGCAATCCCAAAGTCTATAGATAGCTTGGGTGGTTAGGGATCACTTGGGGGTCTTTAGCAAAGAAGGGGGTTGAGGAGGGGGACACAGGCCCATCTGCTCCACTGTGTTGCAGCCCAGGGCCCTGTCTAGTGGCAGAGTTGTCCACCACTGGCTCAGCAGGGCTCCAGCCAAAACACACTGACACCAGCCAGTGTTTGGCACTTTGCTTTCTCTGGGCTCTTTCCTTCCACCACAGCCCAAGAACCTATGTCCACTGAGGGTAGCCATCCTTTGGGTCACCTTTGTAGGTGGCTTGGGGAATCCCCATGAAACCCTCGGCATCCATGGGCGGTAGGTCCGGGAACTCCTCTGGACCATCAGCAAGGGGTAGCTCCTCTAGGTTGCAAGGTCCATAAGTTACCGGTGGCTCCTCCTCTGCCAGCAGGAGGTCCTCTAGGTCACAGGGAGTGTAGAGGTCTACCTCCATCTCTTCTTCTAGGCGGGGGTTGGCCTCCTCATTGGGCAGCTGGTTTGGGCCCCGACAGGTCCTGGGGTGTCCTCCCCAGTTGGCAGCCTCGGGGTTCCCCTCCCAGTCCTAGGTCCAGCGAGACTGGGTGGGCCATTGGGTTGTTCTGCTGGGGTGGTCTGGGTTTTCCACCTGACCCAGCTAGGACCGGGCCAGGCCAGGCTTTTTCCCCCTGGCAGTCTCCCTGGAGACACATCCTTCTCCCTCAGCAGCTCAGCCCCTACTGAGCTGCTAGCTGGGGTTTTTATACTTCTTGGCTTTGCCCCACTCTTCCACTTCTGGACTCTGGGGCCTGCAGTTCCTCAGTCTGACCAGGGGTTGTTTAGGCCTCTCCTCCAGTCCTGGCTCTGAGGGAGGCCACAGTGCCCCGGTTACAGCATCATATTTCTACAGACATGGTTTGTCATAATTGGAATATTTAAATTCTCTGCACAGCTCTTGGTCACATATGCTAAGGGGGTAGCTCATAGCAACAATAGGTTGTTAACCTCTTTCTGCACCAGAACTAGACGAGACAAAACTGATTTTAATGTTAGGTTTCACATGTATTTGCTGACACCAGGGAGGTGGTGAAACTCAGAAAACTTGGATTCCCTTCCAGGCCCTTCTCCCACCCCACAAGCCTGTTCTGGTTTCCTTGCCCCTTCTTGGTTGCACATCTCTGCCTCAATTTCCTTGCCCCATCCGTTCTTAGTTCCCATGCATTGTTTTCCTGCTGAGCAATTTAGAAATCTCAGTCTTCCCATATGTAACCTGCTACTTCTGCCACACCCACCATGCAGGTCTCTTCCCTGTTAGTCTGTACCCCTCTTCTTTGCTGTTAAGGAGCCAGCATAGAGAGTATTAAGAGCACAGGAGAAAGAGGCTCCTTGCTCTCAGTTCACATATCCAGCACCTCAGAGACTGCTGGCAATGAGAAGGAGCAATTACAGAGAATATTTTGCTCAGCCCCTGAAGCTCTTGGCTGGAGCAGGCTTGGAACAGATATAATCATTAGAGAATTTAGTTGCCAAACTTGAACGAGCATAAATGAACAGATACTTTTCAAAGTCTTATCATTTCTCCAGATGTTGGCAGTCTTTAATGGAAATAGCAAAAGGCACATCCTAATGCCAGGACAGCCTCCTTGCCAAATTTCAAGTTCCTGCTTCAGTTCCTGGAGTCACTAGAGATTCTCAATGTAATAACTCTATGAATCTTTTTACCAGGGACAAAACAATGTATTTTCACCATACTCTTGCACTCAGAAATAGAGGAACCATTTTTACGAAATTCTGTCCCAAAATTGAACTTGATGCTGACAACTGAGAAAATTTTAGCTCTGATGGTATAAACCTGGCAATGTTATAAGCAATGGGAGACAGGATCTGATAATCGGACGTGTTGGGCAACCTTAATGATCAGTGGAGCTGGTAGTACGAGTTATGTATATAAACTAACTTGGTAGCGTCTTTGTGAATCTCTGTCCTCAGGGAAGAGAACTGTTCTTCCAGATATTGTATAGCAGTATTGGATTTGCAGCTTTTGTGTGTGTGCGTGTCTGAGAGAGAGAGAGAGAGAGAGAGAGAGAGAGAAAACTGGGATAAGAAAATACTTTGAAACACGCTTTAATCATTCAGTTTATATAATGAATATTCATGCTTTATGTTCTTTCCAGATTTTGAATTTTGTTCTTCAAATCCGTCTGAATAACTGAAGTTTTGGGCTCCACACTACTTAAAGGATTTTGACAAATTAGAAGGAGTTCAGTGGAGGGTAACAAAAATGATTGGGGGTTGGGGCACATGACTTATGAGGAGAGACTGAAGGAACTAGCAAAACAACCAAGGAGTTGTGTGGCACTTTAAGACTAACGGATTTATTTTTTGCATGAGCTTTCGTGGGAGAAAATCCCACTTTGTCAGATGCTTTGAAGATGGGTGAACTTACAGAATGAAATGAAAATAAATGCAAGGGGCTGTAAAACATAGAATCAGGTCATACAGTAACAGCAAATCAGAGCAGTTGTTAGGTTCAAACCATGGGAAACCTGAAGTCAAATTACCATTTGTAATGGGAAAAGAACCCATAGTTTTGATTCAATCCTGCTGTCACAGAATTTAGTTTGCATATTAATTTGAGTTCAGCTGTTTCTCTTTGAAGTCTTGATGCCCCAGTCACATCTCTGATGACGGTCGTTAACAAATCATTTATTGAGTGATTAGAAAGATGGAAGTGCTCAGCAACTGGTTTCTTTGTTTTGTTATTTCTGATATCAGCTCTATGTTCCTTTATTCTTTTGTGCAGTGACTGTCCTGTTTGTCCAATGTATAAGGTGTTGGGGCATTTCTGGCACGTGATGGCATAGATTACATTAGTAGATGAGCAGGTAAATGAGCCTTTGATGGAGTAGCAGACTTGATTAGGACCTATGATGGTATCTATTGTGCAGATATGTGGGCAGACTTGACAGAGTGGTTTGTTGCAGGGGTGCGTGCCTGCTTTAATGTTTCTGTTGTTAGATCTGTAGTTGCTGGTATCTGTTTAAGATTGGGCGGCTGTCTGTAGGCAAGGAGTGGTCTGTCTCCCAATGCTTGAGAGAGTGAGGGATCATCTTTTAGAATAGGCTGTAGATCCTTAATGATCTGTTTCAGAGGCCTGACTTGAGGGTTGTATGTGGTGACTAGTGGTGTTCTGTTGTTTTCTTTCTTGGGCCTCTCCTGTAGTAGATGACTTTGGGGAACCCGTCTAGCTCTGTTGAATTGTTTTCTTACTTCCCCAGGTGGGTATTGTAGTTTCAAGAATGCTTGATAGAGATCCTCAAGATGTCTGTCTCTGAGGGATCAGAGCAGATGTGGTTATGTCTTAGAGCTTGGCTGTAGACAATGGATCGTGTGGTGTGTTTAGGATGGAAGCTCGAGGGATGTAGGTAACTACACTGATCAGTAGGTTTTCAGTACAGGGTGGTGGTGATGTGTCTATCCCTGATTTGTACTGTAGTGTCGAGAAAGTGGATCTCCTGTGTGGAGTGTTCCAGGCTCAATTTGATGGTGGAGTGGAAATTGTTGAAATCTCTGTGAAAGTCTTCAAGAGCATCCCTGCCATGCATCCTGATGATGAAGATGTCATCAATGTAGCATAGGTAAGGAAGAGGTGTTTTTGGATGAGACTTGAGGAAATGTTCTAAATCGCCCATAAAGATGTTGGCATATTGTGGGGCTATGCAGGTGCCCATAGCAGTGCCACTGATTTGGAGGTATAAATTATCCTCAAATCTGAAGTGGTTGTGGGTGAGCACAAAGTCACAAAGTTCAGTCACAAGCTGTGCTGTGGCATCATCTGGGATGGTTCTTCTAATAGCTTGTAATCCATCCTTGTGTGGGAGGTTGGTGTAAAGAGCTTCTACATCCATAGTGGCCAGAATGGTGTTTTCTGGAAGCTCACCAATGGACTGTATTTTCCTCAGGAAGTCCATGGTATCTTGAAGATAGCTAGGGATGTTGATAACATAGGGTATGAGGAGGGAGTCCACGTAGCCAGATAAGCCTGCTGTAAGAGTGCCAATGCCTGAGATGATGGGGCGGCCAGGGTTTCCTTTTTTATGGATTTTGGGTAGTAGATAGAACATCCCTGGCCGCGGTTCTGGTGGTGTTTCTCTCTTTATATGTTCCTGTGCTGTCTTAGGGAGTTTCTTGAGTAGGCGTCATAATTCCTTTTGGTATTCCTCAGTGGGGTCAGAAGAAAGTGGTCTGTAGCATGTTGTGCTGGAAAGTTGTTTATAAGCCTCCTGATCATAATCCAATTTATTCATGATGACAACCGCACCTCCTTTGTCAGCCTCCTTAATGGTAATGTCAGAGTTGTTTCTGAGGCTGTGGATGACATTGTGTTCTGCAGGGCTGAGGTTATGATGTAAAGGATGTTGTTTGTCCACAATTTCAGCCTTGGCACGGTGGCGGAAACAATCAATGTAGAAGTCTAGTCTCTTGTTTCGACCCTCTCTGCCCACATATCTGCACAATAGATACCATCATAGGTCCTAATCAAGTCTGCTACTCCATCAAGGGCTCATTTACCTGCTCATCTACTAATGTAATCTATGCCATCATGTGCCAGAAATGCCCCAACACCTTATACATTGAACAAACAGAACAATCACTGCGCAAAAGAATAAAGGAACATAGAGCTGATATCAGAAATAACAAAACAAAGAAACCAGTTGCTGAGCACTTCCATCTTTCTAATCACTCGATAAATGATTTGTTAACGACCGTCATCAGAGATGTGACTGGGGCATCAAGACTTCAAAGAGAAACAGCTGAACTCAAATTAATATGCAAACTAAATTCTGTGACAGCAGGATTGAATCAAGACTATGGGTTCTTTTCCCATTACAAATGGTAATTTGACTTCAGGCTTCCCATGGTTTGAACCTGTAAACTGCTCTGATTTGCTGTTACTGTATGACCTGATTCTATGTTTTACAGCCCCTTGCATTTATTTTCATTTCATTCTGTAAGTTCACCCATCTTCGAAGCATCTGACGAAGTGGGATTTTCTCCCACGAAAGCTCATGCAAAAAATAAATCTGTTAGTCTTAAAGTGCCACACGACTCCTTGTTTTTTTTGCTGGACTAGACTAACATGGCTATCCCTTTAGAAATTGAAGGAACTAGGCTTGGTTAGTCTGCAGAAGAGAAGACTGCAGGGGGGTTTGATAGCAACCTTCAACACTTGAAGGAGTTCTCCACAGAGGAGGGAGCTAGGCTGTTCTCAGTAGTAACAGAGGACAGAACATGGAGCAATGATTTCAAGCTGTAGCTGCAGTGGTCGAGGTTGGATATTAGGAAAATCTTTCTCACTAGAAGGGTAGTAAAGCATTGGAATGGGTTACCTAGGGCAGTGGTGGAATCTCTCTTTGGAAACATTTAAGGCCCAGTTAGACAAAACTCTGGCTGGGATGATTTAGTGGGAGTGGTCCTGCTTTTAGCAGGGGGTTGGACTAGATGACCTCTTGAGGTATATGATTCTATAAGTTGTGTCAGAGTTTGCCAGCTTTAGAAAGAATAATAGAACAATATGACTTCATTCTTTCATAACGAAAAACAACTAGGGAGAAGGCATGTATCTTGTCTCCTCTAAAGAAGGCCACATTGCCAAGGTAAATGCTAAAACTCTTCTACTTGGGGATTTCTAAAGGATAATGAAATCAATCTTGCCATTGATTTCTTAACTTTTTAAGAGGTCACTTGTCTAAATTCTAAAAGGATCCATCAAATCATAATGAGCACTGAGCAGTATCTGAACCTATTCTTTGTCAACATATTGCAAGAACAATTGGGGCCAGTCAATGAAAAAGCTGATTAATTCTCATGAATCTCTTCAAGGTTCTCAGTGATTCAGTGAGTCACATTTGTTAAGATAAAGAGATGGATTTGAGATGACTTTTCCATTTCATAAACTTTATCAAGTACACCTCACAATTAACTAAAATCAAATTCAGAGCATGGTATGAGAAGACTATCTCTGATTCTAATATAGCCTTCTTTAATTAGTGATAAAGGATCAAAGCACATCCTCAAACAAAATGTCAGATCAAGATTAAATTACCAGTTAAGAACAAATGAAGATAAGGAGTTTTAAGTGGCTATATAAAAATGTTAGAAGTCTAAATACAAAGATGGGTGAATTTAAGTGCCTCATCTTAAATGAGCATATTGATAAATGCATTACAGCAACTTGGGGGAATGAGGACAATCAATGGGATACAGTAATATCAGGGTACAAAATATATTGGAAGGGCAGAAAGGTCTTACTGGTGTGGTGTGACAATATATAGGAAAGAAAGCATGGGGTCAAAAGAAATAAAAATCAAATGAATCAAACTATGCCATACAATCTCTATGGATAGTAATTCCAGGCTTGAATAATAAGAATATGGCAGTAGGAATATTTTACCAACCACCTGATCAAGATGGTGATAGTCGCTGTGAAATATCCAAGGAGATTAGAGAGGTTATAAAACTAAAATATTCAATAATAATGGATGATTTCAACTATCCTCCAATTGACTGGGAGCATATCACATTGGGACGGGATGCAGTGTTAAAGTTTCTTGACACCTTAAATCACTGTTTCTTGGAGCAGTTAGTTCTGGAGCCCACAAGGAAAGCAATTCTTGATTTATTCCTAAGTGGAGCAGCAGGATGTGTTCCAAGAGGTGCATATTGCTTAACAGCTTGGTAGTAGCGACCATAAGAGTAAACTTTAACTTTTCTTGTGTGAGGGAGAGGGGACACTGAATCTGCCAGCCACAGAAGCATTTAATTTTAGAAAAGGAAAACTACAAAAAAATGAGGAAGTTAAAAAAATTAAAAGGAACAGTGACAAAAGTAAAATTTCCTGCAAGCTGTATGGAAATTTTTTAAAGACACCATAACAGAGGCTGATTAAATCCATACTTCAAATTAAAACACAGTAAGCAAACCAAAAAAGTGGCACTGTGGCTATACCACAAAGTAAAAGAAGTAGTTAGAGGCAAAAAGGAATCCTTTAAAAAAGTAGAAGTTGAAACCTATTCAGGATGTGATCTGTCTGTGCCTTTGCTAGGCTACCTGAAAATGCCAAGGTAGGGGCAGGCTGCAGAAGGAGAGCTGCAGAAAGAGAGCAGATTCTTCCAGCAGTGGTGCCTAGCATAGAAGTTAGATTCCCCGAACAAACACAAAAAGTGCTTCTGATCTCCCAAACTAGTTATCAAGAAGCTACAACAAGAAATACACAGTATCTTTAACTGCATTTCAGTGTCTGGCTCTCAATCAGTAACTATGTTCGGTAAAAAGAGAAGTTATTTAAAACTCAATTTCCTTTCTCATAATGTTCTCCTGATCCCCAAAGTGTATGTCACATTACCAAGCAACCTACGTTTGGATCCTAATCAAAATACTGCACTGGCAGGCAATCTTTTAGTAACTAAAACTAAAGGTTTATTAGAAAAGAAAAGAAACAAACAAGAAGAGAGATTAAATGGTCAGATATGTACAAATTACTTTAATGTCTATGTTTTATCAGATTATCAGCATAATTTGGGGGTTTGCAGGCTTGTACAATTCCTGGCGTACATATCTAATGCCTAGATTGGTTTCAGTCCTTTGTTATAAACCCAATGGTTTGGTGTACCTGATCCAGACCTAGGAAGCAGCGATGAAGACAAGGTGAAAATGGTGCAGCTGCATTTTATAGGCTTTGGTCTGCCCTGTGACTTGTTTCAGACACAATCTTACAGCACATGGGCAGAGAAAAGCACTTGCAATTCCCCTGACCACAGGCATGTCCCTAATCATAGGTGCCATCCTGGCTTCTCTCTTTGGGCTCTTTATATAGGCCAGGCTGTGGCTGGGGAGCCACATGTGGCTCTTGAATGAAAAAGTGTGGCTCTTGGAAGAACGTCAGCAAATCAATTTAGGAAGTAAAAGTATATGGCTACACGCCTCAGTGCGGCTCCTGAAGGTTTAATAATAAATGTGTGGCTCGTGAGTTTGGCCACCCCTGATATAGGCGATGATTCTCAATGAATTGTAAGTGCTGAGGCTAATCTGCCTGGGAGCATAACCCAGTAGCACCATGTGAAGTTTTGGATACAGATACAACACATATATCCATAATTTACAGTACAAACATAATGCATACACATAAACAATATTATCATACTTAGCAAATTATAACATTTCCAGTGATACTTAACATGGCATATCTTGTAAGAATCATTGCAATTTTATCATGTTGCTACGAAATAATAATATACATGGTCAGCCCTAATCTAGATCTGGCTATTTCAGAGCAACTAAATGAACATTCTGCATTGGTCTTCACATCTGAGGATATGTGGGAGATTTGCAGACTTAAGCTATTCTTTTTTGGTGATAAATCTGAGGAACTGTCAGAGACCGAAGCATCATTAGAGGAGGTTTTGGAATAAACTGATAAATTGAACAGTAGTAAGTCACCAGAACTAAGAGTTCTGAAGGAACTCACATGTGAAATTGGAGAATTACCAACAGTGGTATGTAATTTAGTCTTCAGATCAGATTCTGTAAATCAGATGCTGGAGGACAGTTAATGTGATGCCATTTTTTAAAAAAGGCTCCAGAGGCAATCCGAGCAATTACAGGACAGTAAGCCTAACATCAGTACCAGGCAAATTGGTTGAACCTATAGTAAAGAATAGAATTATCGGACACATATGTGAATATGATTTGCTGGTGAAGAGGCACCATGATTTTTGTAAAGGGAAATCATGCCTTACCAATCTATTAAAATTCTTAGAGGGACTACGAGTGTGTGGACAATGGCAATAGCATACTTAGCTTTAAAATAAGCCTTTGACAAAATCTCTCAGCAAAGTGTCTTAAGGAAAGTAGATAATCATGGGTTAAGAGAGAAGGTCCTCTTCTCAATCAGTAACTGGTTAAAAGACAGGAGGAAAAGGGTAGGAATAAATAGTCAGTTTTCAGAATGAGAGGGGTAAATAGTCATGTCTCTACCAGGACTAGTACTGTTTCACGTAATCATAAATCAACTGGTACAAGAGGTAAACTGTGAAGTGGCAAAATTTGCAGATGATACAAAACAACTCAAGATAAAAGTCCAAAGCAGACTGAGAAGCATTACAAAAATATCTCACAAAACTGGGTGACAGGGCAACAAAATGGTAAATGAAATTCAATGTTGATAATGAACATTGGAAAACATAATTTCAACAATACATATAACATGATATGGTCTAAATTAGTTCTTATCACTCAAGAAAGAAATCTTGGAGTTATTATCAATAGTTCTCTGAAACTATCCACTCAATGTGCAGTCAAAAAAGCTAACTGTGTGAGGAATCATGAGGAAAGGGATAGATAATGAGACAGAAACTATTGTATCATCACTTTATAAAGCCATGGTACCCCCACATCTTGAATACTGTGTGCAGCTTTGGTCAGACCATCTCAAAAAAGATATATTAGAACTGGAAAAGGTACAGAAAATGGCAACTAAAATGATTAGGGGTATGGAACAGCTTCTGTGTGAGCAGAGATTAATGAAACTGGGACTTTAGCAGCTTGAAAAAGAGGTAGCTGAGGGGGAATATGATAGAGATATAGAAAATCATGACTGACCTGGAGAAAGTAAATAAGGAAGTGTTACTTACACCTTCTCATAACCCAAGAACTAAGGTTCACCAAATGAAATTAATATACAGCAGGTTTAAATGAACAAAAAGAAGCATTTCTTTATGTAATGCAGAATCAGCCAGTGGAACTTCTTGCCAGAAGATGTTGTGAAGGCCAAGACTATAGTAGGGTTTAAACAAAACAAAACAAAACAGGTTAGTTTATGGAGGATAGGTCCATCAGTGGCTAGTAGCCAGGATAGGCAGGAATGGCTGATTAGATAGGTCACTTGATTACCTGATCTATTCATTCCCTCTAAAGCACCTGGCATTGGCTGCTGTCGCAGGACAGGCTATTGGGCTAGATGGACCATTGGTCTGACCTACAAGGTCGTTCTTAGTGTCTTACGTTCTGAAGAACTGCTTCCTGATCTGCTTCCACATGTTGTATGATCACGCAACAAATATCAGCACAGTTTGTTAGATGCCTCTCTGTTAAGTAATAGCTATTATTAGGTGATTGTTCTTCAGGTTTTTAAAAAAGTCTATATTGTCTATTAATATTAAGAGGTCACAAGTGTTTATGTATGTTTTGGCGGCAATCATGAAGTATGAATACAGCTTGTGTAGACTTATCCAAGATAGCTTTAATCCTATTCCTGTTCAATTTTTTTTTTGCAGAGAATCATGATCACTGACGATCATTTTCTAGTCTCTTTCAGTTCTTCCCCCAGATTTCTGGTTTCAGCTAAAAATTCAATGACTGTATTTTCCAGAGATTTCAGTACAGGTTTAGCTCATTTTCACTTTTATAAATACATTTATTGTATTAATGTGTTCTAATTTTGGAAAGTAATAACACTTTCAGTTGGCTAATTTACGTAACTTTTTCCTACCTACATGCAGAATTGGTCATATCATTTACTTAGCTAATGTAAGCAACTGCCAGACTGCAGAGGGCCTGCTACACAACAAGAAATGGTAGGTAGGTGATTAAATGCCCACTTTCTCTTGTAACTGCAGTAATTCCAAAGATAGAATTGTGTGAGAACCTCTGGCCTGTCTTTCTAAATTTAGTCCTTAAAGACAGATGTGCTCCAAGTCGTTAGGATGATATGATTGTAATGACCTTGAAGGTTCATTAAAGACAATACTAATGACTGAGTGAGGAATAGAACTTTAATCATACAGACAGGCATCCGGGTATGTACCTGGGAGCAGCCATGTTAGATCTTCATGTTAGATTGGCAGGTCTCCCAATTCATGCAACACTGGCCCACGCCAGGGAGTGTCTCTAGATTCACAACCTTCTATAGGCATATCACTAAAATGACAGAATTCACAAGCTCTTCCCTGAGAGCTTCACTACATGGTGGGGTAACGTACATTATGGGTGTGTGATTTCTATCGGGTGCTAACATGTTGCACATGAATTGGTCCATGTTGACCCTACTGGAGCGCACTAAAGGTCCCCTAGTGCTCTTTAAACCTATGCTAAGCACTGTACTATAGAAATCATACCCTGGTAATGCATATTACTCCACTGTAAAGACAACCCCTAAGGTAGTTATAGGCCTACAATTCTCTCCACATCCCCAGTTTTCAGTGGCGTGTTTTTTAAAAGTGCAGAAGGATGTTTGTACTAGAAGTGGTGTATGTGGCAATACATTTCAAGGCAACTGCCAGAGCATTGAGTAAGATTTCCAGAGGTAAGCAAAAGTCCAGAATCACTAGAAAAGGTAAGATGTTCATCACTGAACTCTTGGTTCTAAGAACCTACTAATATTTTCCTATTCACCAGTTTTTATGCCTTTTCTATCATGTCACGGCTGCCAGCCAGTCTTCACAAACTCTGTGACCTTAAAACTCATGATTTCTCCAGCTGAAAGTGAATAGGCACCATAATCTAGTTGTCTAGTGATTATATAAATGCTCTGACAAAAGAGCCACAGTACTTCTTCCACACTTGGACTAGACCTGTTAAGAAATAATTTGTAGTTAAAACAAACAAGGAATCATGTGGCACTTTTAAAGACTAACACATTTATTTATTGCATGAGCTTTTGTGGGAGAAAATTGCACTTCTTCAGATGCTTGAAGTGGGGAACTTATGGAATGGGAGGAAAATAAATGCAGAGAGGTGTGAGGATCAGGTCAGACTGTAACAGCAAATCAAAGCAGTTATTTAGATTCAAACAGTGGGAAAAATATAAAGGGGTAAGGTCAAATCACTTGCTGCAATGGAGAAAAGAACAGTCTCTATTTAACCCTAAATGGACGGTGTCAGATTTGCATATGAATTCCAATTCTGAAGTTTCCCTTTGAAGCTTTGATTTGTTATCCATTCGCCCGAGTACAGTTATTAAGAGATCAGAAGTGGAGTGATCAGGAAGACTGAAGTGTTCCTCTACTGGTTTTTGAATATTATTTTTTGTTGTCAGATTTATGTCCATTTATTCTTTTCTTCAGAGACTGTCCTGTTTGTCCAATGTTTAAGGTGGGGGGTGGCATTTCTGGCACATTGTGGCATAAATCACATGGGTGGATGAGCAGGTAAATAAGCCCTTGATGAAGTAGCTGGCTTGATTAGGTACTATGATGATGTCTTTTGTGCAGATATGTGGACAAAGTTGGCAACAAGATTCATTGTAGGGATTGGTGCCTGCATTTCTGTTAGGTCTGTAGTTGCTAGTGAGTATCTGTTTAAGGTTATGGGCTGTCTGTAAGTGAGGAGAGGTCAGCTACCCAAGGCCTGAGAGAGTGAGGGATCATCTTGTAGAATAGATGTGCTTTAGAGCTTTGACTTGTGGGTTGTAGGCGATGACCAGTGGCATTCTGATATTTGCTTTTGCGGGCTTCTCCTGTATTAGCTGACTTCTACATACCCATCTAGCTCTGTCTTCCTTCATTTCCCTAGGTGGGTATTGTAGTTTTAAGAATGCTCAATGGAGATCTTGAAGGTTTCTGTCTCTGTTTGAGGGGTTGGACCAAATATGGTTATATTTTAGGGCTTGGCTGTGGACAATGGATTGAGTGGTATGTCCTGGATGGAAGCTCGAGGGGTGTAGGTAATTATAGTGGTCTGTAGGTTTTCAGTATAGGGTGGGGTGAATGAGCCCATCATTAATTTGTATTGTAGTGAGAAGAAAGTGGATCTCCTCTGTGGAGTGTTCCAGGCTAAGGTTGATTGTGGAGTATGAATTGTTGAAATCTCTGTGGAAATCTCCCAGGGCATCCATTCTGTGAGTCCAGATGATGAAGATTTCATCAGTGCAGTGTAAGTAGAGGTGTGGTACTTGAGGACAAGACTTGAAGAAGTTGTATTCTAAGTCAGTCATAAAAATGTTGGTATATTGTGATGCAGTGTGGGTAGCCATAGCAGTGACGCTGACTTGAAGATAAAAATGTCTTTAAATCTGAAATGGTTGTGAATAACTGCAAAGTCACAAAGTTCAGTCACAAGGTATGCTGCTACATCATTTGGGATGGTTCTCCTAATGGCTTGTAGTCTGTCTTTGTGTGGGATGTTGGTGTACAGGGCTTCTGTGTTCATAGTGGCTAGGATGTTTTTTTCTGAAAGGTCACTGATAGATTCAATTTTTCTCAGGAGGTCCTGAAGATAGCTAGGAGTGTTGATACTATCGGGTCTAAGGAGAAAGTTCATATAGCCAGATAAGCCTGCTGTAAGATTTCCAATGACTGAGATGGTGGGGCACCCATGATTTTCAGGTTTATGGATTTTCCATAGTAAACAGAACATCCCAACTTAGGGTTCTGGGGGTGTGCCTGTCTTGACTTGTTCCTGTTCTGCTTCAGGGAGTTTCTTGAGTAGGCGGTGAAGTTCCTTTTGGTATTCCTCAGGGGAGTCAGAGGGTAGTGGTTTGTAGAATGGTGTGTTGAAGAGTTGTTTATAAGCCTCCTGACTGTAATCCAATTTCTTCATGACGACGACAGCACCTCCTTTGTCATCCTTCTTGATGATAATGTTAGAGTTGTTCCTGAGACTGTGGATGGCGTCGCATTCTGTATGGCTGAGGTTATGGTGTAGGGGATGTTCTTTGTCCATGATTTCAGCCGGAGCATGATGGCAGAAGCAATCTGTGAAGAAATCTAGTCTGTTGTTCTATCTCTCAGAAGGAGCCCATATAGAATATTTTTTCCTGCTGTGTTGGGAGGAAGGTATCTGCAGCTTATTGTGTTATTTGCTGGTGTGGTGGATATATTCCTTGAGTCTGAGCTGGCAGAAGTAGGATTCCAGGTCACCACAGAATTGTATTATATGCATGGGGGTGGTGGGGCAGAAAAAGAGTCTCTGAGATAGCACAGATTCCTCTGCTGGAGTAAGTGTGTAGCATAAGACTTCCTGGTTTAAGGGCAATCCACTTTAGCTATCAGAAACTATTTTGGCTGACTATCAGTTAACATTTAGATCGTTCATGATAACAGATTTTTGGATGAAAAGTAATAAGGTTAATTCATTTTCAAAATGCACAAAGACCTTCTAGGATTCTCTGTACCATTATCCTACTTTTTGAATTGTCAGGAAGGGAACAAACCATCTCACAGTCCATGTCCTAATTTATAATAAGCTTGTTTCCTATCATGACTGTACCACAGCATGACATTTCCCTCTATTTATGCAGACAAACTTGTTTTCCTCAGAGCTCTACATTACATCTTTTACACCTTGTAGCATTCTACACATTACACTCTAAGACTGTATCTGCACTAGAGTAATTGTACTGGTGGGGCAGCGGGACTAGAAATCAAATTGTTGAGGGTACAGTTTTTCATGTGCCAGATTTACATGGTATTATACCATTCCTTGACTCTCCTCGTGGCATCTCAGTTTTTCCACAAGACAAACAGATATTTTAAGATGTCTTCTGGCAGGCCAAGAACTTATGGCAGAAGAGCTCAAATTCCATAAATGCCTGGGGCCAACACTGTTCCACATCATTTTCTTAAAACAGAGGGTGGAAGAGAGTTCAGAGTTTCATCTTTGCATAGTAAGAAAGGCTTCTGAAGCAACTTTAGAAAGGTTGTTGGAGGGTGAAAGTACAAAATGCAAGGTGGAAAAGCTCTGTTATGTGATTTTCTTCATCTCCTACCAATTCAAGTGCTCCTGTGCTTTTGTTTAGTGCTCTGCCCTGACTAATCTCAAATGCATTAAGGGTTTTTATTGCTTGCCTTTGAAAACAAGCATGCCCCTTAAAAGCTCAGCATTGCAAAGTTTTCTCTAATGCTTAGTGTGTTTCTCTTTCCTTAATTTCATCCTATTACTCCTAGTTATTCTTCCTCCCCTGGTTTAAGCTTTTTTATGCTGAATGTGAAAGCTGGGTCTACAAGTTCACTGCAGTTGGTAAGGTATTGTGAAAGAACAAGCCCAGAAAGTTGTGAGAGTAGAGCACTCTCTCACACACACACATGCATGCACGCACACACAAAAAAGACCTTGCTGTGTGGCAATTCTAAATTCTCACAAAATGACCAAGGCTTGTCACCATCAGTGTGTTTGTATGATAGTGTTAATACTATGTATTAACAATTCAAACTACTGAATGACAAGGACAGTGTGTTATCTTGGAGGGAATGCACTCTGCAGCCAGAAGAGGAACTGAAATGCAATGCTTCATATTAATGCTTCAGAAAGTTGTGGAAGGTTTCAGTTAGAACAGCTGACATTTTAAGACACTGGAGGTTCCAGCACCAGATAAGGTTGAGTGGGTAGGTGCTGTTGTACAGAATGTTATGCAAAGGTACACAAGCTTGGATTAATAGCTAATATCCTTGTTAAGCTGTGAAAACAATTGGAAGATAATCCTCCTGTGTTTCCAAAGAGGCTTCAAAGACTATAATACAATAAACACACATATACATATTATATATTATCAAATTTAGCAGGTCATGAATTGACCAACACTAAACTGTTTTTGCTATGGACAATACAAAAAATGTATTAACATGTTTGCTTTTAGAGAGCAACAAATACTGTCCAAACACATCTTTTTTTATCTTACCATACACAGTTAAAATTAAATTTGTTTTTTTTTTAAAAGTAATCTATTTGTATGAAAACCATGCTGTTACTTCCAGAAATTCAAAATCATTAATTAACTCCACTTTTCTTAAATCTCTGGGATAAAATCTGTGCGGGTTGCTTGTCTAATGATTTTTCAGTAATGGTAAAGAAACCCAGATACAGTTCCCCCTGTAAAGAATTGGCACTCAGATCCGTATGTTCTTTGAAAACATGTATTATTTATTTAGAATAATTATTAATACAATGAGATTTAAAGCTGAAAGTTATATAAATCAAACAGCTGTATACTTCACATTTAACTTGGTGCAATTGTTACACTATATACAGTACATAGTAACAGCTTATTATTATTAAAAAATACCACTCCGTTACAGGATATACAACACTTGTTCTGAGGTAAATAGTTTAAATAGACAAGAAAAGCATTTAACATGTCATTACTCTTAATACTATAAACTTAACAATCTATAACATATTCATAATTATAAAAATAATAAAAATCCTTAGGGGTGGCCAAACTTATGGAACTCAAGAGCCACGCAAGTTGCTTATTAAACCTTTGAAAGTCACACTGAGGCATAGAGCCATAAACTATCTATTTTATTCTCCATATTTTTGTTTCTTATTATTTGATGTCATGGTTAGAAGGACTTATAAAACATGATTTAATGAATAAACTGCATCAGGGCCTATGAAAAAATCTAAACATGCCACCACTTCTCCTCACCGTCCCTGACCATGCCACCACTTCTCCCAGCTATCCGTGACCCCCTCCCTAACCCGCAGGTCCTGACACTGGCTCCCCCAGGTTGACCCTCCTCTCCCCAGGGCTGCTGTACCTGGTCACACCAGTGGCTAGACACAAGGTGGGGCTCCCCCCCCCCCCGCCAGGCAGCTCAGAGCATGCTCAGGGCAAGAAATTTAAAACTCCTAGACTATGTCCACATGTACATCATTATTTCGAAATAAGTTATTTCGAAATGAGTTATTTCAAAATAAAGTCCTTATTTTGAAATAAATTAATTCGAATTAAGGTAAAACCTGCTTTCAAAACAGCTGTTATTTCGAAATGGTTATTTCAAAATAACGCCATTTGGACATGTTGTTTCGAAACAACATGTCCAAACGGTGTTATTTCAAAATAACGATTTTGAAATAAACAGCCGTTTCAAAATGAATGGGGTTTAAGCTGTTTCAAAATGACAGTTCTTATTTCAAAATGACAGAGCCTGTCATTTCAAAATAAGAAAACATCATGTGGACATTCAGTTTTTTATTTCGACACAACCAGTGTTGTTCCAAAATAAAAGACTCATGTGGACATACCCCTCGGCTGGGGCTGCTTTCCTAAATTGATTTGCTGACCTTCTGCAAGCCACACTTTTTCATTCAAGAGCCACATGCGGCTCCTGAGTTGTAGTTTGGCCACACCTGACCTATAACGGTCAGTAAGTGATTCAAAGGCAGTTGCTGAATGGGTACTAAAAAGGAGGGTTTCATTCTCACCACAGGCATTCAGCTGTATTGACAGGCATACTTTTGCACATAGAGTTAGAACATACAAAGCTTTCCTGCTATCCCTCTGATCATCTGGAGGGGTATTTTTGCTCTGTCACTGTTGACACAATATTTATCTCTGGCTTGGACATAGAGCAGAGACTCAGTTAGCCTGATTATCTAAAGCCTCAGTCCCTTTATTCTCTACTCTGTCTTCAGCTTGCTGGTTCTGTTCTTTGCCTTCTTGCTTTCTTCTTTTTATGTCTTCTTTCTTCCAGCACCCAGTCAGCACTTCCTTTGAGCCAGAACTCTGTCTCTCTCTTTCTCTCTCTCCACACCCCCCCAGTGAATGCTAACTTACCTGCCAGCTGCAGGCTATTTATACACTGTAGCCAGGGTATGACATACAATGTAGAGTCATCTAAAGGTCATTGGGTAAGGGAGAGGCAATGTACAGGAGTGATCTGCAAGTAGCATGCCATTAGGGTAGTCAAAGGGAGGACATTCTAATAGCTATGTAAGGGGTGATGTAGGGCAGTGTTTCCCAACCAGTGTGCCATGGCACGCATGTGTGCCATCAGGTCTGAGCAGGTGTGCCACAAAATTTTTTGAAAAACTACCTAAAGAGCTTTGGATTGGCTCATTGGCTCATGAGTTCATTTGGAATCTGTATGGTGATGTGCCTCAAATTAATAAAAGGTAGCAAGGTGTGCCACGGCAGAGAATATGTTGGGAACCACTAATGTAGGGTGATACTGAAAAGGGTGGGTGACAAGGAATGATACTTATTGATGAACCGTCAATTGCTGAATTCTCCTATCATTTACCTTTATCTATAGTTTATGTTTTATGTGTCAAACAATGTTTTAGTACTGTCCCCATCTCATGATCAGCTAAATAAATTAAGTGCTGCCTTTCAGAAATTTAAACCCCTTTTAGGTTTTTTCTGCCAATTTCTCCCTAGTGTTCTATTTGATAATTTAAAGCATTTTGGGACAAAAATCTCTGGCTGCAACACCAGGTAACCATCTGACATTCCAAAACAACAACTAGGCAAATAAAGACCCTATCTATGGGACTATTGACTTATGTACTTGGCAGCAGTCATCAAATATAAGGGGACTGTACCTTTCTCTGGGCTATTTAGCTTCTCCCAGATATATAAATCTTCTGTTTTACATATATATTAAAACCAGCTATCCCTTCAGCTGGAGGGAGCCAATTTACATTGATATGAATCTTAGTCTTTAAGGTTTATGACAGTGACGAGAATATACAGCAAAACATAGCAGGCATATTATCAGCAGTGCTGCTGGTGCATAGGGTTTCACCTTGCTACTCCTAGTAGTACGATAAGACATCTACCAAAGGACAATTTATTTTTTAAATAAAATCCAAAAACCTGCAAGAGACAGCTCTTCAGCTCTGTTGGCCTCATTCAGTCAAAAAGAAAAGAACTTGTCTTTCTCCTATAAATTATATGATTGTCATTCATATCAGACTTCAAGTTCTTAAGACTGAGTGATGTATAGAAATGAACATCTTCATTTGGATCTAGGTCCTCAACTGTGACCAGACTCCAGGATATGGGAGGGAGAAGCCACCTTTTTACTTCCCAAACTTTGGGCTGTCTTTGCTGCTGGCATACAGAGAGCATCTTAAATTAATCCCATTGGAAGACTGCTGTAGGGAGCACCACACCATCTGGGAATCATGAGAACAGATGCTTCAGCCTTAATCTCTTCATTTATACTATAGTTAGTTATGAATATTATTGCAAGACAATAGAGGCTGTGTCCATGTTGCTCTTGCAGTTACTCTGACAGTTCTCATATATTAATGGAACCAGTCTAATCATGTATTTTCACATGCTCCCTTTTTAGGATAATTTTAACTGTGGCTATGTCCACACATACATCATTATTTCAAAATGCGTTATTTTGAAATAAAGTCCAATTAAGAAAATGTTTATTTGAATTAAGGGAAAGCCTGCTTTCAAAACAGCTGTTATTTCGAAATGGTTATTTCAAAATAAGGCTGTTTGGACATGTTGTTTCAAAACAGTTGTTTTGAAACAATGGCATTGTTTTGAAACAACACGTCCAAACGGCGTTATTTTGAAATAACCATTTTGAGATAACAGCCGTTTCGAAATGAATGGGGTTTAAGCTGTTTCAAAATGACGGTTCTTATTTCAAAATGACAGAGCCTGTCATTTAGAAATAAGAAAACGTCGTGTGGACATTCAGTTTTTTATTTTGAAACAACCAGTGTTGTTTTGAAATACAAGACTCGTGTGGACATACCCTATGTCTTTAAGTATCCGCCAATAGATATATAATGAAGAGGTGAGATCACTGATACAGAGCAATTTAGAGCACTTTGTAAGGTGGAGGCAAGCAAATAATATATATTTTTATTATGGCTAAATGTAAATGTGTATATCTAGAAACAGAAATGTTGGCAATATGTTCAGAAGGCAGGACTCATCCCAAGAAGCATTAACTGAAAAAGATTTGGGGGTTGTGAAAGATAGTCAGCTAAACATAAGATGAAAAGCAGCAATGTGGCCAAACACCTTAATGCAATTCTTGTATACATAAACCAGGGAATCTCAAGCTAACAGAATGTTGAAAATCATGAGGAAAGGGACAGATAATAAAACAGGTGATATGATATTACCTCTTTATACATCCACAGTATGCCCACATCTTGAACACTCTGTGCAGATCTGGTCGCCTTTTTTCAAAAAAGATATATTGAAATTGGAAAAGGTACAGAAAAGAGCAACTAAAATGATTAGAGGTATGGAAAAGTTTCCATGTGAGGAGAGATTAATAAGACTGGGACTTTTCAGCATGGAAAAGAGATTATTAAAAGGGGATAAGACACAGGACTATGAAATCATGTCTGATTTGATTAAAGCAAATAAGGACATGTTAGTTACTTCTTACAATACAAAAACTAGGGGCCGCCAAACAAAATTAATAGGCAGCAGGTTTAAAACAAACTAAAGAAAGTATTCTTCATGTGGCACATGGTCAGTCTGTGGAACTCCTTGCAACAGGATGTTATGAAGGCCAAGACTATAATGGGATTAAAAAATGAAAGTGGGGATTGCTGTTTCCCAAAGGCTGGGAATGCGTGATGGAATGGATGACTTGATGATTACCTGTTCTATTCATTCCCTCTGAAGTATATGATATTAGCCACGATCAAAGGACATGATACTGAGCTGTATGTGATTACTGCTGGAATGTTGCAAGAAGTTTTGGTTTTCAAAATTCCATAACCATAAACTGGAAGGGATCCAGGGAAGAGCCTTTACAATAGTTAAAACATTAGAAACTATGCCTTATAGTAATAAAATCAAAGAGCTCAGTCTAATTAGCTTAACGAAGACAAAATAATGGAGTGATTCTCCCTTCCCTTTTGTCCTTTACTGGGTTTAGATGAAATGCTGCAGGTAAGAGTGAATGGACTGTAAAAGGAGGCAAAGAGCTTATACATTTTAGTAACCATGAGGTTGGCATGGTAAAGCTATGTGTGTTGACAGGGCGTATTTAGGCATTGTGAAAGAGGGCAGAGTTAAGGTTGAATGGGCACCTTCAACTGTGCATTTCCTAATTTTCAGAGTAACGTTTGCTTAACTCAGCATTCTGCATAGGGATGACATACCGCCAAGCAACCTCAATTCTGCATTAACATAGTTTTTGACCATCCAATATAGATATATATTAATATCTTTAATCAAACTGAGAGCATATGAAATACATTGCTAAATCTTTGTATTAGGGAAATGTGATAATTACATTTCTTGAGGGAAAGAGAACAGGAAAGATGACCAGAATGGCCTTAGACAGTGTTACCAGCGGGGTAGGTGTCTTCTGTTGAGTGTTGGCTGAAGTGGTATGCAAAAGAGTATGTCTACCAAACAACTATCCATGTTTCAGAGGGTTTCTTTGAACTATTGCAAGTTAGCTGTTGGGAAGCTGAAAAACTGTTTGATAATATGAGCTTCATTAAATATTAGATACAATGGCAAACTGTGTGGAAGAAAACACATTATAGGTGTATTCTAAGATAACATATTAAATAAATATTGTTGATCTTGTCTAAGAAATTAAATGGGTCTTAGTTCCCCTATATAGCAAATGCCTCACCTATGCATCTGTAAATAAACCAAGAAAAGACTGTGAGAGCTTCACTAACACAGAAATAATTACAAAGAGTACCGTGGCACATTTAAAGCCTAACAAATTTATTTCTTGCATCAGAACTGGGACAGATGGTAGTTCACCTCATGGCAGAGCACTAGCCCAATAAATAAATTTGTTAGCCTTTAAAAGTGCCACAGGACTCCTTGTTTGTTTTGCTGAACTAGACTAACATGGCTACCCCTTTGGAATTTATTAACATGGATGTGTATTCTTCTTTATATCAGACAAAGTAATTGCAAGAGGTAATTAGTTAAACCCAGTTTGTTTAGAGCAGTGGTTCTCAATCTTTTTGAATGAAAGCCCCACTAGTCAGCACTAGGTAAAATGCATGCACCCCTTGCTCATCCCCCCTCACCAGTCATAAACACATATAATCCCTATAAAAACATATAATGATAACAAAACTAAATTACATAAATAACAATGTTTAATAACAAATTACTGTTACTTGAGTAAGAAGCTAAACCTTCCCTGGTGCAGCTGTCATTACATGCCCCATTTATGCCCACCTTTTCCTGTCCCTGAGGACTGAGGGTAAGGAATGCAGGCCCTGGTGCGTTGGCTGGGGCTGCTCCTCTCCTGCTTGGCACCTGTCTGGTGTGGGGCTGGGTGGTTGCTCCTCCACTCTGGCCAGAGTGGAACTCAGGGCTTCTGCTCAGGGCTGTAACTAGGGCAAGGCAAATGGGGCAAAGCCCCGGGTGCTGAAATTTAGAAGGTGCTGGGGAAGGCCCCCCCATCTGGGGGACCCAGCCAGCAGGGAAGCTGGCCAGTGGGGAAAACGCCCATCAGGGGGACCCTGCCAACTGGCAGGAAAGCACCCCACTGAGGGACCCGGCCAGCAGGGAAGCTGGCCAGTGGGGAAGCAGTCCACTGGGGGACCCTGCCAGCTGGCAGGGAAAGTGCCCCATCAGGGGACCCTGCCGGCCAGCAGGGAAATTTTCCCATTGGGGGACGCTGCCGGCCAGTAGGGAAAATGCTCCTTTAGGGAAGCCAGCTGGCTAGGAAGGTCCCAGTGGCAGCAGAGTCCGGATCCAGCTCCCCACCAATGGCTGCAGCTGGATTGGGCCCTGGATGGGGGCGAGGGTGTGTTTGGGGCTGCTTGCCCCGGGTGCCAACTTTTCTAGTTACGGCACAGTGTCTGCTCACTTGAGGGGGAGCTGCTTCTTTGCTCCACCCTGCAGAGCTCAAGGCTGCTGCAAGTAGTGTGGCGCTCTGGACTAAATGGCCTCATTATTACTGAAGCCTCATGGACTCCCTGGAATCTTGGTTTGGGGGTCCTGCCACCCAGGTTGGGAACACTGGTCCCTCTAAGCTGTGCGCATGTGCATGCGCACATAGGTCACGAAACCTGCACACACAAAAAAATAAAGTGCGCACAAAAAAATTCAATAACACTCATATTGATGCTCACAAAGAAATGTTTTTGCGCACACAAAGAAATTGTTTGCGCCCACAGTCTACAAGTAATTAGAGGGAATATTGGATGGGAACCATTGGTTTAGAGTCTTAGAATAAAACTGATGAATACAGATTCATAGACTCTAAGGTCAAAAGGGACTGACATGATCATCTAATCCAACCTGCAGAATGAAGGCCACAGAACCTCACCATCCACTTTTGTAATAAAATTCTAAGCTATGATTAAGTCCTGAAATCATGGTTTAAAGACCTTAAGGTCAAGGGAGTCCACCGGCAAGTGAGCTGTGCCCCAAGCTATCGAAGGTGAAAGGCCACCACAGCCTTTGCCAATCTGCCCTGGAGAAAAAAAAAAATCTGCTCAACTCTTGTTATATTTAAATCTCCGTGTCTTCTAACATGAATAAAATCATTACTACCTTACTGAAAATCACTTGAAATTATTCACTGATATCATAGGACAAGCTCCCAGAACCATTCTCTGATGGAATAAAAAAAAGTACTCATGATTCTGCTATGTTTGCACACTGTCTGAGATCTGTAGCATTTGGCCAAAGGGTAATATGAGCTAAAACTTAAGAGGAGTGGTGGACAAAGGAGGCATTAAGTACTCATTAGAAATGGAAGAAATAGTTTAGCATAAACTGAGAGGGCAAGAAAACATGTTTTAAAAATCAAGCAGCTGGTACTTCTTACACATAATGGACTAGAGTTCTGAGCTGACAGATGTGACAGACACAGCTTTAGACTGTGAGTGGGAAATGAGCCGTTTTGTCAAGCTTTAGGTAATACTGCCATAATTTGAAATGTATGCTTTGTGGACACTAATTAAGGTTATTCATTGTATTAGATGAGATACATCAGAAAGGGAACACTGTGCTCTCCTAATCTGATCTCCTTCGCAATACAGCCCATAACATACACACACTGATTTCTGCATCAAGAAGTTTCTTGACTTCTGGCTGACTTGCAGCAGATATTTTAGGCAAATACTTAAACATCAGGTGATGGAGACTCCACCACATCCCTAGCTAAATTGTTCCAATGGTTAATTACCTGTGAAAAAAGTATGTCTTAGTTCCAGCCTGAATTTGTCTCACTTTATCTTCCAGACGTACTCACCCAAAACATGCACCCTCTTTACATCCTCATAGCCTCCAAGCCACGTGTAGCTTTATCCCTGTCTTCACCTTCTTTCTGGTGTCTCTGCATTTGTTAGTTGCTGGCAAGAGGAAGTAGCTGCTGCTGTTTGCTCCTCACTTGTTTGTGAGGCTGTCTCCACATTTGTGTGCTTCCTGCTGTTTTAGGGACTTCTGGGGAACCACAGACAAAGACATGGAGGGCATTTGATTTCAGGAGAGCTACCAGTCTCTCCTCTTAGTCTCTAGCAGTTGTGAAGTATTCTGCAGTCATGCTGGGGATGTTGCAAATCTCCACAGTTCTGCTAGAACTGTGGTCTCCCACCCATGTACCCTCTTTCGCTGCTGTCCCCCTCCTTGTGGCCCAAATGCAGAAGAAGGTATAAGAATATTCCTTGGAGTCTGACTCTTAGTTGTGGACTTTTGGGCACAAGAAATGCACACACTTATAATCCATACAAAATGGCTGGTTGATCTACTGAACTATGTCAGGAGTAATAAGAGGCAATAAATGGAAATAGGCTGCAGATAACTCCTCCCCATGGCAATTGCTTCAAAGAATGTAAAGGATGGAATGGTATGCATTCAAAAATCAGCACATCTTCTAACATGAATTTCCTATGCAGTTTTATTTGTGTCCTTTTTAAACTAACTGATTATGCTATTTTTAAAATCTGGACCCTGCCTCACACAATGTACAGAGTACACAGCATGCATTGAAGGAAGAGGCTATTTGATATCAGTAGATGTTTATCTTTGTGGTTACTGCCTATCATCAGTGAGAATAAGGCATGGGTTCTCCTAGACTTTGGACTCATTCACGGTCTAACCCGGACAAAGGAGGAGAAATCCAGCAGAAAACAAAAGTAGTCTAATTAAGACCATTTTATACTGCATGTACACAAAATCAAACTGGCAACCTTAATCTTCTGCTGTTTTAGTTCTTCATTTTGCAACTTCAGTGTTAGATTGTGGCTTCTACACCATCCACTACACAAGGTAGAAGCTTGTTAAGGTTGCATTTCCTTGCAGCAATGGTGGTGGAGACAAGGAAAGAGGAAAGTGTTTTTTTCTTTTCCCAGTTAAGCCAAAGCACACTCATATCTAGGAAAGGAGGAAGCACTATTTGATAAATATATACCTAAGTTACTTGTAGTTTATGAACAAAGCATACACACTGTTTGTAGAGCTAACCACCATTTCCATAAATAGCACACTAAGTCAGTCAGGCTATGTAGTTTGTAGTGCTGTGGTTATGTGGAATTTATCTTTTTCCAGGAAAACTTTTTTCTTTCTTATTTCTCTCTCTTTCTCTCTCTCATTCTCCCCCAGTCTCTTTTTTTTTCCCCCCAAGTAAATTCTGGCCATTTAGGGTAAACCAGTCCATTGCTTCTTGTCTCATCATCAGTGGTACAGGAGAATAATTTTTCTCCCTCTTTCTCATAACAGCCTTTTAGGTACTTGAAAACTGTTAGCATGTCCTCTCACAGTTCCCTCTTTTCCAGACTAAACCCAGTTCTTTCAATCTTCCCTCATAAGTCAAATGTTCTAGACCTTTAATCATTCTTGTTGCTCTTCTCTGGATTTTCTCCAATTTGTCCACATTGTTCCTGAAATGAGGCACCCAGAACTGGACACAATACTCCAGTTGAGGTCTAATCAGGGACCAGTAGAATTACTTCTCATGTCTTACTTACAATATTTCTATTAATACATCCCAAAATGGTGTTTGCTTTTTTTGCTATAGTGTTACACTGTTGACTCACATTTAGCTTGTGATCCATTATGACACCCAGATCTTTTTGCAGTACTCCTTCTTAGGCAGTCATTGTCCATTTTGTATGCGTTCAACTGATTGTTCTTGCTTCTTGAGAATTCTAGGATGCATATCATCAGGCCCTGGTGACTTGAAGACATCTAACTTGTCCAAGTAATCTAATGGGTGAACTATACTCAAAACAGAATCATTATCCCTTTAAGCTGGAAAAGGAATTTTAATAATCATCTTTTTGATATTTTCCAAGACACCTCTCAACCACATTGTTATATCATTTTTATTGCCATTTGTGATGGGGTAGCCCAACCCCACACTTTAAAAGCCCAACACACGCTGTGGGCAGTGGAAGCCTTGACCCCTTAGACTTGGCTGGGCATGCTCAAACTGCTGCCCCAGTATAAAAGGAAGCAACTCAGTTCAGTCTGGGCTGGCCAGTAGAGAGGAAGGATGTCTACTGGGAGCTCCTGCACCAGAGCTGTATTGGCCCCAACCCAAAGGAGAATCAGTGGCCAGAGGCGATTCTATGGAGTGGTCACCCTGCAAGGAGCGCCTTATGGCTGAAACCCAGGCCTATGAGAAAGCCGACAACAGCTCTCCCAAGACGGAGAAAGCCACGCTCCAGTGCTCAACAAGGACTTCTCTCAGCCCAGGTAGGAAGTAGCCCAGGGGGCCCGGAGGGTGAGTTTGGGGTGTAGTGAAAACCCAGTCAGTGTGTTTCGGTCAGGATCCCCGCTGACTTGGGGTCATACCCCTGGTTCCCATAGGGCCCTGGGCTGGGGCTTAGTGGAGTGGGAGGGCCTGAGCCCCCCTGCCTGGGCACTGTTCTCCATCATAGACTATTCTATTGACTCTGACGACTAAGGTGTGCTGCCCTGACCAGAAGGCTGCTCATGCACTATTGTATTGACTTTGTTGATACTAGATCACACTGCCCTGCACCTGAGGGCCTTGTACTGAATCTGCCTCGTAGACCAAACTGTCCTGAGCCTAGGGATATGCATGGACCCAACCGCTAGGTTGTACTTCTCTGTTGCAGTAGATTAAAGAGTGTTGTGAGGGGACCCTAACCTGCTAATTGTGCCTCCTTTGTATTTCCCCATACAGGGGCACCAGAGGTGCATACTCCATGATACCATTGTTTGTGATGACATGCCCTTCTCAGGACTTGTCATCCAATATGCAAGTTTAAGTGCTTGCCTTATTGTGGGCATGAGTTCAGCCTCATGTTAGTCAGGCATTCTTGCCATAACATTTCTAAGGTAACCTGGCACTTGCCACTTCTCAAATTGATAGTCTCCTCTCTGACAGCCTTGTAACAAAATTCTGAAGCATCCAGTCATCAAGCAGGTACATGTTGCGTAGCTGTTGCTTAAAGAATATAATACGTTTCTTCAGGTTTCTGGGTGCTGATAGCTTTGTGACATACCACATAACTCTAGAAAACATCAGTCACATCTTTACAACTCATCTGACATGGCCACCTCACCAAGAAGATAAATCACAGTTGATTTTACAGTTTGTGCTACCCTAGAAACATGAGGAAACCACTGGTTTCCTGAAGTTGCAAGTAAAGAAATTATCTAAGAACAGATTACCCTTCAATGTCTAACACACTGTAGGCTTGAAAACAAGGCATGGGTGCTTCTTTAATTTTAATTTTTAGTGGTGATTCCTGTTTGGAGAATCTTATTAAATTTTCAGTAAGAGATATATTGTAGACATCCCTAGCTCTCTATGCTTTGAGAGAATATGTTCCCTGGATTATGATACATATTTACTTCCTGGTAACTGCATTCAGAAAATAAAGTGAGTATCACAACTCATTTCCTTCTTTCCTACCCCAGAAAGGTAAGGGATCAGACTAGTGTAAAGTTTGTCTTATGCTAAGAGGGCAGAGATCGGCAGGGATGTACTGCATGGCCACCTGAGAACAGACTGCAAATCAGCTAGCAGCTTTTTACTATACCTTCATGCAATGTCAGGATGCAAAACATTTTGTAGTGAAGCACATGAAAAATGACTGAAGAGACACTAAAGTACTATGATTCCATTTTGTACATGGATTCAGAATTCTTCTTTTATATCTTTTTCTAGTCCATGTAGACATGGTCAGTGAGCCTTTATTTTGTTTAACTTGGTTTGTTAGATAATACATTTTATTGGATAGCCTTCATTCAGGTTGTGCCAAGTTCTGTGAAGTCTGTGTTCCCTCTCATTGTGCTCTCAGTTCTCCTCAGGAAACAAGCAAGTAGTTTGATATCATTAGCTGTCTCAGTTTAACATAATGAAGGATGAAATAGAATGTGTGTATAAGGTCAGGAATGGGGTGTATTGAAAGAGCTGGCTATTAATCATTCACAACCATTAATTCACTCACAGATGTAAGAAAATAACTAGAAACCATTTCTCATGCTCTCAGTGCTGAACGCCAATTTTCTGCGTTCAAAGCCTCTTAGTCTGCATTCACACATTCAAATTTCCTGGGCACTCAGCAAACCTGTGCTTACTCCATATGTGTTTGACTGCAATTGGTTTAGTCTCTGGGATTCTTTCTTCAGGGTAGACCCCTGGGGCCTGTGTCACAGGATGCCCCTCCAGGGTATGATCTGTGTAACTTTTCTCTTTATCTTTGTAATGTAATTGTGTGGTTTACTGCAAAGTATGTCATGTAGGATTCCTTTTGTGAATGCTCATAAGATGCTCTGTATTATTATTATTATGATGACGTTTCCTGCAGCACCATGTACATCTACATATGTGGAATATGTCTGCATGTATTTCATGTGGCTCAGGGGGGAGGCAGACAGTTAGAGCAGTCTCCTAGTCAGTGCTGCAAGCACACATCTGGAGAAAATAAAAATGTCGGTGAGCTAACTAAATGTTTGTAGTACCTTGACTGGGGACAGGGAGATCACCTGCCCTTTCCGAATAAAGAGAATCATTTAGCAGCAATAAGGATGAGAGAAAGGGGTTTTGAAAAGGAAACTCTTTGAACTATTAGAGGCTTTTTGCCAGAGAAACACCATCTTGAAACATCTCCATCTATAAGCAAGGATTGGACCTTGCCTATGGGCAAGCAGAGACTGGCTGCAAAACTATCATGGCCAAATTTGAGTGGTGAGCATAACTGTAGTAGTAAATTTTAGGTTAGAATGTGACTTAGCTTTCATTTACTAGTGGTTAACTCCTGATTGCTTTATTAAATGATCGAGCATTGATTTGCTATATAGTCACTTAAAATCTTGTTCTAACCAATAAACTAGTGTTTCTTTAACCTAAAATTGTGTGGATTTTAGACAGAATGAAGGAGAGCAAAAGCTGCCTGCATTTTTGGTTTCTTTGATAAATTGACAAGCCAGAGTCTATGAGCCTGGAGCGATCATGGAAGGGGCCTGATCCCTGCCAGATGGAAGCGCCTGATGTGGTGTCTAGGGATTGGGGGGTGCTGGCTGGGAGATCATCCCCTAAGTGGCCGGAAAGTGCACATCCACTGCCTGCAACAGATTACACGCAGAGGCTGGTGTGTACTAACCAAGGAGTGGGTGGCCACCTAGCAAAGTAGGGTTAGCTGGAGTCCAGGAGTAGGTGAGCAGGTAGGTACAGTGGCACATGAGACCTGATAGTGGGAGGGGAACATAACAGCCTGATTCTCCTCTACACTGCCCTAGTGTAAATCAGGAAGAACTCCACTGGCATCAGTGGAGGTACACCTAAGTGAAATCTGTGAAAGGAAGAGACTTAGACTTTGGAATTCTACAGATCTTATGGGAAATGACTGCCTTTTGATGTTTTTTTTTTCCTCTGAAGTGATGATGGTTATATATATCTCCCTCTTAATCCATCTTTACTAAGAATATCTGCATGAAATCCAGACTTTGTCTACAGTGACAACGGTTAGATGACATGATGGGAAAAATTCCTGTATGCTGTCTATATTAGCACCCATAGAATGCTATTCACTGAGAATAATGGCAGAGAATTTCCACTGCAGCTGTATACAAAGCTAGTTTCATTTCCCTTGTGGTCGTGTGCTTTGTAGCCCCTTTTTCCCCATAGAGGACTTGCACACCTTTTTCCCAGTGCACCTTTTTCTCATTCTCCTTTATTTAGTGATACTGTCCCCATTTCCTAGTTACAAAGTCCAGCCTTTCCTGGCCCTGAGGCGCAGGGCAGCTTACCTTCCTGGCCCTCAGGCAGACTGGTTGCAGAGTCTCTGCCTTCTGCCTGTCCATACTTCTTTTCTCCAGCCCTCTTTTATACCAGGTAGTTTCAGGAGCCAACTGCTCCCCATTGCCCAACTAAGCAGAGTTCTCAATGGCCCTAATTATTTCAGTGTCTGGGAGGCCCAGATGACTTTCTGCTCTCCAGCTCTGGTTGCTTACAGGTGGAGGGGGCCCTGGAGGGACTCCAGCTCCCACCATGCTTCTACGTTCCTCTAATACAAGTTTACACTGGTTTAAACACCTGCTTTTCACTAGTGTGAGTGAAAGGAGGATGAGGCCCAAGATTTGTTTCAGAGTTTATTTGCTCTAACACACCATTTCTTACATGAAGTAGTAGTTAAGGTGTGAAGGAGCCAAAATGGCATTGTAATTAAAAACACAAACATTTACTTCAATACCTAAGACTCTAGCATTAACTGTCTTCTGTAATCTTTTGAATTTCAGAAATAAAGGTTAAGCATGTGGCACAACTTCAGTTTATCATTTTTCATGCTTTATTGCAAATAATAAGTCTCCTGAAATTCCATAAAAAATGAAAAGATTGGAATTTTGGAATTATATAAAATCAATCATTTAAAACTATTAACCAAAGAAAACATTTTTTCCTTGCTAAAATAATAATTACCTGTATGTCTCGTATTCTATGTCAGTGTTTCCCAACCTTCAGTAGACCAGGGGACACCTAAGATGTAGTAATTTCTTTACATGTAACACCTGATGAAAACTTCCTTGAAAAAGCTGGTAGTGGTATATACTAGCTATAATGTTTGTAATATCTGTATACTACACTTTCCTGTGAAAACTATTCCAGAAACTGAAAGACAATTTTAAGAATATAATATACACTTTTTTCTAAAAACAATAAGAGTCCTGTGGCACCTTAAAGACTAACAGATTTCTTTGGGCATAAGCTTTTGTGGGCTCCAGCCTACTTAGTGCATCTGACAAAAAGGGTTGGAGCCCATGAAAACTTATGCCCAAAGAAGTCTGTTGGTCTTAAAGGTGCCACAGAACTGTTGTTGTTTTTACTGTGCAACAGACTAAAATGGCTACCCCTCTGGAAACTTTTTTCTAAAAAGTAAATAAATTATGCACATAATTTAACATTGAAAATGATATTATTCAAGTAGTAATGGGAATTTTGGGCCTGCACATTCAGACAAAGTCCATCTATTCAAAGAGTACGGTTCATCAAAGAAGATCTTACGGAGAAAGTTATGTCCAAGCGATTTCGATGCTGATGGTAACAGAGATAGGAAATTTTAAATGTTGCAGCCACAGCAAATGAGCAAGGTGGTGCCAAATGCTAGCACGTTCCTGGAAGTTTTGCTGCCACTGGGGTATTTGCATTCTCCCAGGCACACATCGGTTTGCTGTATTGCTCCTTACCACCAGCCCCCCACTACCCAGCCCCAACAGAGAGAAGTTGGGGTCAGTTGTGAAACATCTTCACTATGCCTGCAGAGCGCTGGTGTTCCTTGGAGTACTAGTTGAGGAACACTTTTATACTATGTTAAAACAGATAATCAGTCACTAGATATTAAAGTTCCAAAGGGGCAGTTGTGTTTAGTCTAGTTTGGTAAAATAAACAACGAGTCCCATGGCACTTAAAGACTAACACATTTATTTATTTCATGAGTTTTAGTGGGAGAAAATCCTTCAAAGAGTCTGAAGTGGGATTTTCTCCTATGAAAGCTCATGCAATAAATAAATTTGTTAGTCTTTAAGTGCCACAGGACTCCTTGTTTCTTTTATATATTAAAGGTTTCCTAACCTTTAATGTTGTTACAGATTTGTGCATGCTTTATCACTATCTAGGCCCTGATAGTCTCCAGTGAACACTGAAGGCAATTTGCAGGGAAGACATGCAATACTTGTAATTGAAGAATAGTTTGGAACTTCTGACTATGAAATTTCTGCTTGGTTTCACACTGATAGAATATTGTTAAATGTCCCTATAGAGCATCCTTATGTGTAGCTCCCTCCTGGCAAAAGGCAGACTCAGTAAAAATTAGTAAAATAAGTTAGAAAGATTAAAGAAACTCTAATTGCCCTGGAAAGAAAGAATGTGGGGTGTGTCTTGTGATGGATGCACTATTTAAGAGGGGAACATTTATCAGTAAGCAAACTTCATACCTATAGGAATATGTTGCATCTCTTTGGACTTGATCCGAAGTGCATGGAAGTCAATGGTAACCTTTCAACAAAGTCATGGAACAGACTCTTAGAGAACAGAAAGTGCAGTGCTCTCTCTCTCTCTCTCTGTCTCTGTCTCTGTCTCTCTCTAAAACTGACAATTTAAGAAGATTCTCCAAATCTCTACAAAAACTAAAAACTGAACATGTAGGCATGCCCGATTCTCAGGCCTGTGGATTTTGACACTGAAGGACCATTCTATATCTAGTTTCAGGATTTCTGTTTGAAATTTCAAGAAGTGTTTTGTCATGTTTCCAGGGTAGTACAAGTCAGCTGTAAAATCAGCTTTCATTCATCTCCCTGGCAGGGTGGCATGTCAGATGTGGTGAAAAGGTGTGACTGATGTTGCCTAAAGTGGTGTGATGTGCCACAAAGCAATCAGCACCTAGGAAATGGATGAAATGTTTTTTCCTTTAAGCAATAGTTACACAACATTTACCTACTTGATGCCAACATGCTTCATTTGGCATTACATAGTTTGCAAAAAAGATTTTTATCAACTTGAGAAGTGCCATATTACCTTAGAAATGCTTTGCCAAGTGTAGCTGACTAGCATATGGGTAAAATCCTACACATGCCAAACACTGAAACTTGCATAGTTGTTGAGAATTATTGAGAAGGGCATAACCATATTGATGGCTTGACATTAGCCATGATGTCCAAGGTGGAGAAAAGGGGGATTTGATGAGTGATGTGGGTCCATGGGAATCCTTTGTTAAGATTCGATCACAAAGCTGAAGAGGAGTTGGTGTTTTTTTGTTTTGGGTAACGATCACCCTGCTACAGGTTCTGCTAAATAATTGCTGCCAGAAATTACATCACAGAACTGATGAAGGCCCTAGGGTTTTTGAGCAAGGATGGTCCAATTGTCAAAATGCTTGCCTGGGAAATATGAGACCTGTGTTCAATTCTCTACTCTATTCTAATCCAGATTTCCAGTCTGATCTTGGGCAAGTCAGTTGGTCCCTTTGACTAGATCTACACAGGAAATTAGGGCTTGTGATACCGATTGTTGTAGTCATTAGGCCAGAAAGTGAGAATGAATGTAGTCCAAGTGAGGGCACCTATCTGGAAGATGGGAAACTGGGGGCCCTGTGTGCCTGCTCCAATCACTATTTAAGTATTTATTCCAAGTGGAACACCTTTAACAGGAAAGGTTGTGGAAGACCAACATGAGAATAGTTCTGTAGTTAAAATACTCTCCTGAGAACTTGGGTCTCCATGACTTTGAATGGAACCTGATCTCTGAGCACACTTCCTGGATTGGTCCCCATGGATGCGATAGGAGGAGGAGCACCTATCTTTCCGCCAGTCTGTGGATTAATCTTGAACTCAGATGAGAGACAAATGCCTGGATGCCAAGTGTGAGGGAGCAGTGTGCATGATCAGACACATAAAGATAGGTGCCAAGGAAATTTTTGTTGAAAATATTTAGGCATTTATAGCAGAATATTTGTGGATGTTAGTGGCACCTAAAATAGTATTTCAGTGCTTAAAAATCTGAGTTTTAAGCACCTAAATACCTTTGTGGAGCTGGACCTTTGAGCTTCACTTCCCAGTTTATAAAGCTGTGATAATATTTGCTTGCCTCATAGAGGTATGGCATGGATAATCATGAAAAGGCTGTTTGGTGCTCAGATAATGTGATAATGGGGACAAGAATAAAAAACAAATACTATTGAAGGCAATTTTTTTTTTTACATTTGGAAGGGGAGATCAAATTGTACAACATGCCCTCTGTTACAAAACCCCTACAGCTTCCTAAGTAAGGCTTTGCCATGGACCCTGAATATAAATTATTATTAGAATTGTGCCAGTGTCTATCAGTGCCAGTCATGGAAAAGGAGACCAGAGGAGGGATCAGGTAAGTAGCAGCACTGTAGAAAAGGACCTGGGGATAATGGTGGATGGGAAGCTAGCTATGAGTCAGCAGTGTGCTCTTGCTGCCAAAAAGGTCAATGGCATTCTGGGCTGCATCAGAAGAAGTGTAGCCAGCAGATCAAGGGATGTGATCATTCCCTTCTATTCAGCACTGGTGAGGCCGCATCTGGAATCCTGTGTCCACTTTTGGGCTCCTCATTACAAAAAGGACATGGACAAATTAGAAAGAGTCCAGCGGAGGGCAAAAAAGTGATCAAGGGGCTGGAGCACAAGGCCTATGAAGAAAGACTGAAGGAACTAGGCTTATTTAGCCTGCAGAAGAGAAGACTGGGAGGGGGGATTTGATAGCAACCTTCAACTACCTGAAGGGATGCTCCAAGGAGGATGGAGCTCGGCTGTTCTTGGTGGTAACAGAGGACAGAACAAGGAGCAATGGTTTCAAGTTGCAGCTGGGAAGGTTGAGGCTGGATATTAGGAAAAACTTCCTTACTAGGCAAGTGGTAAAGCATTGGAATGGGCTACGTAGGGAGGTGGCAGACTCTCCGTCTTTGGAGATATTTAAGGCTCAGCTGGACAAAACTCTGCCTGGGATTATTTAGTGGGAGTGGTGCTGCTTTTTTGGCAGGGGGTTGGACTAGATGACCTCATGAGGTCCCTTCCAACCCAATGATTCTATGATTCTAACACAGAACAGAGAACCCTTGCTAAGAGCTTACAATTTAAGTATTAGATAAGATACACCTGCTGGAGATGGATGGCCAGACAGAGAGGAAAATAAAGGGACACAATAAGTATGCTGTCCCAGGAACAGTTCTGAAATCCAATTGTGAATCAGACAGTGTCTGCTTCCAAATTCTTTCCTTTTGTTCAGATCAGGAAGTACTCCCCATCAACCCTTGTATTTGGTACAATTACTTTCTTGGGCAAGCTGGCTTGGTGGTGTTGACCAGAGAGACTACATTGTGGTGCTCAGGCTGATGAATGCCAGATCAAGGCTTCAAAGACAAGCTGCTGAGATTGAATTTATTTGCAAATTTAATTGCATTGCTTCAGGGCTTAATAGGGTCTTTGGATTTTTCTCTTATTACAACAGGTGATTTTGATCTCATCTTCCTCTATATGCTTTTCCCCAGTGTTTGAATCAAAACAACTGCTTTGATTTGCTGTTACACTGTGACCTGTTCCCATGACTTACACTTCCTTGCATTTATTTCCACCTATTCTGTAAGTTTCCCCCATCTTCAAAGTGTCTGACAAAGTGGGATTTTCTCCTGTAAAAGCACGTGCAATAAATAAATCTATTAGGCTTTAAGTGCCATGGGACTCCTAGTTTGGTTACTGTTTTTTCAGTCAGCTCTACTCACACTTGGTGAAATCCTGGTTTCACAGAACTCATTGACAAAACTCTCAATGATGAGCTTCAGATGCTTTTTGATGTATAAGATTTTCCCTTATCTGTTATAAAAGGCCATCCACCATTGTATTCAGCTAAGGAGATTTTACCATATAAAGGGTAGGCACGAGGAAATGCATACACATCCTGTGACATGGCTATTTCCTGAATAAAACTGTATATTGACATTTGGCATTATCAGCTTATCTTTCAAAGAATGTGTCATGTATATTATTCAAAACCAATAAATAACATCTGTTAGGTAAATCATGTGATCCCAGTTAATGAGAGAACATTTTGGTTAACACTACTCCAGTAAGGATTAATTAAAACTCAAACTGCACTCAAAACTGGATTTTGAAGAATCACAAGATAAAATAAGAAGGCCCAAGCATGTATTATTTAAAGTGTTCCACTATAAATTGCATTCTGGTTCACAAAATTATATTCTGTCAACTGTGAAAATTGTCTGCAGATTCTTTAATATCATGACTTTCAAACTGACTACACTCAGTTCATACTAATTACAGCTTTATGTTACGTTTGAAAAACCAGGACATTGACACAAACCCTTGTCAGTTATAGGAATGCTAAAACAAATGGAGAAAAAAATGAATTCATAGCTGGAATTCAATAACTATTAGCAGTTTAGCATCTTGTCTTAAGCATTTATGACAAACCACATGGCTTAAATGGGCTTAACCTAAGCATTAAAGTCAAAAGCGTTGACATTACAAGTGATCCCTGCATTCAAGTTTCACCTTTCTCTGGCACTCACATCCAGTGTTTTAGGACATCTAAAATGGTTATTTGTTTTTCAAGCTGTTCTAAAGTCCAGCCATCAGTCAAAGTACAATTTCCTAGTGGGTGGAAATCACTGTCTCCCCTTGTCTTGTACGGCCATGCTGTGACACATCCTGTCAAAAGCCACGCTCCTTTGATGGATAGCAATATCATGGTATTGATGAGCTAAGATCTGTCACTGGAAGATGCAAAGTGACCATCAGATTCCTTCATTATACTATATTGCGGCTGCTGCCAACTGGTCCTGTCTTTTTGTCACAGCCGCTAAAGTTTGTTTGTTGGTTCTCCAAGCTCCACTAGAGTTGTGCGCCCTTCTAGAATCACACTGCTTGACAGGGGCGTCGCTGCCCCGGGGAATAACCCGGGGTACGGGTCCAGGCCCCGCCCCCGGCCGGGGACAGGGAGGGTAGCAGCAGCCGCGGCCGCAGGGTCACCCGGCCTTTGAAGGGGTGGGAAGTGGCTGCCACGGGTGTCTGGGCCCCAGTTCCCTGGCTGGAGACAGGGCCGGGAGTGGCAGCCGCAGCTGCTGGTGTCTGGGCCCTGGATCTCTGGCCCAATTCGGCCGGAGACCAGGAGAAGTGGGCTCCCCCAGGACCCAGGCACTGGCGCCGGCATTCGGGGCACAGGTCCTGTGTGCCAGGTGCCAGCAACGCCCCTGCTACTTGGTACATCTGCTGACTGTAAGAGGAGTTGCTGGGGGGGACAGGAAGGTGGGACATATGACAAAGTCAGTGGAAATTCTGTTTGTCAAAGTTCAATTTTTCTCCCACTGTATAAACTTTCCTCCTCTCCTTCGGGAGTGTCAGTTAAAGGAAACTTTCTTCCAAGTCTCTTTTGGAAAGGCTTTTTACAAGAAGTGGGGAGATTAGCGCTTACACACTATCTAGGAGTGACAGATTTTGCATCCAATTTCCTGACAAGTGGAATCGTAGCAGGCTACAAGTGAGGTTGCCAAGACAACGGAGGAAGACAAGAGATATACAAATTTTTGTTAGTAACCTTTTGTTATTAACTAATCTGAGTAATTCTTGTTCTGTAATAGCTGAAGGATAACAAAGGGGATAATAAATTTATTTATTTCATGAACTTTTGTGGGAGACTACTTTGTCAGATGCTTGAAGATGTGGGATTTCTCCCATGAAAGCTCATGAGATAAACAAATTTGTTAGTCTTTAAAAGTGCCACATGACTCCTTGTTTGTTTTGCTGAACTAGACTAACATGGCTATCCCTTTGGAACTTGTCAAAATGGGAATGATGCATAATGGAAGATCTTTTTCCTCTTGACCTGAGTGATTAGAGATGAATGATTTTTTTTTTTTTTGGCTCAGTGCCTAAAAAAAAAAAAGTTAGTTTTTGGATCTAAATAGTCTTTTCTTCTTTTTATTTCATGAGTGGTTTATTCCCACTTTGAAAAAAAACTAGCTAAATTTCAAGATAAAAAGTCAAAATGTTTTATTTCAAATATGCCAAAATGAAACTGTCTGGGCTGTCAAGGGTGTTTTTAGCCAAAATGTGTGGTCAAAGTACACCCAAATTTGTGAATAGTTTCAGCCAACACAAAACTATGTATCTTTATACAAATTATTTGTCTGAAAAATTTCAGTCAGCCTTTTCTGTGATACTAAAAAGAGAACCAAAAGTAGCATGTGATAAAGCAAAGATCACCCCAAAAAAGAAAAAGGGGAAAAAATAGGTTGAAGGGAACCAGTGGTCCCAGCTAGCCCAGCCCTGCTAACTCCAGCCAGTGCCAAGCATGGAGGGGAAAAGAAAGACGAGAACCTGGCTCAGAAATGACTAGTGAAGAGGCATCTCTGTCTCACTGCATAAGGGGAAGTTCATGACAAACCTGGCAGCCAAGACTCTGGCACTGTGTCACTGAGCAAGAGGAAGAGACTGCTGAGGAGAAGAGGAAGCACCTGGCAGTGAATGAACTTTGCTTTTTCACCAAAAGGATATTGAGGGTCTAGGCCCCCTGCAATCTTTCATATGCCCCAACCAGAGAGACTTGAGGCCCCAATAGAAGTCTGCAAAGGTCTGGATTGCCACCCATGAGGGTTTTACCTGAACAATCCAGTTTCTGGCTTACATATCCAGGTGCCAGTTAGGGTTGCCACGTGCCTGCTTTCTGGAGACCTGAAGCAAAAGTCTGGTTACTGCAGGGTGTGGGGGAGGTACCAGGTCATAATTCTGCACCAAGCCTTGCTTGGCCAGGGCTGCCTCCTATCTGCAGGTAGGTTCCTTGAGATGATCCAGCAAGTGACATGGGAGGAAGAGAGAATAAGCAATGGAAGTGGGGTTTTGGGGGAAGAGGTCAGGCAGGGTCAGGGTCTCAGGAGTCCACCTGTTAACAATTAGACTGGTGGCTACCTTAAGTCCATAAAGGGATGCTATTCCACACTAGTCTACAGACTGTTGGGACTACTGGGGACACATCTCAGTTGAAGGAACATAGGCTTGGAGTAACTCAAGGCAGTGGGCTTAGAATTGCTGCTGGTAGGACCCCACCAGTGTTTTTTCACACAGAAGTGGAGGGGGAGGGTCCAGGTCACCCTACCAAAACCTTTTAAGGGTTGAGGCCCTGATATGAGTGCAGGCCAGAAGGTCAGAAAGCAGGCAGCTCTGCCATCCAATTGGGAAACAACAGGCTAGACATCAAGTGCACTGCCTATTAGGTTGCTTGGTCCCATGAGTCCCCAGACAGCATTATCTCAACTTTCCTGTTTACACTTCACTGGCTCTGTGTAGCACACACTGCAGTCACACCTTCCCATCCATTCATCCATTCACCCTGTTATTTTAAAGGAACCCTCCATGCTATTATTTTTCCCACAAACCTATGGTTCAGTTCTGGACATATTAGGGTCAATTCTGTCCACAGTTACAGGGGCACAATTCCTACTAAAAGGAGCTGGATGTGCAACTCTCTAACAGAGAGCAGATTAGGGCTCATAATTAATTATTTGTTCCATCTTTGTTAGGAATGAATCACCTGAGCTGACACATCCACCATTTTCTGTAGGTGTGTACTACAGCTCCAAGGCAGGGAGGAGAAGTGCATTACTTTGCATGCAGCCCCAGAACTGCTTGAACAGGTTCCTAGTGATTTCTGAATTCATATTAATGAATTTGTTGAGAGGCTACAACATAGCAAAAGTAATCCAGACCATTTACTGTTTGTGTTGCATGTCTGAGAACTATCTACACTGGAATTTCAGCACGCAGCTCATAAGGGACCAAATTCTGCCTTAACTGATAAGCTGTGTAGATAACAGTGAAGTCAACAGGATTTTATGTGATGACAGTGGCTCAATATCTCTGATATTCTTTAATTACAGATGACTGATTAAAAGACAGGCTTGCTATTAACTTACCAAAATGATGTGTGTTTGTCTCCCTATACTATGATTGTCTTTCCACCTCAGGCGAAGTTTATTTGGTAGCAGTCCCGACTACCAACTGTTATGGCTGAATGAAGGGATAAGAGGAAGAGATCCAGGCAGCTGTATCCCTTAACAGTGTGAGATACTTTCCTAATGAGAAAGTTTCATTTGATCACTTGAAGGGTGGCCCTGCTAATAGCGCAATTCATTCAAAGCATAATCTTAGTTTGCACTCTTGGTGGAGGGCGGATGAGTCTCCTTACCCCCAGGCTGCCTTGCTGCATTTTGCCACATACTCTGCCCTGTTCTAGACATAACTCATCCCTCTTATCACTGTCAACTAGCATCAACCCTCTGGCTTTTCTCAGGCATTCTCATGACAGAAAATTGTTGTTTCTTAGTTTATAACTTGCTGTTTAATTTTATTTTGTATCTATGATTAGTATGTGCTTTACTACACTTGAAGTAGCCCCACAGTTTTGGTAGTAAAATAAGGTGTTTTTGCTGTTAATAACAGGAAGCTTGTTTAATTATCTGCTTAGTTTTAGCTCAGATACAGATTGAAACTTCCTAATAAAGTACAAACTAATTAGGTGGAAGATTTTTTTTTTAAATCACAATATATATGTTTAGAAAGAGATCTACTCTGATCTAGTCTTTCAGGCAGCAGTTAGAATCCTTATCTGGTACATGAAATAAGTTTCCAGCTCATTAATGCTTCATAGATTAATTTTCAAATTAATTATGATTTTTCCAGTAGAGTGGATATTACAATAAAATACATCACTGCATGTGTAAAAGGTAGATTGAGACTAAGACTGAATCTGCATTAATGGTCTCACTGATGGCACCATTAGATAGATTATGCAGGATCGATTAAGTGACGATGGAGAGTCACTCAATTGATCCAGAAGTCTATGGCGTTAATCCACCTCCACTGGAGGATTAAAGCTGCATCAACAGGGAGGCATTTCCCATCTGCACAGCGTAGTTGGGACACTGCACTATGCAGAAGTTAGGAAGTCAATGGGAGATATACAAGCTCCTTTATGTACCTTGCATATCTCCTATTTGACTGCTGCCAAATTTTGTTGGCCATGTAGATCAAGCCTAAGAAAGGTATTAAGCACAGTAAGTTTTATTATTATGGACTACTTGTTAAGATGTATAAGCTACAATAGTAAAAATGCAGTTTAACTTAGCATTAACAATTTTTGTGTGTGTTACATGTAATAGGATTTTTTTTTCAAACAAACATCTTTACAGGTGCGGATTAAGTATGTATATTTCTATCTCTTAGATTCATCTATCAGTGCGTTAGACCTTTTAATCTCTTTCCTCATTCAGCGTCCACAACAGTTAGGGCTTCTGATTCTTTTTCTTTATTCACTCATTATATACTAACCAGCAGTAAAACAATTATCACTGAGGTTTTTTTTTCCTCCAGTCAAGTCTTACTTGGACTCTAAATATTACTTGAAACTTCAGATATTGATGCTTATGGATGGACTGATTCCAACCATCTGCAGTTACAGCAGTCAGCAGTGATTATAACACACACTTGCAAGTCTCTAGACAGAAAGGGAGGAAAGGCAGGAGCATCATTCTCAGTTTCATTTCTTTCCTCTTCTTGTTTTTATCTGATAAAGATCAGCTCTGTTTTTTATTGGGGGCAGACATTACATTAATCATGGTTGGGCTGTTTAATAAGGTTCAACTGTCATACTCCCTGGATGCTATCATAGGGTATGTCTACATTGGAGGCTTAAGTCAACTTAACCTGCTGGGGCCTGGGAGCTGGCTCCAGCAGCTGCTGACAAGCGGTGTGGAGCCTGATCTGCCCCTGTGCCACTTGCTGCAAGCGGCTTGGAGCCTGATCTGGCCCCTGACCTGCTTGCCACCTTTGGCAGGTGGCTTGGAGCAAACCTCACCTTGGTGGAGTCCTGTTCCCTCCCAATACCAGGCAATGCCATGGACCCAGCCTGGTCAATTTCACACCAGATTGGGGCCCCAGAGCCGGCTTATGGCCTGGGGTGAGGCAGGGGATGGGGCCCGAGCCTGGACCTGGGGCATGTCTACTAGTGTAGACATAGCCCTCAGTCAGTGTAACAAGGTTGACTTTAAGTTGACTTAATGTCAACCTTATTTACTTGATTTAAAATAGTTCCCCACTGTAGACATAGCCATAGTGAGAAGGGAAGCTACATTGTCCTCTAAACCTAAAGCAAACATGTTTAAGATGGTGTGCCTTAGAACTTTGATGGTGGAAAAAAGCAACCAGTTTCACTGCCATATTGAGCTTGCTATACAGTGGGGTTGGCTTCCTGACAAGACTGGTTAAGTGACTGTGGTGGCTGGGTACAAGGACTGCTTATGCTGCCATGAGCTGCACTATTAATATTTTAAATCCACATTACAAAGGAACAAAAGAGTTGGTTCTACTCCCACATTCTTTAGTATTATTATAGTCCTTGAGTGCTGACACTGAGCATATTCAAGTATTACGTTAGTCTACGGTGAGTTTCAGTAAATGTTACTGGGGTGTAAGGACATCTACATATGTTCAAAGCCTAGAACTGTGTCATAATAAGTGTCTTGCATTTAGAAGATAACAAAATGGTTAATAGACTCACAAAGTAGGGCTAAATTCAGACCAGCCATCTGTAGATACAACTCCCACTGAAGTCTGTGGGTATTAATCTGCTTGTACCAGAACTGACTTGGCAGCTGGCATGAAAGGCATTGGGTAACTTCAGCTATTTATTTTATCACTGAAAAATAGCTGAGCATCCTCTTATTCTACAAAATGTGGTATCAATTCACAGTAGGCTACACCCAATTACTTATTATTTTAATTTATGCCAGCATAATTCACAGATGGTCTTTCAGAATTGATATACAGTAAGTATATTTTTCACTACAGATTTATCCTAACAGATGATGTCAGACTATTAGTCTCAATGTATTAATGTCACTTACTAGAAACAAGTTTGGCTGCTGGGCTTTCCAGCTGGGAACTCCAGTGCATTGTTATTTGACAAGTTACAGGATGAGTTAGTGATATGGACTAAAACTCAATCTCCCCTGAGGTGATTTCATCACCTAACCAATCAAGCTGCTCTCAGAGACTGAGTCTAATTAGCAGTGTTCCTAATGCTGCTTCTCTAGACACACAAATTCCATTATAGGCACTGGGAGCAGGATGACAAATGCCTCTTTCTGTGGCACTCCCGGTGACTTCACTAACTCCTGCACAGCCCATATCTTGGTTTGGAATAAAAGGACAAGGACTGAATAAGCCTGGATTTAGAACTCCCTTCTCTTCCCCTGGTGAGCTCTAGTGCTCCTTTGGTCCTCCCAGCCTCTGAGATACAGAAAGGAGAATCACATTTCCCATTTCCAAAAGAAATGGGGAGTAACTTTTTGAATCAGTAGTCCTTAAAATGCAGACCAGTTGCTGAGGCTATTGGAGAAGTTGCTGGCTCCATTTTTTCAGCAGAAAGAGGAGGGGATCTCCCCCTTCACACATTTTTCAGTGTCGAACAAGGATGATAGGTTTTGGACTGTAGCCCCAAGAATGAGCTCACTGAACTTCCCTGATGTCTGCAGGGTGACTTTCATTATCAGTAAGTGACGCAGCAACCTCGTTGTGTTCAAAGACACTGGGTTGGACTATGAATATAGAGAAGCCAAGGTTATGTACTCAGGCTCTTCCGTTAACCTCCATGCTACTCTTAGAAGTAGCTCTTAGGTTGAAATCGTTTGAGTGTCAAGCCAATGTGGCTATGTCTCCACTAGACACAGGAAGTTCAAATTAGTTAGTTTGAACTAAGAAGTTTGAGGTTAGTTCAAACTAAGTTTAAACCAACCTCGTGCTTATAAGCTTGAACTAACCTTACATTCTAGTTCAAACTAACACTTAGTTGAAACTAGAACCAGCTTAGTTCGAACTTCTTAATTTCGAACAAAGCATTAATCCGTGGCCACATTGAACCTACTTTGAACTAAAGTTTGAACTAAGTTCGTAGGTCCAGGCTAACCACTGGAACTAACAAGTTCAAACTAAGCATTCCTTAGTTTGAACTAAGAAATTTAGTCCAGACGAACTTGCCAGTGTAGACATAGCCTATATGCCCTTCCTGAAATCTCATCCTCCATTCCCATTTCCAGTCAGCACATTGCAGGCTGGCTCCAGGCACAATGATGTACAGGAATCAATTGTGCAAGGATGGAAGAAAGCAACAACAAGTTCCCATCCCCGTGAACCACACATATCGGGGAAGATGGCTCCCTCTCAGTTTGTGTGAACATCCCAGGTTCAAAAGTCAGCTTTATGTAATTGCATAAAACTGCAAGGCACCTTTCCCCTGCTACCTGGAGTTCACTCACCTTACCCATTCCTAGTCTCTGCATTGTAGGGAGCTGCCATTCTCCCTAGAGAGAGGCCCAGCAGCTTTTCATTCTCCCTCAGTGGTCACCATCTTCCATTTATCCCCTGACTTTGTTTGCTGTGCCAGCACAGGCTAAGAGGAGACGGCAAGCGCATCAGTTGTGTAGCACACTAACAGGACAATTTAGGGAAAACTAACATGGCCACTGCCTATTCTGTGTGGCCCTCTACATAGAAACAGAAAACTTCAACCCTAAAGGGGGCACTGAATTCACTGAAAGTATCTCTATTAAGGAAAGAAAAGATACTGTGGGATTTGATCTTCAGGGTGAGGGCCAAATCACTGCAGATTTGAGTATGGCATGTGAAGGCCTTAATAAATAATCACTACAGAGTGTTAGGTGTGTTTGTTTAAAAAAAACACAACCCACAATATAAAACATTGCCCAAACACCACAGACAGAGTGACAAGTTCTGGATACACATGCTTCACATAATTGCATGTGTAGCTGATCTTCACTGCATTAGAGTGACAATTTATACCAGTCAAGGAGCTGCCCTATAGTGTTTGTCTTGAAAATATATAATTTTTGTTAGAAATCTTTTTTCAAAAATATCATCTTTCCTCTTTTCCAGGCATAGTTTATAGAAAGTAAACAAAAGTTAGTGTAATTCTGATCCTCGCAGCACCCAAACTGTACTTTATCTCCACCCTGAGCTGTATTATCTGGGCATTTGGTGTTTGTTCCTTAATATTTTTATCCATTTTAATAGATGCCCCTAGGATTGCTTACTGATGCAGTAGATATTTTTGTGCTAAGACCAAAACAGCTTCCAAATCTCTAGAAATTATATATCTTCACCTTTCTCTATTGTATCTCATCTGCCACTCCCCTCCTACTCAAAATTTCAACGACTGATAATACATTATTTCATTGTCTTGTTTGTTTCATATTTAAAGGTAAACTTCAGATTTACCTTGATTTTTGTGCATTTCTTCACTACTTTAGTTTGTCATTTCTATTTATTTAAAAATGTGTACTACACTCAGCATTGTCCTGTCTAGGTAACGTTACAAAAAATGAAAGCAAAACTACAGCCATCAAATAAACCCAAGAAAAATTGGTTCTTTTTATTTTGACCCTCAATCCACTAATTAATTCTCAATCACTGAACCTAAAAACAAAAACGCAGTTATTTTAACTGGTTTCTTTGTTTTCAGAGGCATCTTTTCCGAACATATGTACAACATTCAAGAATTGAGAGGTTCTGGGGAGGCGGGCAAGTAGGAGAAAATGTAAGCAAATTGGCACCTTGCATTTGCCTTTTTGTCTTCTTTTTAGCTGCAGACATGCAGAGGCAAGACTGCCTTCCAGAGTTTATCCTACATTCATATATTCAATCTTGCCTCTTATGACTTAATAGGAAGTCTGGTATTTTCCCTGCCATGTCAGTTAATGCACAGACTGGATTTACAAAGTAGTGTTGTACTAGATCACTTTCACAAACAAGGCTTCAGACTATTTTTTCCTGCACTTAATATAAGTCATGTTATCCCACAGCAATGAAAAGCTCATTAGGATTCACAGCTCTTGGCTACTATGTGGTTTTCATGCAGTCATTTCAGAAGTCTTTCTGGTAAGTCATTTAGAAATTACTTTCTCTCTTCTCTTTTGCTTCAAATTCAAGTCTCGGTGCTATTTCAGTGGCTCCATATTTTTGTAGTTATTTCCTTGTACTCTTAATTCTTCACCCCCACTCCTTTAACAATGCTTTTCTAACAGCTTTCATGCTTCTACATTACTTGGAATAAATTACTGTATCTCCCTTCACTTCCAAACTTCTTCAACTTATCTTCTAGCACTACCACCTTGCCTTCTTGTTTTCTGACTTCTTTGAACACCCTCCTTCTCCACAGGTGTTTTTGTTTACTTACACACACCCCCACCCCCACCGAGAGTCAGTTGGACTTCTTGTGTCCCCTAGGATGTAAATTCCTTGGGACTGATTCTTCACCAGCTTGCTGTGTGTGTAGTCTTTCATACCTGTGCAAAGCAATTGGAAAATACTTCCATAAATGGCTAGCAGCATCCATTTGGCAGCTACTGTGTCTTCACAAGAAGCCCTATGCTACAAAGAGCACCTTCTGCATGAATATTAATACATAACAGTAACATTCTCTGAAACTTACCAGTCATCTAAGTCATTTCACAGCATTCTCAGTGGAATTAAAGGGCATGAGATATGTCCATAGGGCTGTGCTGCATGTGTCCTAAAACCAATGAACTTTTACTTGGAATAGAGCACTGACTGAGTTTTTGAACTATACTGCTCATGATGTTGAGTTCTTGGTATGCTCAATGAATGAATTCAGATGGTGCTCTGTTTAAATCAATGGGCATTAAACCATTGATTTTGATTAGAGTAGGTTTTGGTCTTAGCTGTTAACACCTCTGTCAAGTGCTTTGAAAAATATGGATGAGAGATAAATCCAATCTGACACCCAGAGAAACAATTCAGTGAGCATTCAAGAAAATGGAACAGAAATAATCTTAGCTATTTATTGGGCCAGAGAGAGAAAGTCAGAGTGACTTCATAGTTCATCAGTTAGACCACTCACTGACTGTGGATGAGTCAGGTGCAAATCACTGTTCCAATAAATATTTAATTAGTCCTAAAAAGTGGAACAGCCTGAAGAGAAGAGGTTTACTCAAGAACAGTGGTTTTCAAAGCATGGGTCAGGACACAGTACTGAGTCTCAAAAGCTCAAGTACTGGGATGTGGCACACCTTGCTGCCACTGTCAAAAACTGGAATGCACTGCTCAAAGATGAAATGATTGGGTCACAGGCATAAATGATTTTTTTTTCCCAGTTAGGTCACAAGAAAAAAGGTTTGAAAAACACTGCCCTAGAATACCTTCTCACTCATTGGTTAGGGTACTCACTAGGGTCATAGGAGTCTGGGGTTCAAGTCTCCATTCCCTTTCTGGCAGAGGGGAGTCAAAGTTGAGTGGTCTGAGCTGGTGCATAGGATGGTACTCACACCAGCCCAGAGCTGTCTTTTGTGCAGAAAGGTTTGCTCAGAGCACATCTACAGGATTGGCTGAGGTAGGCAGAGTAATCCCTCACTTGAGAATTTTGCCACTCAGTCTTAAAGGAAACTTCACAACTGGATGCATAAGGGGAACAAGCAGAGTTGTTTTAAGCTACCATACACACCCATTCTGCTCCTGGGTGGACCTGATCCTGCCTTCTTTTCTTGTAACAGCAGGGGCCCAGGCCCACCCACTTCTCCAGGCCATGGCCGCTATGCAGTCTTCCTGAGCACTACCTCAACACCTCCCCCTCCAGTCCAGCATGCAGTTCAGAATCCCTGGGCCACATCCTCACCTACTGAGGTACCTGTTCCCTTCCAGCAGGGCTGCACCCTTGCCAAACCCTGACAGCCTGCAGTGTGCTGTCTCTGGTTTTGTCTCCCACAGACTGGGTTCCAGCACAGTTTTCCTCCACAACAGCTAAGGGCAGACTACTCAAAGAAAGAACTGCAGCCTTGCCTTTATAAAGGTTCCTGCACCCTGATTGGCCTTGCAGCTGCCTGCTCCTATTGGCTATGCCCTTCTGCCTGGGGTTTTAACCCTTTCCATTCTGGGGTGAAGAAACTACCCTGCTACCAAAAGTAAATGAACAACAAATTTCTTTCCTGAAAAAGGGCTCTCAACCAAGCTAATTTGAAAATGTTGGAGAGAACTTTAGAAAAGAAACTTTAGGCCAGAGTTTATCCTGTTTAGTTTAGTGTCTAGAAAACACATTACAATTTTGTTTTATTTGTTTCCAGTACTGCTACTTGAATTACTTGAATTTCTGTTTTTGATAGTAAACTTGTATTTGTTTTCATTATAGTTTTTCCTTAGTGCTGTGTGCTAATCAAAGCAGTGATCCCTGCAGGCTAATGTGAACTGTTCCTTTGGGAACGGCAGGCCTTGTAATTCTGCAAGCATTGGGTGGCTAAGGGGTGGGTGCTACAGGGAGTGCTACAAGGACTCAGGGTTGCTGTGTGCCTGTTGTTACCTGTACTGAATGAATGAGGCCTGGAAGGTAGCACTTGAGCTTCAGGTAACTTAGATAGAACAGGCACAGACAAGATTGTTTCACTTTCAGGGCAAGTCGTATTGAAGGGCCTCACAGCACTCAGTACTCCTGGTGAGTGTCCCAATATTTTTATAATTCAGTCATCAACAGTACATGGGGGGTGGCTTTTATAAATTTCCTGTCAATATTCCCTTGCCATACAAAAGCAGTAATATTTCGCCAATATATGGACTTTCCAGAAGGTGGCACTCTTCCATAGAGCTTATTGCAAGATATGATCCATGCTGCTGATGCTAATAGGGTAGTCAAAGTAAATAACTGCTCTTCAAAAATGATAACATTAGCTTTTCTGGTAAAATGATCAGCAAATGGACTTTTCAGAGTTCCAGAAGTATCAGTGGAAAAATACTAGAGGACCCTGAGGTTTTACCTTCCAATACCAATATAGGGAAACTCTTCTTATGCCAATTGAATCTATTTATGGGTTAACTAGTGGAAGAGAGATAACATTTTTCTTTATTGATGGAGAATCTCCTCAGTTCCTAGGTTCACTCACGTATTTAAAGAGCAGTGTTAGGAGAATATAATAATTGGACTGCCATGTAAAACACATTGTAAGTGTTAAACTAAATTAAAATTATGTTTAATTCACTGGCTCACTGTCACCCAACATATAATGAGACTTAGTCAGCCAACACAAGCATTCGTTTTGTTACAGTGACATCAAATTAAGAGTAACAAGAGTGGTTAAGACAGACCATTATTATTATGTCTACACTGTCCAAGTTATTTCCAAATATTTATTTTGAAACAAATATTTCGGTTTTAATTCAAAATAATCATTTTGAATTGGCATTATTTCAAAATTATTATTTTGAAATAGGAGTCCAGGGAAGCCTCTCTGTTTCAAAATAAAGCAGGAGTTTTTAGTTTGAAATAGAGAGTCTTTGCTAGACTCTTTTTCAAAGTAGGGGAAGGCAGGGAAAAGTATAGGGCCATTATTTTGAAAAAAAGCCAGTTCCATGGCTTGGAATGGCTTTTTTTGAAATAACAATTTCAAAATAATTGCTATTTTGAAATAAAAGCAGTTTTTATTATTTCAAAATAGCACTTCATTGTGTCAAAATAATGAAACACTTATTTTGAAATAACAAAATGCCTGCACGGACAGTTAAAAAGTTATTTTGAAATAAGCCTCCTTATTTTGAAATAACTTTCAGTATAGACATATCCCATAAGGGGTACATCCGTACTTAGAAGGTTGGTTTGCATCACCTTAATTCGAACTAATGAAAGTGAACTAATAATGATTAGTTCAAATTAAGGTAATTCAAAGTCATGTGGCCCCACTAGGAAAACCAATTCGAACTAGCATGTCTATGGACAGGACTTGCTAGTTCAAACAGAGAGGGGCACCACGGGAAGTATGGCAACATGGCACCTACGAAGGGCCGTGCCAGCAGCAGGGGAAAGGATCCCACAGTTGGCAAGTGCTTCTGAAGCTGGCTGAAGGGGTCCCTCCCCCAGTGCCCTGGCACCAGGACTGGGTGCAGGACCATGTTCCCCATGCCCTGCAAGCAAGCCAGGAGCCGGGCACAGGGGTCCCTCTCCCCACCCCATCCAGCACAGCTCAAGCCGAGCTCAGAGCTGTGTTCTCCGTGCCAGGCAAATGCACCCAGAGCCAGTTGTGGGGTTCCCTCCCACTACCCAGGCAGTGGGGCTCCAACTGGGCACTGGGTCCCTCCCCCCACCCAAACAGCATGGCTGGAGATGGGTGCAGGTGTCTGTCCCTCAGCCCAGCCAGCACTGCAGTCAGGCATGGGGTTCCCTCCCTGTGCTCATCTAGCTTTGGAGAGCTGGGTGCCGGGGTCCCCACCCCCTTGCCTGGCCAGGGGACTGGGGCCCCATCGCCCAGCCAGATTGGTGGGGTGGGGGGGCATGCCTTTGGGGCTGCTTGCCCCAGGCGCTGGCTGGCAGGCGCTTCCTTCCAGGGTGCTATGCACCCTGGGAGGTAGGTCAAAGCACCTTAATTTGAATTAATGGTTTGTTCGAATTAATGTGGCTCCATTGGTTTAGTTTGATCTAATGAGTTCGAACTGACCCTTAGTTCGAACTTAAGGGAGGTCTTAAAAGTTCAAACTAGGCTTTCCTTAGTTCTAAGTAAAGGAACTCCTTAGTTTGAACTAATGAAAGCTAGTGTGGACATGCACTAATTTAGTTCAAATTAAGCCTCCTTAATTTGAACTAAATTGTAAGGGTAGACATACCGTAAGAGAAGACAAGATGCTCCCAGAAGTAAAGAACAGATGCTTTTATTAGAGTAGAAGGCAACAGTCCTATAAAAGTAAATAGGAGATATTTGGCTGGTAATGGGAACATCTCTAGCAGTGAGGAAGAGCAAAAGAATACCATTGCAACAATAGGAAAAGAACACATGAATGGATAGTGAATGCAGTGTTGAGAGCGGCAGAAGGTAAAATGGAGAGCAATGCATTGTAATGAAACTGCAAGAGAGGGGAACTCCAGTGACAGTGTTATTAAAACTCTCATGGAATTAAACCCATTATTCCTAGGGATAGTACTTGAGATCTTGCAGAATTAAGTATTTTGAGTCTTCTAGAGGTGATTTGATCTATACATCAATTCAAACTAGTGCTGCAAATTAAGGCTAGCACTGTATTATCAAATCTGTATGTCATTAGTACCTAAAGGCTCCAGTGAAGTACTGGAACCCACTCTGCTGTGCACTATATATATAGACAATGAAAATACACTCTGTGCCAGGCTCACACACATGCTCACAAACCAAACATCTTTCTTTATGCCTCACTTAATGGATCTCCATGATGCTGGTAAACCACATGGAGGCTCTTGCCAAGGCTTTAGGCCAGTGGTTCCCAACCTGTGGTCTGTGGACCCCTGGTGGGCCACAGAGTGGTGTCAGGAGGTCTGTGGACAGGCTGGGAGCTGGGGTTGGATGCTGCCAGGCTCTCTGCTTCCCACGGAGACCCAGGCTTCTGGTTCCCCCAGGCAGGGAGCTTTTAAAACTCCCAGCCCACCTGAGCATCCAGAGCAGCCTGTGGGGTGGCCAGGTGCAGCAGAGCCACTGGTGGCCAGGTAAGGGACGAGGAAGGGATCCTGGGGGGGAGGGGGGTTGGGGAGGGGGAACCAGCAGGGAGGGGGTTGAAGAACAGGCTGGTGGGTGGGGAACAGGAGGAGGGGGCAGGGGGCCATGGCTGCTGCCAGCTCCACAGTCATGGGAGGAGGCCATGTCCATGGCAGCCCCCGCTTTCTGGGAGGAGTGTGGCACAGGCCCAATTCTGCCCTGCATGGGCCCAATTCTGCCCACAATCATGGTGCTGCTGTGCAGCAGCTCCAAACGCCCTCTGGGGGGGGAGCTGCAATTTTTTTTAAACTATGGAAGGGTCCCCAGCCTTAGGTTGGGAGCCCCTCTTTACACATTAGCTAAGAACTGACGGACTCATAGAAGAAGGCCAGACCAGCTCACCTATATGTTAGGTTTTTTAAACTAGGTATTAATTTTATAAGAATGTATGTTAGTGTTTAGGCTCTATGGAATGCTTGTAAGGTGCTCCATTTTGTAATCTCACTTATCATGTCTGTTTCCATGCTCTAAGGAAATATGTAGGGTTTGCTTTCTAACTTTAAACATGTTTGCTCTGGACTTGTAAATCCACTTATAGGGAATTGTCACCTGAGGGCCACTCATTCAGGAGGCCTGTCAAGATTAAATGAGCTATTAAAAAACATCATAATATAAAGGATTGGTGAATGGCCCTGTTGCACCTTGAAAGTCCTATGTGCAAGGAAGCTGATCTCACATGAACTGAAAAGGCAGCATGAAAAGATAAAATCAATCACAAGACAATGTGTCATCTCTGCTTTTTGAAGGTTGACAAGGCTAAAGAATCTAAACTGAAGTGAAAAAAGCAAGGAGTCCTGTGGCACTAAAAGACTACAAAATTTATTTATCACATGAGCTTTCTTGGGAGAAAATCCCACTTCGTCAGATGCTTTGAAGATGGGGGAACTTAACAGAATGGGAGGAAAATAAATGAAAGGAAGTGTAAGTCATGGTATCAAGTCATACTGAAACAGCAAATCAAAGCAATTGTTAAGATTCAAATACTGGAAAACAGCACAGAGAGGCAGGTGAGATTTAATCACCTGTTGTAATGAGAGAAGAATCCATAGTCACTATTTAATCCTGCTTCAACACAATTGAATTTGCATACCAGTTCTAATTCTGCTGTTTCCCTTTTAAGTCTTGATTTTGTACTGACTTGCTTGAGCACAGTTGTTAACAAACAATCAACAGAATGATTAGGAAGCTGGAAGTGCTCAGTGACTGGCTTTTGGGTGTTGTGATTTCTAATGTCAGTTTGGTGCCCATTTATTCTTTTGCACAGAGACTGTCCTGTTTGTCTAACATATAAGGCAGAGTGGCATTTCTGGCACCTGATGGTATAAATCACTTTGGTGGATGAGGAGGTGAATGAGTCCTTGATGGAGTAGCTAGCTTGATTAGCTCCTATGATGATGTCTTTTGTGCAGCTATGTGGGCAAAGTTGGCAATGTGGTTCATTGCAAGGGTATGTGCCTGCTTTAATGTTTCTGTTGTTAGGTCTGTAGTTGCTAATGAGTATCTGTTTAAGGTTAGGGGGCTGTCTGTAGGCAAGGAGAAGTCTGTCTCCCAAGGCTTGAGAGAGTGAAGGATCATCTTTTATAATAGTCTGTAGGTCCTTAATGATGTGTTGTAGAGGTCTGACTTAGGAATTGTATGTAATGACCAGTGGTGTTCTGTTGTTTTCTTTGTCAGGCTTCTCCAATAGTAGTTGACTTCAGGGTAGCCGCCTGGCTCTGTCAATCTGTTTTCTTACTTCTGCAGGCTAGTACTGTAGTTTTAAGAATGCTTGATAGAGATCCTGAAGGTGTCTGTCTCTGTCAGAGGGATCAGAGCAAATAAGGTTATATCTTAGGGCTTGACTGTAGACAATGGATTGCGTGGTGTGTTTTGGATGAAAGCTAGAGGGATGTACGTAACTAGATAACCGATTGGTAGGTTTTTGTTATAGGTGGTGTTGATTTGTCCATCCTTAATTTGTACTGTAGTGTCCAGAATGTGGCCCTCTTCTGTGGAGAGTTCCAGACTACATTTGATTATAGAGTGGAAATTGTTAAAATCTCTGTAAAAATATTCAAGGGCATCCCTACCATGGGTCCAGATGATGAAGATGTCATCAGTGTAGTGTAAGTAGAGGCGAGGTACTTTGGGATGAGACATGAGGAAACATTCTTATAAGTCACCCATAAAAATATAGGCATATTTTGGGGCCATGCGAGTACCCATAGCAATACCGCTGACTTGAAAGTATAAATTATGCTCAAATCTGAAATGGGTTTGAGTCAGCACAAAGTCACAAATTTCACCCTCAAGGTGTGATGTTGCATTATCTTGGATGGTTTTTCTGATAGCTTGTCATCCATCTTTGTGTGAAATGCTGGTGTAAAGAGCTTCTACATCCATAGTGGCAAGGGTGGTGTTTTCTGGAATCTCACCAATGGACTGGATTTTCCTCAGGAAGTCTGTGGTATATCGAAGACAGCTAGGAGCGTTGATAGCATAGGGTCTGAGGAAGGAGTACACATAACTAGATAAACCTGCTGTAAGCGTGCCAGTGCTTGAGAAGATAGGCCATCTGGGGTTTCCTTTTTTATGGATTTTTGGTAGTAGATAGAATATCCCTGGTCAGGTTCTGGTGGTGTGTCCATCCGTATAAGTTCCTGTGTTGCTTTAGGTTGTTTCTTGAGTAGGTGGTGTAGTTCCTTTTGGTATTCTTCAGTGAGGTTAGAGAAAAGTAGTTTGTAGAATGTTGTATTAGAAAGTTGCGTATAAGCCTCCTGATCATAATCTGAGTTATTCATGATGGCGATAGTACCTCCTTTGTCAACCTCCTTAATTATAATGTCAGAGTTGTTTCTGAGGCTGTGGATGGCATTGCGTTCTGCATGGCTGAGGTTATGATATAAGGGATGTTGTTTGGCCATGATTTCCGCCTTTGCACAGTGGTAGAAACAATCATTGTAGAAGTCTAGTATGTAGTTCTGACCATCAGGAGGAGTCCATGAAGAATATTTCTTCTTGCAGTGTTGGGAGGAAGGTATCTGGAGGTCATGCCTGGATCTTTGGTGTGATGGAAATATTCTTTGTGTATGTCCACACAGGCTTCCTATTTCGAAACAACAAAGGTTGTCTCGAAATAAGAAGCGGCATGTCCACACAATGCACTGTTATTTCAAAACCATTAAACCTCACATCTAATCGAAATAGCCGTTGTTTCGAAACGGTTGTTTCGAAACAACAGTGTTCGGACACGTTGTTTCGAAACAACACCATTGTTTTGAAACAACTGTTTCGAAACAACATGTCCAAACGGCCTTGTTTTGAAATAACCATTTCGAAACAACGGCTATTTCAAAAGCGGGCTTTCCTTTAATTCAAATTAACTTATTTTGAAATAAGGACTTTAGCCCATTTCAAAATGAGTTATTTTGAAATATTTTGAAATAATGATGTATGTGTGGACATAGCATTTGAGTCTTAGATGGCGAAAGTAGTCCTCCAGGTTACTGAAGAATTTTATCTTATGCGTGGGGGTTGTAGGGCAGAAGGAAAGTCCCAAGATATCACAGATTCCTCTGGTGGAGTGAGCATGTAGCTTGAAAGATTAATGATGCTGTTGGGTGAGTTGAAAGTGTCATTCTTGTTGTTCTTTGTGGTGCATAGTAGTTTAGACAGTTTGCTGTCTTTTTTATTCTTTAGGGCTGTGTTCACACAGCACTCTTATTTCGAAACAGAGGTTGTTTTGAAATAAGAAATACCCTGTTCACACGACGCACGGTTGTTTCGAAACAATGGGAACTGTTGTTTCGAAACAACGGCATTGTTTCGAAACAAGTTAAACACCATGCGGGGACGGAACAACGTTGTTTTGAAACAACTGTTTCAAAACAATGCTGTGCAAACATGTTTTGAAATAACAGTGACTTGTTTCGAAATAACTGTTGCCTGAACCTGCTATTTCGCTTTGAGCTTTTTTCCTTAATTCGAATTAACAAACTGTTAATTCGAATTAAGTTATTTTGAAATAAGGTGTTATTTCGATACAAGTTGTTTCGAAACAACTGTATCGGAATAACCCCCTGTGTGTGAACACAGCCTAGGAAAGCAAAGTGTGTGTTGTAGATGGATTTTCTGCTTTTGGTGACGTCAAACCATGTCGAAGAATGTGTGTGGGCTGGTTTTATATGAAAGATTCCAGTGCTGAGAGTTCATTTTTAATTTTCTTCTGAAGTGAGAGATCCTTCACTGGTTGCCCTGAAGGACATCTTGATTTGACATATCACTACAACTCCTCCTTTAGGATATAGATGGTAACTCATTTGTGTTATATGCTTGCTTTATTTAACTTGTAAATAACTCTGATTTCTTTTTCCTTGCTTATAAACCATTAGCTGTTCCATTACAGGATTCTCTACAGGCATTGTCTATAACACCAGATCTAGGATAACAGCCGTTCTGGGCTAAGTGACTTGATGCAACCTGAATATTTTGTGATTTTTTTTTCTTTGGGTGTAAGTCAGTGGTTGTCAAACCTTTTTTTTGTTGGGACCCAGCTCTGGACCCTTTAGCCATGATGTGACCCCCCCCCCCAACAATACAAAAGGGACGCTGCCTGAAAATTTGGCAGCAGTCACAGGAGGAAGGATGGGGTTCTCAGACACCAGGCCAAAAGAAACATAGCGCTGCTTCCATCCAGTTCAGGGGTAGCATCCACAGGAAGTTTAGAAGGATGCTGGATGTCCTGCTGCTACCTACAACCCAAGGCAGCCAGCCTCCTTTGAAGCTTCCCGCAGCTGCTTCCACCCAGGGGGTAGCAGCTGCGGGAAATTTAAGAAGATGCCAGCGTCTCTGGGTAGTCAGGTTTTAGCAGGGCAGCCACCATCCTTGTGAATTTCCCATGGCTGCTATCCCCTGGGTGGAAGCAGCTGAGGGAAATTTCAAAGGACGCCAGCTGCCCTGGGCTGCAGGTAGCAGCGGGACTGCCGGCATCCTTTTAAACTTCCCATGGCTCCCACCATTGCTTCTTTCCCCCTGCCTCACCCAGCTGTAGGGCCAATGCTGCGACCCGGTAACAACAGGTCTGTGATCCAGTACTGGGTCATGACCCATGGTTTGACGACTGCTGGTGTAAGTTACCATTATCACTAAGTCCAGCTTGTCTGGGTGCCATGGTAGACTGGAGAGTTGCAAGGGACTGTCAATTATTCCATGGAAAGACTGGTATAATGATTTAGGAGTTCACATTTGTTACTGAGCTCGTGAATTCTAATTATAAAACACACCACCAGCTTGGGGTGTCTGCATTGTTTTTGATAGTCTGCCCTGAGGTAGGTCATGAACCACTCCAGACAGCATGACAGCCTAAAGGACACATACTTGTAAGCTATGTATCATGATATACTGTAGTGTAGTGCAACTGACATTCAGACCTCATTATACTTAATCTCCCAAGATTCACCAGCTATTCTCCCCATATCCACTTGCATAGCAGACTAGTCGGCATATTTAAGAAACTCTTCACAACAAATAATCAAGAATTACAATCCAGAAAATGAACTGCATTGCAGAGAAAACATTTGTACCAAATTAGAAACAAACATAACTTCCATTGAATTGTAAATACACAGCACTTTTCCAAATGAAACCATCTGCATCTTCTTGCTGAATTAGAGTACAATTTGTCAAAGAGAGGAAAAAATTCCACCAAGATTTATGGTTCTTTTTCTTTTTACTCTGAATCCCATCAAAAATAAGTCTCAGTAATTTGATCTCTGACCCCTCCACCTTTCCTCACAGCCTACAAAATGCATATCCAATCTGCAGGCATATGCAGTGTCTCCTGTCCCCCACACTGTGGCAGGTGATCTGGGGAATCTTCTCAGAACAGCAAAAAGTGTATCATATCTCTAGTTCCTGCAAAGACACCATAAGTAAATATCAGTCTGCTCTCAGTGATCAGTTCTTTAATCTCTATTTCAATAAATATTTCAGAAAAGAGCTGAAAAGCTCATGGGATTCCTATGGATGGGTGAACAGTTCCTCTTTTGTACAGATTCAGTTTATTTGAAACCTCTTTGCAGGACCAGGAAGGCATTTGTAGTGAAATGAAGCCCCCCATATTTGTACACATCAAACTCTGCAACTACCCAGCAGGTGTACTCTTTGTCCCCATTGCACTCTGCCCAGACCACAAGGGCTGAGGCATTTTTCAGTTTCTCTGACCATTGCACTCTTTGCCAGAATGGATCATTGATTTTTGCTTTCAGGAGAAGGTATGTTACGGTAGATTGAAAGGAATGTTGTCTTACTTCACATTCATGTGTTAATCAATTATTTACATTCCAGAGTAAAGAGGCAGGGGCAATAATCACAAAGGCTATGTCTATAGCAGAGGGCTCAGTTAAGTCAACTTAACAAGGTTGACTTAAAGTTGACTTTATTAAGTTAACTTAAAGAGTCCACATTTTTTTAAGTCAACTTCATTAAGTTGACTTAAGCCAGGGTAGCCCCTTAAGTCAATTTTAAGTGGATCCCCTGCCCTTAAGTCAACTTTATTAAGTCAACTTAAGTGGCTACCCTGGCTTACGTCGACATAATAAAATTGACTTAGGCAGCCAAATTTCATTAAGTTGACTTAATAAAGTCAACTTAATGCTTAAAGTTGACTTTAAGGGCAGGGGTTATTAAGTCGACTTAAGCAAGCGCATAAGTTGACTCAATAAATGCCAAATGTGGCCATGGATTTGCTTAACTCGACTTAAGCCAGGTTAAGTCGATTTAAGCCTCCAGTGTAGACATACCCCAAACTAGTCATATCAGCCACTAAAGGGGATGGTGGAATAATTCTTTAATGTGTGATCCCTTATCAGTAGCAAGTTGCCCTCTGGCAAGTACCAAAAACTCACTGTAGAAGTATGGGATACAACCAGGACTGTGTTCTCAATGAGAAGGCATGGGCCATATAGTGCAAAATTCACCAATTTTATGGCCCAGTGCAGAAGGGACAATGTTAAAAATTTGCTATCTCATACTTGTGTCTGATTACAAGCTCTTTAATAAAGACTGTGCTTACATTGCCAAACCCATGCTTGACCAAGCCAAATTGATAGACAGGATGTCAGAATAATATGAATAAATAGCTGTAACAAAGGGTAAAATTTACAAAAAATAATCTTAGGCCCTTATGCCCACTGCCCAGATCTTCAAGGTTGCCTCATTCCTTTGATTTCAGCATTGTGAAGTTGCATTGTTTGAGTCCAAGGGCTTGTCTTCCCAGCCCAACACTTCAGAGCATGGGGGCATGAGCTGCAGCACACGCTAGACAACTTTTTGGAGAACCTAAATCAAAAGAAAATGTCTATATTAATCAAAATGAAATTAAAAACCCCATTTACTTTAGAAGTTTGCTCAGAAAGTTGAAAGAATTTCAAACAAAAACTTTTTATTGAATTTCCACAGATAAATAAAGGTGTTTTTGAACCGCTCTGCTCCCCTGAAACATGGCTTCTGTTTAAACAAGACAACAGAAAACTGGAGGCATTTCATATGCATCTCCATTGGTAACTACTAGTTAAAAGATGGCTGAGTTGTGGTAGGTGGCATTCAGAACTGACCCTAGCAGATTGAACTCAGCATGAGCCATTGCCAGCTGGCCAGTTTTAGTTATATGAAATGCTTTGGAGATAAAGTCCCTGCACACTGAATGCTGAAGATAAGACTTGAGGTTAGGCAGGGACACTGCCTGGTCATAGGCTGGCAGCAGTCATATGTTTACCTCCAATTAACTAAACTGCCCTTCTTCCATGTATATTGGCCAAACCAGACTATCCCTACTCAAAAGAATAAAAGTACATAAATGGACACAAATCAAATACAAAAAATGGTAACATCCATAAACCAATAGGAGAACACTTCAGTTTCCCTGGACACACTGTAGCAGACTTGAAAGTTGCCATACTTCAACAAAGGAACTTCAAAAACAGACTTCAGCCTCAAACTGCGGAGCTGGAACTCATAAGCAAACTTGACACAGTCCGACTGGGTCTGAACAGGGACTTGGAATGGTTGTCACGTTGCAACAAATAATTGACTCTGTTTATACATTCCCACCTTCTAATCAACTGCTGTAATGGGCCTCATCTATTTTACTGAATTGACTTTGTTAGCTTTTGCCCTTCACATTACACTGTTTCTCACCCTTGCAAGTGCATATATACCTCCATATATAACTGTAGTTTCCATTTCATGCATCTGACAAAGCAGGTTGCAGCCAATGAAAGCTTATGCTTGAAGACATTTGTGAATATTTAAGGTGCCACAGGACTTTTATTGTTTTGGCTGCACCAGATCAGTAATAATCACGTGGAGCTCTTAGGCACCTGGAATCAAGCTATACAGTGTGGTCATGGACACACGGTACTATGGACTTCCAGTGTTTAAGCATGATGGTGGTGTCTTCTCCCCCTGCAGGGCAAATCCACTAAGCCACCAGCATGGGCAGTGGGAAAGAAAGGTGAGGGTTTGCTGTGCTCCACCTAAGCACAGGAAGTAGTCAGTCCCTTATTAAATTAAAGAAGTCCTCAGATTGCTTTAGCTTACCATAGAGTCAGGACTGGGACAGAGAATCCAGAAGTCAAAAACAGCTTCCTGCTGCCTTCTCGATGATCAGCACAATTGAGTGTACTAGAGAATATGATCCATAATGTTTAAGCTCTTTAATATTAATAGAGCCTACTGTAACATGCCTGTTAATAGTAGTACCAAATTAAAAATGTATTAAATGTATGTAAGTTAATAGAATAAATCCATTAGATCTCTTCCACTAAAATTAACATTTCAGATTTGGAAAGGAAGCCTTAATGAAACACCACTAACAAGAATATTGTACAAACTAATAAGCTGCCTTCAATGCAGTTTGGTAATTTTTGGTATAGTGTGCCTTGCCCCCATGTCAGTTATGGTCAAAGCTGACAAACTTCATAGGATGGACGTGACTGAAAATTATATTTCATGGCTTGTCACCAATTAACAGAAAAATTATATTAAAGCTGTACATGCTGAATGATTGATTCTGAAAGATTATGCATGCTTTATTTGGAAGGTAAGCTTGGAACCAAAATGGATGTGTTTTGAAACTGAATTTTTAATTTGTACTTCAATTACATACTTTATTGCATTCAGGCAATAGGTTAGAGAGGTTTCTGAGTGCTCAGGGTAAAGGTTTCAGTGGGATCAGAATTTGTCTTTGTACAGATCTTTCAGAGATATGGAAATTTAGTTGTGTAACCCTTCTGCTAGGCACAATCAACAGCAACAAAGGCCAGGTTCACTAGGCCTTCCTCTTAACAGTACAAAACAGAACTCACTCAAGGTCCCACCCAGTAATCTGGGAATCTTTAACACAGTTGTTGGGTGCCATTAAGCAGAAATACTTCCTCATGTACAAGCACTGAGTCTTTGTATAATAAATGAGAACTTTCATTGCAAGGGAAAAGGAACATCGGTCTGGGAAAAAAAACATACCCATATTAAAAAATAAAATGTCATCATAAGCAAAACACTGACCCCAGAGTATATTGGGCAGTGTCATCACCTCAGTTTCTCATCTTGCAGTGTGAAATCCAGCATACATACATATCTTTAACACACCACTCACATCTCCCTCCATTGCACCACACTCACAGTTGCTGTCCTTAGCTAGCGAAGACCCAGATTGCAGAGGTGCATTCACATGAGTTCACCTCCCACCCTGGAGGTGAGGGGGCATGGCTCCTAGTAGCCTCTGTTCATTCTGCATTGCTGTCTCACAGTTCTTCACTCTGCTGACAATGTCAAGTTCTTGGTTGTCATCAGTCTCTCTGCTGCCATCTCTGTGATGCCACTTTTTGAGTTCCCCCCCAGCTTTCAATGATTTCAGCAGTTAGCGAGGGAATCTCACTGCCAGGGCAGGCTGTGTGTTCTCTGTCACTGAAATGCGGCCCCACAGCAGGTCTCAGGAGTAGCGTTTAGACCTAGTTCTCTAGCAAGCAGAGCAAAACAAAAGACTCAGTTGAAAATAATCCACTGCCTTTAAATAATGGAGAAGCAAAGGGCAAATGGCATCTAGGACCCCATCCCCAGGTAGGAACACATACCCCCCCCCCGCCCAACTCTCTCTTTTCACTGAGATTTGGCATCACAACCACCTGCTGAGTGAATGCAGTTCAGTTTTGGGTGATCCCTTCAATCAGGGCAGCTGAAGCACAATTCTGCTCCCCCTTACTCATACATTAGGAATAAAAACATCCCTGCACTCAAAACTAAATGATTTGTAACCTGACTCCAGCCAAAAGTGATCACTTGGGCAATACAGGTTTGTCTGCTGAATACCTAGACAGAGTAGATATGTTCCTGTAAATGTAGTTTGGTTCTGAAGTCTTTTCCCTCAACTTTCACTGGGAGTTAGGGGAGAGCTTATTCACACCCAGCTTACACTTTCAAATTAAGTGCCCAATTCATGAAATCGGCTAATTCAGGAAGTACACAAGCATATACATAAGTCCAACTAAATCAATGGAACTTAAGCTCATACCCTCCCTCAATAGGGATAGAGGTAAGTATGTGTTCATTTGCTCTTCTAAATTAGAGCCAAAGCATAGAGTATAGCTCCATAAGGGTTGAACACTCACCCAATATTGAACACATGTATTCCTTTTGAAAACAAACTGGTAAAAAGATTAGATTTCCTTGTTCTAACTCATGTCCATGGTCAGTGCTTAATATGCATATGGGCTATGTCTACACAAGTAACTTTTATTTCGAAAGAAAAGGCCAGGTTTAGCTTTTTCAAAAAAAGCGCTCTGATATCTCAACCTACCAATGCGCTTTTTTTGAAAATGCTAAACCTGGCTAACTTTCAAAAATAGCCTTTTTCCAGAGAGCTTTTTTGAAAAAAGCCATCTCTGGATGCAGCAATGGCTTTTTTTTTTTTTTTTGAGAAAGCCTGCCTATCTCTTCCATTGGCTTTCTTTTTTTCAAAAAAGAAAGTCCAGGGTAGACTTTCTTTTTCAGGAAAAAAAAAAAAAAGCTGTGTTTTTTTTAGCACCAAGAGCTGTCCCTAGACTCATTTCCCAATATAGCATTTTTGGAAAAAGTTATCTCGAGATAATTATTCTGAATTTATTTCAAAATATTTTTTTTGAAAAAAGTTTTTTTTTCGAAAGTGCTCTGCAATATAGATGTAGCCATAAAGAGAGCTGGGGAGTTTTTAATGTCTCTACACCCTGACCATGAAATAGGTGGGAGTCACCCTACTGCCATCTCCAGTTGGACCCTGTAGCCACACTAGCTTGAGTGCCTGAAAATAGCCTTTTCACAAGGGAATGCTCAGACAGCCTTACTGTTGCTGCCACTGGAACACGTATCGTAAAAGATTAAACAATATCCAGTTTTCCATGTTGCATGTGACTTTGGGCTCCATGCTCAGGCTGTTTTCAAAACAGAATCTGTACCCAACATACTTGTGTAAGAGGTGGCCTGAATGAATTCTCTCCAGCCTTCTACTGACAAACTAGGGGAAAGACTTCAGGAGCAGACTATTTGCATAGGCATCCCTGCTTTGCCTAAGCTGCAGAGCAGGCTGGTCTGCCCACTGAAGTGAATTTTAACTTAGAACAAGTGAAACTGAACACTTTGGCAGACCACACTGGTCAGCTGATCACATAGGCAAAGTGGTTGTGTTTCTGCAAAAACAGTCTGCTCCAGAGGACGTATTTTCCCTTTGTTCATCAATAGATGGCAGGGGAGAACTTATTCCGACCACTGCTTACAGTTGGCACAACAGAACATTTCTGTTTATACTAGCTGTTTGTGCAGCTTTTGATACTGTGAAATTAAATCCATGCCAAACATTTAAAAAACAAACCCACTCTGCAGATGACTTTCTGTTCTTATTGATGAAATGATTGATTTAAAATGAAAAAGGGAATGGGGGGAGGGGAGAATCTCCTGAAGGCTGTGAATGGCATAGTGAAAAATCCCTGCATAGTTGGTGTACAGAGGGAATACAGGCAGTGATGGGCTGACCCTGTTTTGCTATTTGCTACAGTACACACACAAGCATGTCCAGTAGATCTATAAAAAGGCATACACCAGACTCTAGACTCAAGACCACAAGCATTCATATTTTTTTATTCTCTTCACCCATCAGGCATATTGTTCTTCAGTAAGAAAACACCTGGAATTTTACAGAGAGCAAGAAAGAGAGGGCCAACCCTTGCTGCAGGTTGTGATGAAATTTTTACAAGGGTGGTACCACTGTTGGAAGATAGAGCTTATTGCACAAAGGCCTTCTGGAAGCTCCACAGAGGTAATAGAACTGCCATCAGTCGCTTTCCTCCTATTAATGGAAAGATGAATTTACCCCACTTGCAGTGAGGTATATCAAGTATATTTCATCCTGCATTATCTCTGAGGTATACTTCTAATGTTTCTCAGGAAACAGGAAACTTTATCTCACACTGAGAGACAAGACGGTTGAGGAAACTGGCTGTAATCAATAATGAAGACTCAGTCAAACCATCATATCACAAAGGGCAAGAAACCAGAACCTAGTGGTTAGTTTGCCTCAGAGCAAATGTTGACCTTTGAGCAAGTGTACTTTGCCTCTGTGCTTTTTTTCAGTCATGCAGTACTGCCATTCTCAAGCATTTAAAACTCATGAGATTGGCCCACAAAATAATGAGGCTGGCTTAAAAACTATGCGTTTAGGTGTTTCTTTTCTTTTCTTTTCTTTTCTTAAATCTCTCTTTGGTTTCTTTATGGTTTTATTTGTCTCACCGATTTTGAATCTTTAGCTTTACACTCAGTTCATGTTTTAAGCTTTCCTCTGCAGCCATGTGGACTAGAAACTTACTTTTTGAAATGAAGACTGAACATTTCGCCTAATCATATGACTTCAGGAGTTCTGGTTTCATGAAACACACCACATTTTTCAAGACTTGCAATAAAATCACTAGGGCTGGCAACACTGGGTCACAGCTCATTAGTCACTTGGACTGATATGAAGCAATACTGCTTGGAGTTAGACCTGTCACCTGGCCTCATGCTCGTGGAGGCCAGGAAACAGAGGCATGGTGTTTGGACCTTTCATTGGCCAATTTGTTCCTTGTGCATAGGCAGTCTCAGTGCAGAAGTAATACTACCCTAGCCCCAGATTTCCTTTCCCCTGGACTCCTTGGTGGGTACAGAAAGTCTCCGACAATGATACACAACTATGTTTGAGGTCCCGGATGCACCTCCTGTTTGCCACAAAGCTTCCAGCTCTGTAGAGCATCTTTATGCACAACTGCTCTTTTGGGTGAAGCATACAGGCACTTTGGACTAGAGTTGAGACTGAGATCCATTGTTTCCTGGGTCTGGCACTCAGGGAGGATGGAGGGGTTCCAGCACCATGGTGGTTACTCAAGCCCTAGGAGTATTTGCCTTAGGAGTATGTCACATGCACTGAATTTGGAATAGCACAGACAACTGCACAAGTACAGTTTAGTGTTTATAGATGTGAATGACTGCGATACTAACAATTGAATCAAGAATCTCATGATTCATTTCATAAGTGTTCCAAGGTCACTTGCAGCTTGTGGAAAACTTGGCAGTTATACTTAAAGTGGTTAGGATAAACCAGAAACTCTAGTTGGAACCAAAAAGTGATTACCAAGGATTTAACAGTCACTGCTTGTGCCTTTAGTTTCTGCAATAGTTGAGAATTCAGCAAAGACTCACGGTGACTTTGCATGTGCTGTGAGGGCGACGTACAGCTGCCTTCTCATTCAAGGTGAAGATGGAGCAATGAACGTAGTTGTATTTGACGTTCCATGCTATTTTGCATCTTATGCCTAATGTAGTCCAACACATTTTACATGTTAAAGTTGACTATTGCACATTAAGCCACCATCAGAGGGCTGTCTATGTTGACTTCTAGATATTTTTGTTCAGCCTTTACAAGTAATGTAGAGTCCATCAGTGGTCTAGATGCTTGCCTGTGAAAAATCCCCTTAGTGCAGCTCTGTAGGGATTTGTAACTCAGCCCTTTAGGCTGGGCAACAATTCTGTTCTGCAACATCTACAAAAACTATACATTTGATGACCTTGCTTAGATGACAGTGGGGGAAAAAAACCTCTTGGATTTTTTACAGTGTTAAGTGAAAATGTCCATTTGTTTAACAGATCTTTATAAAAAGGAGACTCCATTTCTGGGAACAGTAATGAAGTTGACTTCTGTGCTACATTTGTTCCCATCCTCAGCATGACAACATGCAGGGGCATCACTGGTGCTGGGTTTATGGGGCTTGAGCCCAGAGTTATGGTATACCAAGCCCTGGCTTTTTTCCTGGACCAGTAGCGCTTCTGACAACATATCTTGGGATCAAGGAATCCCTCCCGCCATCAGTGCAACAGTGCTGAATATCTCAGAAAAGAATGTCAGTTTGCTGTTATTATGGGAACAAATTCATCCCTGGTGTTAACTGGATTCACGGAATTACAGTAAGGTTGGTTTGGCTAATTTGTTGACTAATCAAGGATAATTGGAAGGCTTGTTGACCCTATGGGCTTTATAGCCAAACATCTCATGAAGCGAATGAACTTTGAATCCCAAGCATGATCAAACTGACTGATAAATTATGCTTTTTAGATGACTTTAAAGAGTTCTTGTCACCAAATACTCTAATCATCTGTTCTTGACATCTTGTACTGGTGATCAGATAGCAGAAATTAATCTGGGCAGTGGCTGATTTACTTCTTAATTTGCCATCTTTCAGCAGAATTCCCACTGTTGTGGAGACACTGAATAGTATATTACAAAGCAGAGTTTCTTATTCTTTTGTACTGATAGTGGATAATGCCTCGTGCTGAATAAAAAGTGGTAACCAAGGCTAATTCCTCTGATGCTCAATTGATCACTTTCCACTCTCAAAAGCTCTCTTGGTTTTTTCCTCCCCACACCCTTTAGACAATTCTCAGACTACTTGACATGACTATGATGCATATCCTAAATAGCAATCTTCAATGCAAAATGCTTACACTGGTGTTGTCTGAAAGTCTGATTACTATATTCAGTGTCTGCCGCATAAATAGCTTCTCTGGAATCATGAAATAGATTTCACAGGTGATAATTAGACCTGGTTGGAAAATACACGTTGGAGGCTTGTTTTTATGATTTTAAGCAATTTCATTTAGAAGGCTTTCCAGCTAATTTGAATGATATTTTTTCCTTTAGCCATATCTGTCTTTCATCTATTTTAAGACTCCTTCCCCCTTGCCCGCTCTAGTTACTCTTGCTTTACCTTTTCTCTCCCTTCTTGCCTCCTGTGCAATGGAATAACTGATGTTAGTAAGCAAGTTTCTACACCTGTTTTGTTAATCTTTGGGGATGGCGGGCAGGCCTACTACTCCGCATGGGCACAGCTGCAGCCGGGCTGCTGTAGTACATAAATGAAGGCAAGTCTACGCTGATGGGAGAGCTTCTCCTATTGGTGTAGTTAATCCAGCTCCTTGAGAGTCTCTCATTGACATAGTTTTGTTTACACAGGGGCGTTAGGGCTGGATAACATAGTTATGTAGATATAGGTCTGTAGTGTAGACCTACCTCTTCTCCAGTTGGCTATGGAGATCCTGAGTGGGGCCCTACTACATGGCCTGTGCCCCACCACCTTCAACTCAAACAGCTGTATGAGTATCAAAACTGTTTTCTCAAGCAGCCAAACTGTCCCTGGCTGCTCCGCATTAACAGTGGGTAATGTTTAGGTTTCCCAGGTTTGGATTAAGTCTAAATAAAATCTTACAATATTTAAAAACCATGATCAATTCTATTTGTGCATATCTGTACATGTAGGTTACCCAGACTTTACATCACATTCTGATATGCTGCATTCAGTTACATTCCCTGTGCCTGATTCATTGGTGCCAGATGGACATTTCATGTTCTCTTTACCAATGTAAAGTGGATGTAAATCAATGTTATTCCCCCTTGAGAATATTCCCCACACAGAAGGCTGTTCCCAGTAGGCACAGACTCTGGCTCTACTTGACTCATGGCCTCCTGAAAGAGCCTCCCCCCACTCGTATAAATATATGTAAAACAAAATGGAAAGCAGTTAAAAGGTCAAAGACCATGATGTGTCCTCTGAAATGACTAAACTTGTTTTATCCTATGCCATATACTAGTTCACATTTCAATATTTTGCACAGAATAAAGTGAGTCTGCAACTCCAAGCCCTGCAATCCAGTTTATTCTACTACATCCAGACATGTAAATGAAAGTTGGCACAACAGTAGAGGCAGGATTCTTCATCTTCCACAGCAAAGAGGACAACCATGGGTATCTGGGGGAGGGGGAGGGGGAAGATTTCTTGTTAGAAAACACAACATTTCAGAGTAATATGTTAATGATTTAATAATTCCCAGGAATTTAAATTTATATTTTTCAACCTCTTTTTTTTTTTACCTTTTAACGGTTTGAGGGTGAGAAATATATAAAAATTACCCTCTCACCCCATGGGTGTTACATGTCTTCCTCAACCTCAGGTCATCTACCAGAGGCCTGGGAGTCTGAGGGTTCTGCGCAGTATCTTAGCTGTTCCTAGCACTGCACTCTTCTGGACAGAGAGCTTTGATGTTGTTCCTGGGATCTGTTGGAGCCACTCTCCCAGCTTTGGAGTCACAGCCCCGAGTGCTCCTACCACCACTGGGACCACTTTGGCCTTCACTTTCCACATCCTCTCTAGTTCCTCTTTCGGGCCCTGGTACTTCTCCAGTTTCTCATACTCCTTCTTCCTGATGTTGCTGTTACTTGGCACTGCTACATCTATCACCACCGCTGACTTCTGGTCCTTGTCTATTACCATGATGTCTGGTTGATTGGCCAGTACCTGCGTGTCCGTCTGGATCTGGAAGTCCCACAGAATCTTAGCCCTGTTATTCTCCACGACTTTCTGTGGAATCTCCCATCTGGTCTTGGGAGGTTCTAGCCCATACACTGTGCAGATGTTCCTGTACACAATGCCAGCTAC
>ML681989.1:30854756-30869073 GCA_007922195.1 Podocnemis expansa | reverse complement strand
CAGCGGTGGTGATAGATGTAGCAGTGCCAAGTGACAGCAACATCAAGAAGAAGAAGTATGAGAAGCTGGAGAAGTACCAGGGCCTGAAAGAGGAACTAGAACGGATGTGGAAAGTAAAGGCCAAAGTGGTCCCGGTGGTGGTAGGAGCACTCGGGGCTGTGACTCCTAAGCTGGGAGAGTGGCTCCAACAGATCCCAGGAACAACATCAGAGCTCTCTGTCCAGAAGAGTGCAGTGCTAGGAACAGCTTAGATACTGCGCAGAACCCTCAAACTCCCAGGCCTCTGGTAGAGGACCCGAGGTTGAGGATGACACATACCACCCATAGGGGGTGAGAGAGGAATTTTTTACTGTATTCATAGATTTCAAGGCCAGAAGGGACCATCATGATTATCTAGTCTGATCCATTGACTAACAGAGGCCATAAAACTTGCCCAAAATAATTTCCAGAGCATATCTTTTAGCATATCTTTTTAATAACTTGCATATCTCCCTTCGACTTCCTAACATCCATTTACATTGGCAGTTCCACTGTGCTGAGTCAAAGCAAAATACCCTCCCATTGACTCAGTGCTACTCCACTTGAGAGGATGGACTTCAGCAATCAACTTCTTAATTGAGCAGGTCTTCAGAGACCACTCAATAAAACTGGGAAGTTTGCTGCAGTCGATATAACATGTTCCTTCTCTTTGTTAAATTACAGCTAGTCCTCACTTAGTGACCTACTCGTTTAGTGACCCCTCAGAGTTATGACCGGCTCTCTGATGAGTTGGTATTATGGCGATGTACGAGAACTCGCATCAACTCTCTCAGATTACCTATATTTACAGTACACTATGCAAACTAAGTTCAGTACATTAGAGCTTAAAACATTTAAAATATATATTAAAAATGTTATAAATGATGCAAAGGTGACATTAAAACTATCTACCGATGGTTGAAAAACCCACTACCAGTAAAGTACATTATGCCTGAAATACCGGTAAGGGCTGCTCCTCGTTTAGTGACCAATTCATTTATCAACCGGGTTTCAGGAACGGAACCCGGTCACTAAGTGAGGACTACCTGTATATAGATTGAGCTCCTTGAGTCTATCACTGTATGGTGTTTCTAAACCCACCTGTGACTTTTCTCTGAACCCTCTCCAGTTTATCAACATTGTTCTTGAATTGTGAGCACAAGAACTGGACACAGTATTCCAGAAGAAGACACATCAGTTGCAAATACAGAGGTATTATAATGGTAGGATATTGCCTCCTACAAGCATTTTTTTTTTTTTAAACTGGCTGCTGCATGCTATTGCCATACCTTCTGAAAGACTGAGAATATCTGAATATTTGAGGAAAAGATTCTGCCTATTTGAACTCTAAGATCACTTTCTTAATGCATTTCAAGTCTTTCACATTTACACATAATTGCTTAGTTTATAAAAGTTTTCACTCACATGATGCAAAGGTCAAACTCAGACTGCTGTTTAACTCATGTCATTGACGTTCCTCTTGCACAAATGATATTGCTTTGTGTACCCACAATCCATACTCCTGCTGCAAATATAAAATCAGAAGCTTACCATTTTTTATTTGTCACAAAAACAGCTAGTAAATGAATATAATTTTTCTCTTTATTGAAGGGAATAATGATTTGCATTGTATTGATTTGCTATTTAATGTGCTCCTGCTTTCATACAAATGTAAACCACTTTGGGGAAGACAGCTGTTTGGAGGAATTTGTAAGAATGGAATTTTATATTTGAGCAGTACTGGATTAATCTAGCAGCATCTCTCCATGGTAAATGAATCACCTTTTCATGGATTCCCACTGGAAATCCAGTGCATAGTAAAATCATCTTACAGAATAAATGCTTTCCCCCCGAATGAGACTATTTTTTATTAGAAACCAGCGGTTTTGTGTGTCAAAGAGAAACTGCAGAATTAGAATTCATATACAGATTTGACACCTTGAGCTCAGGGCTGAACAGATACTATGGGTTCTTTTCCTATTACAACAGGTAATTTCTGCCCAATTTCCTCCTAATTTCTGTATTCCAGTGTTTGAATCCAAACTACTACTTTGGTTTACTGTAACAGTTTGACGTGATCCTGTGACTTACACTCCCTTATATTTATTTGCTCCCATTCTGTAAGGTCCCCATCATCAAAATGGGACTCTCTTCCATGAAAGCTCATGTGATAAATAAATTTGTTAGTCTTTAGAAGTTCCATCAGATACCTTGTTTGTTTTCATGGAGAGGAAGGTATTGACAAAAACCAGATCATTAGCAAAGGTGCTAGATCTCGATCAAGCTGAGAGGTCTAATCACTGCCCTTTTTTAGCAATGCAAAATTACTTAACCTTTTCAATCCTCAGAATCCTTCTCAAACAACAAAGCACATTTATACTTTGGTGTGTGTGTGTCAGTTAGCTATTTACTGACAATGCTGCTATATTGAAATGAAGACTATAGTCATACATATATGATCCTCATCACCATAGACCTCACAGTTCTTAATGGATTTTATTCTCTCAACACTCCTGTAAAGTAGTAGGGAGGTACTATTATTATCAGTTGGACTGAGACACAGAGTAGATTAAATGACTTGCCCAGTGTGACTCAGGGATTCTACAGCTAAGTCAGGAATTGAACTGAGAGCACCCAAGTGTAGAGTGGTCATCCTGTCTTTGGGAGACAAAACAATGACTTTTGGGAAACATAATGTGAAACAAAAAATTATTTTGTCTTTTCTTCATGAAGAAACCTTTTGAAGGGCATAGGCCTGTTCATGAAAACATGGATCCTGGTTATGACTAAAAACTAGCAGCGTTGTTAAAGACTGAATCCTTGGGCAAAAACCCTCTTTATTGAACAGGAAAGGTGGCCATTAATATGGGTCAGGCTAAAGTTGTGATTTATGTTTTATTTTATTTAATAATCTGTTGTTTTTATTACTTTTGTTCACTATTTTTTAAATCCTAACCTGTGCAATTAAAATTTTGTTTCTTTTCACTATAAATAAGTTATAGTTCTGGGTTCTTATATTGGAGCTGATAACTTGACTCAGAGAAGCGTGTGTGTGTGTGTGTTTTGCCCCTTTGGGAACAGTTTACTTAAGGGGTTGGCAACCTTTGCTTATACTCTTGCCGGTCCTTCCTTCCCAACCCTTAGCTGTTGCCAGGGAGCACCCTCCATAACAGAAAGGTGGGGGTTGCCTGATTATTTGGCTGCAGTCACAGTTGGAGTTATGGAGGGGAGGGGGGTTGCTTCCCAGGCATGCTGTTGAAAGGAGCTGCTTTGCTGAAAGAAGCAGTCAGGAGTGGCTCCTCTCAGCAGTGTGGTTTGCCCTGGCATGCTGCGGAAAGAAGCTGTCCAAAGCCAGCCTGGACATGGTGGGAATCCCCCAGATGCCATTCATCACTGAAAGAAGCTGCCTGGAATGGCTTCTGGAGAAAGGCCCAGCAATTTTGTTGGTACCACAGAGGTGTTGTGTGCCTCTCTGAATGGACTCTTACGCTGATGTCAGCACACATACTAGGGGTTGCCTACCATGAGCATTGCTGGACCCAAGAAAGAGTCCTCAACCCCCAGCCCCACCTGGGGCCCTCAATTGACTCCAGGGGCCTAATCTGGCACCAGGGCCCAATCTGGGTCTGAGTCCTGATCTGGCCCCTGTCACTGCTGGCAAGTGGCCCGAATCCAGATCTAGCCCCTGCTGCTCCCAGAAGCAGCTCAGAGTCAGATTTGGCTCTTTCTCCTGTGCTGCCGGCCAGGCATGGCAGGCAGCCCCAGCCAGATCCAGCTTCTGCCGCTGCTGGTCAGCAGCAGGCAGCCAGAGCTGGATCCGGGACATAGACAGGGGAATTTGGGGCCTGTGGCCTGTGGGCCCAGTGCCAGCGATGCCATGTTGCCTACCCCTGGTTTACTTAGTAAGTACTATGAATGTCAAGTGACAGGAGATGGCTGTTATGGTGGGTGCTTCCGAGGGATTTGCAACATTGGCACACCAAGTGTTAACATGCAAGGCAAAAAGGTTGCCGGTAGAGCCCTGAGGAGATTGTTTAGGTGGTTAACAGACTGCGTGGCACTGAGCTGACACGTAGTTTAGTGCCAGCAAGCCGGGCCCCACCCCTGGCCCACAGGCCCCACCCACCTGGCCAGGGACAGGGCTGGAAGCTGCCGCGCCACCACAGGGGGCTAGGCCCCGCATCCCTGGCTGGGGACAGGGCCAGAAGTGGTCGCGGGCGGCTGGGTCCACATCCTCATCTGGGGACAGGGCCGCTGCCGCCGCAGGTGGCTGGGTCCCAGATTTCCCGCTGCGGGTGGCCAGGCCCCGGATCCTGTGGCTGCAGGCAGCTGGGCCCAGGATCTCGAGCCCAATTTGGCCAGAGACCGGGAGAGGGGTGGCTCCGCCAGATCTGGGGCACCAGCCCTGGGATTTGGGGCATGTGCCCAGCGCCAGTGATGCCCCTGCCAGCAAATCTTTCTCTTGCTGAGGCAGAGGGGATAATACAGTGACTCACAGCCCTGGGTACACTGAGAAATTGCCCCAATATGTAAAGGCTTTGGAATGTATTAGATTCAGCTCCTGCTGCTACTGGCTGGCATCAGAGAGTCTGGGCATAGAATCATAGACTCATAGGGTTGGAAGGGGCCTCATGAGGTCATCTAGTCCAACCCCCTGCCAGAGGCAGGACCACTCCCACTAAACCATCCCAGTCATGGTTTTGTCCAGGTAAGCCTTAAACACCTCCAAAGATGGAGATTCCACCACCTCCCTAGGCAGCTCATACCAATGCTTCCCCAATCGCTTAGTAAAAAAGTTTTTTCTCATCAGCCTCGACCTCCCTAACTGTAACTTGAGACCATTGCTCCTCGTTCTGTCCTCCATTACTACCGAGAATAGTCGAGCTCCCTCCTCCTTGGAGCATCCCTTCAAGTAGTTGAAGGTTGCTATCAAATCCCCCCTCAATCTTCTCTTCTGCAGACTAATGCTTTCAGTCTTTCCTCATAGGGCTTGTGCTCCAGGCCTTTAATCATTTTGGTTGCCCTCCGCTGAACTCTCTCTAGCATGTCCCTGTCCTTTTTGTAGTGGGGAGCCCAAAACTGAACACAGTATTCTAGATGTGGCCTCACCAGTGCAGAATAGAGGGGAATGATCACATCCCTTGATCTCCTGGTAACACTTCTTTTGATGCAGCCCAGTATGCCATTGGCGTTTTTGGCAGCAACAGCACACTGCTGACTCATATCTAGCTTCCCATCCACCATGACCCCCAGGTCCTTTTCTACAGTGCTGCTACTTAGCTGAATATTCCCCAGCCTGTAGCAGTGCATGGGGTTTTTCCGTCCCAAGTGCAGGATTTTACACTTGTCTTTATTGAAGTTCATAAGATTTCTATTGGCCCACTGTTCCAATTTATCTAGGTCTCCCTGAATCCTGTCCTTGCCCTCCAATGTGTCTACTGTTCCCCCCAGCTTGGTGTCATCTGCAAATTTACTGAGAGTGCAGTCTATTCCATCACCCAGATCATTGATGAAAATGTTGAACAGAACCAGCCCCAGGACCAACCCCTGGGGCACACCACTCGTTACTGGTTGCCAGCTAGACATGGATCCATTGATTCCTACACACTGAAACCGTTGATCTAGCCAGTTTTCTATCCACCTTATAGTCCACCTATCCAACCCATACTTCCTTAATTTGCCAATGAGAATGCTGTGGGAAACTGTATCAAAAGCCTTACTAAAATCAAGGTATATCACATCAGCAGTTCTTTCTGCATCCAGAAAACCAGTCATCTGATCATAGAAGGAAATGAGATTGGTCAGGCATGATTTACCCTTGGTGAATCCATGCTGACTGTTCCTGATCACTTTATTTTCCTTCAAGTGTTTTAGGATGGATTCTTTGAGAACCTGCTCCATAATTTTTCCAGGGATTGAGGTGAGGCTGACAGGTCTGTAATTCCCTGGATCCTCCTTTTTCCCTTTCTTGAAAATAGGTACTATATTTGCTTTTTTCCAGTCCTCTGGCACCTCCCCCATTCTCCATGAATTTTGAAAGATACTGGCCAGCAGTGCTGCTATCTCATTGGTCAATTCCCTTAGCACCCTTGGATGCAGTTCATCCGGCCCCATGGACTTGTGCACAACCAGCTTCTTTAAGCAGTCCCTAACCTGACCTTTTGTCACTAAGGGCCTCTTTTCTTCTCTCCAATCTGCCATGCCCATGGTAGTGGGCTGGGAGCTGACCCTGCCTGTGAAAACTGAAGCAAAAAAAGCATGGAGCACTTCAGCTTTTCTCTCATGCTCTGTCATGAGGATGCCTGCCTCATTCAGTAAGGGACCTGCACCGTCCCTGATCCTCTTCTTGTTATTAACATACTTGTGGAACCCCTTCCTGTTATCCTTTACATCTCTCGCTAGCCACAACTCCATTTGTCCTTTGGCCTTTTTGATTTTATCCCTGCAGGCCCTAGCAATATCTTTATATGCCTCCTTAGTCATCTGACCAAGCTTCCACTTCCCGTAAGTTTCCTTTTTATGTTTAAGCTTGGAGTAGAGTTGTCTGCTAAGCCATTCTGGGTGCCTTACATGTTTGCTGTTCTTTCTCCTAATTGGAATGGCAACCTCCTGTGCCCTTAGCAGGGTTTTTTTAAAATATAACCAACTCTCTTGGACTCCTTTCCCCTTCAGATTAGCTTCCCAAGGGATCCTGCCCATCAGTTCCCTGAGGGAGCCAAAATCTGTTTTTTTGAAGTCCAGGGTTTGTGCTTTGCTTCTTTCCTTCCTTCCTTTAATCAGCATCCTGAACTCAACCATGTCATGGTCACTATTTCCTAGTTTGCCATTTACTTCTACCTCCCTGATCAATTCTTCCCTGTTTGTGAGCAGCAGGTTGAGAGGTGCAAGGCCCCTAGTTGGTTCCTCCAGCATTTGTACCAGAAAGTTGTCCCCAACATTCTCTAAAAACTTCCTGGATTGCCCATGCACTGCTGTATTGGCCTCCCAGCAGATGTCCGGGTAATTGAAGGCCCCTATGAGCACCAGAGCCTGTGATCTAGAAGCTTCCGCTAATTGTCCATAGAACACCTCATCCACCTCCTGCTTCTGGTCTGGTGGTCTATAGCAGACACCCACCATAACAGCCCCCTTGTTGCTTTCCCCTCTCAATGTAACCCACAGACTTTCTACTGGGACGCTTCCACTTCCATAATGGAGCTCTGAGCAGTCATAGAGCTCTTTTACATATAGTGCTACTCCCCCCCCCTCCCTTCTTCCCTGCCTGTCCTTCCTGAACAGTTTATACCCATCCATGGCAGAGCTCCAGTCATGGAAACTATCCCACCACGTCTCTGTTATTCCAATGATATCATACTTCCTTGTCTGCGCTAGTACTACCAGTTCCTCCTGGTTATTTCCCAGGCTCCTCGCATTAATGTATAGGCACCTAAAATACCAGGCCAATTTCCCTACTTTGTCATTTTGATTTGCAATGCTATTACATATACCTCCTTGCATTTTTTCTTGGAGTTGTCCTTCCCCAGTCTCCTCACGTATTGGGGCTTCAGTAGAACATTTAAGACAACTATTTGATTCCGCCCCATGTTCCAACTACCGTCTCTTTTATTCCTGGTGATACACTCCCAGCACCCCCGAAGTTCCATCCCTTCCCCCAGATCTCCCACATTGTCACTTACCTGTGGGCTTTGGTCTCCTTCCCCCTTTTAACCTAGTTTAAAGCCCTCCTCACTAGGTCAGCCAGTCTGTGCCCAAATATGCTCTTCCCCTTCCTGGACAGATGAAGGCCATCCCTGCCTATCAATCCTCCTTTCTGAAACAGTACGCCATGGTCAAGGAAGCCAAATCCCTCTTGACCACACCATTTGCACAGCCAGGCATTCACCTTTAGGATGCATTCATCTCTCCTCAGGCCTCTAGCCTTGACTGGAAGGATCGAGGAGAACACCACCTGTGCTCCAAACTCCTTCACCCACGCTCCCTGAGCCCTGTAGTCACATTTGAGCTGCCAAGGATCACCTCTCGCAGTATCATTCCAGCCTCAGCTGCTGCCTGATGAACAGTGGCAAACAGGCCGGTCTCAGATCTGGCTCCTGGAATTTGCTGCTGGCCAGCAGGCAGTGGCTGGAGCTGGATGGGACCTGCTCAAGCCACCTGCCACTGGCCAGCTCAGATAGGACTCCTTCCACTGCTGGTCACCCTGGCGGGTCCAGTCTGGCTTCAGCTGCAGCCTGCCAGTCAGCAGCAAACAGCAGGAGCTGGATCCGAGCCCAGGCTGTGTGCTGCTGGCTGGCAGGCAGTTGCTGGAGCCAGGTCAGACATGCTGGGGCCACCAGCCACTGGCTGGCAGAAGTAGGAGCCAGATCCAAGCCAGCCAGCAACAGGTGGCCCAGGCTCAGATCCAGCTCCTGCCACTGCTGGCCCCAGTGGGCCTGATCTGGCCTCAGCCTCTGTTGGGGCTGGGTCGGAGAGGTGGGGGTACTGCCAACCCTTGGGCCCTATGGCAGCAATGCCACTGCTTACATCATCGAAGGGCGTGAATAATCCACGTCCCTGAGTGATGTAAATTACAGCAACCCAAGCACTAGTATAGACAGTGCTATATTGGTGGGAGAGCTTCTGTAGCTGGCAGAGCTAATTCCTGTCATCATTGGCTTAGAGTGTTGTTAGTACCCTCCCAAGCCCTTTCAGTTCTTGCTTCTCTGACAAGAGCAGAAAACCAGAGTCCAACAGCAAGGAATACAATAAGTTTATTGGGTGCTTTTCCACACAAGCATCCATTAAGACCCCATAGTCCTTTACACAAATACCATATATCATCGCGTATAAACCGAAAATTTTGTGCCTGAAAATTGGCTTCAAAACAGGCTCTCAGCTTATACTCAAGGGAATATGGTAGACAGCCCCTCCCAGGAGTTTCCCAGACCATGTGTTAAGCTGGAGCCCTAGTGTTGCCGGACAGCCATCTTGGGCAGTTGGCCGGGGCTGGAGCTGGAGTGAGGAGGGGACCCCGGCGTCTGGAGCAGCCACATAAAGGGGTCGGGGGGGGGGGTTCAGCCTGGATAGTAAGGGGGGGATTCAGGGAGGCCAGGGAAGGCGCGGCAGGGCTTGGGCATTGGGGAGGGTGGGGAGTCTGGGAAAGCGGCAGGAGGACCCAGGGTTTTTGGGGAGCCCAGGGAAGCAGCAACAGGGACTGGGGATGGGGGGGTGCCTGGCAGGCTGGGAAGAGCGGCAGCAGGAGTTGGGGGAAAGAGTGTTGGGGAACAGGGGAGCAACAGCACAGAACTGAGAAGGGAGTAGGGGGGCAGCAGTGAAGAGCCAGGGGGCAGCAGGAAGAGCAGTGGGGCACCAGTGGGGAAGGGGCAGAGAAGGGGGGCAGCAGTGAGGAACCAGGGGGCAGCAGTGGGGAAGGGGCAGAGCAGGGGGGCAGCAGGTAGCAGTGAGGGAAGGGTAGAGTAGGGGGTGGCAGTGAGGAGGGGGCAGTAGGAGGAGCAGAGAGCAGCAGTGAGAAAGGGGCAGATCAGGGGGCAGCAGGAGGAGCAGGGGGCAACAGCAGGAAACTGAGAAGTGAGCAGGGGGCAGCAGTGAGGAAAGGGCAGAGCAGGGGGAAGCAGGGGTGATGGCAGTGAGGAAAGGGCAGAGCAGGTGGGAGCAAGGGGGCAACAGTGAGGAAAGGGCACAGCAAGGGGCAACAGTGAGGTAAATGAGAAGTGAGCAGGGGGCAGCAGTGGGAGGGCAGCAGGGGTAACAGCAGTGAGGAAAGGGCAGAGCAGGTGGGAGCAGGGGGGCAACAGTGAGGAAAGGGTGGCGCAGGGGGCAGCAGCGGGAAACTGAGAAGTGAGCAGGGGTGTAGCAGTGAGGAAAGGGCAGAGCAGGGGGCAGCAGGGGTGAGGAAAGGGCAGAGCAGGTGGGAGCAAGGGGGCAACAGTGAGGAAAGGGCACAGCAAGGGGCCAAACAAAACCTCTGTATTCATAGGACAAACGAGGATTAATAGGATACAAAGTTTTGTAATGAGTCATAAAACCAGCATCTTTACTGAGTTCATGATTTGTAATGTCTGGTAGAGTTATGAATTTAAGTTCAGAGGCCTGTGTTTTTAGGGTGTTGTGCTGGTCTCCTTTGAGGATGAGGATTGAGAGGTCAGATATAGTAAGATAGTTGGAAAAAGTGGTTGCCCACAGGTGCCATAGTACTTTTGTCTTTTATTGGTTTCCATGTGAGTTCATCTGAAAGCATAGTGATTGTCTGGTTTCATCCACATAGCTGTAGTGGAGGCATTTGATGCACTGGATGAGGTACAGCACAGGCTGTGATAGACATGGGTAGGATCCCTGCATCATGAAAGGTGTAATTTGGGGTGGTGTTGGTCACTGTTGGAGTGGAGCTGTGTCTTCAGGGTTTGCACCTTTTGTTCGGGTCCTGTTTTGGGTTGTTATGTCTGGGTCTGTGGGGAACTAACTTTTGAAGATGAGTTTAGCAAGGTTGGAAGGTTGATTTGAAGCCAAAAAAAGATCTTAAGGCTATATAGGTTGTAATTGTCTCATGATGCCCCATATGGGTTCCAATGTGGAGTGGCAGGTGAAAAGCAGGGCAATACCAGGAAAGTTGACCGTCATGGAATGAGCTACATTTGGTCAGGGAGAGATAATTTAGTGATGGCTGAAGAAAGAAATATAGAGAAAGCCTCTAATAGGCCACATTCTTCTTTCACTGGCATAGATTATGCCACAGAAGCTTCTGTCAAAGAAGCAGGTAGGAGTTTTTCTTTAAACTGTTTTTTTTTTCCTGTAGCCATTTCTTTAAATCACATTTAAGTCAAGCCCATTGTTGTCAGCTACTAAAAAAGGTCTTTTGCATTTTTCATTTCTATGGTGAAATCCTGGCTTCACTAAAGTCAAATAAGAGTTCTCAAATAAGAGACTTGAATCGAGCCAGGATTTCACCCTCTGATTCTATGCTAGTGAAGTCCTGGAGGATAAAGTAATTTTTCAGTCTGCTGTAGTGTGTCATTGCCAATGAATTTAATTTTGATTTTAAAAGCTCACTTTGGTCTGAGAGGAAACAGAAGGTAACTCTTAAGCTAGCTCACTCTTGGGTCTGTGTAAAAATGATCATGTTTACTGATTTATGGTAAGTCAAGTTTGGAATCTATCATTAGACAAAACACTGGATCCAGCTGAGAACTTGGATCACAGTTCCACCACTAAAAAACAGCACTTTTTTAATCCAGTTACACAAAAAATGATCAAATAGTGAAAACTTATGTCTTAATAAATTTGTTAGTCTTTTTAAGTGTCACAAGACTCCTTATTTGTTTTGCTGAAATAGACTAACATGGGTTATATTGGAAGTTGTTATATGAATTGGTAAATATTGGGGTTAATGGGATGTCTACTGAACCCTTCTTTCTATTTGCAGATCTGTAGCCAAATGACTCCTGGGGCATTATTCAATTATAGGTCTTTACATTATTTATTCTGAGTGAAAAGGAAACGGCATTAATGGTGTTTACAAATTCTCAGGAGCCTCATGCTCCATGCATCTTTATACCTATCAAGAAATACAGTGTGGACATATTTACACTACAGCTTATGTTAGCATAATTTATATTACTTAGGGGTGTGACTAAATCACCTCACTGAGTGACATAAATTACACCAACATAATCATTGGTGCAGACAATGCTATGTCAGTCAGAGAGCTTCTGCTGACCTAAGTCCTGCTACTTGTAGGGGCTGAAGTAATAAAGCCTTGGATGCATCTGTTGACACAAATAGGGTTCAGCTAGGAATCAAAATTAGACTTGGAAAAAAACTAGGAAATAGGAGAATAGAACAAGCTTGCACTGCCAGAGGATGGAGTAGATAATTTATTAGGCCCTTTTTAATCTCTATGATTTTATTTTGTGAACCCATAATTCTTATAATTTAAAAACTTCATTAAAAGCATATTTAAACCACATGAATAGAGTTAACAAAACAGCTGGTCAATTTGGTTATAACTGTCTATTTTTATGAACATGGAAAAGGACCAACAACCCCATCTCTTTTTGGTAAATTGAATTTCATACATTTTCATCAGATGCGTTAATTACAATTTCTACTGTGCCAGAGTGAAATGCTATTCAATTAAGTAATTAGATTTTGATTTATGACCACATCTCTTGAGCTCTCCAGGTGTTTGGAGACAACGAAATGCATGAGTCCCAACAAAAGGAGGGGAGAAGGGAATTGAATGTCAGAGGATAAAGTCTGCCAACTGAAATGTAGTGTTCCTTGCTGACCAAGTAGCCCAGAATCAGAAACATTCACATTTACTGTTCAGTGAAGGGCAGTGGTTTTCAACTGTTTTGTGGGTCACAACACGCTTGGCATCTTGCAGAACCCTGTGGGACACACCAGCCCACCCCACTCCTGACTCTCCATAACATGCTTGCCCCTGTGTGGTGACACAGTAATGTGTCCTGATACAGAGGTGGAGAACCATAGATGTAGGGAAATTGGAAAGGAAAAGACAAAAGGGCAAAGTTAATATTTAATGAAGTCAACTGTAATCCTTCTGACTTTAATGGATAATGGGTCAAACCCAAAATGAGGGAGGAAAGAAGAGTCAAAAGCCCCAAACCATCCATGCTGCAGTCACCTTCATACAAGAAGGCTGGACACCTAAATGTGGACAGGAAGGGAAAGGTAGATAAATAGTGTAAAAAGTGCACTGTCCATTTTCATAGTTAGTTTTCACATCTGGATTAAAAACAAGCACTTACTGCTGCTTTGTATTTGGAGGGAGAATAAAAGGATGAAGAAGGGTGGGGCACTAAGATATAGAGCTCTGCAACATGAGTCAAAAGGACTTGGCTTTAAGTCCTGGGTCCAGGCAAGGCGAGAAAACAAATGGAGCCTTTTGTACACATGTTGGGTGGGAACTCCTGCTCCTGCTGCTGGATCCAGCTTTTTGGTGGCTGTCTGCCCCACTCCTGTGAGCAACTGCCTCCTCACCAAGTGGCAACCGAGTGTGCCATAGAGGTGTGGCACCTCTCAGTCTGCAGCACACATGCTTTGCAGCTGCTTAATAGCAGGAATAGGGTACACAGCCACTGGACATGCAACTGCACTGAGTCCATCGGCTGGTGGCACTAGCAGCAACAGCAATGAAGGAAGAGATCAGGTTGGAAAATGACTTGACCCTCTCGGGCTGGGGTTGGGTAGGTTCAGGTTTAAAAATTAGTGCCGGGCAGACTTCTGTTGAGATTGTTTGTCCGTCAGAAGCCAAATGGAGGGAAAAGATAAAGGAAACTAGTGAAAGATGAGGACATCATCCACCAACTCCACACAAAGCCCTCAGGTTTCCTTCTGTTTAAAGGACAAAGGAGTTGAATTCTATATGCTGTCAAAATACAGAGTGAATAGAACTAGTACCAAAGGAAATCTAGACTCGCCATTCAATAGCCACAAGGAGCATAACCCAAATCATCTCTATGCTTAGAACAGTGTATCTTGTAATAAAGCAACAAGCAGTGGATGTTTTAAATACCTGTGATGTTGCTGCTTTCCACAAAGGCTAACAAATTATCTTTAGAACTTCTTGTGACCTGTGCAAGATTTGGACGTTGGCTCAGTAACTTTGGAATGTGAGTGTAATTATTTGAAAAGGAGTTTAGGGCAACAATGCTTATTCCTTTTTCATATTTAAGTAGATTATTTGATGATCCTGAAATCTACATTAGTCTTTAAATGTAGAGCTTGTGGAAAAGAAGCTTGCCAGTATCCTCTTAACAACAGCTTAGTTACAACAAATGTTAAAGATAATTCTTATCTGGGCTGAAGAAGCAGAAAATAAAGCAGTAGGGGTATATAGGCTTAGTACATGGCTTAGCCATTCTTCTCTTCAAGGAAAACTAGCTATTGTAACTGTCTAAGGATTCCTTATAGCACTTTGAGGACATCCTCACTGGGTATTGGGTAATCCTCAAAATGACAACTGGAAATTCTTAAGTGATCAATCTAATCAATAGATTACGCTACTCTATCTCCTGCAGGGTTCAACCCTAGGGCTCAACTCCGCAGTCTCTTGGCCTACAGGGGGCTTCTCTGGACTTGCATCCAGATGTTGCACATGCTGCTTTCCTTGTAGCAGTACTTGGGCTGAAAGCCCTACCTCAGTGTCCCACTAGCTTGTATTTAGCTGTAACAACTCTTGCCAGCAAAAGCATCCTTTCTTGTTGGGTTCTCTGCTCCTGCTTCAGATGTCAGACTGTGTGATGAAGTCCATGGGACTTAAAACAGAGGCTTAAAGTTTTAT
>ML681989.1:30679374-30854356 GCA_007922195.1 Podocnemis expansa | reverse complement strand
TATATGCTTATGTGCACTGTTGAATCAAGGCTTGCAGGCAGTCTACACTTAGAAGATTGAATTGGCACAGTTGCGTTACAGGAAATCTAGACGTACCAGACACTGTGTCCATTCCAGTCAGCATAATTAAGTCAGTATAAGTATATTGCTCAAGGGTGTTTGGATTTTTCACACCCCCTCATGAGAAACATAGTTATATAAGTCTGTAGTGTAACCCTTCCTTAAAATTTTAAACAGTTCTGGTAATTATTGCTTAGTGTGGTAGTGTTTTGTGTCTGGTTGACATGTGTCCACTAGGAAATAGAGTGAGAAGATAAGAATGTATTTCAGATAGGTCACCTAATAGACATCAAAGAGTTAGTTTCCCCTGTCAATCTTGGAAAGCTGATACATTTTGCTGAAGTACCTCACTTATAATTCAAATGTTTTCTAAACAATATCTATTCAGATTTACGTGTTACAGATCTGGTGGTGTTAATAAAACCTTTTCGATGAGTAAAACATTTTAAAATTAATAATTAAAGATTCCACAAATAGAACTATAAAAAGGCCATGAATCTAGGCAGTGCAATGAGGAAAAGAAACCTGTTAGAAAACTGTTTGAATTGAACTGTCATAAAGCTCAATATGCTGCATGAAATTGGGTGGGAAAAATAGCATATTTGTTTCCTGTAACACCGTAGTTCCAAGTGAATTTATTCAGTCCTAAACTGAGGCAAAGAATAAGACTATCCATGCTTTTATGAATTTATATCATACTGCTATTGGGGGTCCTACTTCTATTTATAAGACTTTTAAAAATATGTAAAGGTAAACTCTTTTTATATATTCTGCATTTTATTACATGAAATAATTTTTTACCATGAGGTAAGAAGATTATAATTCCAGAAATGTTTCAGTTCTTTCATGCTTTCGAAAGTGGCTCTAAAGAAAAATAAATTAGTATACTGAGAACAGATAAATTAAACAATCCTTTGTTACACTTTTTTTGCTAGTACAATTATTAAAATCTGATAGCATATTTAACTGAAAAAGAGATTATATTTTACATATTGTACTTCTGCCACATTTTAAAGCCTAAAAAAAAAAAATCATCTGAAAGTGAAGTGTTTGTACATGTCAGATAAACTGTACTACTTTTGCCTGTGCTACAGTGTTACCCTACTATTTATAGTTGTATTTGCTCTCACATGAACATGTGTAACTAGTCTGGGAAATTACACTGTTGTCACTCTTTGGAACTACATCCATTTATGCCAACTGAGGATATGGCCCTTTAAGTTTGATTCTACAGTCCTCGTTCAGAAATGTATTTACTTCTGTCATAGTTTTCTTAAGTAAAGAATACAACATCAATCTACTTGTGCTTTAATCACCATGCTTTACATATGACAATGAAGAACTACATTTAACAGGAAGATATTTTTATCTTCAATTTTATTTCAATTAGAACAGTAGTAATTCACCTAAATCTTCAATTTTGGTTGGTGGAGGGGCATTAGATTAAATGACCCTCGACTCTTGGGGCCCTTCCTAACTTTATAGTTCCATGAGTCTAAATACAGTATACTCTAAGATTAGGTCTGAACCAAATCTTCTAAAACAGTGTTAAACTGCTGCAAGCTTCAAAACATACCTTCATCAATCTTGTAAATATGTCTAAAAATCTAAACTAAAAAATAAAAGAAGTTCACGCTAGGGACTTCTGAAATGTTCCCATCACCCACTCCCCTCATCAGAAGTCAAACTAACTAAAATGAAGAACACAACAAGAACCAAGAATATATCAACCTTGTCATTTGAAGGTTCAAGTGGTGTATCTACATCTGAACAGCTCGAAGCACAAATAGTGCTACCTACTGAAGAAACGAAAAGGCAGGGTCCCTGTGTTTATTAGTCAAACTTCTCCCAAGTTATAAAAGTGTTACTAGTACACATTTTGCAAAAAAAAGCTTATGAAGAAACAAAGCTTTCCACCCCTACAATTGGTAAAACTGGAGGAGCTTAGTTTGTCAGACTGATCAGCAAAGCCAGTGCTGACAAACTACATGAAAAAACTATAAAGCACCAAGTCTCTGGACTGTAGCTACTTACAGAAAACCTTATAAACCAATTACAGTCAAAGCCAATTTTAGAAGTACTTAATGGCTATGTCTACACTAGCAAATTAGGCCAGATTAGGAGGCTTAATCCAGACTAATTTGGTCCCTCTCCACACTAGATTTTGCCTACTTTGAGCTAAAAAAGTAAGTTTGGACAGTTAGTTTGAACTTAGAGCTTAGTTTAACTTAGTTCGTACTTTAGTTTGAACTAAATAAATTCAGACTAAGTGGTTAGTTCAAACTAACCATGTTTTTTAGTTCAAATTAACTTTTAGTTTAAACTAGCCACACTTTTTTAGTTCAAACTAAAATGTTCCATCAAACTATAAAAAGCACGGCTAGTTTGAATTAATAAGTTATTTCAATCTAAAACCCCACAGTTAGCTCAAACTAACTGGGCACTGCTTAGCTTTTGGGTGGTTTTCTCCCACAAAAGCTCATAGTTAGGTCTTGGCTGGACTTAGTTCGAACTAACATTTGAACTAAGGTGGTTAATTTAGAGTAACCATTGGTACTAGCTAGTTCAAACTAAGCTTTCATTAATTCGAACTAAGAAATTTCTTAGTTTGAACTAGGGAAAGTCTATTGTGGCCATGGGCTAAGTTAGTCCCTACTAAGCCTCCTTAGTCCAGACTACTTTGCCAGTGTATAGACATAGCCATACAAATTCAGCTGGAGTATTTCATTCAGTTCTGAGCACAGCATTTCAGGAAAGATATAGACAAATTGGAGAAAGTCCAGAGAAGAACAACCAAAATGATGAAAATCTAGAAAACATGACCTATGAGGAAAGATAGAAATAACTAGGATTGTTTATCTGGAGAAAAGACCAAGGGGGGATATTGTTACTGTTTTCAAGTACAAAAAAAAAAAAAAAAAAGATTGTTACAAGGAAGAGGGAGAAAAATATTCTCATTAATCTCTAAGGATAGGTAGGACACGAAGCAATGGGCTTAAGTTGAAGCAAAGGAATTTTTGACTGGATATTAAGTAAAACTTCCTGTTAGAGCAGTTAGGCACTGGAATAAATAGTCTCGACAAATTATGGAATATATATCACTGGAGTTTTTATGATCAGGTTAGACAATCACCCTTATTGGATGGTCTACATAATACTTAGTCATGCCTTGCTGGAAGGGAACTGGTCTAGAAGCCCTCTCAAGGTTCCTTCCAGTCCTACAATTAAATGATTCTATGATCTACTCAATTAATACTTGTACAAGTTGCAGAATCTTTGAGAGACTTTTAAAAACCCATACATTTAATATCATTATTGTACTTGTTTTTCACCAAGAGTACAAAAGGACTGAACATCTTGGAGAAAATGGAAGATGCTCTAGAAATGAAGTTCAAATAAATCCAGCCTAGGCAAACCTGCTGGCTTTCTCATGAGTAATCCTTGGCTGTTGTCTTAAAATTATTGTAACCATTATCACTGGCTTTGTAAAATATCTACTCAGATGGGAGAGATCAAAGTAGTGAGACTGGAGGACTACTTTTGCTACTATGTTCAGAGAAGACAATCACCATTTTTTTTATGGTCTACTATTAAAATCACTTGGGTCATTAAATAATGCCAGCCGAACGTCTGCTACAATAGTTGTAGATCTTGGATCAATCAAAGAGATATCTATTGAAAACGTATTCAAAGAAGCAAAACCATCAGTCCAGAAGTTCACTAGTGAAGGTATGTAAACTGAATCTTTAAGTGAAGAGGACAAGAAGTGTTTGGCAAGCCAACTGAAAAAGGTTGAGAGACTTGATTCTTACAAATCTACAATGGAGACATCTGGATTCTACTCAACCTCTACATAGCTTTTACAGATGCCTGTTCTATAAAACACTGAAAGTTGAGAGGAATGAAGTACTGTAAGGAAAGGGGTGGCCATATGACCAGGACAGAAAAGAGAATTTGCACAGAGTAGAATGTCATAAAACAAATGAATGAAGATTTAACTTGAACTTCTTTTGTTTATCATTCGTCACTACTAGCACAGCATGATCTTTGTGCTGTGATGAAAGAAGTAGGAAGTCATCTCTTGCCAGGATGAAAGAAGTAGGAATTCATCTCTTGCTACTCCCAGTCACAACAGCTATAGCTGAGCATTTCTTTCATCATTGAATAAAATTTTGTATTCTGAAAGAAGTTGCCTTCTGCCCCATCATGTGACTGCACTAACCAGCATTTCAGCTGAAGTGCTGGAAGTATAGGACACACAAGAAGCCACTGGAGATGAACACACAACATTTGAGAAATTTCATGAACAGAGTTGTACAAAATTACAACAAGAAACCAAGAAGGATGCAGATGTAGTGCTTCACAGAAGGCTTGAGTAGCCAAATATAATTTATGTGATAATTTCAAAATGAGTTAAACCTCATTTCCCAGTTTTTACTATGACATCATGCAGTCTACTTTCACCCGCAGTCTCACCTCTTGGCCTCTTGTAAATTCAACTCCTCCTGCCTAACAATTTCAATTCCTGGAGAAAATACTGGTGCACAGTATGGGTCCATTTCTCCTCTGATATGGTTTACAACAATGTAACTCTATTGATTTCACCACATCCACTCCTTATTTACACTGGCATGAGAGCAAAGGGAATAAGACTCCACATGGAAATGTATGACTGCACAAAGAGGAGAGTGGTAGTTAAGGAAAATACAGACCTTGGGTCAAATCAAGAGCTGAACCAAAGGGAATCCAAGATGATGAATTTTTTTCTTCTGGTCCCTTGACATATAAATTTCCTCATCTTACATCCACTCCCGCACTTGACCTCTAAATTGGCTCCAGTACAAATAAGGACATCTATATTATGTAACCTTAATACCAATAGGCTAGAAAAGAACAGCTTTTGCAGAGAAAAGCCCATAAAATAGAAAGATTTAGACTCCTTAAACTCCTTAAATGGTCCAAATCTAAAGGTGATGTATAGAGAGGTGCTCTTTGGGAAGACCCTCAGGGAATGTGTCAGTATAACATAGAGGGGGTTTGAAGGAAATGTAACTCATTCCAGATTAGCTTCTCTTTTTGCTTGGTTCTTTGTCTGTTAAGCAAAGTAAATATTAGGAATAACTAAAGATTAATCATACCCAGCATTTGGGAATGTAACTGAGACAACCTTTCCTAGAATCAGAACATTTTAATAAATCACATTAAATATTCCCTTAAAGATTCACAAGCCTAGTGTTAGCTCCTTTAATAGCAAGAGAGCTGTTAAAAGTCAACACCATTAAAGGCTTTTTGACGTCATTTTTAATTGCAGAGATTCCAAGATGAGAAGAAACTGAACAAAAATAACTATGACATTTTTTCAAATAGTTATTTAAACAACCTTATTAAACCAACTGCAAATGCTGTGTAAGATCCATACCTTAATGACACCCCCACCAGTTTTTCATGTGGCTTCCAATGCCTTGCACTTTGCCAGAAAGTTAACAGGAGCAGCATGATATTTGTTAATTTTTAATAACACCACCATCACTGCCTGGAAAAAAAAAAAGCAACACTATTGATTATACTGAAGTAAATTACCGTATTTTCAAACTTTTTGTTTATGATATGTCAAGCCCCAAATCTGTCAGGACTTCAGTGAAACAGATCAGCAACTTGAGGTTAAGGATGGATGAAGTGCACTCAAAAAGATTCACCTGCCTTGGACACCTTTGTACACTTCTAGAAATTTAATATTATTTGTATATAGGTAACACTAACAGACTTCATTCAGGAGTGAGTCTCTGTTGGCCTCAGCCCTGCCTTAGTCCCTTTTCACCAGGTAATATGATGGGGCAGTTAAAAGAGGCCCCCCAGTAGCATCCAGGGAAGAGACTGCAGAGACAGACATAGGGATACCTTCTCAGAGCACCTTCAGAAGTCCTAGCATATGTCAGAGGCAGAGCTGAGGATGGAAGGGCATATGTCAGTGGCACGGCCACAGTATGTGGTGCTGCAGAAATACTAGGCCATGCTGCAGCCAATAGGGCAGCCTGGGAAGGTTACTGTGACTTAGACAGGTCCCTAGGACTGTGTTATCTCAGGTGCCTCTTGAATCCCCAGGCAAGCTGAGGACTGGGATGGTGGAAACGCCAACCTAAAGCTGTCTTAAATGCCCCTCTCTTGGTCTATGAAATCTCATTCACAGCAGGGAAGCCAGCCTCTGTTCCTTAGGTTTTACACTCTGAAAAAGAAGATTGTTAAACAATAAATAAGCAATTGTCAGAAGCCCGGAACTAAGAAGTTAAAAATGCCTCTTTCAACCCACTGCTGTTCGCTGAGTGCAGCTATCATTCCTTATTGCCTCTGCAGCCTGGACAGCCTTGCCACATAAATGACCAGGAAGCCTCAGTCTGAAAGAACTGAGAAAAAGTTTCTTTAATTGTCAAAAAAGTGTGAAGGCTTCTTCTTGGACACCTCCCCTCCCCAGTGAGGGAGGGGTGGAGAAGGGTACCCTTTTTCCTGGTGGAGGGGGGTAGAGGGACCATATGGCCTGTCCCCATCCCACTCCTCTTGTTTCAGCTGCTTCCCTTCCCAACTCTTCATGTATACTGTTTTGGAGTTTGTACCTTTTCTTTCTCAAGGAGCACATTATTCTTCTTAAGTCCTTCCCAGAAGCGTCACTATCACAAGTCATTCCAAGAGCGACATGGGGAAACAGTGGTGATTATGTCACAGCACAACTGAGGCTTCTCAGAACTGCTATTCTGGGGAGCAAAAAGCATGTGATAAGATGTATGAATGTATATGTAGGTACTGCTGCAACAAACATGCTACCACCAACAGGTGAATGTGCAGTCAGAATGTATATTAATACCCAGCCATTGCTAGGTGAAATACAGGCTTGCTGGAATAGTCACTTCGACAGGCAGCGGGCGTGAAAGAAAGAACAGTAATGGAAAATCTCTAGCTCTCTTCAATTAGGTTTCATAACAGCAGTGAAGCACAGCAGGGGAGAGCTTAGCTGGGTATTTGTTTTCATGGCAACACATTCCTTTTCGCACCTATGACTTCAATATTAGAGGCTTTGCTATCAAGCATATTATTTATGCTTGACAGCATCGACTCTACCCGTTGATTACTTTTACAACAAATGAAGTCCTTACAGCTGAAGGATGCAGAAGGAGGCAGGACCTGTTCTTAGAGTAGATGCTAGGTAGCCTGCTTCTGACATTTTTAGCAGTTTATTTTTCAAGTAATTTAGACTAATAATACTGGAAAAGACATATGCAAGAGGTATTCTTAAACTGACAGGTTTCTTTTTTCATTTAATAAATTGCATCTACCCTTTGTACATCATGCCATTCAATCCAGGAAATGGTTTTAGTGCAGAGTCTGAAGAATCAAATAATGTGGGTGAAGAGTTCTGAGTAATCAAATAAAAAAGGAAGTAGTTATACCTTTCTGGAAAATCATCATTTTAAGTCCAATCATGCACGTGCCTTTTTATGGACAGCTATAGCCTTATTTTAAATCAATCTCTCCTAAATGTCCATTAGCACTGATTATTAGTTACACTGGCCCATAGGACACTTTTAATCAAAATAAAGGACCATGTACGTGCATATTATATATATTGCCAGGTTTTGCCACTCGTCCTCACAGTATGCTACTCCATAAGAAGTCCCATTGGTTTTGGTTGGACTCTGACTCAGTTTTCAGTAAAGGTTCCTCTAATTATCTACTGTCTGGCCCACAGACTTACTAAAATACCACTGTTATTTCTATAAAATGGAAAACTCATGCAATGTCAACATTAGATCATTCATTAAGTCATTTAAAAATATATATAGGTAAGAAGACAAAACTGTATGCCTTTTGTAACTGTTATTGCAGGAAGGGGTGTATTGTAATATATTTAAGTTTCAACAGCACTGATGGAATAATTCTTCCAGCCCAGGGTGAACTGATGCACTATTGGATAAATAGCAAGTCTTATTTTGTTGCTTGTGGATGCCTCTGAAGCTTCTCAAAGAAATGCATTACTACTGCACAAGGGTCAGATGGAGAGGGTACTATGGAGAAAATTGTGCCCCCAGTTAAAATGAAGAAATGAGTTTAATAATTCAGAGAGAGGGCAGGATGGAAGGAAAAATTTCCCATTTATATTTAGGGCTGTAGCTCGATGCTCTCCCTTAGTCTGCGTTGCACTGAATTTCATGGGACATTTGTGGTGTAAAGCTCTATTCAGCATGAATAAAGGTGTCAGAGCCTATAACTTAGCGTTCAATCCTTAATGTTAGATCATGGCAGCACTTGTGAGGAATTTAAGGAAAACTAATTGACTTGGAACAGCGAGCAGCTCAAACAGTGTTTAGTTGGATTCCTTCAAGATATTTGAGATTATCAGAGGTCATTTAAATCTGCACTGGAAATAGCAAGAGAAAAAGAGAGAATGATTTAGCAAGAACATAGCTCATTGCTGTGTAACTCTGATAGTGGCAGATAAGCTTTTTTAAAGTTAGATAAAGTATACATTCTAGTACACATTCTAGCAGAGGTCATCTTTCAAACTCACTGAATTTACATCTTAAATGATTATTTCCTTCAAGTCTCCATGCAGTGAAAGGCCTAACACATCAATCCTTTATATGCTTCAGGAAGTGAGTGCGCATATATACTTGTAACTCAATACCTGGCAACTTGATCCTTACGTAAGAGCGGCTTTTATGGATTTAATATCACAGCTGACTGTCTTAGATTTAAAAGCAATGACATTTTTGGTTAGTCTGAATACTGAAACTAGAGCTTTGATCCCAGAGGATGAAACTGATTAGAGAAATAAAAGGCACATTAGTGGATCACCTTCCCTTTGTTAAAATACTGTGTTCCATTAAAAAAAACCCTTCACAGTCTTGCCAAAGATGTCCAAGGACCTTTATGATCTTTTTTTTTTTTTTTTGGCCCCACATTTATTACCTTTCCCTCTGACTTCCTTTATTTTGGCTTTTGCTCCTGAAGCAAATCCTGTATATTAAGTCAGTTCATTATGGATTTAGAATGTGTTTGTTGTGAGATTGTCTTTATAATACTCTCTTATGTTAGTAATAATTGTATAGGTTCTTGACTGAGATGCCAGGAGGTAGTTCAGAAATACATTTTTTCTTGTCATCATGTGGTACCATTTGATTTGCGTCAGTCTCAAACTAAATTGGGGAAGGTCTAGGCTGGCTATTAGGAAATAGTTTTTCACTGGGAGGTTGATAAAGCACTGGAAGGGGTTACCTATGGAGGCAGTGGAATCTCCATCCTTAGAGATTTTGAAGGCTTGGTTTGACATAGCTTTGGCTGGGATGCTTTAGCTGGGTTCAGTCCTGCTTTGAGCAAGAAGCTCGACCAGATATCTTCCTGATGTCCCTTCCTATCCTCATCTATGAGAAATATGTAGCATATATAGAATGTATCATATTATTTTACAAAACAAACAAGCATCCTTTTTGCTTTTGTATTATTCTAAATTACATTTCATATCCATTTTAAGGCTCCTATAAAAAGGGCTTAGTGATATCAGATATTTAGCATCTGTATTATATAAAACTCTGGAATGCACTGATGACATTGTGAGAAAAGTGGTTTGTTGAACTTGCTAACTAATTTTTATGGAGACAAAATTGCCAACACTGAAATGATCTTTTATGAAAGGAAATGGGGAGTTATAGATTCACAGCAGGACATTAGACATTTCTTAAAGGTATAAACGCATTGTGCTGGCTTTACATAATGTTAATTTCTGAGTGCTTTTTCTAAAGGTATCAAAAATACTGTTTTAAGTGACATTCATATTATAGTGAGATAATAAGTCTTTAGCAATTTAGGCATGTGCTTACCCAAGGCATATTGATTTATCCACATATTTAGAAAGAATTGTATTTCCCCCAAAGCCATATTACTAAAGAATAATAAGCTTCTGAGCAGTTTAGTCCTAGGTATTTTTTTACCCAAGGAATATTGATTTATTCATACATTTAAAAATAATTATATTTTCTCTAAACAGGATATTGCTAAATGCTGTACATAAAATGGTCTCTTTTTGTTTGTGTTGTACAGCGCCAAGAACATTGTTAAACAAATAGAGGTAATGGTTTGTATAACCATGCGAGGACACGTTTTCAAAGTTAAGTGAATGCATTCACTTGAATAGTCCCAGTATTTCAATATACATGCGAGTGTGCAATATATACAAGTATCACATGTTCACATACAAATTAACTATTTTCATGTATACATGGCCAGGTACCAAGGGATATGGCCAGGTAGGCAAACAAATACCTGGTGAACATAGACATTGGGAAGTTGAAGATATCAGTTATGTGTAAATGTAAGTATAGAATGATTCTGAAAATCTGTTTCACAGAGTATACCTTTAGATCAGCCACAGAGACCATCAAGAATCCAAAGAGTTCTTAAAATTAACCACTATGTTCAAGACAGGAATTGATAATGCAGGTAAGTCTCACTTATTGTGCAGAAGTGCAAGTCAGCATCATTTAGAGTATTCTGTACAATCTGCCCAAGACTTTTCCTTTATTGCTGTTGGGCAAAGTATCAGCATAATCTATATAACAACATAATGTGTTATTACCAAAGAAAGATACCGTGACAGATTCTCCTGGGGTGCCACCTGGGACTAAAGTATTGTTGCACCTCCTTAACTCTCCACACTGGGTTGTCTTTCACACTACTTTTCTAGTGACAAGCAGCAAACCACTCCAGGTGCTCTTATCATTCAGTTCCAACGGTAGGTGAAGTCCTAGGCCCACCTAGATTATATAATAATCTGAGAACCACTCACAAATCTCAGAGAGAAAAGCATCAGCCAGGCCTCCCTGGTTCTCTACCCTGTACACTAAAATTGCCCTGTCCAGCCCTTGTCAGAAGTCTGACCAATAAATTTATCGTGAGGTTTCTTTCCCTTATCCTTCTACCAGCATGAGGAAGACTCACCAAACTGTGTTAACTAAGGGGAGATTTTTCAAAACACCTCTCTAAAACACAGTGCTTTAGTTAAAAATATATAACTGGTTTATTAACTACAGTAAGGCATGCTTTCAATTAGAATGTGTGGCAGGCATAAAAGATTAGCTTGGTACCAAAGAACACACAATGTAAATTTTCTAACATCATGCAACATCTAGATTAAGTAGTATTCTCATCCCATTTGGATGTTCCAGTCCTCAATATACAGCTTCTCTCAAGTGTGGGCCCAGTCTCTTAGGGTATGTCTGCACTAGAGGGCTCAGTTAAGTTGACTTAATAAGGTCGACTTAAAGTTGATTTTATTAAGTTGACTTAGAGAGTCCCCATTTGTTTAAATTGACTTTATAAAGTCAACTTAAGCTGGGGGACCCATTTAAAGTTGACTTTAAATGGGCTCCCTGGCTTAAGTCAACTTTATGAAATTGACTTAAATGACTCTGCTGCTTTAAATCAACTATAAGGCCACATTTTAATAAAGTCGATTTAACCCTTAAAGTCAACTTTAAGAGTGAAAGTTACTAAGCAAGTGCTTAAGTCTACTTAATAAACTCCCAATGTGGCCATGGAGTAGCTTAAGTTGACTTAAGCCTAGTTAAGTCGACTTAAGCCTCCAGTGTAGACGTAGCGTTAGGGTTCCAGCATCTCTTTTTCTTTCAGTGTAAATGAGGAGGAGAAAGGACCACGCATGCAGCCTCTATTCCCTCTTTTCTGTCTTACCATGTGGGAAGCAGAAATTAGCCTAGAGGCGCTCTGCTGAAGTTGTCCAATCCCTCCCATGCAAGTGAGTCATGGAGTTGAGGAATCTCTATTGCAGTAGTTCTCAACCTTCTGCAGGTTGTGACATGCTTAGTGGTGTGTCACAACCCTGAAGGACACAGCCAACCCCCCCCCCTCAACCCCCAGTCAGATCCAGTCATCTCCCTGGCTTTATGCAACATACTTACTGCTGTGTGGTGACACAATAATGTGTCCTGACACAGTGGCTGAGAACCACTGCTCTATTGTATAGTCTTATGCAACTGTCATTGTATTGTACATTTGTTGTTTGCAACGCCTTTGCTATTTGATAACTGCTGAGCCCCTCCTGGGTGCAAATGTCTCCTCTGCTATTACTGGCAAGCCTCTGCTCTTTTTCAATAACAACAAAATCTCATAACCTGTTCTGTACCAGCAATACTCATATTTTGACAGAACAATGGGTTCCAGCAGATTATGACCTTTCTTTGGATATCTTACATGGTATAGCCAAATTCTGTAATTCTTTAGGAATTTGAGATAGACAATATAAACCAATTTGAAGGACAAGTGTTCTTAGTCCAGATTGACTACAGGTATGTTAATTAAATAGGACTTCCTCCCCAAAAACAAGCAGTCAAGGAGTACTCAGATTGAGATTTTTATAAAAATTCTTTATTGCTAACCGCATAAACCAAGTGATGGATAAGAATACAAATGAATACAATGTAGAATAAATGGTAAAGAGATACATCAATACATTTTTATAACAACTATAAACAGTATTGCTGCTAAGATTTCCTATCTTTAAGATACAATTGTAGAAGTCATACTCACGCTCAAAGTTGAAGTACTGAGCTAACAATTCTAAACTGATCAACTAAAATAAAATAAAGAAACCTAGCTAAAAGAAGTCAGGTAGAGTGTTGCTGAAGGCCTGTACAGTTTCCTCTTGCATTGTTTGAGTTCATCGGCTGGAACTTGGAAGCTTCCAACCCTCTACAGATTTCGAGGCTTTAAATACACTTTTTGCACAGTACAGGGGTTTTACCCTTCCAAAAATAAATTGAATTATCTCATACTTCCTGGCCCATATATGAGTGTTTTCCAGAAATTGCTGGGGATACGTCTAGATTATTGGTTCAGGGGTCTTTTGACATCTTTTTTTCTGCCATATTCTTCCATTTTCTTGTTTACCAGGTTGTGGGTTTTGAGGTGGGTTTGCAGAGATATTTTTCACCTGTTTATCTGCAGAACATGATCAAAAACCCAACTTGCCAAATTCTGCATGGCCTATGCTCACCTCGTTAGCCTTCTCCTATTGCATAGATAGATGCAAACCTTGGTTTACAAAGCTTGCAGGATCTCATCCTATTGCATAACAAACTTACTTACAGTCTTTGCAAACTGAGTCACACCTTTTGCAAAGATCTGCAGGATACATGCATTTCAGCTTATGGAAAGAACTAGTAACAAGCTCCGTACCTATAAGAAATGAAATACTATAAAACTATGCTTTCTTAAACTTATATAAAGAAAGATATATTTGTATAAAATGGAAATATATGCATGCAAGCTCAACATGTATAGCCAAAGCCTACACTTAATATGAATTATTAGAACCATGTAGAAATGATGAATATGAGGTTTACAGTGTGCTGCTTTGGGGTACAGTGTGCCACAGTTACCCAATTCCTACATCAGGGGTTGGAAACCTTTGTCAGCCCCTGTGTCAGCCCTGCCCACTGCACCCTCTGTGGGTGCTGGGGGTGGGGCCAGGCCTCTGGTTCAGGGTCGGGGCCAGCTCTCACCACTGCTGGCCACGGCTGCCTCTCGCTCGACGGTCTCTGAGTCCCAATCAGGGCCATCTCTTGCCCCGCGGCCTCCGGACCCTGGCCAGGGTCGCCTCTCTTCCCTGCTGGAGGGCAGCTTACAGTTGGAGTGGGAAGTGGGCTGGCCACCCACCCCACTCCCCTCCTGCCCTTCTCAGCAGGGGGCAGGAGCAGCAAGGGGCTAGGAGCCATGCACTGCGGCTTTTGGTCCCCGCTGGCTGCACTCCCAAGAAGGAAGTGTGCCAGCGGTGGCCTGGAGCTGTGGCATTTTTGGCACGGGTACCAGGTGTGACCCGGGCCTCCTGGGATAACCTTCTGAATGTGCCAAAATCAGGGCAAGCTGCAAAACTAGGGGCCAAATCCCCAAACCATTGACGGGTGGTACTTAAACCAGTCTCCCAGTCAGTAACAGAATGTGCTCCTGATTCCCCCACTCTGGTCATCACCGAGCATAACAAAATAGAAGCAGACCCCTTACTGCACATCAGTTCCTAAGGTCCCCTCTAGCCACTGGGTCTCTTTATGAAATAGATTCTCCTGACCCCAAAGGGCCAGCCACATCACCCAGAACAATAGAGGCTTGGATCTTACCCATAATACCATGCTGCCAGCCAATCCTTTTGGTTTAATATAAACAGAAAATAAGCTACGTATGAGAGATGTTAAAGAGCCAAAGTGAATGACATACATACAAATGATTCAGAGTCCATAGAAAACAAATCCTTGAAGATCCTGTAGTCTGCAGATTAGTCCCACTCCTCTGCTGTGCAGCCAGCAGCAGCAGCAGCTGGGTGAGTCTCAGTCCTTTGTTCAGTCCCAGAAGAATAGTTCCAGAGGCAGGTGCTGGTTGCAGATAGACCAGAGACTAGAGACTAAAGACCAAATGGAGAATGGGCGGTGGCCTTTTATCTCAGAGTCCTTGCCAGCTCAAAATGGAGGTGGGCCACATGGTCAGTCTGGGTAACTAGTCAAACAGGTTTCCTCTTGGCCCCACTGTAGCTGGGAGTCCCCTCCTGATGGGCCATTAACAGGACAATAGATTGCAGAGGCCCAGTCTGGAATTGCCGCAGCTCAAACAACTTGGCACACACATAAGACAATTAAGATTCCTAGATTCTAATACAAATATGATAGCTACATATAAATCATATAACCATTCCTAGCATATTACAACCTTCCTATTGATACCAAACATGGCATATCACATATGGATTATTACAGATATGAAATATTAATATGAAAAATAATCATAAACAGTCCCTAGACCCAGACAGCGTCACACCAGGGCTTGCCAACCTCTATCCTACATGATTAAAACAGAATCCATACTTTTTTCTTATTAGATAAATAAATGAACATTAGAAGCCAGGAAAAAGTTATTCGTCTCTTGTTCTTCCATTTTCCTGAAAACATGCATCAATAGGTCACACTATTAGTATTCATGGGCACAAACTTCACCTAACACCCCGTGCTAATCTCTTCTGTTCTTGTAATGATCCCAGCTAATGAGTGACACACCCAGGAGAATTGCAAGAAACTGGACTTTATTTCCTGATACCAGTCACCTGACATAGATCAGGGCTTAATGTTTAATGGGTCTGTCACATGATAGGCTAGTTACCACTCTTTCAAGTAATCACTTTAAAACAAATCAGATAAGCCCATTATGGAAACATTTGATGACAAGTCTCAAGTCTTTTATTATTTATACAATACTGTAAGTGTAAATGGTACTTTAGCAGCATATGAAAGATAAAGTCGTTTCACTCAAGGAGTTTAATACTTGTACATACTTCTCAGTTTATATACCTGACAAGAAATTGAATGCAAGGGGCAACAGATATGGACTATGTTTAGCTATGCTTCTGTTTGCTTGTTATTTTGAGTAGCATTTAGGGTGATTGTGGATTTTCACTTATCAAAGTTATTGTTCACATAGCTGGACAAATGTGATCACTGGTAGTGATGGCTGGTGAAGCCACTGTCCCTACAGGCTACCCAGTCAAGACTTGTTTTCCTTGTTCTATCAGTGTATGTACTGCTGTAATGGGGCTTGGATGTTTGCAACCTTTCCAACAAGAGGAAGGTTGACAAGTGACCCCTTGGCACTTTCATTACAGTGCTGCTGTCATAGTCACAATGTGTAGTCAGTACAGCTTCCAGAAGCTTAGAGCAGAAGAATCAGGAAAGCAGCTGTGCACACTAGTTTTACAACTTTTAGTAGCTTTGCATGTCTCACAGGTCAGAAAGAAACAATGTCCTTTATCATCTCATGTTTCCTCAACTCTTGCCTCCTTGCCCTGTATCAGAAAAAGCTAATGAAAGCAACCTCACTTTTAGGTTTTAATAAAGCAAACATAACCTACTTATAAACTAATATATGTTGACTATTTGAGCAGGGGAGTAGTAATCCATTATCCCTAAACATTCTTCCCCACTTACCATTGTCTCTCTTTAGACATCTTCAGTGGAGTCACTGAGGTTCACTTCAGACTCCTGCTGTTCCCTAGAAAAAGAACTCCACCCCTTGGTGACTGATTTGAAGCCTGTCACTGCCACTGTCACTTAGCTTAAGATATTTAACAACCCAATGGAAAACAAACAACACTCATGTTAAAATAAATAAAGGAGTCACTGTGATGTTGCTTTCAGCATATCAGGGTGCTTATCTCAGCTGCCTTAAAAATGGAAACTCATGTTTACATTTAGTGCAGTCACTTCCTCTTGGTGCCAAAAGTCATTTTATCTAAGGCGCACATAACTCTGTCTCCTTCATGCCAATCTAGGTACACGTGATGGGCAAACTGACTTTGGCCGGAACTGCTGTGACTGTCAAAATGAATAGCTGTTGTCACTGCAACCTTGTAATCAACTTGATTTGCCACATTACTGAACAGACTTGATTTTTCAGTCTACACAAATGAAATTAGTTAGTTCCTGAACTCCTTGCCATTTGTTACTGCATACCTAACTGTATAGAGTTGATTAAGCTAAGTGGGAGTGAAATTACAGAATTAGAGGCAAAGGGGACCATAGTCAATGCAATATGTTTAGATTTTAGTAAAGAATCTGGCACAGGGTCTCTTAAACATACTTGAAATGTCACATTGCAATAGGGTTGTTGTGGGAGTGGAAAACTAGTTCAACATTATGATTGATGATAAAGTATCAGGTTGAGGAAACTGGTTAGCTGGTAACTGCAAGGTCCATTTGTGTTCCTGCTAATCTCAAAGACTGAGCAAACAGCACAGTAATAAAATTCATGGATAGTAACAGAGAAGAGTGTGACGCAGCCATAGCACAGAAAGGGTATAAAGGATACTAGAGATATTAGGAATATGGGCAGACAATAACAAAATGAGATTCATTTTGAAAGATGCAGATGAATATGTATGCTGACTAAAGATTTAAAGAAAATCAGTCAATGGAAAGAGGAAATTTTAATGCTACAGGTGTCATGATGGTAATTTGTGCAGTAATGTAAAAGTCTGAGGACTAGATTCTGTCCCCAACTAGCAATGAAATTAAAAAGAGCTGTGAGCAAAATCTTGACTCTCTCTATCTACCCTATGTGAGTAAGTCATCTATCTGTTACCCCTTTTGTTGGTAACTATGTGGGAGATATCATCATTGCTGCCCCACAAAAGAGCATGTCTGCTACTCCTTGTTTGGCATAGGTGGAAGGGCAGGGGCAGGAAATGGGCAGAGCTTTGACCCCACTCTCTTCCCCATGAAACTCAAATCCAGTGCAGCTGAGTTAGCACAGAAGGGAAACAATCACAGTCAACTGTAGCTATTGCTGATTAGTTCTACACCACAGAAAGGGAGGAACCAGAGGCCACTTTGTGACTCAGAGTCATTATCTGGTCCCTGGTCTACTCCAAGGACAGCAGAACTACATGATTCCTTTGGAACGTCAAGGGTAGAGTGATATGAAGAGTATATTTTGTATTACAAATCCCTGGTGAAGCTGGCCTCAGCACTGCTGGTACCACATGTACTATCCATAACGAGCTGACCAACCATGCATATGGTTCACAGAAGTTTCACCAGTGATGAGTATCTGGGCATGGTTTCATGTTGCTAACTTCTTTGAATAAAATATTAATTTGTAGCTAACAGCAGATGAGCTCTGACAGGAACTGTCCACTATTGAAAACATGCCTAAAACTGTTAAATCTGATTGTGCACTGAGGGAAACTGGAGTGGGGAAAGGTTAATTCACAGGACAAGGACAATATCATGAAAAGTCTCCAGTACTCATTGACATTTCCTGGTTCAGTGGCTTTTCTCTTCATGCTACTGGTACATATTTCTGATGCTACAGTAAGTTTGCTTAGTATGAGCTTCATAATACTATTCAGCACCTCCACATTACTGCACCAGGTGCCGTCCGAGTCACGGTGAAACATTTATACTGAATGCTGAGTGCAGATATCCTGAAGTGCTTGCTCCTGAACAGCATGGGTATCGAATGTTGCCCATGGGGGCAAAGTAAAAAGTAATGAGCAGGACAGAGCGTGAAGGGGAACTGAATCTGAAATTAATAAGTGCTTTGCCTAGAAGCAGGAGCACAGAGTGAAGAATGTGTAGCTACTTGGCTCATTAGCATGACTGAGGAGACAGGGTTTTAAGCAATAATTCAAAAAAGACCCTTTCCCCTTAACCTTATGTAATTTTAAGTAAAAAACAGGCATGTTGGAGACTTGAGACTGACTACCTCTCAGTGTAGAGAATTAGACGTAAGGTGTGATTTTTCAAAGCTGCTTAAAGAATTTAGTCCCTCAATTCTTATAATTTTAATTTTGGAATTTGGAGGCCAAATCTCTTAGGTAGCTTTGAAAATCCCCACCCTATTGCTTATCCCTACTTCAATCCCAAGCATAGCTGCTACCTACCCTTGCTCTAGAGTACAGCACTAATGTATGGACAAGTTCAAGTCTTGTATCTTGCAAATATTCTCAGTTTATTTACTTGTCCACCAGAACACTTTGAAGTGATGGACCCAATTCTGCTCTGCAACACCAGTGTCAATCTGTAGTACTGGCACTCTGATAGCTGTTGAAGCTGTTTCTGAATCCATGGTATGTTCTCATGAAAACAATTTTACAAGTAGATTCCCTTGACCACAGGACAAACAGAATATGACCCTAGAAAAGCAGATTCCTTCTGAGGTTCAATGTAGAGGCTCTTTTTCAGAAAAGTTGTGTTTAATTTGAAGTGAAAATTGCAATTCTCCATCTATGTATCCAAGAAGGTCAGTGGCCAGGTGAATATTCAGCAGCAAAAACTGAACCAGGGCTGTGATACCAACCCTTTAAAAGTTCTTTATACATTTTACTCTTGTAAGATGGCAAACACTTCACACAAGTCTTTGAGTAGCACATTTCTAATCTCTTTCAAACCCCAGTCTGCTGCCGTTTCCATAACAGTTTTTTAGTGTATGACAGGATGCTGTTCATATACTCTTTTCCCCTGCTGCTCAGCAAGGCTTGAGATCATCTACAGAGATATTGACAACAAGCACGTGTAGAATAAGATCAACAGTTATATCATCTCTAAAAGTGGTCTGTCATGCAAGCAGCTGCTGAACAATTCAGACATGTGGATGAGAAGTTCTATTTCATTCCTTAAATTTAGGTGACATATTTGAAAATGGAATGATAACCCGACACTGACATCTCCTCACTTTCAGACAGAGGCAGAGACGCAGGCCCAATTCTCATGTGACCCTGAAAAGCTAGGTCCCTTTCCATAAATGAGATGTTAAATCATGCTGGTGTGCTGAGACTGCAGCTTGTCATAGTGATCAGCATTGTCTCATTGTTTCTTTCTACTCCCCAGGTGTCTGTAGCCCCTTGTCTCTTGTCTGATGTTTAGCAGATAGCTTTTTGGTGCAGAGACCATCTTTTTTGTTCTGCATTTGTATAGTGTCTAACACAATAGGATCTTGGTCCATGACTGGGACTGCATCACAATACTACAAATTAAGAATATGATGTACACTTATTGGAACTATTGGATTTTTTTTCCCCACTTGCTCAGTTTAGCTTAAACACTTTTACTGTATGTGTTGACTCTAATTTTTCTATGAATTAAGAATAAATTCTGAACATTACTTTGATGTGTTAAATGCATTTTCAATTTGAAAGTAGCATTTGCCCTGAAATTTACACCACATGATAATCTACAAACGCTATTGTTAAGACTAAGCTCCCTTGCAACAAAAGCCCACTTATTTCAACACCCATTATTATAGTGATATTTAAAGAACAAAAAGTTCCTGAGGCGCCTTCTACAGGTGTCACTCTGTTTTAAAATCAAACAAGTTGCTCTCTCTGATGTGTGTACACAGTGAAGGGTTCTGTATTCACAAGGTCTAAACTGTTTATATAAGGTTATCTATCTTCTTAATAAGCACATTTTTTTTAAAAGTGAGTCACTGAAATGTGACCAAATGAAATAATTGTGGGGAAGGAAATCTTCAGAGTTTATAAACTGTTTGACTTCCAGCTAACTAATCTGCAGAAAAATATATGGAATAATTTTTCTCCTCCAACGATTCCTCTAGAAGCTTAAAAATGAAAATTGTTTCAGACCTGACTTTTTTACATCCATTGAATGCACATACCGGTTTGTTATTCTGGTACTGTTCATGAATGCTAAACTGCTGGCACTGCTTTTTTCCTTGAAGAAATAGGAGAATTGAAACTATTCTCAAACAGGAGGAAAAAAAAAACCCAAAACCAAAAAAACAGGGATGCAAAAAATGTAATGGCTTTTATCACAGATGTAAGTAAAAATATGCCAGGTTTTAGGCCCAATCTTTTTTGAAAATGTCCCATGAATATATGATGCAACATTTACTTGATTTGAATAATAGTTTCTGAAAAGATACCGCATTAGTTTCAAAAAAATCATTTGGTTATTTAGTTCATGATGATCAATCATAGGCATGTACAATTCCATATATAAAAATTCTGAGTTTGCTTGTGTGACTTCCACAAGTACACAAATGGCACAGCTGATTGCACATGTGAACAAACATCCAATCTGCAGTTTTGAAGTTCAGCATGCTGCTGAAGCTACATTAGATCCCCCTCTCACAGCCACCTTTTTACTCTGCTCCCTCAGCGTGGGGCCGGCAGCTCCCCCCAAGCCTGGGTAGGGGGCAAAGCTGGCACCCCTGGCTCCTGTGGCTCACAAGCGGCCAGGGGAGCCCCAGCCCACACGTTCCCTGGCCTCTTCCAGGCGGCCAGGGGATGGGCGAGTGGGGCGCCCGGCTGCAGCAGCCAGCCAAGCTGGCTGGGGCGCCTGCCACCCTCCTGTGCTGGGCAAGGGGGAGGGGTGGGTTTTCCCCTGCCGCTTCCCCTTGCCCAGGGCAGAGGGGGTGGCGGGTGCCCCAGCCGGCTTCACCTCCTGCTTCCCGTTGCTGGGGATAGAAGGGGGGGCAGGCGCCCCAGCCAGTTTCCCCTGCCGCTTCCCCTTCCTGGGGGCAGGGGGGGGGTGAAGGGGCTGAGGCACCTGAACCCCCTGCTCCCAGCAAGGGGAAGTGGCGGGGGAAGCCGACGGGTGCCACAGCTCCTGCAGAGAAGGGAGCTGCAGCTGCCCCTGAGGACAAGGGCACTGTGGCTGCTGTGGAAAGGGAGCCACAGCTCACCCTGGGGAAAAGGGAGCCACCTGGCAAAAGGGAACCGCAACTCCCTTCTAGGCAGGGAGCGAGGGCTCCCTGGAAGAAGGGAGCCATGTGGGGCTCCCCAGTCCAAGCTGCAGTGCAGAGGGATTTCTTGCTGCCCCTCCGGAGGCTCATATCTCCAGGGCTCTGCTGAACTCAGAGCCCTGGCAGCTGGCTTCTCCAGGGAGCCCCTTTGCTTCCTTGTGAATGGGAGCCCCAGGGGACACCCTTTCCCCCAAGCCGTGGCTCCTCGAGCCACAGATCCCTTCCCCCAGCCAAGGCTGCTCCGAGCCCTGGCACTATTCTCTCCACCTCTAGGTCGACTAAGTCAACCTAGACATCCATGTTAATTTAGGTTGATTTAATAGGTCAACTTAGACCTTAAGTCGACCTAAATATTGGGAGTTGTTAAGTAGACTTAATGCTCTTCAGTCGTCTTAATGAAAGCCCAGTGTGGACTGGGGTTAATTTAGGTTGACTTAAGGGCCCTTAAGTCAACCTGAATTGATAGTGTAGACATAGTCACAGTCTGGAATTTTTCCTAATGTCCAACCTAAGCCCCTCTTATCGCAATTTAAGCCCATTGCTTCTTGTCCGATCATTGGCAGTTAAAAAGAATAAATTTTCTCCCTCCTCCTTGTGACAACCATTTAGATGCTTGAAAACTGTAATGTTCCCTTTCAGTCTCCTCTTCTCCAGACTAAACAAACCCAGTTCTCTGAATCTTCCTTCATAAGTCAAGTGTTCCAGGCCTTTAATTACCCTTGTTGCTCTTCTCTGGACTTTCTCCAATTTGTCCAAATCTTTCCTGAAATGTGGCGCCCAGAACTGGACACAATACTCCAGCTGAGGCCTAATCAGCACGCAGTAGTGTGGAATAATTACTTTTCATGTGCCACTCATAATACTCCTGTTGATACATCCCAGAATTGTATTTGCTTTTTTTGCAAAAGTGTTACACTGTTGACACATATTTAGCTTGCGGCCCACTATGACGTCCAGGTCCACCTCCGCAGTTCTTCTTCCTAGGCAGTGATTACCCATTTTGTATGTGTGCGATGGATTGTTCTTTCTTAAGTGGAGTACTTTGAACTTGTGTTTATTGAATTTAATTCTGTTTACCTCAGATGAATTCACCAGTTTGTTCAAATCATTTTGAATTGTGATCCTATCCTCCAAAGCACTTGCAACCCCTCCCAGCTTCGTATCATCAGCAAAGTTTGTAAGTGTACTTTCTATGCTCTCATGTAAATCATTGATGAAAATATTGAACAGAACCAAACTCAGAACCAATCTCTGTGGTACCCCACTCATTATGCCCTGACTGTGTACAACTGATAACTACTCTCTGGGAGCAGTTATCCAACCAGTTTTGCTTCCATCTTATAGTAGCTCCATCCAGGTTGTAGTTCCCTAGTTTGTTAATGAGCAGGTAAGGTGAGACTGCATCAAAAGCCTTACTAAAGTCTAGATATACCATCTATAGTGTCCCCTCTATCTACAAAACTTGTTATCCCATCATAGAAACGTATCAGGCTGGTTTGACATCATTGGTTCTTGACAAATCCATGCTGACTATCATTTAACAATTTATTCTCTCCTGGATGTTTGCTAATGGATTCCTTAATTATTTCCTCCATAGTTTTTCCTGGTACAGAGGTTAAACTGACTGGACTGTAATTCACTGGGTTGTCCTTATTTCCCATTTTATAGATGGGCATTATATTTGCTCTTTTCCAGTCCTCTGGGACCTCTCCATAATTTTTCCATTTTCCAAAATTTTTTTCCATAATTTTTCAAGGATAATAGCCAATCGCTCAGATGTCGCATGAGTCAACCCGAGTATTCTAGGGTGTGTATCATCAGGCCCTAGGGACCTGAAAACACCTAACTCGTCTAAGTAATTTTTAACTTGTTCTTTCCCTATTTTATCTTCTGATCCTATCCCATTTTTCCTGCCCTCCTCTATATCAAGGATCCAATTGCCATAAATCTTCTCAGTGAAGACCAAAACAAAGAAATCATTTAGTTCCTCTTCTATTTCCACATTTTCTGTTATTGTTTTTCCCTTTTATTCAATAATGGTCCTACGCTGTCCTTGGTCTTCCTCTTGTTTCTAATGGATTTGAAAAATGTTTTCTTGTTACTCTTTATGCCTTCAGCTAGTGCCTTGGCCTTTCTGATTTGTCCCCTACATAAGTGTGTTGTTTGTTTATAGTCATCCTTTGTGATTTGACCTACTTTCCACTTTTTGTAGAACTGTTTCTTTATTTTTAGATTATTGAAAATTTCCTGGTTAAGCCAGTGTGGTTTCTTGCCATATTTCCTACCCTTTCTATGCAATGTAACAGTTTGTGCTCAAGCCCTTAATGATTTCTCTTTGAAAAACTGCCAACTGTCTTCAGTTAAGTCACATAGAATCATGCAAAGCAGATGTTCTAGCCACTAAACTATTTAAGTCATATGTTTTTCATCTTAGACATTCTTCCCATGGGACCCTACCTATCAACTCCCTGAGTATACTAATGCATGTCTTCTTGAAATCCATTGTTTTTATGTTGGTGTTCTCTCTTCTACCATCAGGAGTTAAAATGTAATTTGGCAGGCGAACAGGGGACTGCAAACAGGGGAGTTTGTGAGGGAAGGAGTTGGTCCTATTGAAGTGACCTGAGGAGTGGGTGGGCACAAGCCCACCCACTTCTAAAACCCTTCCCCCAGCCTAAGGGGAAGCGGCACAAGGCAGGGCTTCAAAAAAGTCTGGGGGACAACGAAAGAGAAAACAGGGACGGGTGTGAAGGTCACAGGTTCAAAACTAGGGTTTCAGAAGGGGATACCAAGCAGAGAACCCCGGACAGTGCCCACTGCTCCCGAAAGGTGTCGAGGGAGCCAGCAGACGCCGCCCAGAGGAACTCTGCCCGGAGACATGCACGGACGAGGGAGCGGAAAAAGGCCCCACAGTCGCAGGCCCCTTCCTCTGCCAACCTCCTCTCCCGAGTTTTATAGGTGGCCACTTTCGCGTAAGCCAAGAGGAGGTTGGCGAGGAGGTCCCGCGACTTGGTGGGGCCACGGATGGGGAGTACATAAAGGTACATGTGTGGGGAAAAGTGCAGCCAGAACCTCAAGAGGAGGTTCTGGAGGAGCCGGAAAAGGGGCTGCAACCTGGCGCAGTCTAAATAGACGTGCACCAGGGTCTCCCTCACACCGCAAAAGGGGCAGGTGTCGGGGCAAGGGGTGAACCACACCAAGAACACGCCCATGCTCACGGCTCCATGGAGGAGCCGCCAACTGATGTCCCTGGCGGGCCTTGGAGTCAGGATGGCATACAGACTGGCCCACCGGGGTTCCTCGCCCACCACGGGTGGAATCAGGTCCCGCCACTTTGTGTCAGGGCGGGACGCTAGGGCGAGGAAATAGATGGTATGGAGCACGAGTGTGTAGAGATGTTTACGGGGCGCGGTTTGGAAAGAGGCTGGCTGCAGGTCTAGCAGCTGGCTTGGGGTATGGGGCGGGGATGGCCGGGGGGGCTGATGGGGCCGAGGCCCGATCAAGAGTTCTGGAGGGCCAGAGCTGAGAGGGGGGCGGGGAGTACCCTCTCGCAGGACCCGCCCGAGGTAAGCCCGAGCAGTGGGAGGCAAAGCAGCCCTCACCTCCTGGAGTAGGTGCCGGGGGGTACGAGGGGTGGAGAGCCCCATGCGCCGAGCCAGCTCATGGGGATCCACCCAGTCCCCCCGGGCATAGTCCAGGAGATCTCCGACCCGGGTGACGCCTGCCATGACCAACCTCCGCCTCACGGAGGGGGCCTCCGCCACCTGCACACCGAGATGGAGGTTGTGTAGCAGGGGCTCCACGAGGAGGTCCTCCCCCTTGGTGGGTAGAACTGACCTGGAGGCTGCAAAGAGCCTCCAGGTCCGGAGGAGGTCATGGTAGAAGGCCGGCAGCTCGGAGACGTCTCGTGGAGCACGTCTCAGGTCGAGATAAAAGAGCTGCCGGTCATATCGGAGCCCTCGGTAGCGGCGGAGGAAGATACGTGCCAAGTGGCTCCATGCCAGACTACCTGCACCATAAAGGAGTCTCTGCAGGGCCTGGAGGCGGAAGGTGCGGACCTGGCTGTGGACGCAGCACAGGCCCTGCCCCCCTTCCTCCAGGGGAAGGCTCAGAGTCCCTGCAGAGACCCAGTGCAGTCCTGGCCAGAAGAACTCCAGAATTGTCTTCTGGAGGCTGTCCAGGATGCCCGGGGGTGGGCTCAGGGTGTTGAGCCGGTGCCAGAGCATGGACAGGACGAGCTGGTTGATGACCAGTGCCCATCCCCGAAGGGATAGGCACCGCAACAGTCCTGTCCAGCTCCGGAGCCGGTCAGCAACCCTGCCCTCTAATTCATGCCAGTTCTCCCCCGGGGAGGGATAGGTGGCAGAAAGGTAAACGCCCAGATAGAGCAGCGGACCCGCGCTCCACCGGATGGCCTGAAGCGCGGGTGGGAGGGAGCCGACAGGCCACCCGGCCCCTACCATCAGGCCAGAGCTCTTGACCCAGTTGACCCGGGTGGAGGAGGCTGCCGAGTAGATGGCCTGACAAGCCTCCAACCGCACCAGGTCGCCCGGGTCCTGGACCACGAGAAGTACGTCATCGGCGTACGCCGACAAGACCAGCTGCAGCCCCAACTCAGCGAGCACCAACCCCATCAACCTCCTGCGGAGGAGACAGAGGAAGGGCTCGATGGCCAGAGCATACAGCTGGCCCGACAGTGGACAGCCTTGACGCACCCCTCGCCCGAAGCTGACAGGCTCGGTCAGGGTCCAGTTGAGCTTGACCAGACACTCCGCGGAGGCGTACAGCACCTGGAGAAACCCCACAAAGCGGGGCCCGAAGCCAAACGCCCGCAGGGTGCCCAGGAGATACCCGTGGTCCATCCTGTCGAACGCTTTCTCCTGGTCCAGGGCCAGGAGGGCGAACGACAGACCATCCCTACACCCGAGCTCTAGGAGATCCCGGACCAGATAGAGGTTACTAAAGATGGAACGGCCCGGGACGGTGTAGGTCTGGTCAGGATGGACCACGTCCTGCAGCACGGACCCAAGGCGCAGCGAGATGGCCTTGGCTACTATTTTGTAGTCCGTGCTGAGGAGTGAGACGGGACGCCAGTTCCGAAGATCGCGGAGGTCCCCCTTCTTGGGCAGCAGGGCCAGCACCGCCCGCCGGCAAGAAAGGGGGAGCTCTCCGCTCTCCTCGGACTCGGCCCAGACGGCGGCGAGGTCCGGGCCGAGGGCGTCCCAGAACGCACGGTAGAACTCCACGGTCAGCCCGTCCATGCCCGGAGATTTGTTATTGGGCATGAGACGTAGGGCTTCCGAGAACTCGGCTAGAGTGAGAGGCAGCTCCAGCCGGTCCCGGGCACCCTCGCCGACCGTGGGAAGTTCATTCCAGAGCACCCTGCAGGCGTTAGGGTCGGTCGGATCCGGGGAGAAAAGACCGGCGTAGAAGGCCCTGGCCCTTCCACGCATCTCCACCGGATCCGTGAGGGGGGTGCCGTCCTCCGCCAAGAGGCAGGTGACGTGCTTTTTAGCCCCCCTCCGTTTCTCCAGGGCATAGAAGAAGCGGGAGCCGCGATCCATCTCCCGAAGGAGCTGGATGCGGGATCGAACGAAGGCACCCCGGGCCCGAAGGTCCTCGAGGGCCCGCAGCTCCTCCCGCTTCTCCTGGTGCGCCTCGCGGAGGGATGGATCCTCAGGACTGGTGACCAGACGCCTCTCAAGCTGCAAAACCTCCCGCTCCAGCTGCTCTATCTCCGCATCCCTCCGCCGGCTGGCCCCCCGGGTGTAGTCACGGCAGAAGAGCCGGGCACGCACTTTCTCCACGTCCCACCAACGCCGCGCCGAGGGAAAGGCGGACCTCTGCCTCCTCCAGGCCAGCCAAAACTCCCGGAAGGACGCCACGAAGCCCACATCCTCCAGCAGGCTGTTGTTAAAGTGCCAATAGGCTGGCCCCGGCCTCTCCGCCGAGAGAGAGGCCGTCACGGTCGCCAGATGGTGATCCGAGAAAGGGGCCGGCTGAATGCTGGAGGAGTGGGCCTGTGCAAGATGATGTCGGGACAGGTAAATGTGGTCCAACCGGGAGTGGCACGACCGATGGTGCCCCACCCGGACAAAGGTGAAGGTCACCCCATCGTCCGGGTGGTGGTCGCGCCAGATGTCCACCAGGGAGTGATGGTCAATCACCTCCCTGAGGATGTCTGCGGCGGCCGGACATGGCTCGGTCCCCGTGCGGTCCCGTTCCTCAAGGGTGGTGTTAAAATCCCCGCCGAGGACCAGGCACTCTCGAGGATCCAAGGTGCCGAGGAAGGCGGCCGCCTGACGGTAGAATTGCCGCCGCTCCGGGCCCGATGTCGGGGCGTAGACGTTGACCAGGTTCAACGTCAGCCCCTCCATCCGGACCCGGAGGTGCAGCAGGCGGCCCGGCACAACCTCGGCGACCCCCAGCACCTCAGGCTGCAGGCCGGGGGAGAACAGGGTGGCCACACCACCGGAGTGGGTGGCCAGATGGCTAAAGTACACCCCGTTCCCCCACTCCAGCCGCCAGCTGGGCTCGGCGGCTGGATCCGTGTGGGTCTCCTGCAGGAAAACCACAGAGTACCCCCCCTCCCGAAGGAAGGAGAGCACCTGGGTCCTGCGGAGACCCCACCTGCAGCCATTGGTGTTTAACATTGCAAAGATGATTGGTGCCATGAGGGTGGCTGGGGGGGATCCTCGGAGGTAGCGGGAGTGCCAGCGGGCTCCGTCAGGCCACGCAACACTGACCCCGTAGGTGATAAGGGAGTCACGGAAGGTGCGGGCCCTCTGGTAGTCCGTGGCATCCCGCTTCCCGGTCCCTTTACCCTCCTTCAGCAGGACCCTCACAGCTTGGAGGATGAGGTGGAAGTCCCCCCAGCGCTGCAGGGCGAGCCGCACCCGGTTCCTGGCCCCACGAGTGTCGGCCAGGAACGTGCGCAGCTCCCCCAGCGGCACCAAGGGGCCCGGGATCGGAGGTTCCCGGCCGTCCTCTGGTCGGGCCTCGGAAGTGGCCCCACAGCCAGCCGGAAGTAAAAGACAGGGCGCAGAGCCCCGTCTCGGTGCCGATGTTACGGGCACCATATCTCCCGGCGGAACCCCCGGTAGAAGGAAGGGCGGCGGTGGAGGGAGGACAGCAGCCCCAGGGACACGGGGAACCACAAATACCACCTCCCGGGACGTGGCTGGTGGCATCGGGAGAGCCACCATCCCGGGGGTGGTAACAAAATGGGATGGGGCTAGGTTAGGAAGCGGGGGGGCGGTAAAGGGAAGGGTGGGGTTAGGGGCAGGAATAGACGTGATGGCAAGAGGGGGAGGAGTGGTGGTGGGAACAGGGGCCCCGGTGGTCAAGCCACCGGGGTGCGGCTCCCCTTGACCGGGCATGGGATTTTCTAGCAGGGAGTGAGGAACGGGATCCGCACTGACGCTGGGCGCGGGTTGGTCCCCCACATCCTCAGCGTCAGATACGGGGGAATAGACAAGTGAGGGTAAGGGCAGCTGTCCCTCCAGGGACAATACCCCGGGACCCGGCTGCTCAGTGCCTGCCATGGCCTCGAGAAGCTCGGCGGCCACCGTTGAATTAGACAGAGCAGCCGGGCAGGTGAAGCAACCCGGGGGTGTCCCCGGGATAGGAGTAGGGACAGCAGATAGAGGTTGGGATTCAGGTAGGGTCTGGGATAAAGGAGTGGGTGGCGAAATGTTATTGCCACCCAGATCAAGGCCCGCTGGCAGAGGGTCGCCCTCCCTTGCGGCTGCCAAGGTCAGACCCAGGGCCTCGATCTCTACGTAGATGGAGCCTAAGCCCCCCTCTGCCTCAGCTGTAGATGTTACATGAGATTCCAGGGGGGCAGAAGTGGCTCCATCTGCAGCCTCCCCAGGAGAGGGATCAACGGGGGCCTCCTGTGAGGGGGCGGTGCTGCTCCCCTCTTCTACTGCTTCCATCTCCTCAGCCGGGGCCTCCTGCTGGACCTCACCAGAGGGCGCAGCAAGCGGCTCATCTGTAAGAGTGTCACCCTCAGCCCCCCGCCAAGATTTCCGGGGGGCCTCCTCCCCATCTGGTACGCTGGGGAGGGACAGAGCCTTCTTTCTCTTGCTGCGTGTCCTCTGGGGGAGAACTTGGCCCTCTAAGATGGTGTCTGAGGGCCGGCCAGCAGGGGCGGGAACAGGCGGCAAGGGCGAAGGCTCGTGGGGAGAAGGAACCGGGGGAGGGACATCAAGGGGACGGGAACCCTCCCCCTGGGGTGCGCCCTCTCCCGTATCTGGGGCCTCCACCACGGCTGCTGCTCTCTCCTCTCTGGGCCCCGTCCCAGATGGTTCAGTGGAGGTGGCGACGGGGCCCGGCCGCTCCTCCGGGCATGGTGGGGCTGTCAGCCCCACATCCTGAGAGGCAGCGGCAGCTGTGTCCCTCGATGGAGGAGAGGCAGCTTGAGTGGCCGGGTGGGCGGGGTCGCCGGTGGTGGTGTGGCCGGCGCCCGTGTCAGCTCCGGGGGGCCCAGTTGCTCCCTCATCATGCTGGGCCAAGGGGCAGTCCCTCCGGACGTGCCCCGTGGCCCTACAGAGGAAGCACCGGGCCTCCCCCGAAGAATAAAAGATTTTATAATGGGCCCCTTGATGGGGCACCATGAAGGACTCCTCCAGTGCCACCCCATCACGCGCCCCCGCCGGCGGCAGTTGGATCTGCACCTGCCGGCGGAAGGACAAAACGTGATGGAGGGCGGGGTCCTTACAGCCCAGTGGGAGAGGGCTGATGATGGAGATCGGCTTCCCCAGGGTGGAGAGGAGGGGAAGCAGGGTGGCATTGGGGACGAAGGGAGGAACGGAGTTGAGGACCACCCGTACGCCCAGGTCCTCCAGGAGTTCCACCGGCACGTGGACACCCCCCACCGCCAAGCCCCTGACCACCGCCTCCTGTGCGGCGGCCTCCGATGCCAGGAAGAATACCATCTTCCCGAACATCTTGGAGGCCGCCACAATGGCTGAGGGCCCCACCACCCTCGCCATCGCCCGCACGTACGTTTCGACGTGGGGCGAGGCAGCCACCAGGAGGCAATGGACACCGTGCCTCCTGGTCAATGAGGGGAAGGGGTCCCGGCCCCCCGAGGTCGAATTCGAGGAGGTGGTGCGGGCTGATGTTGTGGCGGTGGGTGGAGGGGTGGCAGCCACCTGGGCGTACGTTCCGGGGGGAGAAAGAGCCCCAGAACTGGTGGAGGGAATGGCAGGGGAAGAAGGGACCGCAGCCAGTGGTGGGGCTGCGGGAGCAGCGGGGCCCTTGCTCGCCTTTTTCCCCTTGCTTTTTTTCCCGGCTGAGGTGGTCGGGGCGGCAGTAGCGGAGGCCCCTCCCGTGCCCGCTGCCTCAGGTGCCCTAGTGGCGGCACCAGAGGTGGAAGGAGTGGCAGCAGTGGTCAAGGGGACAGCCGCAGGGAGAGAGGGGGGAGCAGGCTCTGGGAGAGGTTCAGAGGGAACAGGGGAGGTCTCCATGTTCTCGGAGTGGCAAGAACAGGAGGGGATACCTGGGGGAGGGGTAGACTGGGGTAAGGAGCAAAATGGGTGGGTGGGGGGACCAGGTAATGGGAAAAGGGTGGGGGAGGGGTGGATTTTATGGGAGTTATGGGGTGGCAACCACTCCTCCCTGCTAGGCTGCAGGCAAGGGAGGAGGGTGCCAGGGAGGGAAGGACAAGGGGCTTGTCTGGGTCAATAAGAGCCGGCTCCTCCGGCTGCACTGGGTGGGGTGGGAAGCACAATTATATCAGGGGAGTGCAGTGCACGGGGGGGGGGGGTAACAAAAAAGATACTAACGCTCTATGAACCTGGCCAGCTCTGGCTGGGGGTGGATATTGTAGGGTTGGGGCTAAGGGGCATGAAGGGTGGGGCAAAGAAAAACAATAGGGACTAAAGGGTGGGGCAAGGGAAACAAAGGAAGAACAAAACCTCAGGGCTGGGGTGGGGCAGGGAAGGAAACCAAACTCTGGGCTTCAGGGAGGGGTCTGTGAGGGGTAGGGGAGGGGTAGGAAGCACTGAGCCAGCTGGAGGGCAAGGAAAGGGTGGGAGGCCCTCCAGCCAGTGGGGATGAGGAAGGAAAAAGGAAAAAAAAGGGGGGGGACTAAACTATAGGGAGGGGAACCTGCTACTGCTGGGGGAGAGGTGGTTCTATAGTCCCTGCTGCTGAGAAATAAAAGTCCAAAGGTGTTGAATTGGTGGGAGCCTGCTGCCTTCTTGATGGTAAGAGGGGAGGCCAAGGAAGCAGCAGCTGGGGGTGGTAATGGTGGTACCTAAGTCTAGAGTCTCTTGATAGCTCACCCCCAGCTGAAAACAGCAGAGTCCAAGTTTTTGGAGGCCTCCCCTCAGTGGTGGTGGTTTCTCTTCTCCTTGGAGAGGCAGCAGGCTCCAGCTGTAGCAGCAGCAGGGACTGGCTGGCTGGCTGGCAGGAGAGCTGGTCTTCTCCAGATGGTTTTGGTGGATCTTCTTTTTCTTGTCCAGCTCTCCCCCCCCTCCCCACAGAGCAGGGGAGTGGGAGGGAGAGAGGCCAGCCAGCCACAGCAGCAGCAGCAACAGGAGCAGGAGCAGGAACAAGGGAGGAGGGAGCAGGATCAGCAGTAGAGGTGGTAGTGGTGGTGGGGGGGGGGGGAGCAGAAGCAGGAGCAGGAGCAGGTCAGGTAGGCACCTTCCCCTTCGCCTTCCTCTGAGAAGGACTGCAGACAGGGGAGTCTGCGAGGGAAGAAGATGGTGCCAGGTGTGTCCAAGATGAGTTGCTTGTGTCTTTTTCCCTACAGGTGCTTGCTGTTGGGTGGGGGCTGTTTGCACCATTGTTCCCTGATCACCTTTAATCACCAGCTTCTAGCAGCCTTGTGATTGGCCTGCCTCTGTGTGACTCACAAGGGGCAAGGGCTGACCTAGGCAGAGAAGGCCTTTAAAAGCCATTGCTTGAGCAACCAGAGGACTGCAAACAGGGGAGTCTGCAAGTGAGTTTGGGGAGGAGTTTGGTGAGACCAAGATGGTGAAGAGGAGCCGTACTGCTCGTGCCAGTGCCCCTGCTGTTTCCTTTGTCTCTGTTTGTAGCCAGACAGACTGTCTGTCCATGGATATCTCCACCCAGACCCTGGTGTGGAATTGCAGGTAGTGTGGCCTTCATTTTCCTGCCACTGATGATCAGGCTAGGGAGATGAGCCTATGTGATAGGTGCCTTCTGGTGGCATCTCTTCGCAAACAGGTAGGAGAGTTACAGGAGGAGGTGTCATGACTCAGGGGTATCTATGCCCTGGAAAAGTTCCTTGACAGTGTCCACGATGAGACCTGCAAGGAGGAGGTCCCTATCCCAATGCCAAGGGCTACTGCCACAGCTCTGGAAATGGATGGGATGCCTATGGCAGAGGAAGGACACTGGCAGCTGGTCACCTCCTCTGGCAGTAGACAGCGTTCCATGCCTGCTCACATCCCACTATCCATTGTGGTGAGGAACCGTTATGCGGTGCTGGACACACTAAAGGAGGTAGAGGAGATGCCATCCACCCCAAAGGCTGGGCAGATCACAGCCACCTCACCTAAGAGGAAACATAGGGTTGTGGTGATTGGGGACTCCCTCCTGAGAGGAACGGAGGCACCCATCTGTTGCCCTGACAAGGCCTCTAGAGAGGTATGCTGCCTGCCAGGTGCCCGTATCCGTGATGTAACGGAGGGATTGTCTAAAATCATCCTCTCCTCAGACTACTACCCCATGCTTCTTATCCATGTGGGTACCAATGATACTGCGAGAGGTGATCCTCAGCAGATCAAAGGTGATTTCAGGGCTCTGGAAGCGAGAGTGAAGGAGTTTAGAGCACAGGTGGTGTTCTCCTCCATCCTTCCAGTCAAGGCTACAGGCCTGAGGAGAGACAGATGCATCCTAGAGGTGAATGCCTGGCTGCGAAGATGGTGTGGTCAGGAGGGATTTGGCTTCCTTGACCATGGAGTCCTGTTTCAGGACAGAGGATTGATAGGCAGAGATGGCCTTCACCTGTCCAGGAAGGGGAAGAGTGTGTTTGGGCACAGACTGGCTGACCTAGTGAAGAGGGCTTTAAACTAGGTTCAACGGGGGAAGGAGACCAAAGCCCACAGGTAAGTAACAATGTGGGTGATCTGGGGGAAGGGATGGAACTTGGGGGGGTGCTGGGACTGTATCAACAGCAGTAGAAGAGAAGGTAGTTCGAACATGGGGGGCGAATCAAATAAATGTCTTAAGTGCTCTACTGAAGCCCTAATATGTGAGGAGAGTGGGGGAGGAGAACTCCAAGAAAAAATGCAAGGAGGTTTATGTAATAGAATTGGAAATCAACATGACAAAGTAGGGCAATCGACCAGGTATCTTAGGTGCCTATACACTAATGCGAGGAGCCTGGGAAATAAGCAAGAAGAATTGGTAACACTAGCACAGACGAGGAACTATGATATTATAGGAATAACGGAGACGTGGTGGGATAGTGTGCATGACTGGAGCTCTGCCATGGTTGGGTATAAACTGTTCAGGAAAGACAGGCAGGGAAGAAGAGGGGGAGGAGTAGCGTTATATGTAAAACAGCTCTATGACTGCTCAGAGCTCCATTATGGAAGTGGAAGCGTGCCAGTAGAAAGTCTGTGGGTTACATTGAGAGGGGAAGGCAACGAGGGAGATGTTGTGGTGGGTGTCTGCTATAGACCACCAGACCAGAAGCAGGAGGTGGACGAGGTGTTCTATGGACAACTAGTGGCACTTTCTAGATCACAGGCCCTGGTGCTGATGGGGGACTTCAATTACCCTGACATCTGATGGGAGGCCAATGCAGCAGTGCATGGGCAATCCAGGAAGTTTTTAGAGAATGTTGGGGACAACTTTCTAGTACAAATGCTAGAGGAACCAACTAGGGATCTTGCACCACTCGACCTGCTCCTCACAAACAGGGAAGAATTGATCAGGGACATAGAGGTAAATGGCAAGCTAGGCAGTAGTGACCACGACATGGTTGAGTTCAGGATCCTGATTAAAGGAAGGAAGGAAAGAAGCAAAACAAAAACCCTGGACTTCAAAAGAGCAGATTTTGGCTCCCTCAGGGAACTGATGGGCAGGATCTCTTGGGACGCTAATCTGAAGGGGAAAGGAGTCCAAGAGAGTTGGTTATATTTTAAAGAAACCCTGCTAAGGGCACAGGAAGTTGCCATTTCAATTAGGAGAAAGAACAAACATGTGAGGCAGCCAGAATGGCTTAGCCAAGAACTCTGCTCTGAGCTTAAACATAAAAAGGAAGCTTACAGGAAGTGGAAGCTTGGTCAGATGACCAAGGAGGCATATAAGGATATTGCTAGGGACTGCAGAGATAAAATCAGAAAGGCCAAAGGACAAATGGGGTTGCGGCTAGCGAGGGATGTAAAGGATAACAAGAAGGGGTTCTACAAGTATGTTAATAACAAGAAGAGGATCAGGGATGGTGTAGGCCCCTTGCTGAATGGGGCAGGCATCCTTGTGACAGAGGATGAGAAAAAAGCTGAAATGCTCAATGTGTTTTTTGCTTCAGTTTTCACAGGCAGGGTCAGCTCCCAGCCTACTACCATGGGTGCGGCAGATGGGAGAGAAGAAGACAGGACCTTGGTGATGGAAGGTCAGGTTAGGGACTGCTTAAAGAAGCTGGATGTGCCCAAGTCCATGGGGCCGGACGAACTGCATCCAAGAGTGCTAAGGGAATTGGCCAATGAGATAGCAGCACCGCTGGCCGTTATCTTTCAAAACTCATGGAGAATGGGGGAGGTGCCAGAGGATTGGAAAAAAGCAAATGTAGTGCCTATTTTCAAGAAAGGGAAAAAGGAGGATCCGGGGAATTATAGACCAGTCAGCCTCACCTCAATCCCTGGAAAAATTATGGAGCAGATTCTCAAAGAATCCATCCTGAAACACTTAGAGGAAAATAAAGTGATCAGGAACAGTCAGCATGGATTTACCAAGGGTAAATCATGCCTGACCAATCTCATCTCCTTCTATGATCAGATGACTGGCTTGCTGGATGCAGGAAGAACCGTTGATGTCATATATCTTGATTTTTAGCAAGGCTTTTGATACAGTTTCCTACAGCATTCTCATTGGCAAATTAAGGAAGTATGGGTTGGATAGGTGGACTATAAGGTGGATAGAAAACTGGCTGGATCAACGGTTTCAGCATGTAGGAATCAATGGTTCCATGTCTAGCTGGCAACCAGTCATGAGTGGTGTGCCCCAGGGGTCGGTCCTGGGGCCGGTTCTATTCAACATTTTCATCAATGATCTGGATGATGGAATAGACTGCCTTCTCCGTAAGTTTGCGGATGACACCAAGCTGGTGGGACCAGTAGACACGTTGGAGGGCAAGGACAGGATTCAGGGAGACCTAGATAAATTGGAACAGTGGGCCAATAGAAATCTTATGAACTTCAATAAGTACAAGTGTAAAATCCTGCACGTGGGATGAAAAAACCCCATGCACCGCTACAGGCTGGGAAACATTCAGCTAAGTAGCAGCAGTGTAGAAAAGGACCTGGGGGTCATGGTAGATGGGAAGCTAGATATGAGTCAGCAGTGTGCTCTTGCTGCCAAAAAGGCCAATGGCATACTGGGCTGCATCAAAAGAAGTGTTACCAGCAGATCAAGGGAGGTGATCATTCCCCTCTATTCTGCACTGGTGAGGCCACATCTAGAATACCGTGTTCAGTTTTGGGCTCCCCACTACAAAAAGGACAGGGACATGCTAGAGAGAGTTCAGTGGAGGGCAACCAAAATGATTAAAGGGCTGGAGCACAAGCCCTATGAGGAAAGACTGAAAGCATTAGGCTTATTTAGTCTGCAGAAGAGAAGATTGAGGGGGGATTTGATAGCAACCTTCAACTACTTGAAGGGATGCTCTAAGGAAGATGGAGCTCGACTGTTCTCGGTAATAACAGAGGACAGAACAAAGAGCAATGGTCTCAAGTTGCGGTTAGGGAGGTTGAGGCTGGATATTAGAAAAAACTTTTTTACTAGGAGGGTGGTGAAGCCTTGGAATGAGCTGGCAAGGGAGGTGGTGGAATCTCCATCTTTGGAGGTGTTTAAGGCCTGGCTGGACAAAACCATGACTGGGATGGTTTAGTGGGAGTGGTCCTGCATCTGGCAGGGGGATGACCTATGAGGTCCCTTCCAACCCTATGATTCTATGATTAATCTTTGGGCACCCTTCCCATATTGTCTGGGCCCCCTTCATGCATGTGTGGGCCTGATTTTTCTAGATTCTGCAGCCTGGGCCTGGACTTCTGGCCTGTCAGACTTGTGAGGCCCCGGGATTGTGTCCCTAGGCATTCCCATGCACATTAACCCCTGCCTACCACTCCTTAGAATCATAATCTTTACCATTGCATGATCACTTTTACTTATGAATTCAATGGTGTCAACTGACTTCAAGGGAGCTATGCTGATTTAGACCATCTAAGGATGTGGTGAGTTTTATTTTTTACTCCTACTTTCCTGAACCCCTCCTTCTTCCAGAAATTTTTATGGTATACTTCAAGCACATGCCTGGTCTCAGGGCTGGCTGTACTTGGAACAGACTGTTTCTATATCCCTGATGATCCAGAGATACATGAGTCTGGTAAAGAGCCTGACCCCTACATTGTATTACCTTCTATGCCTACAGGACAGCACTGGGAATATTCCATGTGTAGAATCTCAGGGAGATTTTGTCCTTCCCATCCCAAATGAGTCTTTCCTCAGGTTTTCTGCCAGAGCAGATGGTGTAGCCAACTGAACAGTTGGCTACAATATTAAGATAGGATAGATATTTTTCCATTGCATAGCTGTTATTAAATGTTTATTTCATGCTTAAATGCAATTGTCAGCCAGTCAAATAATGCAATTAACTGTACTACTTACACAATGCTTATGATGCTCTCTAATTTATTTTGGGATTAAACACCTCATGATTCAGAACTAATATAAATGTTTTCTTGGTGTATAGAGTCAGACCATTTGACGTGAACAGATGATATTGGGTCACACACGTGTCATGAGGTCCTCGACAACTAAATGGCAAACAGATTAAGGGAAATAAATTTAGGCGTTCTGAACAGGTGACCTGAACAGAACAAACTCTTGTATATAGAAGGCACCACTGACAAAAGACCAGCAGAAATCCCTGTTTGACTTTTGTTTTTCCTTTAATAAACAATACCTATGGAACATCACGATAGTTATTGAACAGTACATATGTCTCCAGATAGTGATACTGATATATCATTATCCATGCCTTAAAATCCTTTCCACTATAGGTTTGTAAGCTTTGTTTCAGGAAACAAACTACTGCGTTCCAGATACCATTAGTTCCTTTAGAAAAGAGAGGTCAGCTGCAACAGTACAGGTGGGTGAAAATTTCAAACATCTGTGTGACACAGAAGCCTATATTAAAAGATTTTTCAAGAGAACCATTTCCCACTGGAAAACACAGTTTCATCAGAGTCAAAACATTTCTAAGGAAATGTCAATTTTGATGAAATGCATGATGAAGTGTCAGAACAAAATGTTCTCGCTTTCTTGTCTCATTCTGATAGGAGGAAAACATTTTGTTTCAATAAATTAAGACTGGTTTGTTTAGAAAGCCTCTTCATTTCATTTAGATTATTAGATACAAATACTAAAATAGTATTTTAATGCATAATAAATTTCATTGATTTCTGAATTTAAATTCTCACCTTTAATACATGGAAAATTCTTGTATTGACAGTATTCTAGCACTTCCTCCCTTCTCTCAGGAGGAAAAGTAAATTTTGCTAAGGTAAATGTATGGGTCAATGGCTCAGTTTGTTTTAGCTGAGTGAATAGTGCAAGTAGGTTTCTGTTATGTGCATATACATGTTGTCATGCTGGACTATTTGGATCACTGGCCTGATATTTGGCATCAGAAATTGTGTGTTCTCGAACATAGTGACATACCACAAGAGGAAGTATCTTGGAGCTCTTCTGTGGTGTTGGCTGGCATTGCTTTTTGAAGGCATTATGAAAAGAAGGAATGTATTTTCAGAGATTTTGTATTTTGTTAGTCTTTTTTGATCCACGTAGCTTGTGAGAACACAGAAGTCCAGCTGATGCCTGTCCCTTTTCCTCTGCTTGTGCTAAGTGGGACTTTTCTGTGTGTTTACTGCAGGTTTCTTTCCTGACTTCAGGTCAGTAAATCTGCAGAAATGTGCTGATGGACACAGAGTTTCATCTGCAGTGAAAGCTTCACCTTGGGAGCACACTGTTGATTGATTAGTGTGCCTGAAAGACTGGTGATTACACACAGACAGGCAGATCAAGGATTGTTCTGTAATTAACCTTTAGGCTGCTGGAATGTTTTTACTGCTAAATCAACCTGTGCTGTAGGGGGGCAATTTAGACATGAGCCTAAGTGTTTAAGATTTCTTGCTCTCAGAGATATTATTGAAGAAGCCACTTCCAGTGTCTGACTCTTTGGACAGAATACAGCTTCTGACTAACGTAGCTCTTTATTTTTTCCATGTTCTTTGGTCTTTTAATTCTCTCAATTCACTCATGCTTAATGCCATCTTCAATGCCAACTAAATAGAAATGCACAGATGGAATAGGATATTAAAAAAATGAGTTGGTCTGATCCTCTACTGTTTTATCTTTATGTGCACATGTGGGCAAAATGGATGTAAACATTTGACACCCATCATTCCTGGTAGAAATATAAATGACTACACGTGGTGCAAGGGAACCTTAAAGTGCACTTTTCCCTACATCCTAAATGTGTGGATAGGCAGGAGATGAGACCAAGGATGTCAAATGAGAATTCTGTAAGAACCCATACTCCCATGTCTGGAATCACCAAACAGCAACTCTGAAGTGCTGCCGTTGGCTACTGGCTCACCTTTGGTGCTATGCCTTAAACAGGAATCACAGACCACATCCGATTGACCGATTAGTGCAGCTCAAGCATTATAAAATGTGTCTCGTTTTTTCAGTGTATTTTATACCATAATGTTGTTGTGAAAACATGCCACCTAGTAAAACAAACAAGAAGTCTTGTGGCACTGTTGAAGACTAATCTATTTATTGCATGAACTTTCGGGGGAGAAAATCCCTCATCAGACACTTGAAGATGGGGAACTTATAGAATGGGAGGAAAATAAATGCAGGGAAGTGTAAGTCGTAGCTTCAAAGAGAAAATGTAGAACTGGAATTCATATGTAGATATGACACTGTTTTAGGATTAAATAGGGATTATAGATTTTTTTTCTTATTACAATAGGTGATTTGACTTCACGTCCCTCTGTTTGAATCTAAACAACTGCTTTCATTTGGTCTTACAGTATGACCTGATCCCATGACTTACACTTCCCTGCATTTATTTTCCTCCCATTCTGTAAATTCCCCATCTTCAAGTGGGTAACGAAGTGGGATTTTCTCCCTTGAAAACTCATGTGATAAATTTGTTAGTCTTTTAAAAGTGCCACAGGACTCCTTGTTTGCTTTGCTGAACTAGAGTAACCCTTTGGAACATGCCACCTAGTAAGACTCTGATTTCAGCCTCACAATCATTTCCCATTCATCCCCAGGATCTTTTGTAGAGGAGATTTGAAGCGGCTCTATAGAGGACAGAAGGGATAAAACCAGGGGGAATCTGCAAATCTATCTTTCTCTCTATACAGCTTCCCAGAACTTGCCTGCAGCTTTGGCTTCCTTTTACACTACAGCTGAGAGAACACAGGGTCTAATGCAATTTAAAAACTGGATGTCAAATTTTTCAGACTCAAAGATATGAGGCAATGGCAAGATCTGCCGTTCTTTTGGTAAGGGATGCCTACATTGATTTAAGTGAGCATTCTACCATGCTTTTTACATATATTCCAGAAGCCTTCTACCATTCTCAACCCTCCCCCCCCAAAGTGTCCATCTAACATAATCACCCAAATAAAAACACTGACTGCAATAATAAGTCAGCTTGGATCAGATCCAGATCTGCAAAGAGAGAGGGGTTCTTGCTCTGTCTAAATGACAGCTCTACAGTATAGATGCCTAGTTATAGTCTAGCCGTAAAAGACAAAATTCTTAACACACAACAGAACACTAGCCACGCCTAGCACAGCATTAAACATATTGTTATGATATGGTAGGTACACTGTGGGGCACTGTTACTTATAGCCTTCACGTTCTATTTCTTGGGAAGACAATGTTGTGTGGTGTTCTTTGTTTATGAATTGATTTGCGATGAGGCAATGGTCCTTTAGAGAAAGGTGTGAGGGCAGGATAATTTTATCTCTGCCTTAGGCTCTTCTTAGAGTCAATTACTGAGGCCTAGTCTACGCCACAGGGCTAAGTCAATGGGAGATATGCAATCTGCATGCTGCAGAATGCATGTCTCATGTCGACTTAGTTACTCTCACTTACTGCAGTGTCTTTACCTGGCTGTGTCAACTTGAAGTGCTCACCCTTTGACGCATGATTATTTCACTTGGAAGGGTGGAGTTACTGAGTCAATGGGAGAGCACTTCCTGGATCAACTGAACAGGTCTACACTGGCTGCCCAATCGATACTGCTGCATTGACCTGTGGGGATCGACACAGCATTTTCAGTGTAGTTAAGCCCTCGGACACAGCTGCCGCCTAGGAACTAGACATTAGTGTTGAGCTCAGGTGACTGAAAGAAGGGATTGCCCCAAATGCAATTTGACCAGCTCTGGTGCAGGATTGGGGGGTAGGGAAGTGTGTGTAAATTAAAGAAAAACAAACAAGGAGTCCTGTGACACTTTTAAAGACTAACAAATTTATTTATTGCATTAGCTTTCATGGCAGAAAATCTTACTTCATCAGATGCTTTGAAGATGGGGATCCTACAGAATGAGAGGAAAATAAATGCTAGAAATGTAAGTCATAGGATCGGGTCCCACTGTAACAGCAAATCAAAGCAGTTGTTACAATTCAAACACTGGAGAACAGCATATAGAGGAAGATGAAGTCAAATCATCTGTTGTAATGGAAAAAAAAATAGCTCTTATTTAGCTCTGAAACAACCATGCCCAATATGCATATGAATTCAAATTCTGCAGTTTCCTTTTGAAGCCCTATTATTCATTTGTAATTCATTTGTCTGAGCACAGCTATTAGCCATCATGTGCCAGAAATATCTCCCCCTGCCTTATATATTCGACAAACAGGACAGTCTTTGTGTGAAAGAATAAATGGACACAAATCTGAAATCAGAAATCACACCATTAAAAAAACTATAGGTGAGCACATCAATCTTCCTCATCACTCCATTGATGATCTGCTAATAGCTGTGCTCAGACAATTTAATAACAACATAAGGCTTCAAAGAAAACCTGCAGAATTGTTCTGCTTTCTCACCTTACCTTCTTGTCTACAGCTAAAATAAAGGTAGAGCTAGAAAGTGTCTTATGAAATGATTTGAATGTGGCTGTGGTTACAAAACATGTATTACAATATAGATAACAAAATGTGAATTACCCGGTATGTCTGGTGTAGTTCTTTACACCTCATCAGAGCAGGTGTGATGTAAAATATTACCATTTTGCAGAGGTGACAGTACAAGGTAAGGGAGAATCAGGACCATTATGTCAAAACACCACCTTCAAATGATCTTTGGGCATATTACATGCTTTATTAGTGAATAAAGAGCTGCAGCAGAACACAGCTTATCCACCCAAAGCCTTGAAAACATGAGAGTTGGAGGATTCCTATGATCTAGATCTTATAATACGACAGAACCTAAAGCAATAGTCTCCAAACATTGCACCTTAAAATAATGTCTTTCCTTATGAAATGCAATATTGTAGAATGCTGTTTCACTGAAGATGTTAGTCAGATCACATTCTGTTTTTCTGAATGTGCCAGGAACTCGCATAAATGCATGTGTAATCATGGAGTATAGTCTTCTGAATACAATTCAAGGTACTTAGCTTAATATCTACTCATCTATAATAAGAAAAAGGGAAGAAAAAGTGATCCAGGTACCTATATGTCTGTTACTTTGAACTCGGTAGTATAGACGATCTTAGAAAAAAATTGGAAAGAGAAAATAGTTAAGGATAAGGTTAATGGCAACTGGGATAAAATATAACACGGCTTTACAATAGGTAAATCGTACCAGAGGAACCTGATCTCCTTTTTTAAGTGAATAGATTTTTGGACAAAGGGAATGCTATGGATCTAATTTACCTAGATTTCAATAAGGCATTTGATACAGTTCCACATAAGGAATTATTAGTTAAATTGGAAAAGATAGGGATTAATATAAAAACAGAAAAGTGGATAAGGAATTGATTAAAGGTAAGACTACAACAGATCACACTGAAAGATAAACTGTCAGGCTGGAGGGAGATTACGAGTGGATTTTCTCAGGGGATCAGTCTTAAAGTCAACTTTGTTTAACCTTTTTATAACAGACTTTGGCACAAAAAGTGGGAATGTACAAATGAATTTTGTGGATAACATACAGTTGGCAGGTGCTGCCAATATGAGAAAGAGTGAGCTAACATAAACAAAGTTCTAGATGACCTTGTAAGCTGAAGTAATAGGAACAGGATGAAATTTAGTAATGGAAGGTGCAAGGTCATGCATTTAGGAACTAACAACAAGAATTCTTCCTATAAATTGGGGACACATCAGTTGGAAGTGACAGAGGAGGAGAAGGACCTGCACGTACTGGCTGATCACAGGACAACTATGAGTCGCTAACATGATATGGCTGTGAAAAAAGTTGATGCGATCCCAGGATGCATCAGATGAGGTAGTTCCAATAAAGATAGGGAGGTGTTAGTGGTGCTATACAAGGCACTGGTGAGACCTTCTCTGGAATACTGTGTGCAGTTCTGATCCCCCATGTTTAAGAAAAATTAATTCAGTCTGGAACAGGTACAGAGAAGGGATACAAAGATGATCTGCAGAATGGAAGACCTGCCTTATGAGAGGAGATTAAAGAGCTTGGCTTGTTTAGCCTAACCGAAAGGAGCTTGAAGGGAGATATGAGTGCTCTCTAATACATCAGAGGGCTAAATAGCAGTGACAGAGAGGAATTTTTCAAGTTCAGTGCCAACATGGACACAAGAACTAATGAATAAGTTGGCCATCAGGAAGTTTAAACTTGAAATTAGACACAGGTTTCTAATCATCAGAAGACTGAAGTTCTGGAATAGCCTTCCAAAGTGGCAAAACCCTTCACTGTTTTCAAAACTGAGTTTGATAAATTTATCAAGGGGATGGTATGATGGGTCATCCTAGTTTGTCAGTTGACCAGTCTTTAACTACGGGTGGTGAATGTGCCACTGGCCTGAGATGGGACATTAAATGGTGTGTTCTAATTTATTACAGAAAATTCTTGAGTGGGGCTGGTGAGTCTTGACCATGTGCTCAGGATTTAACTGATCACCATATTTGGGGCCATGGAGGAATTTTGCCTCATGGCAGACTGGCAAAGGCTCTGGGGTTTTTCACCTTCCTTTGCAGCATGAGGCATGGCTCACTTGGTGGTGGATCCTCTGGAGCTTAAAGTCTTTAAACCATGATGTGCACACTTTAATAACTCAGCCATAGGTTAGAAGTTTATTACAGGAGTGGCTGGGTGAGGTTCTGTGGCCTGTATTATGCAGAAGGTCAGACTAGATGATCATATTGGTTTCTTCTGACCTTAGAATCTATGAATAGCATTTAGACCTTGTTAAATAAGAAATCAGTTATAGCCTCTGAGACAAGTCTTCTTTTGATCACATACTATATAACTTTTTTCCCTTTAATAAAAACAAAACAACCCCCCCCCCAGCAGATGTACTGACTAGATGTTTAAAAAGCCCCAATCAAAGGAGAAGTTTATTCATTTTGGTTTAACACTGCTGTGATAAGGATTAAAGATGAGACAAAACCAAATCAGTTTTCATGCAGAGCAAAAGACCAGCAGGTGTTGCCATGGAAACAAAGTCAGTCCATATCTGCTTCATCACTGTGTGGGCTTCTAGAAGACAGCATCTTGCCTCATGCTTGACAACTTTTTTGGCAAATTGCTCTCAGAGGTAACAGAATAACTCCTACAAGGTTACATGGATCCATGTCTGGGATGGCCTGGCTATTGCTGGCAGCTCTCAGGCCTCAGGCCGCGGTGATTCTGCAATTTTACCAGCTGAAAGGGAAAAAGTGAACAAAAAGTGACAGGAGGGAAAGACATTCCCCAACAGACTTCTGAAAGGAATGACCTGGGGATGATTGCTTCCTTTTGCTCATTCCATATCTGCAGGACAGGTCGGAAAGCACACATCAGATTCTCTTACAACTGTGGAAGGGATTTAAACTTAATGCCAGTAGAAAGTATTTATGTGCCCTGTGCACAGGCATTTGAAAGTCCCATTACTGTGTAGATAGTTAAAGCTCCTCAACTGTTTTTTTGTTGTGCCATCTGCTTCTCATATCGAAAATAGATCAGAGGGAAAAAATCAAGTCATCTCTTCTTAAGAACACAATCTGATCGTGAGCCACCCTCCTCCTTCCAGTCACCGTATGCTCCCCTGCCATTTCTGAGTAGCTTTCAGCAGTGCAACTGAAGGGCACTAGGACAGTGCAATTGGTTTTCATTACATTTTAACACCATGAGACAGATGTAGACTACAGTGTCATCCAGCTGTTTTTGAGTTTGCTTGATATAATTTTACCCAGCAGTGTATTAGTAAAGTCTCCAGGGCTGTCATGATCAATCAACAAATAGGAATGACACCAAGTGAAATACAAAATGAAAGGGTTACCTAAGAGGATGCTTCCTGAATACAAAGCCATCCAGCTGCTCCACCATGTGTTCTTTGGACATCATTTTAAACTAACCATCTTTCATTTTAAACCCTTCTGGGGATGTGTGATGGGGCACTTCACTCCTGAGCTTCTCCTCAGGGTTAGGTGTGCTCTACTTATTTTCTTGCCCCTGGTGCGTCCTGCAACCTGCTGGCTGACGTTGGTGAGCCTTCAGTGGTTTGTGCTATGACCTTATCACAAAGTCCGATTGAATCCTTTCCAGGCTGTTAAATAGTCCAATAACTAACAGTCTATTTGGCCACTCTGGGATCATCAGTCTCAGCTCTAGGATCCTTAAGTCTGACCTTCCTTTGGGCTTCCAGATTAGACCTGTCCTCATCTTCAGGCTTATGCCACTTTACCTGTGGTGTTTGGGGGAACCTGAGCCTGCCCACTATTCCAGATTCCAACCCAGGGATCCTGCACACAGCAGACATCTCTTCTGAGTACAGTCCATTGCTGCTGGTTCCTTGGACTTCTTATTGCATCCTTTTATTTCCAGCCCAATCTCAGGGTCAACGTCCTTAGGGTATCCTGTCTCTGCAATCCCAATGTAAATTCAACTAGCCACACACACTGGCTATCTGTTATGCTCCTTTAGACAGACAGGAAATGCACTAGTGCCAGGCAGCTCCTTTATCTGAGGCTGCTGAGCTCTGATTGTCTGCTTTGAGTTAGACTTGGAGGCCTACCTTTGCTGCTTCTACCCTGTCACATCTCTGCTTCCTGGGGCAGTGTGCAGTATGATTGTAGAGTGTCCTATAGGGAGCTGCAAAGGCCAGGTACACCCTATCAAAGGGAGGAAAGAAACAGTCAGACATTTTCTAAAAAAGGTCCACATTTTCAATATGTTCCCTTTATATGAATGCACAGTTCAAGGCATTACAAAGCCTGCAAATTCAAAATGTAGATGGTGGGATATGTAGGAAACATGTCCCTTTCCTGTTTCTATTGCCTTCAACAAAATTAGTTCCTAGAACTGCATGGGCTGTGTTCACACAGCATTTTTGTTTCGAAACAATGAGATTGTTTTGAAACAAAAAAAAAAAGCATGTTCACACGATGCACAGTTGTTTTGAAACAATGGGAACCTGTTGTTTCGAAACAACGGTGTTGTTTCGAAACAAGTTAAACCCCATTTGGGGGCAAAACAGCCTTGTTCCGAAACCATTGTTTCGAAATAATGCGTGTGAACATGTTGTTTTGGAACAAGGTGTTCCACTGGCCAGGGTGCTGAGGGGGTGTCCCCTGTCTGGCAGAACGGGGCTGCAGGCACCTGCGGGCTTCAGCACTGGGCTGCGCTGAACCCTGCCGGTGCCTGCAGACCCCTCCACAAGCGAAATAGCATGTTCACACTGTGAACTTGCTATTTTGTTTCCCTCCTTTTTCCTTATTTCAAAGTAACTTTTTGTTAATTCGGCATAAATTGTTTCAAAATAAGGTGTTATTTCGATATAAGTTGTTTCGAAATGACTTATATCGAAATAACCCCCTGTGTGTGAACACAGCCCATGTATCTGGTAGCTTCTAGAGCATTCATTCAGAAACAAAAACTTAAGTAGTTTTAGGATTATATTATTTAGGTGTCATCAATACACTTGCAATTTTACAAGATGGAATGAAGTGACTCCCTGCCCTGAAGAAATTACAGTCTAATTTTCTCTTGCAGACAGTTCAATACCTGAATGGTATATTTGAAAGTGCATTATCCATTGAAGTGCAATTCTGAAGAAACTTTTGTAAACACCTAAAGTTTAAGCAAGATATAAATATTTCCTTTTCAATATTTGTGAAAGCTGGCCTCATCAAAACAACAATAAAGAACATCTTAGAGCTACCACATGGTGCTGACATGAATCCTTCTGGATTCACACATGGGTCAAAATCCAAGAAAATTGAGAAGACTGTAAAATCTTCAAGTGAAGACTGACCAAGTGAAGTCAATGGGTGTTTTATTAAATTCAGTGGGAACAGGATTTCACGTGCTGAATGCTTATAAGTTTTGTTCCTTTCACAAATGTGGAGAGTGCAATACTGTCCATCCAAAACGTTCATTAATCATGACTGAGGCTCACCGAAAGCCATGAGATTGGCTTTAAAACAATGAGATTATGTAAAAATAATAGATTTAGTGTTCTTTATATTTTCCCTCAGTTTCTTCAGCTTTTAGAGTGCGCTATCTTCAAAATGTGACCCTTTCTTCCCAACAATAAGGGATAGAACTTACTTTTCCAATGGCTCAGATATTCTAGGGTGTATATTATCACGTCCTGGTGACTTGAAGACATCTAACTTGTCTAGGTAATTTTAAACTTGTTCTTTCATTATTTTAGCTTCTGATCCTATCCCGTTTTTACTGCCCTCCCTACATCACGCATCCAGTCATCACCAACCTTCTTGGTGAAGACCAAAACAAAGAAATCGTTTAGTCCCTCTGCCATTTCCACATTTTCTGTTATTGTTTCTCTCTCTTTATTGAATAACAGTCCTATGCTGTCTTTGGTCTTCCTCTTGTTTCTAATGTACTTGAAAAATGTTTTCTTGTTATCTTATATGCTTTCAACAAGTTTGACCTCAGCTCGTGCCTTTTAACTTTCTGATTTTTTCCCTATATAACTGTATTATTTGTTTATAGTCATCCTTTGTGATTTGTCCAAGTTTCCACTTTTTGTAGGAGTCTTTCTTCAACTATGAGGCCCTCTGGGGTAATAAAATTGGGCATCTTTGGTCTAGTCCTCTGGAGTTGAAATTCTCAAAAAATAGTGACAGACTTTGAATTCTAAACATTCCAGAATTCTCAGCAAATTGTATTTCAATCTTTCTTTAACAGTTTTGTTTGATGTATTAAGTACCTGACTACTCTACAGCTATGTCCACATGCACAGGCTTATTTCGAAATATGTCATTTTGAAATAACTTATTTCAAAATAAAAGTTTTTTTATTTTGAAATAAGGGACACCCTGCAATTGAAATAGCATGCCCTGCATATGGGCGTTCTATTTCAATGCAGGAGAGGGGCAGCATGGGAGGTGTGGCAACATGGCCCCCTGGCAGGGCCATGTTGCCAACCAATCCCCTGCCTAGCTTTCACTTGGAGAGCCAGGCAGGGGAAAGCTGCCCCCAGGGAGGCACTGTGGAGGGAGGGAGTCAGGGGCACCCTGGATGGGCAGGCTATGCCACCCAAGGCTGCCCTGAAGCCCGGTTGGAGGGAGCTGCAGCACCTGGCTCTCCCCACCACCCCAGCTCCAGGCAGCCACCAGGAGCTGGGGTGGCAGGGAGAGCGGGGCGCTGCAGCTTTCCCCCGCCAGGCTGCTCCCCACTCTGCCCGGGCATGGGGGTAGCTGCTGGCTCACAAGCAGCCAGGGGAGCCCCAGCCCGCACATTCCCTGGCCTCTTCCCCCAGCCAGCTTCGCCCGCCACTTCCCTTTGCTGGGGACGGGGCGGGCGAAGGGGCTGAGGCAGCTGACCCTCCCCCTGCTCCCGGCAAGGGGAAGCGGCAGGGGAAGCCAACTGGTGCACCCGCCACTCCCTTTACAGGCAGCAAGGGGAAGTGGCAGGGGAAGCCAGCTGGGCGCCCACCACCCCCCTGCACTCCACTCAGCACCCTGGCCAGGGTGCTGATCCCTGGCCAGGGTGCTGAAGGGGGGTGGGACCTTCCTCCCAGGGTGACATGCACCCTGGGAGGAAGGTCAAACATTATTTCAAAACAATGTTCGTTTCGAAATAACGTGTCCAAATGGCATTATTTTGAAACGACCGGCTTTGAAATAATCGTTCTGAAATGAAAGTGGTTTAAGCCATTTCCAAATGATGGCTCTTGTTTTGAAACAACAGGCTCCATCATTTTGAATCAGGAAAATGTCGTTTGGACATAGTCTTTTTTATTTCGAAACAACCAGTGTTGTTTCGAAATAAAAGACTCGTGTGGACATACCCTATGTCCTGTGTTCAAAATACTGTTTTGCGGATCTCTGTGAGTATGTCTACACTTAGATTTGAATTCGAATTGATGACAATCAGTTCAAATTCAATTAAGTGCATGGCCACACTTGCTTTCCTCAATTCAAACTGAGGAACTCCTCAGTTCTAATTGATGAAAGCTGACTTCAAATTGGTCAAACCTTGTTTGACTTCGAAGTCAGGGTCAATTCGAACCCAGTAGTTTGAATTGACCCAGTGTGGCCATGTCAATTTGAACTCATTGAGTTCAGATTGGCACCTGGCGCCAGCAGCCCCAAGGGTGCCTACATCCCCTCCAGCCAGATTGGGCTGGGGGGACAATGGGGTTCCATGCGTGGAAAAGCCACCCCTGTGCCCGGCTTCTCCTCAGCTGGCCCCATGCAAGGAAGGCACCCCGTGCATGGCTTCTGCCCTGCAGGCCCCAGACAGGGAAGGCACCCTCATGTGGGGCTTCTGCCCAGCTGGCTGCACGTAGGAGAGGCACCCCTGTGCATGGCGCCATACCTGCTGGATGCACGCAGGGAAGGCACCCCCGTGCATGGCTTCTGCCTAGCTGGCTGTGGGTGGGGAAGGCACCCCTGTGCATGGCGGCATCCCTGCAAGTTCCCCAGTTCCAGGGCCCACTATTTTTGTGGGCTAAGCATTCCGGGGCCCCTAAAAATAGAAAATAGAGCCAGAACACTGCATTCCGGGGCCCACCATTTAAAAATAGCAGGCACTGGAATGCAGCATTCTGGTACCATGTTCTGTTTTTAGGGGCCAGAATGCTGGGCCCCTAAAAGTAGCAGGCCCTGGAGCAGCATTCCCCAGCATTCTGGCAGGCAGAGGAGGGGACAGGGACAGGGGCATTCCTGGGCAGGGCTTAAGCCCCACCCAAAGCCCCTCCCTTTCCAGGCACCACCCCAACCTGGGGCCTGCAGCTGCGCCACTGTCCCAACCCAGGGCCTACCGTCCCCCCCTCCCCAGCTGCACCACCACCTCTGGTAAGTGAGGGGGTGGCCTGGGTCATTCTGCAGGGGGATTGGGGGCAGGGTGTGGAGCGCTGCCATGTGGGGGGTCAGGAGCTTGGGTCCAGGGGCCTACCAGCATGGGAGGGGGGCCCACTGGCACAGGCAGGTGTTCTGGGGCCCCCCAAATTATATTTTAACACCTGATGCTGTCACAAGCAAGGTGGCCAGAGAGGCAAGAGCTGTGCACTAGGTGCCTTCCCCATGTGCGGTCAGCAGGGATGCTGCCACGCAGGAGGGTGCCTTCACCGTGCGTGGCCAGTGGGGGCTCTCGCCACATGCTGGGGACCCTGCCCCATGCATGACCAGTAGGTGCTCTTGCCCCTGCGGGGATCCCTTCTCTCCTGCCTCTGCTGTGCGGTCAGTGCTGGGCCAAGGGATTCTCGCAGCCCTGCACTGACAGCTCAGTCGGGGCAAGGGAGAAGTGATTCAGTTGGCTGGCGCTGACAGTGGGGGGGTAAGGATTCCCCCAGCCCCACACTGACAGCATAGTCAGGGTGGGGGAGAAGCAATTCCCCTGGTGCATGCTGACAGTGCAGTTCATGGACATGCTAATTAGAACTGGAGTTTCATGATTCTATGTGTGGCCATGTCAATTTGAATGGACTGAATTCAAACTAATAATTATTAGTTCGCATTGACTAGTTCGAATTCAGTAATTCGAATTGACACTCTAAGTGTAGACATAGCCTGTAAGGTGAAAAGCCTGAATTCTACTGGTCCTATCTCAAAGGACAGATTTTTTACAAGTGTGTTCCTCTGAGTGCTTATTTATGGGCTCAGATACTGAGATTTCAGGTGCAATAATGGTGAAGGCATGCAATTACCCACTGGGCATGTATATTTTTAGAAAACCTGGGCCTAATGGTCTAACCATTTGTTATTGGTGTCACCTATTAGTAGTAAATGTCTATCTCAGATGCTAATCTTGGATATCTTGAATTCTACACCACGAAAACTATTGACTTGAAGTGGAAAAATGTGGTGCCATATAGTGTTAATAAATTAGTACTTGCTCGAGTATTTTGTTACTAGTTCCTTTCACAGATACATGGATAGTGTCTGATCAGACTGATTTTAGCAAACAGCTTTTCTGTATGTGGCCAGTTTCACATCTCTTTTTAATCACTTGATTTGGAGGCCAAGACTTTTCTATACACTGTGTATGGCTCTGGGTTATAAACACTCAATGCAAGAGGATGGGAGAGAAGATGTGCATCTTTACTGCACAGGTTGTCTTGAAGATGGTCCATAAGTGCTTTCGCTTAATCAATATCACATTATAACAGAACCTAGTCCTGTAATTTTTTGAACAATGTAGGCGGGCCTGCATAGCTACTGTACTTCATTGCTTACGTTTACAGAATCAGCACATGAATGCATCAGTGATCCTCAAGATAGAGTAAGTTTCCTGCCCACTTCCATCTTCCCAGCAATTATCAACTTAGTTCATTCATGAAATTTCTCCATATTTTTTGAAGGAGACTAGCACATAAATCCATGCAACCAAGGAATGTTCAAAATGATTTAAAGTGTGGGACCTCAATCATTTTCTCATATAGATTTTAAGGCCAGAAGGGATCATCATCTAGTCTGACCTCCTGCGAATTGCAGGCTGCAGAAGCTCAGTCACTCACTCCTGTAATAAACCGCTGTCCTAGCATGGAGTTATTACATCCCCTAAATCATGTTTTAAAGACTTCAGGGGACAAAGAATTCACCATTTACACTTCTTTAAACACGTGAGTGGCTCGTGCCCCATGTCACAGAGGAAGGTGACAAAATCCCAGGGTCTCTGTCAATATCACCCAGGGGAAAATTCCTTCCTAGCCCCAAATATGGCAATCAGTTGGACCCTGAGCACGAAGGCAAGACACACTAGACAAACACCTGGGAAAGAATGTACTATCGTAACTCAGAGCTCTTCCCATCTAGTGCCCCATCATTGGCCATTAGAAATACTTTCTTCTAGCAGTCACAGGTTATGGGAAGATCTGTAGGACATCAATTTTTCCCATGACAGCTCATGAGACAAATACATTTGTTAGTCTTTTAGTGCCACAGGGCTTCTTGCTTGTTCTGCTGAACAAGACTAACACAGCTACCCCTTGAGAACCGGGCTAGATGGCCATTGGTCAGACCCAGTATTGCCATTCTAATACTCTTACATAAAAATTAATTAAAATATAAAATTTTTTTTAGTATAAAAATATCCCTCTCAAGGTAATGATGAGGTTGAACTGATTTAACAGGTCCAGACAAAAAAAAACCCCCAAATCGAATTAGCATGTCTGGACACCAAACTTGCTAGTTCTATTTGGGAGGGGGCACCCTAGGAGATAAGGCAACATGGCCCCCTGTCAGGGCCATGTTGCTACCCAACCTCCTGCTGGCTCTCACCTGGAGAGCCAGGCAGGGGAAAAAAGCCAGTAGGGCAGGGATTCCCCTGCACCCTGCATGCCCCCCCTGCATGATCCCCAGCCGGGGAGGGACTGAGGGGCACCTCCCTTCCCCCGGCAGCTGCAGGACAGTGCGGGCAGGGAGCCGGCATGCCACACGGCTCCCTAGCAGGAAGTCTGCGTGACCCCCGGCTCCCCAGCTGCTGCGGGGGTGGCATGGGCAGGGAGCTGGCATGCCATCCGGCTCCCTAGCAGCTGTGGGGCGGTGGGGGTAGGGAGCCAGGGGTCACACGGGCTCCCTGCCCACGCCATCTCACAGCTGCTAGGGAACTGGCACCCTGTGCTGCCACAGCTTGCTGGCAGCTGGCAGGGGAGCTGGTTGGGGAACTGGCACCCTACACTACTGTGGCTTGCTGGTAGCTGCGGTGTGCCGGCTCCCCAACTGGCTGCAGGGCCTGCTGCTGGCAAGCTGGGGCAGTGCAGGGTGCCAGTTCCCCAACTGGCTCCCCCTCCAGCTGCCGGCAAAGGCATCCCAACCTGCTGCCCCCTGCGTCCGCCCCGCACTTCCCTCCCTCCCTGGCCAGGGTGGTGATCAGCTCCCTGGTCAGGATGCTGAGTGGGGGTAAAACTTCCTCCCAGGGTGCATAGCACCCTGGGAGGAATTTCTACTGTTATATCAATATGTGGGTCATATCAATATAACAGAGCCAGATGGGGTTATTTTGAAACCACAGTTTCGAAATAACCCTCATTTCAATATATAACTAGGTTTTATTATATCAAAACGATTTTCCTTATTTTGAAATAAGGGAGCTCCTTATTAAAAATTAAGGTATTTAAAAGTTTAACAAAGAAAAGGGGGCACCAAAGACACCCCCCCTCCCAAGGTACCAAAGACAGTCCCCCAGCCAGGGTGCCAAAGACACTCCCTTTCCAGGGTACCATTTGGTTTAGGGCTGGCCTGATAGCACCATGTACATGCTTATTGCTATAGGTGCCCCATGCCATTAGCACTGCAACTAGAATAAAAAAGGAAACATCAGCAGTAACTGCACGGCTTAAATGCACTGCACAGTATAACTCTCCTGCAGTTCCCCTTGTTTACTGGAGGTAGAACTACAAAATATTACAGTATGTTTTAGTGAAACAGTGGTCACATGTAATATGAACAATCACAAAGATGTTTTTGATATCTTGTTACATATGAACATATGCTTTGTATCAGCTTTTGCACAACATGAGCTAACTGCAGTAACTCAGTGAGTTACCATAGTGACCCAGTATCACTTGAGAAAATAAAGCTGTCTTCAACCCTCATTGCAAGAAGTTCCTAGAAACAAAACACCCTCAGACTAATGTAGTCTTGCAATTTTCATGTAGTGCCTATCCCTTAGTTATGATATGGAAAGTAACCAATGCATGTTTATCACATATCCAATGGTAAGGCACCTCTCTGAACAGTAGGTATTAAAAGTTCCATTGTGAGTCCTATCAGCAAACAAGCATAGTTTAGGAGATGCATCAGATCTCTCATCTAGATTATCACAAATATTGTGCCTTAATGTTTGGAGCAGCTCTGCCACTGCGTAAGTTGACCATCCACCCCTCCAAACAAACTACCACCTCAGTTGTTTTCGCAATATTGCTCCTTTTGTGTGTGTGGTTTGTTAGCATAAAGTTCTAAGGTGTGAAGTCCTCTCAGTCTTTTAACAAGGCTTCATTGCAATCCGTCCCTCTAGGCTCACAATCTTTTGCAACCTTCCTGGCTGGAGTTTCTCTCCCATACCTGGCTACTCCCTCAGCTCAGGCTTAACCCTCAGTAGTCTTTTGCTCCCTCAGATAGAATGAGCATCTTTCTACATCTCTCTACCTCCCTTTCATCTAGGCACCCTGAAGAGTTGTTACCTCTTCTTCCCCACAGACTCTTTTGCAAAACTCAGACTGCTCTTATATTCCCATCAGGGTTCATTGATAGTCTCATGCTCCAATCACATGACCCAGAAGGGTATAAGGGAACAATGTCACTCATCTTACTTTTAGACTGAACTGACTGAGGACAGTTATAGCTAAGGCACTACTTGACTTGAGATGTTGCAGATTCCACAATATTAGGCTCCCACCTCAATTCTGACAGTGGAAGTTCCACCATCCGCCAGGCTGATGGTGGGAATCCTGGTCACTGAAGAGCTGCACCCCCATTCTCAGACCTGTGTTCCCACTGTCACACCCATGATCGTGCTCTTATTCATAGGCAGCGAATAGTGTGGGCCTTTGCTCTCAGCACTGGGTGGCCAACAGTGTAAAATCACAGAAAAGTAATAGTGGACACTATTACTATAAAAAAAATAAGGTCCCTTTTTATTTTTCATCAATTTTCCATGGCTCCTTCACAACTTTTGGACAATCATCCCACTGTTCAAATAGGGCTTTAGTTATGGTATATTTTACAGACATACAAAGCCATGGAGATTATCGTAACCTGAAGGCAGTTATTATGCTCTTCGGAGCACATTGAACTGATCAGCTTTAATCCTTGCATGAAGTGAAGAACTGATGCCAACATAGATGCTTTGGCATTACAATGATAAGTGATGCAGTACCATAGTAATGAAGGGCAATTAGCTCAGACATGCCAGCCAAGAAGCTGCTATAATACTCATTATATTGTGACTACTGAAGTCTGTGAACAGCTTATATTTATTGTAGCAATTTGGAAACTGTCTTGCGTCAAAGTTATTTTGAACACAGATGTGGTTAATAACTCTTTTATTTATTTCTGGTTTTGTCTAATGGCCTTGTTCTGCCCTCAAATATTTCAAAAATTACAAATGTTCAACTGGATTTGAAGATGACATACATGACCTCAAAATGAAATATTGCAGCTAATACATGTGTGAAACATGATTTCTTACAATGACATTACCTTCATTTTACATCATTTTAAATCAGATCAGAATCTGGGGACTGTACTTAAAATTAGAACCAGTAAGTAAATGAATACAGTGCAAGAACTTCTATTATTTGAGAATAAGGCTCCATATTACATTGGAGCATTGTAGTAACTACAGATACGTTCGTGTGTAACCAGGCAACATTTCCTGCTAAATTAATGCAACAGACTAAAACTAATAATCAGCAATAGACGTAATTAGTCTTACCTACCATTTTGCAGGGCTGTTCTTGACTTTAATTAATGTCTCAGCAGACTCATGAACTTGAAGATTTTTTAATTAACAAAAAAATGTTCTCTGTAGCAGAACTTTTCTAAGCATAGCTAGACCAAGATGTCACGTAGCTGTACTAAAGGTAGCATTTTAACAGTGTGTGCCACTTAGGGCCCATAATACATATACAGTATACTAATATCCTCTGTTGTGTACTTAAAATTCCCCATATAAAGCATACTTCAGGTCCCTTAATCTGTAGAGCCATTTAAACATTAAACACTTGGCCAACATAGAGGTGCCTATAGCCTTGCCTCCATTTGCTGTCACTTCTTATGTCTACTGAATTACTGCCAAAAAATCAGAACGACTTAGAGTTACTGTTACTTTGGGAAGACAGATCTCATAGAGTTTGAGGTTTTGTGAACTTTTTGAGCTACTTTTGGGTTTGCTAAACTAGTTCAACTTAGTAGGTCATTTGCCCCTATAGTTTAAATCAATGGGTTGTTTTCTATTTCTCAAGTATGATTCAGCTATAATGAACATTTCATTTTTCTAGAAGAGGAGCCTGTGTTGTGTTTAGAAGCTAGGCTGTATTAACTCTCATCTCGAATGTGGCTAGGTCTGCAGGGGATGGCATTAGGGAGAATGTCCCCTGTTCACTAAACCTTACAGGACATCTTCCATGCAGATTGCTTGCTATAAGCAGTTTAGAGGATGGAAGAATTGTAGGGTGGGAATTCTGTCCTATTCCAATGTGTGTGTGTGTGTGTGTGTGTGTGTGTGTGTGTGTGTGTGTGTGATATATATTACTAGTATATTAATATCTTAACATTGTCTTGGACCATAACTGGCACTTCCTAATACTACAATCTTAGATTCCCAGATCAGACTGGATCATAGTGGTAATTTAACACAGGCTATATAACCAAAACAATTCCCCAATTGATTCCTTCAACATATCATGTATAAAAACATCCAGTCTTCATTTAAAAATTGCCAGAAATGGAGAATCTATCACAACTTTTGATAAATTGTTCTAAGAGTTAACTACTTTCATTGTTAAAAATGAACACCTTATTTCCTGTCTGAATTTGTCAAGCTTCAACTTCTAGTCATTGGATTGTGACATACCCTTCTCTAATACATTGAACTCCCCATTATAAATATTTGGTTCTGCTGTAGGTTCTTATAAACCTAAATGACCATTAAGGCTATGTCTATATTGATGACAGCAAAATCATACCTTTATGTTTAGTCATACTAAAATGCATATTATTTGCTTGTGTCCAACTTAGCAAGTGAACTTTATCACTCTGGTCATGTCTACACTGATGGCAGCAAAGGTGTTGCCCTCAGATCGATCTTTTCTGATCAACTTAGTGGTCAGTTAAGATACGCTAAGTTGAAATAAATGAAGACACCATGTTGAAGGGGAGTTAGGAAGTTGACAGGAGTTACAAAAACTACTCTGCTTAGCTTGCATAACTCCCATTGATTACCACTAAATTTTACCTGCAGTGTAGGGAGTTTAGGCCTCTAAGTCAATGACCTTCATTACTTAATTTTCTGTGTCAATTTTATATTTTCCTCATGCCACTAATAAAAATGTTAAACATTGTAGTGCCAAGAACTGATCCTTGTGGAAACGCACTAGAAATGCACCCAATCTATGAAGTTTTCTATTTGCATGTTGAGACCTATCAGTTAGCTAATCTTTTATCCACTTAGTATGCAACATGTGATCAATTTTTTAGCAAATGTTGTAGTACAAATACTAAAGCAACAGTAGACTCTCAGGGCTAGATCCCTTGAAGCACAAAAGCACACAGTTAACATTAAGCAAGTGAGTAGTCTTATTGTATTGCTTAACTGTTTTGTTGTACTGGGGACAAATGGGCTGTTGTGAAGTCCACGAAGTCAACAGCAATCTTTTCACTGACCTGATTGGCCTATGGATCAGGCCATGTGTGAAAAAGTAATGTTTCCCCTAACCCTCAGTGACCCCTCTGTTGATTTGCAGACCCAGTCCAAGACATTATTCAACTAACTTCAGTGGAGAAACTCTGCATAAGGTATTTGGTATATTATTTTACAAGAACAATGCCAATAATCAGGGCTCATGATTCTGTGGTTTCAGCTACAGCTAAAGAGATTCATAAACAGGTCTAAGTATTTAATATATTATTGGTAGTGCAGCTGCACTGGCACAGAGCTGTTAAAGAGAGATTTACAAACTGTGCCTAAGGGTTGTGAAAATAAATCTAGTAAATCAAATTCATCTGCTGTTAACAAAATTAGTTGTGTGGATCATTATATTAAAAGTAGGTTGAGAGTCTAACCTGCCTATTTGATTTGAAATGTCAAGTTAAACCAAGGAATGATTATACCATGCATGAAGAAATATATGGCATATAAATCACAGGTCTATGCAAACAGGAGCGAATTGGATATTAGCTAGGAGTTTGGTGCGTGGGTGTGTGAAGGGAGGCATATGCAATGTAGGGTTAGGAAGGCTATTGCATTCTGAAAATGTAAATCTGTTTGAAATGGTTACTCTTGATAAAATATACTGTACAATATGTACCTAGCAGAGTTACTTTACACTTCTCACATAAGGTATTTTTTATGAACCAATTTGACATACCAGCACAATTTGTATTATGTATTATTTATATTATCATAGTGCTTTGGCACTCCAGTCTTGGAGCAGGATCCCGTTGTGGCTAGATGGTGTAGAAACATAGAAAAAAAAGATATTACTTGTCCCATCTTTCACATGTAAACAGTATGAGTGGCACTTTGCAAGTCAGTAAAACAGTCCTTAGCCTGCGTAGTTTAGTCTAGTACAGGTACAGATAAAACAGATCAAACTCCACTGGTACTAGTATTGGTTAGAGGGGATGTAGAGTTAAGCATGTCAAGCTTTGCTGATGAAGTAAGCATTTTGACATAAAGTGAAAGAAAAGGTATTTTAATACATGAAGAAATGCAGCATATATTAGGCATATGGAAGAGTGAGGGAAGGATACAAAGAGAACAGATGCAAAGAAAATGGAAAGAAGTGAGATGATAGTAGATGTATATGCAAAGGGAGCAGTGGTTCAGAAGGCTCGATGGAACCTTGAACTTAACCCAAAATTTTTCACTTGGTTTTGTCTTAAAATTTGGCAGCTACTTTTGGAATCTATATAAGCAGCTTGATTCTCAGAAGAGCTCACCATCTGCAGATATTTAAAAAGAATCATGGTGCTAAGGACCTATGAAAACTCAGGACACTTTTATGTCAGGCACCTAAACTATTGTTTTACTTTAAGGCCCTAAGATGGAAGATTTTGATCGTAAAGTGGAACAGAAGGGAAACAGCATTAACAATGAAAAGGGAGGTCATGGTATCACCAAAATGTCAGAGGATGTTGTCAGGCTGTCTGGAGTGGCTCATGACCATGAATGCCTTCCTCAGTGCAGACTGTCAAGAAGCAGGGCAGAAAATCTAAACTGGTGGTATGTTCTATAATTAGATTTTGCCAAGCTGGTAATAAATGTGAACTACCAAGTATTATAATAGTCTTATAATAGAGTTATAAACAGTCCTCTCAGACACTGCTAACCAAGCAACCAAGACTACATGATAAATGGTCACTGACACCAAAAACCACAAATATTCAAGGTCACCCCAGTCCCAAGAGACTATCAATTCACTCAGGTCAATCTGCAGTCTGGATCCCACTCCAAAGATAACAGTGGGAGACAATTTTATAGTAAGCTAACTAAAGGTTTATTGAAAAAGGAATGTGCATTACTGAGACTTTAAAGCAATTAAAAATATATGCAAAAGTGAGTCACAGTTATAACTGTAAGTGATAGCAAAGATATAGTAATCTGCCAGTTTCCCAAAAATCTCTCAGTACTCCCCAGAATAACTCAGGGGATCTCCATCTTCTCATTCAGTTATTCTGCTCTACTAGAACCTAACAGTCCCGAGAGGAAGGATGTTTCCCTTGTGTCCGAACTTATAGCTACTTCTTGCAGAAAACAAGGTGACAGTGTCACTACCCCCATGGGCTCTTTCTTTGATTGGCAGAGAGACACTCATGCATTTAGACTCATGCATTAAGAATCTTTGATCTTTGGTCATCTCAAACACCATGACCACTTGCTTTCAAATGGTCAAGAATTAGCACTTTCCTGGTAAAGTTCTTCATTTGCTTTATATAAGACTTGTATCTCATTTGATAGGTTATTTAGTTCCAGGGGTACATACAATGCAAGTATTTACTATAACATTATTACAGAATATAGATAAGGAAACCATGCATGTAGAATCCCTTTAGTTTTCACGAAATGTAAACACCAGCTAAGCACTTACACATTTAACAATCTCTTTGACCTATATAAATACACAAGTGAATTGGCCTTTGTAAGTGTTCAGGGGGTCCTGGAGCTTTTTCATGAGCTTGCACCTGGTCTGCCAGCATTGCATACATAGCACTGAACTTTGTGTTCAAGCATCTTCCAATAACTGCTTCCAAGAGTCAAGGAAGAACAAGTTTTAATTAAAAACAAGATTGAGTTTAAAAAAAATAAACCCAGCTAAAGGATAAGCCTTTAATACAACTGTGAATTTGGCAAAGATATCCTTGCTCATGCAGAAGGTATAGAAGACAGTTCCAGCACACAGCGACTAAAGGCCAGGCTAATGTTTAGATTAACAGGAGACACAGCTGCATGATTGGTTTGCTTGTTTTGAGTGGGAGTGTTATCTGAGTTACTGTTTTGGATTTTTGTTTTTTAAAGCTTTGCCAAACACCCATAGACTTGTTTCTACTTGAAACAATTTTAACAAAGGAACATTCCCCCCAGAGTACTTGTAACATTGTGGTAGGACATGTGAAAATGAAAATCAGGCTGCTCGTAAACTCCTAGTTTTATGTAACTGAGTAAACTCACCAGCCAGACCTTCCTCCCATGGCTGAGCATGGCATAGCAATTTTCCCCACCTGACAGCTCTTCAGTGCCCTGAGTCAGTCCTTCCTCATGAGTCTAGCCCTCCATAATTACTACCTCTGAAGGGATGGAAGAGTCCCAAAGGCCAAAGGTCCCATTACCCTGTATGAGATCATCACTCCCAGCTCAGGCCCTAGTCTTCTTTTCCTCAGGGACCCTTCCCTACTCCCATTTCCTGGGAATGGAAAGGAAAACCAAGAACCCCATTAGGTTCCACTGAGGGACCCTGTGTTTAAACAGCTAAGGCCAGCTTCTCATAAGACTGTCCTGCTTTCCTGGGCTGGTTTCTACTTCCTCAAATAATTCACAAAGATCATCTTCTACAGCTGCCTTTTTAGCAGCTTTATTTATAAGGGGTAGCTCCATTTTCTAAAGTGACTAGTGTGACCAAAATGCCTCAACAGACAGAAAGGCTATGTCCACATCTAACTGCTTAGTTTGGACTTGCTTAGTCTAAACTAAGCAGTTGGTGTTAGTTTGAGTTAACCAGGGGTTAGCTGAAACTAAGTGGAGCTTTTTAATTTGAACTAACCATTTTTATTAATTTGAACTAAAAAGGTAGTTCAAACTAACTTTTTAGTTTGAACTAACTGCTTAGTTCAAACTTATTTAATTGGAACTAGAATGGGTACATCGTGCTAGTTCAAACTAAAAAAAAATTAGTTCAAACTAGGCAAAGCCTACTGTAGACAGGGATCAAATTAGTCTGGAGTAAGTCTCCTTAATCTGGACTAATTTGCTAGTGTAGACATAATCAAAGCTACCCACATGCTTTCTGCTTAGGCAGTGTAATTCAGATTCAAATATTAATGTTAGGAGGCATAAATATTATACATTCGACATCTATATGATAAAGCAGAAGCAAGTATTCACAAGCTTTCTTGGTATCAAAAGGTTCTTTTTAACTGGAGAAACAAAATCAGTGATTTAATCTAAAATGTCAAGTATCTTCAGGGTCAATATGAAAATTCTAGTAATTTGAATCTGTCATTGGCCAACTGCCTCTTTTCAGCTTTAGCCTCCAGTGCAACTCAGGAAGTGAGGGCAATAGAAGTCATTATGACACAAAAGGAGATATCTTTTTTTAATTCACTACATCAACCTTTCTGGCACTGGAAGGGACTTGTCTTTTGATTTCAAACACAGAGCAGATCTATACCTAAAATGCTCTATCAGAACAGATACACTGATGCAGTATGCTGCTATAGCACTTTAATAAAGACATGCTACACTGATGGGAGAGATTTCTTCCATCACCATATTTAATTGACCTCCATGAGAAACGAAAACTATATCAGCAAGAGAAACTTTCCCATCGAAGTAGTGTTGTTTACACTGGTGCTTAGATCAATATAAATACATTGCTCTGGGGTGTGGATTTTTCATACCCTGAACAACATAGCTAAATGTAAGTTATTCTGTAATATGGACCATAGATGCTTACCACTTCAATGAAGAATATAGACTTAATTTCCTTAGTTCTTTTAATAATAAATGGCTGCTTTATATGCCTTAAAGTGATAACACTGAGTTCATTTCATAATAGGAAGGACAAAACAAACTAATTCAAGAGTGCTTCTGGATCTAATTAGCTTGAATTTGCTGACAGAAAACTTGGCAGCTAATTGTCCCTTTCATTAGCTAAGCTCTAAGCTACACTATCTAATCTACCTCTGGCTGAGTCTTGTTGTTAGTTTAACAATTACTGCACACTTAATAGCAGTGCTCCTCTAAAGCACTTAAACAGCAGTTGTAAATGTTTGATAAAACACTAGGAACCCTTGGCACAATAAGGCATGTACAGCATTAATGGAGGAAACCCCTTGTAAGTTAGCCAACCTTTGCATTGTTAAAGCTAAGGCTAGATGCCTGGAAATTGTGGTTCTATTACTGCTCTAACAAAGAATTTCTTTAAATACTCAATTTACATATCTAAGAAGTAGAAATGAAATGTACTGCTCTCATGTGATATTAGTGAGATTTAATTCTTTGAGACCAATGGTGGGAGTTAGATGCTTAAATAGCTTTGAGGATTTGGGCCTGAGAGTAGTAATTCACAACCTTTTCTCTGTGGCAGCACACCTAGACCTCCAGCAGCTCCTCTCCCCAGCTCTTCTCCCCACTCCCAGCCAGCAGCTGCAGGAGGGGAGCAGAGGGAAGCCGACCCATTCCTCACACAGGAAGGGTGAAGAGGGAGACTGAACTCTGATTGGTTGCTCTGCCCCTGGAGGATGTGCAGATGGCAAGTCAGAAGGCGTCCCTTCTTTGTTCTGACATGGATCATACATAAGGATTTACTCTTGCTGTTTCTAACCTACTGGATTTTATTCTTCAGCTCATGCTACCACATAATTCCAGACCAGAGGTCCTCCTGGGTTCACCCTCTGCCAAAGATCTAAGCAAGTTGTCACTGGAAGTCAATAGAATATAATTTCCAAAGGCTGAACTTCTCAAAGGTATTGAGTCATTCAACTCTCATTGGCTATATCTATACTAGAGGGCTCAGGTAAGTTGACTTTATAAAAAAACAACAAGGAGTTGTGTGGCACTTTAAGACTAACAGCATCTGAGGAAGTGGGATCTTCTCCCACGAAAGCTCATGCAAAAAATAAATCTGTTAGTTTTAAAGTGCCACACAACTCCTTGTTGTTTTTTTACTGGACTAGACTAACACGGCTATCCTTTTGAAATTGACTTTATAAAGTCAACTTTAAACAAATGGGGACTTTCTAAGTTGACTTAATAAGGTTGACTTTAAGTCAACCTTATTAAGTATACTTAAGTCGGGGACTCTTAAAGTCACTTTAATAAAGTCAAATTTAAATGGGTCCCCTGACTTAAACTGACTTCATGAAGTCGACTTATATGGCTCTCCTTCCTTAAGCCAACTTTATCAAGTTGACTTTAATGGCCACATTTTGTTAAGTCGACTTAATAAAGTCAACTTAACCCTTAAAGTTGACTTTAAGGATGAACATTATTAAGTCGACTTAAGCAAGTGCTTAAGTCTACTTAATGAACTCCAATGTGGCCCTGGAGTTGCTTAAGTTGATTTATGCCTGGGTAAGTAGATTTAAGCCTCCAGTGTAGACATACCCAATGAAATCAGTGGGAATTATGTGCCTGAATACATTAGAGATTCTGGGCATCGCTACCTAAGTCACTGTTGAAAATGGTACTTGTGCTTCTAAGGGCATGTCTATACAGTGAATTAAAACTCACAGCTGGCCAAGGCCAGTCAACTTGAGTTTGTGAGGCTTGAACTATGAGTCTGTTTCATTGCTGTGTAGAATTCCAGGCTTGGGCTGGAGTCTTGAGACCCTTCTACCCATAGAGTCCTAGAGTCCACGTTTTTCCTGGCTGTGTAGACATACTTTGTCATTAGCTGCTTTTAAAAATTTATTCCCCTATGTCTAACTACCATAAATGGCACTCTTTCCATGCAATATACATGCCAGGGAAACAACAATATGTAATATTTCCACTCATATTATACAAGTATAATTACCAAAATGACTATGTTCACATTTTACATTAAAGGTATATTTCTAAATAGTTTATGCAGGTATAAACAATTAATAATATTAAACAAATGCTTAATCAATCACTATGGCTTGTTGCAGGTTGTTCCATCAGGTCAATACACTACTGAAAGTCAAGGCTGATAACCATCTAACATCTGTTGGGCTTATATCTATCAACTGATCTTAATTAACATGTTCATAACATTTGTTGATCTTTTATAAGCCATTTTTAAAAGTCTCAGCCACATAAAGTTTGATAGAAAATTCAAAGACAGAGTTATCAGAAGCAGAAAGATCAGTATCAAATGTGTTATGGTCTCACATTGGACCTGCTGAACTTCTTCAATGTCTGGAAGTGGATGAATCTAAGTTTTTATTTAACTCTTCTTCTATAACTGAAGCCACTAATTTAAGATAGAGCAAGAAAATTTTAGGGGAGAGGAGGGAGGCCATGTTTGGTTAGTTCAGCAAAACAAACAAGAAGTCCTGGCGTACTTTTAGGCTATGTCCACATGCAGCTTTTAGATCTAAATAACACTGGTTATTTTGATCTAAAAGAGTTTATGTCTGCATGACGTTTTCCTTGAATCGAAATAAGGAGCTCCTTTATTCAATTCAGGGAAAGTTAGAGTGATTCCTTAAAACCTGGTTTTAAGTCGAAACGTTGCTTAAATCAAAATAGTTGTTTTGAAATAACACCGTTCGGACGTGTTATTTTGAAATAACTGTTTAAATTGATTCCAGCACCAGTTCCCTTCCTCCTCCCAGGGTGCCTCTCCCCAGAATCGAGCTAGGAAGTCATGTGTCCAGACATGCTAGTTCGATTTGGGATTTTTTGGTGTGGACCTGTTAAATCGATTTAGCTTAAATTGATTTAATGATTTTATATTGATTTAGCTTATATCGATTTAAATTAAATTGATTTAACCAGCTAGGTGTGGACATAGCCTTAACGACTAACACATTTATTTATTGCATTTATTGAACTCATGCGATAAATAAATTTGTTAGTCTTTAAAAGTGCCATAGGACTCCTTGATTTTTTAGTAAGAAAATTGCTTCATATGGTGATAAGTGCCATTTGGTGAAAGCTACATTAATTAGGAGTGCTGGTGGGTAGTGCAGCCATGATGTGGGTGCATGGAATGTGCTAAGCAAAGTATCTACTTCATTTATTAGAAATAGTACATCATTCTAATTGTACTTTTATCTGGAAAAATCCTACTGTTCTCAGATGATCCAGTTTTATTAGTTTAATCTCTAATTGCTATTGATATAATTTTGTTCTAAATCACTTTTCAGAAGCAGAAGTGGCTTGTAAGGATTAAATGAATTAGGCTCCCTTATTGTGAAATAAGTGCTCTCATCTCTTTTCTACATGCTTTTTACCACACAGAGCATGTGAACTCACTGGGAAGGTGGGACAAAAAATCATTTGCCTTTGAGTCCATGAATGGGAGCTAGTATCATCTTTAATTTAGATTTAATCTTTATATATTGTGATGCCTTATCAATGATCCACTTAACGTCACCATAAGTGTTCCTCAATCCTCACTATCTAAATTATTGGAAGAACAGGTAGGAAAATAGGATAAAATGCTTCTCAAATGACTCCTTAAACCACTTATAAAGCTGATTTGCAGCACTGTAAATTCCAATTGTTTTCATGTTATCAAAATCAGTATCAGTCAATGTCACCCCTATTTCAACTCCCAAATGTAGTGGCTACAAAGGATGACTGTTAAGAAAAGTTAACACACATTGCACTCTGATTGTCTTGTGTTAGCATCCATATGAAAACTATCTTTATATTACAGTACACTATGATCAGGAGGCTTATAAGTCTCCAACACAACATTCTACAAACCACTTTTCTCTGACCCCACTGAGGAATACCAAAAGTAACTACATCACCTACTCAAAAAACTCGCTGAAGCAAAACAGGAACTAATAAAGGCAGACACACCACCAGAAAAAAAACCAAAAAAAACAAGGAGTCGTGGGGCACTTTAAGACTAACAGATTTATTTTTCGCATGAGCTTTTGTGGGAGAAAATCCCACTTTGTCAGATGCTTCAAAGATGAGTGAACTTACAGAATGGAATGAAAATAAATGCAAGGGGGTATAAAACATAGGATCAGGTGATACAGTAACAGCAAATCAGAGCAGTTGTTAGGTTCAAACCATGGGAAGCCTGAAGTCAAATTACCTTTTGTAATGGGAAAAGAACACATAGTCTCAATTCAGTCCTGCTTTCACAGAATTTAGTTTGCACATTAATTCAAGTTCAGCTGTGTCTTGATGTCCCAGTCACATCTCTGATGACGGTCATTAACAAATCTGTTTTACACCCCCTTGCATTTATTTTCATTCCATTCTGTAAGTTCACTCATCTTCGAAGCATCTGACGAAGTGGGATTTTCTCCCATGAAAGTTCATGCGAAAAATAAATCTATTAGTCTTAAAGTGCCACACGACTCCTTGTTTTATTTGCTGGACTAGACTAACACGGCTATCCCTTTGGAAATTGACAAGATGCACACCACCAGAACCCTGACCAGTGATATTCTAGCTACTATCCAAAATCTATAAAAAAGGAAACCCCTGATGCCTCATCATCTCAGATATTGGTACTCTTACAGGAGTATCTGGCTATGTGGACTCCCTCCTCAGACCTTATGCAATTAACACTCCTAGCTAATTTATTTTTTTTAATTTAAAACTTATGTTTTTTAAAATTTATTTGAAAGCTCATGCAATAAATAAATTTGTTGGTCTTTAAGTGCCACAGACCTCCTTGTTTGTTTTAAATTTCACCTCATGACTGATTTGCAGACACCCAAAAGTCCAAATAAATTATGTAACCAACTCTCCTTTAAGCACAGTTTTGTTGATAGGTTCATTTTGTTTACTATTAGAACTCTTGGAGCTGAAAGATTGCTAATAGACCAAAGATCCTTGTTTTTCTTTTGTGAAAATTGTACTGTTTTTTTGTTACATGATGATCCTGTAAGCATCTTATAATTCTACTTTTCATATAATTCTAACTTTTCAATTATTACTTGCCCTAAAATAAGGCTTACTGATCCATAATTTCCAGGATCTCTCTTAGGAACTTTTAAAAAGATTGATACATTTGATGTCCTCCATTAAGTTACCTCAGTTTTTAAGTAGTGCAGTTCAGCCACGTCATTCAGCCTAAATTCCTTCAGAATGCTGGTATGAATACAATTTGATTCTTATGACTTGTTGCTCCTTTATCAGGTGGTCCCAGCAGGTCTCCTACTGACACCTTAATCTTTGTGTGTATGTCTACACTTGCTAGTTAGTTTGAATTAAGGAGGCTTAATTTGAACTAATTTAGTACCTGTCTACACTAGGCTTTCATTAGTTCAAATTAAGGGAATTCCTTAATTTGAGCTAATGAAAGCTTAGTTTGAATTAGTAAATCCTGTCTGTTAGTTCAAACTAAGCCCTTAGTTCAATCCTTAGTTTGATCTAAGGATGGTGTAGATTAGGCTTAATCCTTACTTCAAATTTAATAAATTCAAATTAAGGGCAGTTAGTTCAAATTACCAAAGGAGACTAATTCAAATTACAGTTATATAAAATTTGTCTACTTTGGTAATTTGAACTAATAAGTTCAAGTTCAGTTCGAACTAAACTCAAACTTATTAGCCCGAATTAACAAATTCAAACTAGCTTTTCCTAGTGTAATCAGTCTATTAGTACCTCCTTTTTATTATCTGAAAAGGTAGAACTCTCCCTAAAATTCTTCATGAAGAACAGCTATCCAACAAAAGTAATTTACTTTCTCTGTAATGTCCTAATCCTTCTTAACTGATCCGCTGACCACTGGATTCTGTTGTGGGTTTCCTGCTTCTGATACAGTTTTTAAAAAGTTCCAAAGGGGCAGCCATGTTAGTCTAGTTCAGTAAAACAAACAAAAAAACATCTGATGAAGTGGGATTTTCTCCCATGAAAGCTCATGCAATAAATAAATTTGTTAGTCTTTAACTATGCAAGACTCCTTGTTTGTTTTACTTTTTAAAAAATCTTTTCTGTTTTTCTGTCTTTTGTTATTTTAATGAAGAATCAGGTCCTATCACTTTAAATCCTACCAGTAGACAGAAAAATCATAGAACATGAACTATAGATTACACATATTAACTCTAAATCAAGAGGGCTGTTGAATATGTATAAAACCCAAATGTGGTAAAATGAAATATATCTCTAATACTCTACTAGGGGTGAATGAGAGTTCAAGTAATCTACGTGTCTGAGATGACTGCATTAACATAACTTATCTCCATTTTAGTTTCTGTAATAAGGGAATTAATGAAGATACTTGTGCCCCCAGTGAAGGTGAATATATTGGAATGACCTCCAGAACATAGCCTCTGATTTTCAAAGAACTAGAGCTAATTCCCAGAGTTCCTCCTTTATGTTCACATGTTCCTCCCTGTTCTTTATTGCCATCAGTGTGTAATCAGGATAAATTAAAAGCGTGACCCTTGGTAAGAACATTCTTTCCTGCTATTATATTTTTTCCATACACAAAAACCAACCAGATAAGCCTGAATGATTTATTTTAGATTGGGGGTGGGGAAGAAGAAGTGGAAGTGAAGAACAAGTAAAGAGGTGAAGTCTTTATGGCTATGTTCACACACAAGTGCTTGTTTCGAAACAAGCTGTTTCAAAACAAGCCTGTTTTGAAATAAAGCCTTATTTCAAAACACCTTATTTTGAAATTAAAAAAAAAATGTTTTTGAAGTAAGGGAAAAGGAGGGAATCGAAATAGCATGTCCAGTGTGACATGCTATTTCCAAATAGGGGAGGGGAGGGGGAGGGAGGCCCTGTGCTGGACAAGGGAAGCCCTGCCCCCAAGATTCCCCTGCCCCCTGCAGCTCCTGCCAGGGGCAAAGGGGGGCTCCCCCTGTCCCCCCCGCCATCTCTGCAGGGGGCAGAGAGTCTCCCCCTGCCCCCCCATGGGTCCGGCCTCGGGCAGGAGGGCTTCCCCCGCACCCCCCCTCGTGGCCCCTGCCGGGTGCGGGGGGGGAGCTTTCTCTGCCCCTCCCCACGCGGCCCCTGCTGGGTGTGGGGCCACTTCATCCGCCCCCCCGCATGGCTTCTGCCCGGCACAGGGGGGGCTTCCAGGGGCTGTGCGGGGAGGCATGGGGGAAGCCCCCTGCGCTGGGCAGAAGCCGCGTGGGGGGGCGGAGGAAGCCTGGGGGGCGGGGCGCCCCGGGCTTGGGAGCAGCCCCAGCCAGCTTACCCCTCTTCCTGCTGGCAGGGTGGGGGGGGCGAAGGGTGTTGAGGCTCCCGTCCCCCCCTGCTCCCAGCAAGGGGAAGCGGGGGAAGCCGGCTGGGGCACCCTCTGACCCCCTGTGCCCCACTCAGCACCCTGGCCAGGGTGCTGATCCCTGGCCAGGGTGCTGGGGGGGGTGAGACCTTCCCCGCAGGGTGCTATGCACCCTGGGAGGAAGGTCCTTGTTATTGCAAAACAAGGATTGTTTCAAAATAACATGTCCAAATGGCTTATTTTGAAACCACTGGTTTTGAAATAAGCCTCCTTTCGACAGCAAAGTGGGTTTAAACTGTTTCGAAGGGAGGGTTCTTGTTTCAAAATGAGGAGCTCCCTCCTTTTGAAACAAGAAAACGTCATTTGGACATAGGGACTTTTATTTTGAAACAACCAGTGTTGTTTTGAAATAAAAGCCCTGTGTGAACACACCCTATGAGATCACAGTGTCTGATTTCTCTGCAGCATATTGAGTCAGCTCTGCCTCATAGAATGACAACTGCCTTTGCAGACAACAGGCCCCTATAAATGTAAAGGTGCTGTGCACAGGAAACAAAATGCTAACAGTTAAAGTACATCTGCCGACTTGCCAGCCGTGAGATAGTAGGACATTTATTTCTGGTACAAGCAGTGACTGGATATCTTCTTTATACATCCCTCCATCTGCTTTTTACATAGCTCTACTGGAACGGCTTCTCTGCTACTAAAGGTTGTTTGTGGGATATAAAGCAAGGTAGTAGTCATAAGTGATAGCGTGCTGCCCCCCACTCCCACTTAGGCAGATCAGCAGCAACATTTATGATGCAGTTTTATTTGTAAGTTAATGCTTGACTCAAAAGCAGTAACCCCAGAGTGGGAACATTGCAGGGCTGGGCTGCCATGGCAGGTAGGGCATGGAGTAGAGAACAGATCTTTCTCTAAAGCTGGAGATCAATAGGTCTCCTCCTCCCTGCTCTTCTGTGGCTTTCAGTGTGGAACAGGTTTTGGAGGTCCTACCACTTCCTGCGATGTACTCCATAGGAACAATGGGGTAGATGCAGTCAGTGACTGGGAAAGACTGAAACAGGAGGGGAGCACTACCATAGGAAGAGTAGGAATTGCAGGGGAATGCAATTCAAATCTAGGCCTGGGTGTGGGGCAGAAGGGCTCTTTTCTGTTGCTGGAGACAGCCTGAACATGAGCAGTTGATCTTCAATGGCCCAGCTGAGAAAAAAGTAACAGCTTCTTTGGCAGGAGCAAGTTGGATGTTTATGATTCTTTCATTTTTAAAAACTATGTTAAGGTGCTTGTAGCCCTGTTGCTCAGGTTGGCCTCCAGGACACAACCCACTCCACTGTAGGACTCTGTGGGTAAGTATCCCTCTCTTGAGGCCCAATGTGGTGATGATCTAGCTCTCCAGCCAAACTCCCCTTTTCAGGCATTAAGATTCAAAGATAAGCAAGAAGACACCAAGCACAGGATCGTCCCAAGAGCCTTTGGTGGGACCCAACACTGGGGTTTGGGACTAGTGCGCCTGGACAGTTTTCTCTTCCACAGATTCCTTGCCGGGCCTGGCTGGACTGTCTAGAATGGCAAGACCAGCTAGCATATGAGCTCCAGCTCAGGTCTGCAACCAAGCTTTTCACCCATCAAGAGAGGCAGAACTGTTCTTCTTCCCAGTCAGCTCCAAACTAGGCTAGTTCTCCTGCTTTTAGCTCCCCTCTTCATGCTGGCTGTTGACTTCAGGAGTAGTAGGGTAGCTTCCACTGGGCCCACAACGCTCTCTATAACCCTTTCATTGCCAGTGGAGAACCTGTCAGACCCCTAGCTCCCTCACCGACAGCATGAGACTGTCTGCTCTATCACAGTGCCACAAGGAACTGAGAAACAAACAAGTAACAGAGATAAGGGGTTTTTAAAGAAAACAAATATATATATTGTCAGACCCTTAGGTGGCTTCATGGAGACATAACACTACTTGAAAGCTGTATCTGGGGAGTCCCTGAGCGGAGTAGTCCTGAGTTGCCCTTCTCTTCCCCATTCCCCCTCTAGTATATGAGTCAGGAGGGCTTGGGAGTTGGATCACACAGAACTCTATTTCTGGCCATTGGCACAGCACCCATGCATTTTCTCCACCAGCTGAGTGGAGAACTGTTGTGTCTTCATAAACAAGGCCTGGTAGCACACACCAAATGTAATACTGAAAGTCTATGAAATCTCAGGACCTGAATGATCAATGATTGAACAATGCCGACTAGAACACAGACCTGGAGCACTTAAGAACTGCTTTCTGTAATGACTTTGGCTTGGTTTCCACTACTTTCTTATGTCAGTCTAACTACATCACTTAGGGTGATGGGAAGTCCACCCTACTGAGTAATACAGTTATATTGACCTGACCCCCTGTGGCTTCTTCCATCAGCATAGCTACTGTCTCTCAGGGAGGTGAACTACATAACCAATGAAAGAAGCCCTCCTGTTAGCATAGGTGGTGTCTTCACTGAGCACTGCAGGACTAGGGGAGCTGCACAGCTGCAGAGCTGCAAATGTAGACAAACCCTTAGGTCCTGTTCCTGTCCTCAGGAAAGTGAATGACAAAATTCACATTGCTTTCAATGAGGCTGTAATTAGGTCCTCGGGTCCTCAATTCTTCAAAATTGAGGCCAGAATGAAGAATCACAGATATAGGAGTTTATACAACACAGTTATGAAGCTTTCAAACTTGTACTCTATTCAGCATTGTTCCATTATTGTTCAAACAATGTTTGAGATTTTTCTAGGCTTTTTTAATTAGTTTATGCTTCCACTTCCTGCCTTTATTTCTGAACACATAGCAAATTATTAAATTTAGCATTCCTCATTACAATAATTGAAGAGACAGTTATGTATTTTACCAGACCATTTTTTACCAGAACATCGAGCACTCCACATCCTTCCATCTCTGTACAACTGACTTTCAGAGTCATCATTTTTAATAATTCAATTGCCAGCATATGTCCTTTTGAAGCAAGGTTGACAGGATTTTTGTACTTTCAGTCAAAATACAGTTTCCTGGTCCTTTTCATTTGACTTTTAATACGAAAGTGCTAGAACAATAAATGCTTTAGTTATTTAGCTAGATTTTTAAAGGCAAATTCTTCTGTGAAATGATCATATACTTTTTTATACAAATTGACTAATAGCAAATAGATATGTAAATATACCACCCTGTTGCCTTCTCCTTTAACTTCATCAGCAATAAACCTCATCTTCTGCTACTAAACATAGACATGAGAGAGAGTCTTCTTTAGGCACTCATAGTATTTTATATTTCATGACATGCATCTAAAGCATGATTTCTGGAGTCTAGCTAAGAGATTGTGGGCTGTGTCTTATAAAGTGCTTATATGCCCAGCTGATTCAACTGATTGAACAGTTCTTACATTTCAAAAAAAGAACAGGAAAAGAAAAAGGAAAGGAAACCAACATTTAGCAATGGTATAAGTGTTTGCAATTCTTGGGCACCTGGCACAGGTCCTCAATTGATTCCATCATAATCTACTTTGAAAAAGTTACAGACATGATAGTACTTTATAGGTTCTTCAGTGCAAATGAAAGGGGGGTACCTTGAGTTTTCTAGACCTATTGATGTAATTTTGGGTATGTTTTTACATTGGGAATTAGCTAGAAAATGCAAGCACTTACTTCCCTGTTGCTATTTTAATTGCCTTCAGTAGGAAACATGGGTTGCCAAGTATCTAGTGTCTAGGGCCTCAGTGAGGGGCTTAGAGTTCGAGATGCCTTGAGACTGGAGCAGCTAGCATGGTCCCTCCAATGTAAAGGGACTACGTTCCACTACCATCCGTTATGGATTAAAGTCCAGGACTTACTGTTGGTTACCAAAGGCCATAAAGTATAATGAAGGGTTTTCCTGAAGATAGCGGACTGCTATTGGAAAGTCCACACAACAGACGGCAGTGAGGTTAACAGCAGTGCCTCTAAAGAGGCATGAAAGATTGGTATTTTGAAACCCCATATCTTTTAAGGATCTATAAGCATACAGTTTTGTTTGCTGTTGTACGTGAAGATGGTACCCTGGGAAGACAAATCTTCTCAAGTGTTGTGAAGGAGTTATATTTCCTGCTGCTGTGAGAAGCATGAATTTCACCTCCCTTACTCTGCTCATGTTCCTTCGCTGTCCTTAGGTATAATACAGACAACTACAAAGTCCGGCAGTCAAGAACATTTTAGATGAGATTCTGAGGATGTATTTGTCTCCTTGTGGTATTTGGCAGTAATAAGCCAGGGTTACAGAACAAAAGCTTCACTCGCCTTAGTTAGATTACATGAGTACTGGTGAATATATTCAGCCTGAATAATTGGAAACATCAGACCTAGTCTAATTTGCATCAGCTGAACTCACTGTAACAATTAAATATTTTCTTAATTAGAGCTTTTCCTAATTAAACCCTACATATTTGGAGGCCTTAGATACTGATATAAATATGACTTTCAAAATATGTTTGCAATGATAATGCACTCATTTGCAGATAACTTTGGTTCTGCAAATTTATTTCTGTCAATAGTAAATCTTTAGACACTTAAATGACCTCTTGAGCTCTTTTATGTTATATAAATCTTTCACAATCACGTTTAAATAATACCCTCCTTATTCTGCCTCACATTAAGCCATTCTTTCAGTACAAAACTACTTTGCTATCTAAAGATTACTTCTCATGACCTACTCAGTATAAGGCAAAATCCTAGTATTCTCAAGAAAGGCTATATGCAGAAGGATGAGCTACTGCCAAAGATTCACTAATTATGTTTGGATGAAATTAGTAGCATTTGATTTTAAAAATAATGAACTTTACTTAATTCATTAGCTTATTAAGTTCCTACAGCACATTAGGTCGAATATTGCCTAAGCAAATACAATCTCCAATTTTAATACTAGTGTAACCCTTCTGCCAGGGCAGGCTGGCAGGACAAGGGCTGGGTTCTATATCTAGGGGTTTCCCAATGGCGCAACTCCACCAACTGGCTGGAGCCCCCACCCAGATTTCTGGGAATCCTGCACTGTTCCCTGGGCACCCCAAAGGGGTAAGGCTTCCCCACTCGCAAGCACGAAACTGAGCATAGTAAACAGAATTATTAATAGTAGTAAAACAGAATGAAAAAGACCAAATGCAGACACCAGCAGTAATCTAGAAAAATTAGAATAGAGTGAAGTTCCCAACAACCCACACCACATAACAGAACATACAAACTTAATGGCAAAACTGGCACTGATCTAGAGAATCAGTGCTAACTAGGCTCCCAACCAACCCGAGGGTATGTAGGGAGTGTCTTTCATGCCAGCTGTCCACTGACGCCATCTACTGATCACTCACTCCATCCTCTAGAACTGTTTCTTGGCTCTGCCTGCTGTCCACTGGCTCCTCCCTCCAGTTACTTGCACCGCCCAGCTTGCTGCTGGCCGCTTTCACTGTCCACTGGCTCCGCTCACTGTCTGCCAGCTCCACTCACCTGTCACTCACGCCACCCAGCTTCCTGCTGGCTACTCTCACCATTCGCTGGCTCCGCCCACTGTCCACCATCTCCGTCCTCCAGTCACTTGTGTTGCCCAGCTCGTTGCTGGCCACTCTCACCGTCCACTGGCTCTGCCCTCCAGTCACTTGCACTGCCCAGCTCACCACTGGTCCTCTCACTGTCCACCAGCTCATCACCCTATCACTGTTCCTCTTCAGCTTAGAGAGAAAAGGACTCTTCCTGCAGTGAGCTCAGTGATTTCAGCTCTCTTAGTCTTTAAGTAGCTACTAATAGCTACTTCCATAACAAAGAATAGGACAAGCAATAGAGGAGAAGGCAAACTGCCTCAAGCATTGAAACAGAAAAGTCAATTCGATAGTGGCAAATTCACCACAGTCAATGAAGACATACTCTAAGATTCAGGAAAAGGGGGCAGGGCAGACTGCAGTCAGATGCTGTTATCTTGTCTCATTTATATACCTTGTCCCTCAGGGGGAGTTTAAGCAAATTAATAACATAAGTGCCTTTTGATGGTGCTCCCATTTTCAGAGATGCAGAAGGCAGAGATCGTGCTTCTAGGTCTTTTGCTGCTCCCTCTGTCATTCTGTGACAGGGTATCAATGCCACAGGTGTATATCTAAATGGTAGTTCTCATCATAGTTAGGAATGTAATCACATTTTCAGATGTCCAAGTGTCAGTGTGCTGTTGAATGTGGCCAAGTTAGGTGAGCAAATTGCCCATTAAATATATGATAACAGCGACATATGGTCATCACTGGAAATTCTAGCAGGTTTATGTGAATCTTTTGCAAGCATAGAATCACAACACTCCCACTCTAGGTATTTGGTTATCCATTTTGTATGTTACTTTGTGTAAGATTTTGTTCCACACTGGAATGAAAACAAATGTTGAAATCTCACCTTTCTCATGAAACACAATTGTTCAGAATTGTTGGTTTCCAGCCAGCCTTAGTAAAACAAGAAACTTACATGCATAACACACACATAGAGACATGCATGCACAAGTGAGAGAGAGAAAGAGAGAGAGAGAGAGAGAGAGAGAGAGAAAAGCTGTCAAACTATATCAAACATAAACAAAAGAACTAATAAAAAAAAACATTGTCAGGGCATGGATGTGGGAAGGAACAAACATAGTCAATTTGCAATACAGAGCATTTTTAAAACCTCAGCTCTGAATGTTCACTTCCAGGAGAAGTCAGATAATCTCAACTGAAGTAGTTTTTGTAAAAGGTTTTTGAAACTCAGTGTTGCTGAAGTTCACGTCTCACAAGTGTGAGCTGGCCGAGGCTACCTTACAGAACATGTCAATGCAGAAAGACCTTTCAGTGTTCTCCAGAAGTCTTCCAGAAGATGAATTTGTCCCAGCACAGTTTTAGTCGGAGTGGGCTCTTGTTTGCTAAACTTCACTCCTCAGAAAGACGGTTTAGGGCCTCATCATTGCTGGATGAATTAATGCAGTGAGAAATTCCATGTTAAGGTTCCCGTTTGCTTCAAATTAGCAATATCCATTGTGTAGCTTGTTTGCTGTATTTAACAGCTGTGTACAGCACCCTACCATTCCTTTCAGCAGCTGTGTATTCTGCTCTGCTGTGCTCTTATTTAAGCTAGATGTTATTGCAGTGAATGGATATGGCTTCTGAGAATGCAGAGGAAGCAGAAATGGTGCAGCACAGCCAGAATCAACCCAAGAACATGCAGAAAGCAAGTATAAATTAAAATGAAATATCCAATTGTCATTGAACGCAAGCCATTTTTAGTCAGGATCTATATCAAGACAACATCTTTAGGCCAAAATATGTCCCAAGTGATTATAATTTAGATCTTCATGTTTTTGTAGTGAATGTAAAAAATAGCTGGGCTTTGTCTGAATAAATGAAGTTCTACTATATCAATGTGCATTCATATCAAGAGTTGTAAATATTTACAAATGTATTCAGTGCTGCTTTGGGGAATGGTAATACATTAGAACACTAGCAAATACAGAGCCACATTCCACATTTTTATTAAAACACATTGGCCAGATCACGAACAGACATTACCTACACTGGCTAGATTTTCTTCTGGGTACAGTGGGCTGAGAGGGAGACACCAGGGAGCAGATTACAGCTTCCTTGATTCTCAAGCTGGTTTTATGTTGGCCCTTTGTGGCATGCATTCAGAGCACTTTTTGGCCATCCCTCAGCTCTCCCATCATGCTGAAGACTGCAGAAGATGGGGGAATACAAGGAACTGGCATATAAAACAGCCAGGGCAGTTCTTCACCCATCTGGGACTCAGCCATGCTGGGGGAAACCCAAGCAGGGGAGAAGTGACCGTTTCCTCTCCCACTGCACTGGATACGTAATCTGTGGCAGGAAGCACAGGAGTTTGTGACCCTGCATTTGGCTGAGGTGTATCTTTTAAACAGCAACAACTTAAGTCAGAAATAGTCTCAGAGATCAGGTGATACTCTCCCAAGAAGCATGATCAGGGCCTTTTCCCTTCCCAGCACCTGCTAATGTTTGGCAACAGTTCCTCTGAAGGGCTATGGAGGGTACATGCTCCTCCTTTCCTTTGGTGTAAGGAGCACTAACCGATGTGTTCCTGCAATGCCAATGTCTGCAGCTACAATGGCAGGTAGATTGTCTTAGAGCATCTCTGTTTGCCCAGCAACTGGGCCACTGCGGTTCCCCAGCCCTCTGTATACAGAAGCAGCTTAGCATTCACATAGCTCTTCACATTCACTAGTTAATATTCTGAGATTAAATGGTTTGGAGATAAGCCATGTTTCCCTGAATTTTAAGACTGAAAGTGCCTTTTGGCTAGCTGCTTTCACTAGGAGACATGAGGACCTTAATCTACACGGAAAGAGATTGATCTCGGGATGTTTTCATTTTTATGGGCCGCCAGTGTTCATTACCGAATTCCTATCAAGCAAATTAGCAATCAAATGAGGCCGTGTGTTTTGCTGACATTTTTGTGAGTGAATTCCGGATAGCCAGCAGTACAGTATTTGATGACGTCAAAGGTTAATGCGCCCTCAAATCTTGAAATCTGATTTCCCCTAAAACCTGAATACATAATCACCTCCTTAATCAATCACTTTAACCTTTCAGCATTTTACTGTAGACCTAATGCTAACATGAATATGAGATTTAAAGGTGAAATGTGTGTGAAATCTTGCTGCAGTCTTTCTTTCTTACATTGGACAATGTGAAATCACTCTTTAAAAAGTACTGCTTTCATCATTGCACTACTCTGCCACAATTAGTATCTAGTTATTGTTATACCTGGGAAAATAGAGAAGTAGCTGAGCCAGTGGACAACATGCTACCCAGATAAAAGAGACAACAATGGACCTACCTCTCTGCCAGTACCAGAAGTCACCTACCTTCCATCACTCCTTTCAATGGCAAGCAGAAATCTAGCTTGATAACCAACGCCATGTGTTAGCAAGTGATCCTGGTGCATGGTAGTTCTGGGGCTCTGGGTTCTAATATTTTTCATTGTGATCATTGACTCCAGACCATTGATTAGCAGTTGATTGATGCTGAAAACATTTGGAGAGTTTCTGTGCCTTCGTAAGTCACAAGGCATTTAGGGGATGTTTTTCAGAAGTACTTAAGTGACTTAGTTCCAAAAGGGCAACCATGTTAGTCTAGTAAAGCAAAAAAAGCAAGGAGTCTTGTGGTACTTAAAGACTAACAGATTTATTTATTGCATGCGCTTTTGTGGGAGAAAATCCCACTTCATCAGATGCTTTGAAGAGGCAGAACCTACAGAATTGGATGAAAATAAATGCAGGGGAGTGTAAGACGTAGGATCAGATCATACTGCAAGAGCAAATAAGAGCATTTGTAAGGATTCAACTCCAGGAAACAGCATACAGAGGGAGGGTGAAGTTAATTTACCTGTTATAAGGTGAAAAGAATCCATAGTCACGATTCAGCCCTGTTTTCACAAAATTTAATTTGCATATTAGTTCAATTTCAGCTTTTTCTCTTTGAAGTCTTGATGTCCCATTGATTTTCTTGACGACCATCATTAACAAGTCATCAATGGAGTGATTAGGAAGATGGAAGTTCTCAGCAACTGGTTGTGTGTGTGTGTGTGTGTGTTGTGATTCCTGATATCAGTTTTGTGTGCATTTATTCTTCTGTGTAGGGTCTGTCCTGTTTATCCAATGTATAAGGCGTGGGGGCTTTTCCAGCACATGATGGCATAAATCACGTTAGTGGATGAGCAGGTGAAGGACCATCTAAAATATTAGACAATATAGTTCCAAACCCGCCTCTGATATAACAAAGAAAAGTCAAAGGCAGAGTACATGCTCCACTCTTGAGGACAACACAGAGATGGGCAACTATATAGGCACTGAATGACTGCCAATTCAGTTAGAGGGCCTGTGGCAGCCTAATGCTCTGCTCCTGCCTTCTTCCAGATTATCTGGAGATAAAATATACAGAGATCTTCTTCAGATAAACTGCCCAGTTGTTTATTGACAAAGTTCCTTCTTACCTTCTTTACAGATTGTGCGGCGGCTTTAATAGTATTCCGGGGCTCTAAGGCTCCTGAGCCTAGTAGGGTAGACATCTCCTGTAGCCTCAGCTCTACCAGTCTAGAGCACTTTGGCTATGTCTACACACACATTGCTATTTCAAAATAAGTATTTCAAAATGAGTTATTTCAAAATAAAGTCTTTATTTCAAAATAAGTTAATTCGAATTAAGGGAAATCCTGCTATCGAAACTGCTGTTATTTTGAAATGGTTATTTCAAAATAAGGCCGTTTGGACATGTTGTTTCGAAACAACGCCATTGTTTCGAAACAACTGTTTCAAAACAACATGTCCAAACGGCCTTATTTTGAAATAACCATTTCAAAATAACAGCCGTTTTGAAATGAATGGGGTTTAAGCTGTTTCGAAATGACGGTTCTTATTTTGAAATGACAGAGCCTGTCATTTCGAAATAAGAAAACGTTGTGTGGACCTAATCTTTTTTATTTCAAAATAACCAGTATTGTTTCGAAATAAAAGAGACGTATAGACATACCCTTTCTGGGTCTCTCCACCTGCTCACTTCCTTCCTGCACCTTTGTGCCTTCTGAGTTAAAGAGACAATTAGATTTTAAGTCTCTCCAGCCTATCTTTAGTTTATTAACTTGTCCCATTTCCCACATTCAGGTATATATGGTCAGCTGATTGGAATTTCAATCATAGGGGTGCTGAATCAGCTGCTGTTATCAAGCATTCTGTCACAGGGCCTTAGCAGTGACCTATGGGCTTTGCACCATGGATACAGGTAGAGCTGGGTTTTTGTCTACACTATTTTGCATATGTTTTTTTTAAATGATTAGATGATCTGCCACTGAAAACTGTGTAATCTACAAAGATCTCTACAGAACAACTTTCAAGCTCTTGTACAATGCCTTGTGGAACTTCACAGTTTTATAGAATTCCAGACTATTCTCTTTCTAAAGGATATGCTGCATTTCAAATGGAAGTTATAGGCTTGATGTAGGAATTAACAGGTGAGATTCTATGCCTGTGTTATGCTGTGGATCAGACTGGTTGATAATAATGGTCTCTTCTTGTCTTGAAGTCTATTAGTTTATGAACTAGGAACATGTTTTGCAATGGGTGGGTTTAAGTCCCTATAAGCTGACACCTTTTTTCTTCTATTACATATATGGACCTTACAGGGTAACTTTTTCCAAAAGTTGAACCCAGATTGTACACACAAAATGTGCAATTTCACATTCAGAGCATATAATTGTAAGAGTAATTGTATATTCTCTGTGTGTAATATAGGCAGAACATTTTATAATTTAGCCCCACAGTCTTTGCTACATGTAGGATCTATAATTCATAGTCTCATGCACGATACTCCTACTGAATCCCCCCAAATACTGGTTGTGGGCTGACAACCTAAGAAATAAAGTCTTCCAGGAAGTGCAATATGGGCGTCAGTAATACATCAGTCTCTACACTCTCCTCCATGTTGCCTTATTCTTGGCCTAGAGGCCCTGTAGGAGTGGAACAGGTAGTTCAGTTTCTAAATCCTTTCGGTCATTAGCCTTTCTGTCAACACTATCCACAAGAAAGTCACATTATGCTAATCATGACAGTCTGCAACATGGACACCTGTTCACATTACACTGAGACCACCAATTTTCTTCAGCAAAGGCAACAAATAACCTTCAGATGGTAATGGTTTGCTATGATTTTTTTTTAAAGGTGCTTGGTTGACAACCCTACAGGCTGAACTATGCATAGACCAGGTGCTGGCATGAAGGACCCTTACTCCAGTAGATTTCTTAGAATTTGGGGATACTACAAAGAAGTTCACACCACTGCATGCCACGTAGCATATCTGTGCAGCTGAACCATAAACAGCGAATCCCCCTGAGAAGTAAACTACTTGTAACTGCAACCAGGAAATTGCTTTAGCCTGAGGCTGTGGGGAGATAGTCAGCCCCCAGACCTCACTCATTTCTTCAGTACACAGTCTGGTTACTGAGGGGGTGTGCTAAGAACAGGATCCATGCCACTGCAAATTTCCTGGATGTATCTTGAAGTTACTATGCACAGTGGATTGTTGACATGATAAAGCCTACAGTGCTTCTGTTGAGATATAATATTCCATTTTACCAAAAGCCAACTCAGTTTTAGTTAATGTTAAAACAGATTAATTAAATTTAATTATATTCAGAATATCTTACATCCTTCAGGGAACATAAAATTTAGCCAATTATGTCCCTGTTTTGTGCCAAATGTACAGCACAGGGTGAACTTTGGTCCTGTAATTTCATTTAAGATTCATAGTTTCTGGAGAGGGATAAAAGGAGCAGGACAACAACTAGCTACTGTTGGAAGAACATCAAAAGAGTCTGAAATATATGAATAAAGTCCAGATCCTTACAAGAACAAAAGAATGGCCATACTGATTCAGATCAATGATCCAGCTAGCTCAATATCCTATTTTCTGAGAAAAACAAACTAGGAGTTACGTGGCACTTTAAGAGTAACAAATTTATTTTTCACATGAGCTTTTGTGGGAGAAAATCCCACTTCGTCAGACATTTTGAGGATGGGGGAACCTGCAGAATGGGACAGAAATAAATGTAGACAGGTATAAGTCATAGGATCAGGTCAAACCGTAACAGCAAATCAAAGCAGATGTTAAGATTCAAACACAGGGGAACAGCATATAGAGGAAGATGAGGTCAAATCACCCACTGTAATGAAAAAAAAAATCCAAAGCCCTTATTTAGCCCTGAAGGAAGATTGTCAAATTTGTATATGAATTCCAATTCTGCAGTTTCTCTTTGACATCCTGAGCAGATGTTTTCACAGAACTACCCACAATGATGCCAAGGTCTCTTTGCTGAGTGATAACACTTAATTTGGACCCTATCATTTTTGCCCTGGCACCAGTTTTGTGAAATCCCTTTGTAATTGTTTGCAGTCAGCTTTGGACTTAACTGTCTTGAATAATTTTATATTGGCAAATTGTGCCATATTACTGTTTTCCTCTTTTTCCAGCACATTTTTGAATATGTTGAACAGAACTGGTCCCAGCAGAGATTTTGGAGGAATCCCATGTATTATCTCTCTCCATTCTGAAAACTGATCATTTATTCCTACACTTTGTTTCCAGTCTTTTAACCAGTTAATGATGTGTGAAAGGACCTTCCTTCATAACCCATGACTGCTTAGTTTGCTTCAGAGCCACAGATGAAGAACCTTGTCAAAGACTTTCTGGAGGTTCAAATAACCTATATCAACTGGATCACACTTGTCCACATTTGCTGACTCCCTTAAAGAATCCTAACAAGCTGCTGATGCATAATTTCCCTTTACAAAAGACTTGTTGACTCTTCCCATGTTCACGTGTCTGACAATTCTGTTTTTTTATTTTAGTTTCAATCAATGTACACAATACTGAAGTTAGTCTTACTGATCTCTAACTTCTAGGATCGCTTCTTGAGCCTTTTTAACAAAAAATGGTGTCACATTAGCTATCTGCCAGTCATCTGGTACAGACGCTGACTTAAAGAAGAAGATACATACCACAGTAAGGAGTTCTGCAATTTCATAGCTGAACTCGCTGAACTCTCAGATGAACACACCCTGATCCTGGTGACTTATTAGTGCTTAATTTATCAGTTTACTCCAAAACCTTCTTTACTGACAGTGCCTCAGATTTTTCACCTAAAACGAATGGTTCAGATGTGGGAATCTCCCTCACACCCTTTGCAGTGAAGACCAATGTAAAGAATTAATTTAATTTTTCCACAATCGCCTAGTCTTTTATCTTGTTTGAGTGTTCCTTTCTCACCTTGATTGTCCCCTGACCTCACTTATTGTTTAGCAGGCTTCTGCTTCTGATGTGCTCAATTCTTTTTTTCTTACCATCCTACAATACTTATATATTCCTTCATTCACCCAAGCCTTGAGCAATGACCAGGTTCATCAATGGCAGTGGGGAGAAGGGACAAATAAAGCAATTGCCCAGCAGCTTAGCAGTTTAAAAGGTCCTGAGCCTCTTCTGTCCGTAGCCCATTCATACTCCACCCCTGCTCCCTTCCAGGCTCCATATGGCTCTGCCATTTGCTCCTTGTGCATCACTTCTTTGCCCAAACCCCTAAACCCCTCCCCACCTTCACTTGCTGCTTGCATCCCTCCTTTCATCCCCTCTTCTCTGATTAGCGCATCCCACTCCCTGCCTAATCTTCCCTCTGGTTATTGTGTGCTACCTGAGGGAGGGGGGAGTGTGGAAGGAAGAGGGAGACCAAGCAAGGGAAGGGGAGGAAAGCAGCAGGGTGGGGCCACATGGGGGTACAGGTGGGGATGGGGACAGGGCTGGAGAGGGCGTTGACTGGGGGCTGGCCCACGGAAGGAAGAGGTGGGACAGGGCTGCTCTGCCTAGGGCCTGGAATTGCTGCCAGTGCTTCTGGTGATGACGATGTTTTAAGAGAGGTTGCTGCAAATATCCACTTGACTGCCTGACCTATGCTCACAAGTCCCTTCCCAAAATCAAATTCCCATTTTACTACTCCATGGAGTTAATCCAGATTCATTTACAGTGAGATTAGAATCTGTTATTGTATGTGTCATGGGTGAAGGAGAATGATTAAAGCCTCCCTCTAATTAGTCTTCTTGTATCTTTTCGGGTTGTCTGTGCTAGTGAGCAACTCCAGATAAATGCTGGGAACTATCTGGGTGGTAATCACCACTCAGCATAAGATATGTTGCTAATTCCCTGTGGGGAAAATTTTCCCATGCCTAGTCTCCTTTTCTTAGGATTTGCCCTTTCAAAGGCACATTGGGCCTGATCACTGAGCACCTGCAACTCCCATTCAGGAATAAACTGCCAGGAAACATGCAGTTCCTCATAAAAGCAGGGCCTGAAAGAATGAGTTTCCCAGAAATTTGACTTCTCTTTCAGTGGAAATTTGTCAGAGAAATCAAGAAAGCTCAGCCATGTGTAGCATGAATCAATGTTGAAAGCCAGAGAGAAGAAAAACAGCCATGTCACTGGTGGATTTCCTCTGGGTTCCTGATCCTAATAGATGTCTTTGGAGTCTGACACTGCCTGAACGTTGCTGTCACATTGCCAATATTGATTTGACAGTTCCTGACCTTTTTTAATCTTTTACATTTAACTTTACTTACACTTCATTTAAATTTAATACTTTTTGGCAACTGTGGACACTCATGCCTTATTCTCATTGGACTTTTTGTTATGTGTGAGGACTTTGCCTCTTGTTGTCACTAGCCTCCCTGTTTCAAAGAGTCTTTAAGAAGATCATTAATTTTGACTTCAGTCAGAGTCATTCATATTATCCATATTCTGGAAAAGCACAAAGTGGTTAGAGCGAATGTAGCCTGCATGTGCATATACATATTTTGGGCTAGTCATCCTTCTCATTGAGTAGATATTACTAAAACAACCTGCTTAAACTTGGCTAGGTGAAGTGCTTCCAGATGAGTTCCATCTCATGTCTGTGGACAATCACTTTTGTGGTATCATTTTTAGCTATTCAGGAATAATAAACAGGGGAATACAGAGAGATTCTTGAAGAGAGAGTGTGTGTGTGGGGGGGGGGGGAAGCATTGCCTGAAAATATAGAACATGTGGAGTAGTGATGGCGAAATCAATACTGAAAGCATCTACTGATGATAGCTTATGTGAAGCTGCCAAATACCTTGTGGCAGCACAACATACTGACACATGTGACCAGAGTTTGAGTCTAAGCCATTTGGATTAGTAGGCCTGAGCAGCCCTGCAGTATAGATAGCTTCTAGCCAGAAGGATGGAATGCCTCATGCCACTCATGGGTTATCTTCTCTGACTCACAGAGGAGGAAGCAATACAGGTTTTTGATGCTAGTAGGGTGAGGGTGCGGTAAAGTTGGGATTCTTCTTACCTTTCCATTGCACAAAAGCTCTTCTGTAGAAATAAGGACTTCTACATTTTTTTCTCCTTATTATTTATCAGGAAGGACACTTACAGGACAAGAGGATTGTAGTCTTTAAAAATTAATTTGTTACTACATCCCAGCCCCTGTCTGAGATCCATTATCCTCTGCCCTGCTCCAGCTGCTTTAAGCTGAGGAAATGGGACAGAATGGCATGAGAAAGGTCTCAGGGCATGTCCACACACAGTCTTTAAATTGAAATAGCACGGATTATTTCTATTTAAAGAAGGGTAGGTCCACACTACATTTCCTTATATCGAAATGAGGTGCTCCCTCATTCTGTTATAAGGAAAGTCATTTTGATATAATGAACCCTTGTTTTATATCAAAATGATGGTTATACCAAAACCATTATATCGCTGTAACGCTGTGTGGATGTGTTATATTGATTTAAGTGTTATTTCAATTTAACACTTTTTGCCCTCCCTCCCAGAGTGCCTTTCTCTTTCTATACATTGGGTGAGAGCATGGCCCTTCTAGTGGGCCATGTTGCTACACCTCCCATGGTGCCCCTCTCCTAAATCAAACTAGGAAGACCTGCCCATGGATATGCTAGGTCAATTTGAGTTCCTAGTGTGGACATGTTAAATCAATTTAAGTTAAATTGATTTAATTATTTTTATAGTGATTTTATTAAATTGATTTAACTTAAGTTGATTTAACTACCTAAGTGTGGACATAACGTAAAGGCCTCAGATTTGTCCAACGGAGGATTTCTTTGGTGCAGGAACTGCAGGGGACACCTTTGAGATGGTCTCTGAAGACTTTCCCGCAAACTGTTTCATAGTGATCCTGCGAGGGACAAAGTTGGAGACATGAGAGGCATACCAAGGAGAAGCCTAGGCTCAGAAGAGTACAGAGTCAGACCTGTTTCCCCTGCCTCTTGGAGTGCTAGTTCTGTGCTCCATCTCTTAGAAATTAATGATGTCATAAATAAGGCATTATTGCTACAGGTGAGGAATAAGCAAGGTGGAAGGGTGGGATGAGTCCTTGAAAGAGCGAGAGAGAAGCTATTTTCATGTAAAAAATGTTTTCTAATTAGAATGTGTTCCAGGCTTCATTAGCAAGACAAGCTCTTTAGTATCCAGTGCACTCCATTCTATAGACCAAATTAGTGGTTGTGCAATTAAAAATATGAATAGAGTCATGAACCCAAATAGTTTATATTGTTACATTCACAGCAGCATTTTTTACACTGGGCATAATTAATGTTAGAAAAAATATATTTTATACTTTAATATTTAATCCCTCTGAAAGCAAAAAAGGTTCATTTCTACTTGTGTGAGTCTTTAACACAGAAAGGTAGCTGTTGGCGTTAAGCAAACTAGAGAGGGCTGTGTATGTCAACAACCCCCCCCCCCATGTCTGATATTTAATATTGCTGTTATCAGAACTACCACCAAATTCTTCCCTGAATCACACACTTTGTCCACAGGGAAGTCTGAGTTGCCTGGGTGTAAATCAATGCTGAATTTAGCCCTATGCTACATGCATAAATTGCTACATTATAATGCTCATTTCTCTTTCCCTTGCAGCACAAATTCCTGTGACTCCATTCAGAAAGCCCATGCAGCAAAGTACTCTGTGGGGTTGCCGGTTCAACAGGTGTGGATGACAGCACCATTTAAAACTGACCCTGTATGACATTCCAGAGTGCAGTCCAGGCCAGTGAGAAGTCATGGCTCCATCTTGTAACTTGGGGTGCCTCACAATCTTTTCCTGCTGTGGATGCCACCTGGGCCACTCACCAACAAGCTACCAGCATGCAGGTCACACCATCCATGTCTGTGAATAGCCACAGCCCTGTCTAGCAGATCTGCCCTAACAGCCTGTCAGCAAACACCAGTCACACTCTGGTTTCCAGCTGCCTTGGTCACTGTTTGCAGGATAACACCAAACCATTCCCTGTCCTGAATTTTCCCTTAGAATGTATTTTCTGCACTCTCCAGCCCTCCCCTTGGCAATTCAGACACATTAGGTCCATGCCCCTCTGAGGGGATTAACATACAACAGTTTGCCACCTTAAATGGAGTTACCCACACAGTTCACAGTACTGGATTAGTTTTGATTAAAGAGTGAATCAAGTTTATGTTACTGCAAGGAGATCGGTTTTAATTTATTACAAGTATAAGGCATTAGAGTCAGAAATGGTCACAAGAGTCATAAAGATAGAACATTCCCTAGGACTAAAATTAAGAAGACCAGAGTTGGTTCAAGATGAATTCTATTACCACGTGTTCCCAGTAACATTGGCAGGGGGTTGGACTAGATGACCTATGAGGTCCCTTCCAACCCTATGATTCTATGATTCTATGATTGCTGAACAAATTCTCTAGCCTGGTTCTCTCAAACTTCAAAAGTTATATCTTTTGTTTTTCTAAGGCTACGTTCACACACAGGGGGTTATTTCGATACAGGTTGTTTCAAAACAACTTGTATTGAAATAACGCCTTATTTTGAAATAAATTAATTCGAATTAAGGAAAAAAGCTCAAAGTGAAGTAGCAGGTTTGGACAACAGTTATTTCAAAGCAAGTCACCCTTGTTTCGAAACAACGTGTTCTGACGGGATTGTTTCGAAACAATTGTTTCAAAACAACGTTGTTTCGTCACCAAATGGGGTTTAAGTTGTTTTGAAACAACGCTGTTGTTTCAAAACAATGGAACCCGTTGTTTCGAAACAACGGTACATTGTGTGAACGTGGCGTTTCTTATTTTGAAACAACCTCTGTTGTTTTGAAATAAGACTGCCATGTGAACACACCCTAAGTGAAAAACAAAAGAGAGAGAAAGGGAGAGAGACACTTTAGAGCGGTTTTGCCTTCACCCTCCACTTTGAATTTTCCTGATGATTACCCCTCAGTAAAGTTGATCCTTACTGTGTGGATGGAGACATGGAGGCTGGTGGTGAAAGAGGTTCCGTGCTGGTGTCTGTTAAGACACATGTCTCTCTGTTGCTACCCACCCTCCAGCCAAAGAACGGCCACTTGACAGGTGATTGCTCATCAACTTTGATGGCATGTGCCTAGAGGCTACAGCTTATCCTTTTTCTTTAAAAAACCATTTTATCCAGACTTGTCCAGTACATATATTTCAGATCTAATTTCATCTTATGTTCATAATTTTACATATAATGTTGCAACACACATTTTATCTTGACATTCACCAGAGTTATTAGCTTTCAAATGACACTTCACAAGGCATATTTTGTACATAGTATTACAATAATCTGTAGGATGCAAAAATGGGTTCTTTCAGTCACACTCTATGTAAATTAATCTATTACAGTTCCTCATCTCTCAGCAAACATCAGAACACTAATGGGGTTTGGTGCTCTAACAGGTAGGGTGCACTGTGAGATCTAATTGAGGCAGGAGAGGGTAGCCCAGTAGAATTATAGAGTACCAGACCTGCTTCACATGTGGCTGTGCCTCCAACAGATTTAAAGGTTTCACTGTTTAATCACGTCACCATTTTTTGCGGTAAGGCAAAATCTGCCACTCCATACAAAAGAATGAACATGCAAAAACTTCACAAAGACAAACATGTGACATTTCCCAATCTCCCTTCTGGGGCCTTGGTGAATTTTCTGTCTTCTTACTTACCTAAGAATATTTCACCATTAGTATGCACACATTTATCTAACTGTAAATATCTGACAAGTTTTTGGCAATATAAATTATATGTACAAAATCTGCAGTATCCCATTGACTCAAATGACACTGACTTAGGGTGAGGGCAGATGTTGGTTTTGTGGCTTTTCCTACATGCCCTTTGTACCAATTTGACCTAAACTTGTCAAAATCTCCCTCCTCCTCGAATTTAAGAAAAATATGAGATGCTGTTGGTTAAACTTTTAGAATTTTTTTATTCTTTCATGGCAACTTTCATGGACTTAGGCTCCGTCTTAATTTTATAAGAAGCCTAGCAATAAAGACCTTTTTGATCTTCAAAGATCTTGCTTTATGCTGTGATCAAAGGTATTCTAACTGTAAGGTGAAAGCATAGAAATAGAACATCTGAAATGCAATACTAACTTTCTCTAACTCAACATTAGTTGCCTTCAGGACACCCTTGAATTTTGTCTCTAATCCTTTTTGGAGAATAAATAAAATTAATAAATGGAATATATACATAAAGAAATTTGTTACACATTAATACATTCCAGAGCCTCAGAATCTGATTTATGATTCCAGACATAAAAATATTACAATGTAATATAACATATTCTGGCTTATTACTGTTTTGTGTTAAACTGTATAGTTATGATTACTGCTACTATTATTTGGTAAGTAAGTAATCTGTGTGGTTCTGTATTACACACAAAGGGGGAAATTCTGGCTTTACTGATGTTATTGGGAGTTTTATTGTTGACTTCAGTGGTGTCAGAATTTCAGCCTAAATGAATGTGAGTTCTGTAGTGAACAGATGTGAAAGAGAGAAGACAATATGCATTGAGAGAAATTAAGAGAAGTAACTTAGTTATCAGACAAAATTAAGTTCAAATGGAGTCTAATTGGAAAACTACTGGTGACAGACAATCACTTTCCCCTATTCTCATAAGAAACGGTGGAAGACCTATAGAAATATTCTGGATTTGTATCAGAAAGAGGTTAAGTGGCATCTTTAGAGCCCTGCACAGATGCACAAAGGGGGATTCAGATCTGATCTGCATTCAGTCAACATCAGTGTGTATCCAATCCATGATCTGCATGCCAGGTTTTATGTGTATCTGCATCTGCACCATCCCCACCTTGCAGCAGCTCTTACTCTGAGGATAGGAGCTGCACCTTTGTCTGGATGCCTGCCTGCCTCATTGTCTACCATAGCATAACTAAGAAAGCAGGAACTTAATAAATGTGTCCACACTGTTGTTTTTATTTTAAGCATAAATTTTCTACAAAGTCATAGGGTCCTGGTGCAACACCCATCACTTCTGAGGCAGCTGCTTGTGTCAGCTCTTGAACTGTTGGAGAGCAGCAGCTACCCCCTAACAACTGACCTCCACTGCTTCCTGGATAGACCCCCAAATAGCTTCAAATTCCCACCCTGAACCCCCTAAACATGTGATGGCAGTCAGCCCCCCTGCCCTGGCTCATTCAGCTGTTGGGTGGTTCCCCAAACTGGCAGTTTCTGATGAATTCAGAGCCTTTTCTGGCTCTGGTCACTGTTATTCCACCTCCAGCTGGGGCTGGTCCCAGAATCATAGAATCACAGGGTCAGAAGGGACCTCATGACATCATCTAGTCCAACCCCCTGCTAAAAGCAGGACTACTCCACCTAAATCATCCCAAACAGGGTTTTGTTTAACCAGGCTTTAAATGTTTCCAAAGATTGAGATTCCACCATCTCCCTAGGTAACCCTTTGTAATGCTTCATCACCCTCCTAGTGAGAAAGTTTTCCTAATAACCAACCTCGACCACCTGAGCTGCAGCTGGAAACCATTGCTCCTTGTTCTGTCCTCTGTTACTAGTGTGAACAGCCTAGCTCCCTCCTCTTTGGAGCACCCCTTCAAGTAGTTAAAGGTTGCTATTGAATCCCCCCCAGTCTTCTCTTCTTCACACTAAATAAACCTAGTTCTTTCAGTCTCACCTTGTAAGTCATGTGTCCCAAACCACTAATCATTTTCATTGTCCTCTGCTGGACTCCTTCTAATTTGTCAACATCCTTTCTGTAGTGTGGAGCCCAAAACTGGACACAGTGTTCCAGATGTGGCCTCATTAGCACTGAATAGAGGGGAATAATCACATTCCTCAATCTGCTGACAACACTCCTACTGATGGAACCCAATATGCCATTGACCTTTTTGGCAACAAGAGCACATTGTTGACTCATATCCAGTGTCCCATCCACCATAACACCCAGGTCCTTTTCTACAGTGCTGATACTTTGCCATTTTGTCCCCAGCCTAGAGCAGCATATGGGATTTTTGTGTCCTAAGTATAGGACTTTGCACTTGTCCCTGTTGAACCTTTTGAGATTTCATTTGGCCCAAAGAGCCAATTTGTCTAGGTCTCCCTGAATCCTGTCCCTGTACTCCAGCACATTTACCATTCCCCGCAGCTAGGAGTCATCCACGAATTTACTGAGCATGCAATCTATCCCATCATCCAGATCGTTAATGAAGGCATTGAACAGAACAGGCACCAGGACTGACCCTTGGGGTACTCCACTAGTTACTGGTTGCCAACTAGACATTGAGCCATTGATTGCTACTCGCTGAGCCCGATGATCATGCCAGATTTCTGTCCAACTTTCAAGGATGATGGCTAGTGGCTCTGCAAACACATTGGCCAACTCCCTCGGCACCCTTGGATGCAGTTCATCTAGTCCCATTGACTTGTGAACATCCAACTTGTCTAAGTAGTCCCTCACCTGACCTTCCATCACCGAGGGCCTCTCTCCTTCTCTCCATTCTTTTTCACTCAGTATACTAGCCTGGGATCTGACTCTGCTGATGAAGACTGAGGTAAAAAATGCATTGAGTACTTCAGCCTTTTCCCCATCATCTGCCACGAGGGTACCTGCCCCATTCGGTAAGGGACCTACACCATCCCTGATACTCTTCTTGTTACTGACATACTTAAAGATCCCCTTCCTATTATCCTTCACATCCCCTTGCTAGCTGCAACTCAAATTGCTCTTTGGCTGTTATGATTTTATCCCCACAAGCTCAAGCAATATCTTTATATGCCTCCCTAGTCATCTCTCCAAGCTTTCACTTCTTGTAAGCTTCCCTTTTGTGTTTCAGCTCACTGTAGATTTCTCTGCTAAGCCATGCTGGCTACCATCCAAATTTGCTGTTCTTTCTGCACATCAGAATGGTGTCTTCCTGTGCCTTTAGTATGGTTTCTTTAAAATACAGCCAGCTCTCTTCGATGCCTTTCCCCTTCAGATTAGCCTCCCAAGGGATCCTGCCCATCAGTTCCCTGAGGCAACCAAAATCTGCTTTTCTGAAGTCCAGGGTCTATGTTCTGCTTCTTTCCTTTATTCCTATGATCACGATCCTGAACTCTACCATCTCATGGTCACTGCTGCCCAGGTTGCCATTCACTTCTATTTTCCCAATCATTTCTTCTCTGTTTGTGAGCAGCAGGTCAAGAAGTGCAAGGCCCCTGGTTGGTTCCTCCAGCATTTGTACCAGGAAGTTGTTCTCAACTCTCTCCAAAAACTTCTGGGATTGTCTGTGCACTGCAGTATTGCCCTCCCAGCAGATGTCATGATAATTGAAGTCCCCCATGAGAACCAGGGCCCATGATCTGGAAACTTCTGCTAGTTGTCCATGGATAGCCTCATCTACCTCCTTCTTTTGGTCTGGTGGTCTATAGCAGACAACAACCATGATATCACCCTTGTTGCACTCTCCTCAAAACTAAACCCAGAGGCTTTTAACAGGCTTGTCTCCACTTTCATAGTGAACCTCTGAGCAGTTGTAAAGCTTTTTTACATATAGTGCTATTCCTCCCCCTCTTCTTTCCTGCCAGTCCTTCCTGAACAATTTGTGTCCATCCATGGAAGTGCTCCAGTCCTGCAAGCTGTCCCACCATGTCTCTGTTATTCCAAGTAAATCATAGTTCTTTGTCTGCGCCAGTACTACCTATTCTTCTTACTTGTTTCTCTGGCTCCTTTCATTTGTGTAGAGGTACTTAAGATACCAGGCCAATTGCCCTACTTTCCCCTTCTGATTGTCTCTCCTGTTATGTCTTCCTCCTTGGATTTTCTTCTGGTGTCCTCCTTCCCTACTCACTTCAGGTAATAGGACTTCATTAGGTTACCTAAGACACTGATTTGATTCTTAGCTCCCAACACAAAGTTCTGACCAGACTCTCTTTTGTCCCTGCTGTTACAGCCTTGGCTTCCCCCAAGTTCCAGATCTCCCTCCTGTGGGCTTTGGTCACCTTCCCTTTTCAAACCTAGTTTAAAGCTCTCCTAACTAGGTTAGCCAGTCTATTTCCAAATACACTCTTCCCCTTCCTCGATAGCTGGAGTCCATCTCTGTTGAGCAGTTCTTCCTGGAATAGCATGCTGCGGTCAAGGAAGCCAAAGCCCTACTGGTAATACCATCTTTGCAGCCAGCCACTCACCTCCAGGAAGCATCTGTCTCTGCTCAGGCCCATATTCTTGACTGGAAGGATCAAAGAGAATACCACCTGTACACACCAGACTCCTTCACCCACGCTCCCAGAGCCCTGTAGTCAGTTTTGATCTGCTGAAGGTCACATCTCACAGTATCATTAGAAGCAGGGTCTAAGATCACTGAGCTGTTCTTAGCAGGAGGAGGCAATTGCCATTCAGCTGATTGATGGGATTGCCATGGTGACTGACAGCTGGGGAAAGCAGGGAGCATCTTCCCATAATCATCAGTGGGGGACTGACCACTAAAGCTCATGGAGAGGTGTGGGAGGGAGGGGGGAATTGCTAGCAGCTCCCCTAGCCCTGCTCTGAATAACTTTTACTCAGTCTCTGCCTGGGCTGTATAGTGGCAATTGTTGTTCATTTGATTGGGTGACTGACAATGGCGGAATGAGTGGGATTAGCTGCCCATCATTAGCTGATTGGTGGAATGTGGGGACTGACCACTGCAGCTGGGTTCTTAAGGTCAGAGAAGTAACAGTTGTGGGCAGGACTAGCTGGAAAGCTGAGCTGCAACAGAAGCAGCGGCTGCAGCTATCCCACACTGGGCAGATAAAAATACAGTCTGCATCCAAGGTCCAATCTTCAACAATGGGTCTGCAGATATCCACATCTTTGGTGTGCAAAAGGCCAGTGCAGTAATCCACCCCTCTCAGTGAATGCCTGGATCCCCTGGAATTTTCCCCACAGATTTCCATGCATTCTTTGTGCACTGTAAAACCTACAAATATTACACTTTTTGATGGGGTGATTTCAAGTAAACTCCACATTTTGAAATGCATTAAATCTGCTGGCTTTTTAAGGGATTTTTCTCTAAACAGGTCATGATGTTGCCCTGAGTATATTTATGCATACTCTCATTTATATATACTTATTTCACTAGACTTCTGTATCAACCACTTTTAAAATGTTAATGAAATAAATCAAGGCTTGTGTTACCAATGCACAGACAAAATGGAGGTGCTTTCTCTTTCCTTTTGGGAGAATGCCTCCCAGATTGCATAGGGCACTTTTGACTGAGTATCTCAAACATTTCTCAGACCTATTCAAAAATTAAGAAAAAAAAATCTTGTTTTGATGCTTCCTTTGAAATTGCAGGTACCATAATAACTGAACTGAGCTCTTCCTTTAGAATAGTTGCACGTCAGTTTGTTTGTCTTGTAGGTACAAGAGAGGAACTCTTTTTTTGCTTTTAACACAGCTTCTAATTTTTCTGACAGTGTGTCTCTCACTATTACGCATATACAGTTTCTTTTTGTCATTCTGTGAAAAGCAATTCTCTACTTTAGATAAAAGGAGTCAAGTTTATCCCAGCTGTAGCCCAATTTTTGAAATATTTAAACATAAATGGCACTGTGACCTCGTCTGTCTGTAGGAGGGATGTGCATAACACTAATAAGTAGAGATAGCATAGTTGAGTGGCTAGTACACCATGCTGGGCATTGGAAAACTGGCACTTAATTCCATGGCCTGCTACTCACCTGCCGGGTAGCCTTGGATAAATCACATCAACTCTCTGTGCCTCTATTTCCACTCTATTTGGCTATGTCATCTGTTAGGTTCTGATTATAAGTTCCAAAGAGCAGCCATATTAGTCTAGTTCAGTAAAACAAAGACATTTTCAAAGCATCTGATGAAGTGGAATTTTTTCCAATGAAAACTCATTCAATAAATAATTTTGTTAGTTTTTAAGTGCCACAGGACTCCTTGTTTTTTTCTGATTTTAAACTCTTCAGGACAAGAACTTTTCCTTAGTAGTGTGTACAGTGCCTAGCACAATGATGTTTTCAATTTCAGGGTCCTCCAAATACAATCATAATGCAAACAAGAAGTGAACAATAGTATCTGCAGGCTGAGCTGCAGTAAAAAACAGACAAGAAAAGCATCACATTCTTTAGCACCATTGAAACCAGCAGTGAGGGAGCTGGTGCCATGGTCACCTGTGCTGACCTTCCTTTGTAACAAGAAATTGCAAAAGGAAGACTGGGTCTCAGCTTCACAACTTTCTCCCTAAACAGACATAGAATGGGAGAGCTGAACCTGTCTTTTTGCTCAAAAGACAAGGAAGCTTAAGGCAGGAGACCAATGCCAAGCTAACTTGTTTAACTCACAGTGCTTGAAGCTGAGATGCTCCTGGTACTGACCGCCTTGAGCCTCTTGGCCAAGCACCTCAACATGGTTGTGATTGAAGACACCCTTTTAGAGTGAAGTCACAGCAGTGGAGATTCCCTCTTACTCCAAACATCTTGGATATTCAGTATTAGACTCAGTTTATCGGAGCTTAATAGACTCCTCCAGGAATAGGAATTTAAGGCAGCTTCCCAGTTCTTGCAAGTTTAACTGCAGAAGGCAAGGTATATAGATCAGTGGTTCACAGCCTGTGGTCCAACGGCCAAAAGTGGCCCATGGGGGTTTTCTAAGGCTATGTCTAAACTAGCAAATTAGCCTGGATTAAAGAGGCTTGATCCAGACTAATTTGGTCCCTGTTTACACTAGGCTTTGCCTAATTTGAGCTAAAATTTTTTTTAGTTTGAACTAAGCAAAGCTTAGTTCGAACTAGTTAATTCATACAGTTAGTTGAACTTTAATTGAACTTTAGTTCAAACTAGCGCAATGTAGTCACACTAGTTCAAACTAAATAAGTTCGAACTAAGTGGTTAGTTCGAACTAGCCGTATTTTTTAGTTCGAACTAACATTTAGTTCAGACTAGCTGCACTTTTTTAGTTCAAACTTAAAAGTTAGTTGGAACTGAAGATAGGTGGCTAGTTCGAACTAAAAAGCCACGGTTAGTTCAAACTAAGCCACGGTTAGTTCAAACTAACCAGAAATTGCTTATTTTGGACTAAGGAAGCCCAAACTAAGCTTCCTGGTATAGGCATAGCCTGAGTGTCCCATGACTCCCCTGCTGCTGGCTGCAGAAGGGAGCTGGTGCCTAAGAACCCAGGAGAACCCTGTTTTTGTGTGGCTAGAAACATGGTGCAGGCTCCTTGCTTCAGCCAAAGGGATGGGACAGCAGTGCACCCCTCTCCTTGTCTGTAATAGGAAGCATGGCAAACTGCTCTGCCTGGGTCCCTAAGTGCTGGAGTCTCTGCTTCAGCCAGAGGGAAGAGAGATGAAATCAATGCCCTCCTTCCCTGGCTCCAGAAGGGGGCAAGCATCCTGCCTAGATCCTTAGGCTCTGAGGTCCCTGCTGGAGCTAGAGGGAGGCGAGCACTGATCTTCAGTCCATCTGGCTGCAGAAGGGCGCCACTACCTAGGTACCCAGCTCGAGCATACAGGTCTACAGGATGTGTGTGGTTTCCCTGGTGCATCCAGGGAGATGCCTCCTCATTGAACTCTTTTCATGTGGCTGAAGGGCAGGAAAGGGCTGCTGGTGGAGACTGGTTACTCTTCAGTGTTGCAAAAATGATACCTGTGACTTTCAAGCTAAAAAGCTTAGGAACATTGTATATAGGTCCTCTTTGTGTTGTGCCCTTTTCCTAGGCACACCAAACATAGACACCAGTAACTACCATCACATTGCTGGGGTCAACATTGCTGGGGCCAACACATCACTGGGATGAGAATCCAGAAGAATGCCCATTTTTTGTAGGAGACTGCCTTTCTTTGGTTACTTAGCTTCAGGAGTAACGCTGTTGAAATCAATGGAATTACACTGGTGTCAAGCTAGTGTCAGGTTACCAAACACAGTGAGTAAAACCAGTGTGTTATTCAGTAGTGAAGGGAGCCAAAGGGCGTGTTGCTGGAGTAACAGCTAGCAAAAGCATGTAAAGTAAAACAAGCCTCTCTCTAAACATGGAGTTCAATGGGTTTTTTTCTTCTCTTTTGTCATTAATCCAGAATGAATTATAAGAACATTTACTTGCTGGTACTTCAGATCTTGTCAAAGTGCTCATGTGCCATAGAATGATATAAAGCCTAAAATAAAGCCAATGTTTCCCCCTTTCTCTTTGGGCTTCATTGCAGATGTTCTTTTTATTTAAAAAATGAAGGTTTCAATACAGTTTTCAGAAATATTTTACCAGAGTGGATGATCTGTTGCATCGTGTATATACTTAGCATTGTATTTTTCTCTCCTTAGTTTTATTTCACTTTTCTCTTCATTAAATTGTATGCTTAAAACAAGGTGAGACTATTTTCATGTTCTGGTGGCACTGTGAAAGTAAGATAGGGAAGGTGAGGGGGTTTTTTTGCCATGACATTAACACAGTCTCATATGGTCAAAATTAATGGCTGGTGGTGGGTTTTGTAATCCACCCAAGGCTGATATTTTCCCATGGCATTTGTGAAGATACTATAATCCTAAAAGGGAACCAAGTCAGCTAAGAAAGATGCATCGCTGTTGGTAGCGGACAACATTCAGATCTGCAGTCAAGCACAGCTGTTAATTGATGGGAACATTGTCCAAATGTATTTGGATGGTATCCACTAATAAACACTGCTGCAATTTACTACACTGGGATTTTCGGTTGTAATCTGGTTTTAATAGTAAGCATGTTCTCTACTGTGAATTGGAAATACTGTGCATGTCTTTCTAGAGGTAAACTAATAATGATAAATTCCTCTTTTCTGAGTTGCCTTGTACCCTAGGTCCTTTGTCAACTCAACAATGGGCCCAGTACTAAAAGTCATTCAGGGCTATCACACCTCTTCAGGGCTGAGCTACTGCTTTTGTAATTGCATTAATCTGTTGTTCAAAGTGACCAGCACTGGCTCCATTAATGTCAATGGCAAACTGCACCACAGTTTCAGGATTTCTCCCATGTATTTTATATAATGACAATGAGCAACCCAATTATTTTGGCTTTGCCTGTTCCAAAGCTTGTTGAATTCAATGGAAAGACTGATATTGACTTCAGTGGGCTTTAGATCAAGATCCAAATGCCTGTGCTTGAAGGTATACTACCCATTGTTACTAAACACATTTTTTTCATGGAGGTCTTATATGAAGTGAATTAGTTCTATGATTTTCATCTGAAGGAACTCTCTCATCTCCTTCTGTGTTCCCCCTCCTAAAAGTGTACACAACAGTTAAGTATTAAGAGAAACTGGCCTTCTCCTTTGACTGAAACAAACATCTTCAGGTCTGAGGATATTAAAAAAAATTGTCTCGAACCATTCTTGTTTTAGAGTAAAGCATTTTTATTGTTCTTGCAATGAACTTACAATTAACAATATCACATGTATCTGTACCCTCTATTGCAGGGGCTGGCCACACAAAAGATAAAAAGAGCCCTTTTTAAAATTCCTTCAGTAACTATTTTGTGTGCCACAACTGACTGGTGTACCTTCCTGGTGAGGGGTAGGGACAGCTGGGCCAGGGAGCGTGCCACAGGATCCCCTGATGGAGACTGGGGGGAGGGGAGCCTGGAAGCAGGAGCAACTCCCTACAAAGTCCCCTGGTGGTGGTGGGAGCCCAGAGCCTGGCACCAGCTACCTGCAGGGTTCTCCAATGGGACCTGCAAGGTGGCAGCCAAAGAGCCACATGTGCTTTTGGAGTCACAGGCTGCAAACTCCTGCTCTGTTGGGTAGAATCAGAACTGGTCAACTGTGGGTCAGAAGTCCCGTATTCCTAACAGCTTATGGAGATTCTTTTTTGGATCAAAGAGAAGAGGGCCTATGCTTTTGGAACAGAAGTGTGCTAGTTCATTGGCTGTTGCTACTTCCCTAAAGTTCTGACTGCCTCTGATGTGAAGTACAGTGACAAAACTGATGTTTTAGGTGACCGCAGACTTGTAACAGCATTTTGTCATGTGTCCAGGCTAGTGATAGACTAGACAAGCATGCCTTCCTTTTCATTGTTTGCTTATTCTATTAGCGACTTGAGTCTGTAGACTTAAACATACACATTTTCTACATGTTCTTTGTATAGGACAGCTATATCCATTGACCATTATTGAGCAAACAGAATAAAAACAGATATTGTAATAAAAGTGGTAAAGATCGATTTAAATAACCATTTCTAAAGTTAATGGGAGATGAGACTTTACATAGAACAGTGCAAACAAGTGTTACAGGAGACAGTCTCAGTGCTTGAACAAGTCGCATTAATGAGTCTTTGCTGAATGGATATTTAGCTGATTGTTCTCACATAAATTTGCTGAGTGGGTCATGTTCTGATCTCATTCTGGTTAGCTTCATGGAATCAGACTGGACAAAAGTTAGGGAGTATGAAATTAAAATTGAGCTCATTGTCTCAAAAGAGATCTGATGAAATCACTATCCTGAATAAGCTGGAGTAAATTAAGAGACAACACATTTATGCCTGACTGGATGGTTGGAGAGAGGGCCACAGGACAGCTTTTATTGGGGGAGGCTGCTGAAAGCCACTGGACAAACTGTGTATCCTGTATATTACGTAATGGAATCATGCATGCGATTGCTATTATTACCTCGAGCAAGGGATGCTGCTGTTGCCACCGTCCCCCCCAACCCCGCGCCCATAATTCCAGCACCCCAGGGGCTTGAGGAACAAAGGGTGACATTTATTTGGAAGAACAAACACAAAGGATAGGAGGAAGTTGAACAGACACAGAAAAATAGCTTGGCTGAAGATTAGCAAAACATGTGTTTTGCTAGAGATAGGAAAGTGAAGCTACGTCTGAGAGCCATAAGCAGCAATTTGTTTTTGTTATCATTATGCATGTTTAGAAGCTTAAATATAGTATATTGTTTCTTTTGCTTCCCAACAAGGAAATAATCAACTCCTCATTAGAGCCGTTGAAAAATATTGATTCCCTGAAACCAACATTTTTTGGGGGTGGGAGGGGGGAAAGTTGCTCAGGTCTAAGATGGGATTTCTGGTCAAATGAGAGCAAGCCCTCAAGAATAACCAATAGCCCAGTGGCTAGACCAATCAGTTATGATATGGGATAGATATGTTGAAGTCTCTGCTCTTGATCAGGAATTGAATTAGGGCCTCCCACATGAGTGTTCTCTCCTTGCTGCTGGGAGATGGGTCTCCCTCTGGAAAATATTGAGTTTCAATGCAAAACTTGGATTTTTTTTTTAAATCTCTCAAGTTCTCACTGGATGGAAATAAGTTTCCTATGCCAGCTTTACCCCTCAAGGAATGTCAGAAATTCAACAAGGACAAGTGCAAAGTCCTGCATTTGAGATGGAAAAACCCCATGCACTGCTACAGGCTGGGGAGCGATCAGCTAAGTAGCAACACTGTAGAAAAGGACCTGGGGGTCATGGTGAATGGGAAGCTGGATATGAGCCAACAGTGTGCTCTTGCTGCCAAACAGGCTGTAATAACCCTTGGGGAGGAAGGGGTTAACACTCTGGTCAGTGAGTCCCAGGACAGCCAATAGGAACGAAGCACAGCTTTTTGAATGGTAACAGCAGCCTGGCCTGGGCCTGTTTGGATGCAGCAGAGCTCCTGGAAGGATCAGGAGGAGGCCAGAGGGGCCTGAGGAAGAATCCAGCGACATCCTTACCAGAGATAAGTTAAGTTTGGTACTGACCAGGTGTGAGTAGAACAGGGAATGTTTATTTAGACGCGGTCAGGGTATTTTCTTTGTTTTTGGCTTGTTTTTTGGATTTCTCTGTACTAAGCACATGTAAACCCCACTACCCTGTAACTACCTAAGTTAATTCCCAGAGAAGCAACTCTCTGTGTTTATCATCTGTTCTTTTTGATTAAAGAGTTTACCTTTTAAGCAAGTTCTGGTTCTGTGTCCTGAAAGGCAAGAGGTTTGTGTGCCCGTGCCTTAGACTGCACAGGCAGCTACTAGAGGGAACCCTGTTCCAGTTCCAGCTCATATTGCAGCTGGAGTTCAGTCACTTTCCTGAAGGAGGAATAAAGAGGATTGCAAGTACCTCACAGGGAGGAATTCCCAAGTGCGCCTTCCTGGGTCACAAGAGGTTTTTTTTGCATTTGGGTGGTGGCAGCAATACCACTCCAAGGCCAGGAATTGGAGGCCTTGGAGACTTTTACGAGCAGGCTTTAAGGCCAGTGGCTTTTTCTGGCCTGTTGTGGGCCCCCACCTTCTGCACTCAGAGTGCCAGAGTGGGGAAAAAGCCTTGACACAGGCCAATGGCATACTGGGCTGCATCAGTAGAAGTGTTTCTAGCAGATCAAGGGATGTGATCATTCCCCTCTATTCAGCACTGGTGAGGCCACATCTGGAATACCGTGTCCACTTTTGGGCTCCCCACTACAAAAAGAATGTGGACAAATTAGAAAGAGTCCAGCGGAGGGCAACAAAAATGATCAAGGGGCTGGAGCACAAGACCTATGAAGAGAGACTGAAGGAACGAAGCTTATTTAGCCTGCAGAAGAGAAGACTGAGGGGGGATTTGATAGCAACCTTCAACTACCTGAAGGGATGCTCCAAGGAGGATGGAGCTCAGCTGTTCTCGGTGGTAACAGAGGACAGAATGAGGAACAATGGTTTCAAGTTGCAGCTGGGGTGGTTGAGGCTGGATATTAGGAAAAACTTTCTTACTAGGAGGGTGGTAAAGCATTGGAATGGTCTACCTAGGGAGCCGGTGGAATCTCTGTCTTTGGAGATGTTTATGGCCCAGCCTGGTGTCCTGAGAAATGTGCCTCCATGGTCAGGTAGGATCTGCGGCTGCTGGCTGTGTGGCTGGCACCCTCTAAATTTCAGTGCCTGGGGCTTTGCCACACTTGCCACACCCTAATTACAACCCTGCCCTCAAGTCCAAAAGATACTTGCCTGCTTGAAATTCAACAGGGCTAGCAGCTGGTGTGAGTGTAATTTGACTTGCACTTTATTTGAATGCAGAATTCAACTACAGAGTGAGCTAAGGGTCAGTTTTTCATTTTATTACAGGAGCTGCACATCACACCTTTACAATACACCAGGCTATTATGATATTCAGCAGCAAAGAAGCAAACACTGCCTCCACCAACACATGGATCATTCAAGTTAGTTGTCATCATAATGTAGATGGTAGGGTGAGTGTAATGAAGTCTAGCTGTGATCTTTATATCCTCAGCTGCTCTATTTACATCTTCTACTGCTCATGCCACTTAATGAGCTTTGGCAGATACACTAATGTACCAACTTTAGATCTTTATGCAGTAGGATAAGTAACAGTGGGGCCAGAGCTTTAGTTTGTGTAAAACAGCATCATTCTATTGAAGTCAATGGAGTTAAACAGATTGACATTAAATGACGATCTGGTCCTTTAATTTCAGTTTTTAAAATATTTTTATGCTGGAAAGTGTTAGGGACTGTCATCAGTCACAAAATCCTGGCTTGGATGATTTAGTGGGAGTAGTCTTGCTTTTAGCAGGGGCTTGGGCTAGATGACTTCATGAGGTCCCTTCCAGTCCTAATATTCTATGATTCTATGAAAACCCTTCATTCACACTAATTTGAAGTTGCAATTAAATGTCTCTGTGTAATTTTAGATGCAACAATAGGAAACCACCATCCAACAGACTAGGTCATATGAAATAGTCTGACCAGAGTTAAACAATGTGGTCTGATATACCTTAGGACTGATGCAAATACAGGTGCTAGAGGATGGATTGCTTGCAATTGTGTTGAGAGAAAGAAAGCCAGGAGAAGGCCAGCAGATATCAAGAGAAGTAGTCATGAACACGACATGGAGCTGGAGCAGAGCGAAAGCTCCTTGATGAAGCAAATTAGATGGAAGGGCCACCTTAGAAATTGTGGGCAAAGAAACTGTCTACCACTATTTGTTTAATATCACTTTCAGAAAATATATTCTTGTTACTAAGTAAGATCACACCAAAGAAATACCTGGCTTATATCATCTATTTCTTTTTAAAATTGAAACAATCCAGCAAGACACCCAATATTGGCCAACTGCTCCGTCAAAAAGGGGCAAGAGCATACTACCTCTGAACACTGCCATATAATAACATTTTCTCTGTTACTATTAAATCATAAGAAGTGGGTAGAAAATTTAAAAAAAAACTAATATGATTGAGAATAAAGTCCTACATTAAATGTATACATGAACATTAGAGACTAAAGAATTACTGATCAATGTCATTTTCCTTGCACTAATCATACTAAATGATTATACCCTAGGAAGTATTACAAAAGAAGATTCCAAACACGAAAGCTTATGGGAAAAACTCAAGGAGCTCAGCTGGTTAGCATATCAAAGAGAAGGATGAGGGAAGACTTGATCACAGTTTAAGTACCTATATGGGAAAAACAGATTTGATATTACAGATTTAGCAGACAAAAGTATAATACAATCCAATAACTAGAAGCAGGGGCATCACTGGCACTGGGCTTACGGGGCTCAAACAATGGCTATATCTACACTGGAGGCTTAATTCGACTTAAGCAACTCCCTGACCACATTTGTAGTTCAGTAAGTTGACTTTAGCACTTGCTTAAGTTAACTTAATAACTCCTGCTCCATTAAAATCGACTTAATAAAGTTGACTTAGTGCATTAGGGCCATTTAAGTTGACTTTATAAAGTCAACTTAAGCCATAGGACCCATTTAAAGTTGACTTTATTAAGTCAACTTTAAATGAGTCCCCTGGCTTAAGCAACTTTATAAAGTTGACTTAAATAAATGGGGCCTCACTAAGATGACTTAATAAGGTTGACTTTAAGTTGACCTTATTAAGTTGACTTACCTGAGCTCTGTAGTGAAGACATAGGCAAGGAATCTGGTGGCACTTAAAAGAATAGCAGATTTATTTATCGCATGAGCTTTTGTGAGTGAAAATCCCACTTCTTCAGGCTCTTCCCTGCTCCAAGCATCTGACAAAGTGAGATTTTCTCTCACAAAAGCTCATGTGATAAATAAATTTGTTAGTCTTTTAAGTGCCAGCAGACTCCTTGTTTGTTTTGCTGAACTAGACTAACATGGCTGTTCTTTGGAACTGATAGATACAGAATCTCAAATACTGCACATATGGCTGTTTAATAAGTTATCCGGCATTTAACTGTCACATTTAAATAAGCTCACCTGGTAGAGAATTACAATAGCATGCTGGACCTCCTAAGAACCTTTGCTTCCATTGGATGCTGATGCCCATATATCACATCTTCCTATGCTAGTGCTCCAAAAGGTTTCTTTGATTTCAGGATTGGTTATTCACCATTCTGCATCTAGCTGTCACCACTATACTCTGTTTCAAAGTCCTGTAACTCATTGTACTAGAAGACCTTAAAAGAAAATCTGTAATTCAAAAGAGATAACCCAACAGAATGACATAATTTATAGGAGAGCCCCTATGAAATGGTAATACACTACTATTCTCATCCAGACTGGTAGAAGAATCTAATTAATTTGGCAGCATTTTCTGGGCCTCAGTTCCTCACATCTGGTATGCCACACAGTGATCCAAACCAGCCATCTGTCTTTCTACATACCAAATGAGTAAATAAGCAAAGAAATAATATTTTTTGACAGCAAATGATGAAAATGATCATGATAGTAAATCTAAAGATGTGCACATCAGATTGTCAAGGTTAACTGTTGCAGTAATACAGAGATTCATACACTGATCCTAGGTGCTTAGTGCCAGAACACTGACTGAGAATTACTAACAGAAAATGAGTTATATTGAGCTGTGAAGGTTCATTATATTTGATTTATAAATCATTTTATCTAAGCCAGCCAACCAGTGTAGTGTTTTTGTATTAATTCTTCCCACTTATCTTCTCCCTCTACCATCCTCCTTTTCCAGAATAAGGATGAGGGTGGGATTGGGAGGTCAGATATAAGAAAATAAAGAGAAATGAGTTTAAAAAACCACAACAACTCAAAAATATGTTTTCATTTAATTAATAAAACACTACAAAACAAAAAAATTCATTTTAGTCCTTTTCCCCCCAAAAAAGTATATGTTTTGAAAGAGTGTATCCCCAAAGCTCTGTACCAAATAACAAGGCATCCAGAGTTCAAACACTTTGGAAAATTTGTCACGATGACTTGATTTCATGTGTGCATCAGGCACACAGAAATCAAAGTGCCAACTGTGATCCCTCAGTACATGAAATAGGTTAGGTCAGATTTAATCAGGCAAGTTGCCATTAACTGATCAGACTTTTGTAAAATATGTAGACATAACTTTCAAAGCAGAGTCATTCATTTCTGGATGAAAGTTTTTAGAGTGGAAGAGACTATAATTGAAATACAGGTATATATTAAATATTTAGATCATTAAGTTATGTACTGCTTCAGACTTGGGGCTGGTGGTAGGTGCAAAATGAGACATTCAGCTGGCGAGTGTGCACCTCCTGTTGTCTGAAAAAGCCCACCAGAGTCAGTCATACAGATACATATCAGCCCCAGAATATTGGGTTGACATGTATAACATATAAAGGAAGCATCCCCAAATTGTATCACAATGTAGGATAGAGGTAAGACATAGTATCATTTTCATGAGCATCAGGGGTGACATTGCCCCAGAAAAAGACCCGCGATCTGGGCCCCATGACCTCCCAGGGCTGATTTGGGGCCCAAGCCTGATTTGGTCCCTGGGGTCTCGAGCAGGTCCCAGGTCAGGGTCCTGCCACCACCAGCTGGCAGCCCAGGCTCGGATCCCCAGCTGGGGCTGGGGCTGGGGCTGGGAAAGGTGGCTGCTACCATGGGCAGCTGGGCTGCATAAAGCGGCCACCACCACAGGCAGTCTGGCTCCGGAGCTCCAGATGGGGATGGGGATGGGGATGGGTAAGGCAGCTGCTGCCGTGGACATCCTGGCTCTGGAGTCCTGGATGGGGCCAGAGCCAGGGCCGGGTAAGGTGGCCAATGCTGCAGGTGGCCCGGCTTTGGAGCCCCGGATGGGGACAGGGCCAGGTCAGGCTGCTGCCATTCAGGGCACTGGTGCTGAGACTCAGGCCACGTGCCTCCTGTGCACTGATGTGCATGCCACTCCATCAAGGGCTCATTTATCTGTTCATCTATCAATATGATATGCCAACAGTGCCCTATACCAGTAGTTCCCAACCTTTTCTCTGTTATGGCACACCCTGAGGCCTTCAATTATTCTGCGGCACATGGCCATGATTCATTCATGACTATGCAAATTAACTTATGAATATTCATCAGCCATGGCACCAATGTTCCCTTTAGTCCCATTGACTACGGCTTCTTTTCCCATTACAACAGGTGATTTGACTTCACCCTTCTCTACATGCTGTTTTCCACTATTTGAATCTTAACAACTGCTCTAATTTGCTGTTACTGTATGACCTGATCCCATGTCTTACTCCCCCTTGCATTTATTTTCATCCCATTCTGTAAGTTCTCCCATATTCAAAGCATCTGACGAAGTGGTATTTTCTCCCACGAAAGCTCATGCAATCAATAAATCTTAGACTTTCAGTGCCACAACGCTCCTTGCTTTTTTTGTACAAAATAGGCCTATGTTTTAAAATGTGTTTATTAAAATGACTTTTAAAATGTGTTAATTGTAAATAGTATTAATTAATTGGGTTTAATTAATTGAATTTGTGTGAATTTTGATTTGAAGTTTAATTTTTAGATAGCTTTTTAATTAAAATATTTTTTAAAGTTTTTTTTAAACAATGAAGGAAAGAAAGAAGGCAGATGAGAAAGAAAGGAAAAGAAAGAAGGAAAGGAAGCGAGAAGAAAGAGAAAAGAGGAAGGAAGGAAGAGAAAGAAAAAAGAGGAAAAAAGAGAGAAGGAAGGAAACAAGAAAGAAAGGGAGAGAAAAGGGAAAAAGGAAGAAAGGGACGTGAGAAGAGAAAGTGGGAAGGAAGAGAAAGTGAAGGAGGGAAGAAAAAGAAAAAGAATGAAAAAAGAAAAAGAGAAGGAAGGAAAAGAAAAAAGAAGAAAGGAAAGGAAACAAGAAAGGAAAGAGAAAGAGAGAAGGAAAGAAAAGAAATAGGAAGAAGGAAGAAAGAGAAAAGAAAGCAGATGGCAGGCTCCACCTCTTCCCCAGCTGCATGCCTGCCAGTGCCGAGCAAGCTGTGTAGGCACTGCTGTGCTCAACTCAGCGGCTGAGATCTGAGCTGCTGGCCAACAAGGACATACCATCACCTCCCAAATCCCCGTGGCAAGTGCTGTCTCCGAGCCCGAACCTCTCACGGCAGTGAGGCTTTCTTCCTTTCGTTTGCAGTCTGACGCTGCTGTGAGAGGCTTGGGCTCAGAGGCAATGCTCACCATGGGGCTTTGGGAGGTGATGGTGCCTCCTTGCTTGCTAGCCGCTTGGACCTCAGCCACCAAGCCTCTGCCCCATGTGTTGCCAGAGAATGTGGTGCGCTGTGCACATACCTTAAAGGGAACAGTTCACTGTCCGGGGCTCCAGCTCAGGGAACCCCCTACCCCCACCGGGCTGGGGCCGCATGGGGCCGCTGTCCATGGCTCTGGGAAACCCCCATCTGCAGCTCCAGGGAACTCACCAGCTGGGGCCGCATGGCGCTGCCACCCATGGCTCAGACTCCGGCGGCTGTGGCTCCAGCTGGGGAGATTCTCGTGACACACTGCTGGAGTTGCTGCAGCACACTGGTTAGGAACCACTGCCCTATACGCTGGCAAACTGTACTGTCACGGTGCAAAAGAATAAATGGCCACAAATCCGACATCAAGAAGATTGTATTAAAAAACCAGTAGGGGAACATTTCAATCTACCTGAATATTTGTAAAAAATATGATACTTACAGTTCTTCAGAAGGAAAAAAAAAAACCTTTAAAAACAGATTGGAATGTGAAACTGCAGAATTAGAATTCATATGCAAACTAGATCCCTTCATGCTGTGTCTGCATAGAACTCTTGAATGTGTATGTCATTATAGAAGTGATTTGTCTTAAATCACCCTTCTCAGCTCCTGCCTTAGCTCCTGCCTCCCAACTCCGGTTTGAATACAAAAAGCTAATTTACTTTAAATAAATAGGTTAGCAGCCTCTCTCTCTAGATCTGTTTGAATTAACTTTGTGACCCACTCTTGTCTTCATCTATATATTTACAGCTAGGAGGCTGTATTTTACATTTCATTTATCTGAGGAAGTGTGGTTTTGCCCACAAAAGCTCATGTGATAAATACATTTGTTAATCTTTACGTTCCAAAAGTCTCCTTGTTAATTTTGCTGAAACAGACTAACACGGCTGCACCTCCAGAACTTGTCTTTAATTTATTCTACTTTCTCTGCTGACATTGCACCAAGAATTTCAGTGTTGTCTTTGGTCATGAATTTCATGGGGTGAGCCCTGTCTGCAGCACATGAACTGAGGCTATCAACTAATTTCACAGAGTTTTAGTTTTTAGTTGGTTGCAGGTTTAGCTTCAAGCATTTGATGAAGAGTGAATTTTTCACACAAAAGCTTATGTCATAAATAAATCTGTTAGTCTTTTAAAGTGCCACCAAACTCTTTGTGTGTATAGCTTATTTACAAACACCAGTCTGTTTCCCATGCATTATATTAGTCTCCATGTATTTTTTTCTCTATTCTTGCTTCACTGTTGGCCTCTTTCCCTATTTCCTTCTCTGATTCTTTGAGCTTTGACTGTTTTTTTAAAAGCTGTTTACAGGTTACTTTCAGCTCTTGCAGGGTAAATTCAGTGAGAAGTTGGAGGTGTGGCAGCTTGCCAGTATGCATACATTGGGAAAAAAAAAACCCCCGAACCTTTCTCTCTCTATTTATATATATTTCCTTTTTGGGTGAATGTTATCTTCAACATAGCAGCTCTAGCAACTGTTTACTGTTGGATAGGATAAAGACTGAAGTGCTGATTGGCATAAACTGTGCCTTCTTAATTGCATTAAGGATGTGATGCAATCACTTAAATAGATCCTAGGTTTGTAAAATGCCACTGTGTTGTATATAGAGAGATGGTAAATGTCTAGATAAAAATTAGGAGAAACTGGGGGACTTCTTGATAGCTAAAATGTTGCATTATCATTCTGTGGCTGCTGGTGAGCACAGAAACAGCCAACACCAAAAGCCAAGATGAGAACAAGATTTCCTTATTATCTCTCCCTGACACTTCCATAAAGACTTGGTTTGCATATATATTTGTTTGAAAAAAAGAATTTAGCATGACAGCTGGGTTTTTCTGGATTTAATTTTTGTTTAGCCTTTACTTTCATTGCTTTTGCATGAAACAAAATCTATTCCTCAGAGGCAGAAGAAAGTGATAATGAAAGGAGAGGACTGATAAAAATAACTCACTTCTGGCTAGCAAATATTTCCATAGCTCAACAGCAGCTACCAGCTGTCACCAAGAGTGATTGACCATATTTCCTTAGCTCTATTTTGGTAACACACATTTGTTACTGAAACATAATTTTAGAAAAGGCTGGAAGGAAACACATTTTTTTAAAGGAAATAACATTGGGTCCAATTCAGATTCTATTGAAATCAATAGAAAGACTCCCATTGGCTGCACTGAGTATTGGATCAGATCGATTGCCTTGCTTGCAAATATTAAAATAACCATTCTTCTCTGCACCAATCATTGGCACTTTATCATCAAGCTGCATTCATAAAAGTAGCTGGCATGTGCTTCAGTGGCACAGCTGACAAGTGTGGATGACTTTCATTAGAGAAGTTTTCCTGATGATCAACATGCCAAAGCCCTGACACAAAAATAACTTATGCCCAATGTCAATTACACACTCTGCCAGTTCAAATACACATCTTTCCAGGGATGCTTTTGATCTGGACTGACAGTTGGCATATTAGCAAGCAAAGCCACAACTATACTGAAGAAATAAAAAAAAGGAAGGTGGAAATATGTGTGTAAAACACCACAAAGTGGCAAGATAGAGGGCAGATAAAACTGCACACCATTGGGAAGACATACAAACACTGACAACAATGAAAGAAATTGCCCCCACAAAGAAATAGTAATTTTAGACACAATCATTCCAACAGAACAGAGAATTCCACGTATGAAGTGGCTGCAGTTCAAATCTACAGTGCTCAGATAAAGCCAAATTCAGGTAAAGGTAGATTAAAATAAAAAGTGTCATTTTGGAACAGAGACAAACATTTACAAATTGGACAAAACTTTTTCTTCCTTGAGCTGTAAATCTGGTACTAGTTCATTATTATTACTTTTTTTTTTTTGGTATTACCATGGTGCCTAGAAGCCCTACTAATGGAGCAGATGGACTAGGTACTGTACAAACAGGGTAAAAAGTCTGACTCTGCCCTAAAGAGCTTATTTTTAAAGACACACAGGTCACATATCTAAAATTCAGGCAACTGAAATTCCAATTACAAGATAGAACCCCAAGCAAAACAACAAAATTCTGTCCTCTGGTTCACCTCCCATGCCTTCTCCATCCCCCAGTGACCCTCTGATAAGCATCTGTAACATGGCTTTTTGCATGTCCTATAAAAGAGTATTGGATATTTTGGACCTGCCCTCATGTTGTTTCTGTACCAAAACATGGCCTAAAGTCAATGGGAGTGTCAAGTGTGCAAAGAATGCAAGATCTAGTCCACTACTTCCATGAGGAAAAAAGAGCAGAAATCCAACAGAGAAGAATAAGCTACATCAGAATCTACACAATCTGCTCAGAGGTATTGTTTTGGCTAGAATTAGATGGGCACAGGTGGTAGCATAGTACTTATGTGCATGATGTAATTCAAGCCTAGTGAAGTATGGACACTGAGCAGACGGCTGGTTAAACAGCAAATAGTGAACATCAAATTAAAGAGCTAACTCTTCCAGGTTGGTTTGTTTTTGTATATGTTGAGGCCTCAATACCTCTTTATGTTTCAGACACAAATGCCTTTATAATAAATAAATAAAAACCACAGAATGGAATCCTATTCTCCAGCCTGCACCCTGGCTTCTTTAAGGACACTTGACCCCAATCCCTTAACAGTCTTCCTAGCTGTTGGCTCCTTTTTGCTGCATAAAATCTTACTTCATGAATCTGCAAATACATCAAGACTCACCAGGAACCTAAAGCAACAGTCTCACCCATTTCCCCAAGATAGAGTAACAGAGCACTGGATGAGGTTTTAAATCATTAAGAATGCATTCTGTTTATAGGAAATCTTGCAGGGCTCACACAGTTTTTTAGTTCTGCACTTACAGAAGTCAATCAGAGTTTTAACTGAAGAATGCCTAACTATAAATTGAGTATGGACCTCAACATTTGGCCTACAAAATATAGTCTCTTATCGGCAGTATACTATGAAGTATAGTACTAGAAGGGCCCTTTCCACAAGAGTTTCTCGATATGGTCACATTACTGGGGTGGAAGTCCAGTTCATTCTGAAGCCGGTTTACAAAGGAATGCTGCTCCACAGCTAGTGACCATGTGGTCATCCACAGCTTCGATCATGCATTAAGCTCACCAGTAATGGCATAATATAAATATTGAGCCACACCACTGTAAAGACTTTGCCAGTGACTGACCGATCTGGATGGTATGGGATACAGGCCATGTCTCTTTGACACTTGCCATGATGATGATTACATGAAGTCCACGAATAAGAACTAAACAGCTAAAAATAAATAACCACTCAGTCCCCTTCTGAGTTGAGGGAAGAGAGGACAAAAGCTCCTAGGATGATTGGCAAGGCAGAAGGATGCAGCAGAAGTCCACTTGCTTCCATGTACATGATGGGAAGGCTTGTGAGCCTTTTTCTTGCCATAGGTGTCATTTGGTATTTCGGAACCACTTTCTCATTCCCCACTTCCGAGATTAGGACTGCATTTTGGGACCCTGCTGTGAGCTTCACACCATTCATTTTTGGAAGGCTGGAGAGGAATTCTTGTTTCACTATCAGCCCGAGCATCAACCCAGAGACCCAATGGACAGGTTAGGTTGTACTGTGTTCATATTGCTGTAACCTGGCAAGTGCTCAGTGCAGGTACCTGTTTAATATGGCGTTTGGCTCCCTGATATATCAGAACTGGAATAAAGTTTGAAAAGGGTGTCCCCTGAAAAAGGTGGTAAATAAAAGTGTAGCTTTGCTACTGTGAGGGGCCACTCTGTTTTCCACATACCCTCAACCCTCATGAAAGGGGATGGCAATGGGGTTCAAGCAGTGGTGCACGGACCAGGTAAATGGTGTGTGTAGGGCGAAAAGGGACACGACTGCAGCCCTTCAGCAGGTGGTATGGATTACGGAAGGAAGGATGACTGGCAGTGGATGACTTAGTCCTGAACTGTGTCCAGATATGTTCAGTTAATAAACTTGTGGCCTAGCTAAAACACTCACCTAGTGTCTTTTCTTTCCACAATGTCCAAGGCAAATGAATTCTGAGTAGCTAATGCTTACAATATAATACACAAATCACTTAGCATTCTACCTATGGATTATAAAGCATAAAGGGTCTGTTTCTGGTCTAAGGGTCAGACATACACTGTGGGAGTAGTACCTGGAGCAAATTGCATGGAAGTGTGATGTATTTACTTACACAACTTAAAGGTGAGGCCATTCTATTATGTCAGTTTCCAAAGGGATAGCCGTGTTAGTCTAGTCCAGTAAAAAAACAACAAGCAGTTGTGTGGCACTTTAAGACTAACAGATTTATTTTTTGCATGAGCTTTCGTGGGAGAAGATCCCACTTCCTCAGATGCTTCGAAGATGGGTGAACTTACAGAAAGGAATGAAACTAAATGCAAGGGGGTGTAAAACATAGGATCAGGTCATAAATTAACAGCAAATCAGAGCAGTTTACAGGCTTAAAGAATGGGAAGCCTGAAGTCAAATTACCCTTTGTAATGTGAAAAGAACCCATAATCTCGATTGAGTCCTGCTTTCACAGAATTTAGTTTGCATATTAATTCGAGGTCAGCTGTTTCTCTTTGGAGTCTTGATGTCCCAGGTACATCTCTAACGACAGTCGTTAACAAATCCATCATGCACTGCACTGTCCAGATGCAGAAGACTTTCACTGGCTGCTTCAAGGTAACTGCCATTTTGTGCGTCAGTTCATATGGAGAATGTTTCAGAACAGATTACTTCTCTTTTCCCAGCAACTCTTTGTGTTTGTTCTTTGTTTGCTGTTTCTTCCTCTGAAAGGAAAGTCAGATAGACTGAAAGAGACATGTTTTGCTCTGTGTGTTTGGAAACAAACGGGAGGCATTCTGCTTGCAGACTATAGAAGCAGACAGAGTTCCTCTAGGGGGCAGTTCTCCCAGCTGCAACACTTTCAGCTCTCTTTTATGATTCAGTGTGTGCTCCTACAAAAGTGGCCTCAGAGCACTAGTGAACATGAATGGGAAAGGACAGTGCTCTTCTCCTAACTGCAATTATTAGGAAACGAATCCACTTGTGTTGTGCTTTTTGAAGGGGATACATTTACACAAAATGTCAGTATAGCACAACCTCTGCATTAACCACAAATCTGAAGGCTTCTGCTACTAGAGACAGGTAATAGTTTGTGGCTAAATTGTACTGCCTTCTTTATGATGGCATGGAGGACTAGATGCTGTGTGATGGGAACCAAATAAATCATATTAAATAATACGCGTATGAAACTCCTAGGAGTGACAGCATGACTGTGACTAATATAAATGTTATATTACAGAAAAGAAATTGGGAATGTTTTGCCACATTGTAAAATGTTGTTAGAAGGCAGCTCACGACCAAGTTAACTACTGTCATCTGGTCAACAAGACACAACAGGTTGCAATTTGGTATGTATAGATTTCCACTTTAAAACCTCTTCTCTACTATGAAAATTATGGACCAAATTGTGATGTTATTACAGCAAAACTCCAGCTAAATACTTTACAGAGCATTTTTTCTCATCAGGATTTGGATAATAGTTGCATATGTGTAGCAACTCTCATCCAAGCACACAAGCTTCCATATTAAAGTCTCATTACACCCTGGGCAGCTAATTAGAATTACATCCATTTTATAGCAGGGTTCATCTAGACAAACAAAGGAATGGGCCCCATTTTGAAGGGGCCAAACTTAAGCTCCATCGGCATGTGCAGTCACTGCTTGCTAGCTCAACTGTGTAGGGCTTTTTCTGTATTGTCACTTCTGCACACACATGAAATCATTTATGTGCACAAAACCATTTTGCATTAGATTTATGCTTTTGCTGAATTCGCAAATAAAGTGTATATTCAACCAATTATCCATCTATATGAACCTAGAAGGTAATAGGATAATAAATAACAGTCAACATGGATTTGCCAAGAACAAATCATGTCCAACCAAACTAATTTCCTTCATTGCTATGATTACTGGTCTAGTGGATGAGGGAAGCTGTAGACCTGATATATCTTGATTTTAGTAAGGCATTTGATTGAGTTCCACATGACACTCTCATAAGCAAACTAGGGAAATATGGTCTAGATTTCATAACTGTAAGGTGGGTACAATATTGGTTGAAAGACCAAACTCAAAGAATAGTTATCAATGGCTTGATGTCAAATGGAAGAGAAGTATCTAGTGGGATCTCCCTGGGATCAGTCCAGAGTAAGGTATTTTTCAATGAAGTGGAGAGTATGTTTACAAAATATGTGGGTGACCCCAAGCTGGGAGGGGTTACTAGCACTTTAGAAGACAAGATTAGAATTCATAACAAAACTGAAAAATTGGAGAATTGGTCTGAAATCAACTAGATGGATTCAATAAAGGTAAGTGCAAAGTGCTACACTTAGGATGCAAAAATCAAATGCACAAATACAAAATGGGAAATAACAGCACTATTACTGCTGAAAACAATTTGTTTGTTATAGTGGATCAAAAACTGTTGGTCAATGGTGTGATGCAGCTGCAAAAAAGGCAAATATTATTCTGGAGTGTAATAACAGGAGTGTTATCTATAATACATGGAAGCTAATTGTCCTGCTTTACTTTTAACTGGTAAGGCCTCAGCTGGAGAATGTGTACTGTTCTGGTGCCATGCTTTAGGAAAGATATTGACAAACTGGAAAGACTCCAGAGAAGAGCTACAAAAAATTACATAAGGTTTAGAAAACCCAGACCTATGAGGAAAGATTAAGAAACTGCTCATGTTTAGCTCTGTGAAAAGAAGAATGAGGGCAGGGGAGACCATATAAAAATCTTTACATATTTTAATCACTGTTACAAAGAGTACACTGACCAATTGTTGTTCATGCCCACTGAAGGTAGGACAGGAAGTAAATGGCTTAATTTGCAGCAAAGGAGGTTCTTTGAGCGCTGCTCACATCCATTCTAACATGGGTGTCTATGTGCCACAGCACACAGATGCCCAGAAGGCTTTTGGCCCTAGCCTGTCTCTGTAGGGTCAGTAGCCAGCGTCCCCTCTGCCCTGTGCACATGCGCTGTATAGGTGGCCATGAACCTGACCCCCTTCAGTTCCTTCTTTCTGCCCTCAGCAACAGTCCTGGAACTGCCTGCTCTTGCTTTTGCAAGCATCTGTCCTTCATTTGAAATTCTGAGTCTCTGTGGATGCTCAGCTGGGAGAACCTTTTTGTTGATCTACCTCTGCCAAGTTCCAGATGCTCAGATGCCTCTAGATCACAGTTGCACAAAGTCTCCACATCCAGCACCCAAACCAGCTGTGCTGGGCTTCAAGTCATGGGTGGGTTGCAGCAAAGCCTTTCCCATCAGCAACCCTCATGACAAACGCCATAAGCGCCTAGGTGAGACTCACAGGGCTGACAAATGCTAAATTTGTTGGTCCTTTAAACCTAGAATCCCAAAGTATCGGGAGCAGCATCTCCATTCCGTGGCCCTCAAAGAGGCTCTCCAACACTTTGCACTGAGCACATCATCCTCAACACTGGGGCTACAAGTGCCGTGAGCCCAGTTGGCACTGGCTCCTCCTCGTTGCCGTTCCCCGTCAGGGAAAACAAAGAAGCCCTGCTCAGGCTCTGAATCCGCATCAGCTGTTCACCTGAAGGAGAAATTGTGCCATCAGTACAGCTCAAGATCACTGGCACCGACCACCTCAGTGGTTTGTCTGGAGTCACTCCTGACCCTTTCGACAATGGAGATGTTTGAAGCCACACAAACCCTGCTCCACCTGCTGACCCCAGTACCTCTGAAATGGGCAGCATCCAGAGGGGAACCAGCCTTCTTTTCAAAGTCCTGGTCAGGCTTGGATCGTGAGTCTGTCACTCTGACATGGGAGGAATCTCCTTGTCACTGGGACAGACAGGGCTTGGCACCGAGTCCTGGAGTGTGATCCCCTGACAAACACTTTGGGGATGACTGGCATAGTCCCGCACAGCCATGGCAACAATCCCTGTCACCTCGTTCAGGGGACTTGCTGTGCACTGCTCCTCCAAAGAGGGTTTCAACCACCCTCCTGTTGTAGTCTGAGCCCAGGGATGACGGGGACTATTTCTGATTCTCCCCAGAGACCTCCTCACAAGAATGATCCAAGGCACCATCGCAGGGGCACACCACACCAGGTCTAGGTCCAGCTCATCAGAGGAATCCGACATTCAGCACTGGTACCAATGCTCTCCCATGCCGCCGGCACCAGCTTCCACTGTGCCCAAGCCAGCCGGCAAGCAGAGGAAGAAGCACTCTCCCTCGACACCTTGGCATAGGGATCCTGGCACAGGGATATGGCACCGACAGCCTCAGCGCTGGTATTTTTCACAAGGCATCGCTAGCACCAACACAGAAAAGAGGCCACTCACTGCATTGCTTAGACCCCAGGCTTAGTCCCTCTCAGATGTCCTCCTCATAGATGGGGGGTATCACTACTATATGCTTTCCCCCCTATTCCACTGATCCAGAGAGCCCTCCTGAATGTGAAAAAGGACGGAGCGGACATGATCCCAATAGGCCTGGCCTGGCCTCGTCAACCCTGAGACCTCTCAATAGTGCCACCCATGCCACTCAAGGTAAGGGAGGAGCTGCTCACACAGGTATTGGGGTACCTACATCACCCGAACCCAGGGGTTCTCCACCTGACAGAATGGAGGTTACATGGCTGAACCCAAGCAGGAGGATATTCTCAAAAAGGGTCCAGAAAGTCCTCGGTGAGAGTAGAAAGCTTTCTACTTGGGCCACTTACAGTGCTAAGTGGAAACACTTCTCCTGCTGGGCACGAGAAAGAGAGGTAACCCTGGAGTCCACCGCGATCAAAACCATACTGGACTACCTCCTACACCGCAAAGAGAGAGGCGTCACAATTTCGTCTCTTAAAGCGTACCTGGCAGCAATCTCAGCACTGCACAGTACTTTCAGTGGGATAACCCCCTTTTCCTACCCAATGACCTCAAGGTCCCTAAAGAAGGTGGAGAGACTTTTTCCATAGACTCAAGGCCCAGTCACCCAATGGGACTTGAACCTGGTTTTGGAGTGCCGCACAAGACCACCTTACAAGCCCCTCGGTTCTTGTGCTCTCCTGGTCTTACCATGGAAGGTGGCTTTCCTGGTGGTGATCACCTCCACCAGATGGGTTTCTGAGTTGAGAACCCTCTCCTTGGAACCCCTGTACACGGTCTTCCATATAGACAAGGTCCAGCTGCGGTTACACCCCGCCTTCCTCCCTAAGGTAGTGTCTCGCTTCCACATAAACCAGGACATTTGCCTTCCAGTGTTCTTCCCAGACCCTCAGGTCATGGAAAACCAAAGGAAATGGCACACTCTCAATGTAAAAAGGGCACTCAAGACCTACACAGAGCGAACCAGGCCCTTCTGCAAAACTTCCCAACTGTTTGTGGCAATCACAGAATGCATGAAAAGACAACCAGTGACAATCCAGTGTATCGCATGCTGGATATTGAACTGTGTTAGACTGCTACAGAAGAGCAAATACCCCTCTATCATGGAAAGTCAGGGCGCACTTGACTAGAGCGCGAGCGTCCTTCATGGAGATTCTGGATCAGGTCCCGATCCAGGAAATCTGCAAAGCAGCAACCTGGTCCTCTGTACATACTTTCATATCACGTTACACCATTGTTCAGCAGGAAAGAGATGACGCTGCCCTGGGCAGAGCTGTCCTCAGAGTGGGGAGACCTTAACTCTGCCAACCATCAAAGGTACAGCTTGCAGTCACCTATGCTGGAATGGATGTGAGCAGCACTCGAAGAAGAATGGAGGGTTACTTACCAGTAAACGTCCTTCTTCCAGATGGGCTGCTCACATAGATTCTATACCCTCCCTCCTTCCCCACTTTTCAGAATTAGCGGAAAGAAGGGCTGAAGGGGAGCAGGGTCAGGGCCACCTCTATACTGTGCACGTGCACAGGGCAGAGGGGGTGTTGGCCACTGACCCTATAGAGACAGGCTAGGGCAAAAATCTTCCGGGCATCTCTGTGCTACGGCATGCACACACCTACATAGGAATGGATGTGAGAAGCCCATCTCAAATAAGGACATTTACTGGTAAGTAGCCTTCTGCTTTGGTTAGACATTAGGAATAACTTTCTAACTATAAATAAGCTTGGAAGGCTTTATTGGTAATTGTCAATAAATGTCGACTTCCTTATACACACAGAGGAAAATGTTGCCACCATTTAGACATAAGCAAAGTAAAAATTTTGCAGTATGAGGCATTATTGCAGTTTGATTTAATGATATTTACTTTCTATACCTTGATATGTGATATTGACAATTTGTGTTTTAACTGTTAGAAAGCTTTAAATTTTTGAATCTCAACATTTACTGTCATTGAATGATTATTGTCTACCCCCATCAGCTGTCCCTCCCACCTATGAAAATTTATATCAGTACAAATGGAAAACAATGATTAAAATAAACATTGTTAATATTTTTCAAAATTATTTTTAACAAATATTGAATTCTGCCAAGCCTAACTTAAAGTATTGGAATAGGTTCCCAAGGAGATTGTGGAACCTGTCACTAGAGATTTTAGGGGCAGGTTATGTCAGCCATGGTCCTGAACCAATGAAGTCTCGCATTCCTGCATTTGGCTGAGTCTGTGATTGTGTGCATGAGTGATACTGCGCTGAAAACTCATAAGCAAAGCATGCAGATAAATACCCATTTTGAAAATGTTTCTGTTCAAGGCCTGTCCAAAGTTGCATGGCAAGAAGCATAGCTGGAAATAGCGTCCAGGAACCGTACCACTCAGGGTAAGATTCTGACTCCTCTGAAGTCAGTGGCAAAATTGACATTGTCTAAGTGGGGATAGAATTTCAACCACAGCCCCATGATCTATCCTTTAGCAGGAATATATCTCACATAGAAAAGTTTTACAATGCTTAGGTACACTTTGAACCATGGAATATAAAATTAAATAAGCCATTAAATATAAAAGTCTGTTAAAAATTTTCAAAGAAAAGAGCAATGGCATTCTGAAATAATGATACCACTTAATCCTGGATGCCTTTTATTGTGCTTTCGTACGCCAGGGCTCCTAGAAGAATATGTGATATTATTCTTAATATGTGCTCCAGCAAATCCCACTGAGGTAAGGAAGTAACAGTTGCCTCAGGACTCTTTATATATTTTCCTTTCTATTTGTACAAGAGTATTTTTATTTTCATTTTCACTATATAAAGTGAGACCCAATGAGTCAGTAGGTTGGTAACAAGACAAAGCTCTTTTCATATAAACTGCAGATTGAGACCAGAAGGGAATGCCAGGTCATCTAGTCTGACCTCTGGTAAATCAGAAATCTGCCACCTTCTGATGGATGTTCATCAGTCAATCCTAAATGACATGGGGTGAACTCAATGTAGCTCCCAGTATGGATGAATATCCACATAACAAAATCCATCAGCACAGTTAGTATTGACTTTTCTGCAGGCTTTCTTGTATTCTAACCAGAGAGTTCAAGGACTGAATAGCATGGAGACTAAACTACCTTCTCACCCTTAGAAGTCTTCCCTCTAGATCCAGCATAAGGGGCAATGGCATTGCCTATACTGCAGTCACCGTGTGTGATTGCAGCTTATGTCAAGATACCCCTGCTATCTTTAATCTAGCTAGCTTGGGTACCAGAGCAGTGAAGCCATGACAGTATGGGTATGTCTACATTGGCGCCTTTGTTTGAGTTGACTATCCTTAAGCTGACCTAAAGAAAGCTCTGTCCACACTGGGTGTGTCTACACTTAGAAGTTATTTTGAAATAAGAAGGCTTATTTTGAAATAATTTTTTTCCTGTCCATGTATTCATTTTGTTATTTTGAATTAAGCATTTCTTTATTTTGAAATAAGGAAACACTATTTCAAAATAATAAAACCTGCTTTTATTTCAAAATAGCACTTAAATATAAATTATTATTTCGAAATAAGCCATTCTAAGCCACGGAATAGGCTTATTTCAAAATAATAGCCCGATTTTTTGCCAGCCTTCCCCTATTTCAAACTAGAGAGTCTAGTGAAGACTCTCTACTTCAAAATAATAACTCCTACCTTATTTCCAATTAAAGAGTCTTCCCTGGAGTCCTAATTCAGAGTAATAAATTCAAAATAGTGCTAATTTGACATAATTACTTTGAATTAAATTTGAAGTAGTTACTTCAAAATAACAATTTAGAATTAATTTTGTAAGTGTAGACATAGCCAGCAGGAATTTATTACGTCAACTTAAGCACTTCCTTAAGTTGACTTAATAACACCACCACTTAAGGTCAACTTAACACTTAAAATGACCTTATTAAATCAAAGTAAGCCAGTGTAGACAGGGCTTTGCCCTTAAATTAAGTCGACTTAAGGGCTATACCCCATCTACACTGGCTTAAGTCTATTTACTAAGGTCGACTTAAATGTTAAGTTGACCTAGCTGCTGCCAGTGTGGACGTGGGCAGTCTACAGGAGTTTGGAATGTGGACTCTCTAAGTCAACTTAACAAGGTCGAATTTCAGTCAACCTTGTTAAGTCGACTTAACAGAGCCTCCAGTGTAGACATACCCTATGTGCTTCAGCATGGGTTAGTGCCTCATATGTAACTAGCCTCAGTTCTAGGCAGGCTGCCACTGCCTGTTCTGCAATGTGTGCTGCCACAGCGTCATTGCTCCAAGATCTGAGATAGTCTGAGCACAGCTAGCTCAGAGAAGCTGTTTGAACTGCAATCACACCTTGAACTTGTAGTACGTACACCCAAAGGCTGGACAGGATGAGGAAGCTTGCTGCTGCTGCTAGTTCTAAAGCATTGTATGCCTATCAGCTCTCTGGAAGTGTTAACTTGGCTCCTTTCACATGCAAAATGAATAAAAATAATAAAGAGCCATTATTACAATCCAACAACATAAGCACTGGCAAAACATTCTGTGGCTTCATTTTCCAAAGTATAAATAAAAGACGTGTTTATCATAGGTGGGTTTTCTTGTAATTTAACAATTTTATACGTCTTCCATTTAAAATGTTTCTGTACACATTATAGTAGTAGCTCCCACCATTATGTATTGTATATGGATATTAAAATAATATTAGATCAACACATTGCTTGGACATGAGATTCAATATTAATGGAATTTTTAAAACTCACCTGATGGTAGTGAAACTGTATACAGGTATAACTACTAAAAGTCATAAGAGGCATACAAAATCTTGGCAAGGTACTAGAGCTATGTGATCCCTCAGGAAAGACCTTACAACAATTCTTTAAGTTTATGTAATGTATCAGCTATTTTACAAGGATTTTAAGCAGTAAGAATTGGGACTAGGACCTGGCTTTAGATGCCCAAATTCTGCTCATTTAATGAATATTATTTTGGATTTTTGAAGAAATCTCAGCACTTAAACAGGGATAATTAGTTGTAAATGCAGAGCTATGTCATGTAATGTTACATACAACTTTCAAAGACTAGATATTAAAAGGAAAATTAATGAAAGCTCTTGGCTATGTTGTTGAGAGAAAAAAATTAAAGATAACCTGCAATGGTATGTCTTTCATAAAGTTTGCCCTACTCTCTTTCTTTTAACTTTAATATTGGACAAAGTTGCTAGAAGGTGTTCAGACTGAGATCATAAATGATTGCCCCAAGTGTAGGTTAGGAGAGTCTCAGTAATAAAAAGTTGCAGATCAGAACAAGGGCACTAGAGTGTTCAGTCATTGTTATTTACCAAACTCACTGTTGGCCTTCTGAAAGCAGCTCCTAAAAAAGATAATGGTTGCTGTAGAAGTCAGTGACACATCCCGTAGGGAACTGCCTAAGAGAACTCTCCTTCTGATGCAGTAAAGATAAAATCAACCTGACAATCAATGTCAGAAATGACTGTCAGCCACACACTGGTACATGAAAAAAAGAAAGGCTCTGAAGGTAGAGAAAATTTCTCTGAAGGTAGAGAAAGGTAGAGAAAATTGAACTCAACTTCATACCATGCCTAAGGACAATCATCAACAACTCTGAGGTCAAGTCATTTTCATGGAAACCACTGAGAAAAGCAGCTCAGAAAAGTGGTGTCAAATACTGACCTAATTTGAGGCAATAAACAGGCACCTACACGTAGAATTAGGATTGATTGGGTGTGGTATCTAGGATAGACATATACACAATATATCATAACAATCGTAAAGGCATAGAAAATACCTAATTTGTGCTACTTCCTTTTACTGTGGTAATGATTTTCATGATCTAGACCCCTTTAATACATTTTTCCATTAAACTTATCATAGTAATGGGTGAGCAGATATTGCTAGTGCCAGGACCTGGAAATTGTCAGGAAATTTTTTCACGACTGCACTAAAGGGACCTGTGTAGCCTTCCCTAATTTAATGCTTCCTGGGTTGAAGAAACCTGTTGGCTGTTTCTTAGGAAGCATGGATGATGCAATATCGCTTGATCCATGCATGCCAGCTGCTCACCACAAGGTGTAGTTACCTGAAAGTTTCTTGATTCTTAATGATTAACACATTTGTCTTAAACAAACTTTTCTTAATTTATTAGCTTTTCTATTGTACAATTAATTGTGAGGGAAAATGGTTTGCACCTGTGGTGAGGCATGTTGTCAAGATCCAGACAAGGGTAGTCAGGACCAATGGATGAAGCAGGGGGAAACCTGAGGTTGACAGTAGCAGAGGAGTCTGTAGCCAAATTCCAGACTGGGGTCAATAGCAAAGATCAGAATCCAAGCTGGATGGCTGGGTCTGCTGAGAGAAGGAATTATCAACATATGATTGTAGTAAGGATCAGTGGAACGCTGGGTGGACTTTGAGGTTTCTGGGAAATTGAAGCCTCGGGGTCATCGGGTTGATTTTAATGGCTGATGGAATATAGCTTGAAGAATCAATAATCCAGTTTAATAAAATGTCCTGTTGGTGGGGGTGGGGGAGTTGGGCTGAGAGCCACAGTTCTTGATCAGCAGTGAATGCTGAGTTTCCCCAGTGCAGGTGATCAGTATCCTGGATTGGCAGCTGTGACTGCTAAGGTGGGGTGAAGCTAGAAGTGGAAACCACAGCTTACACAGACTGGATTCTGTTCAGTGGAGACATGACCAGTACTGTTGTAAGCCAGCTTCTTTGGAGAACAAGACTAAATCAGTCATTCTGTGGAAATTTCTGAAGCAGTGCAAGTACTGTTCTAACATTCAACTCTCTCACTTAGACTGGATGTCCAGGGCTGGATTATCACAGGGCTTTAGGAGCTGAAGCCCACAGTCCTGGCCAAAAAGGCGGCCCCGGGCTCCAGCCCTTAAAAACTCCCATCTGGCTCCCCCTCATTCCACTCAGCACTGGTAGGGCTAGAACACTAAGCGCATTCCTGCCATGCCAGTGTTGGTAGGGGAGGGACTCTGGAGTAGGAGGCTGGGATCTGCACCCATGCCCTGCCCTAGGACTGGCTAGTCTGTCCTCAGGGGTGGAGTGGGGTGGGCCAGTGCTGCCTTTAAGCCATTTGGTCAGGGGGAGCAGCCTGGCTCTCAGTGTAGCTTCTCCCATTCTGGGATGTTCCTCCAGGGCTACACTGCATGCCGGTTGACCCTACTCCCACCCCTGGGGTTAGACTAGCCAGAGGGGGGCCAGGCTGGAAGCACCCTTTGGCCCCAGGGCCTACCCCAGCAAGGCCTTCATGCTGGGGGCCAGGGGCCCAGGCAAGGGGGCCCACAGCAGGGGAGAGCATGGGGCCCCCAGGTTGGTTAATCTAGTCCTGTGGAAGTCAGTTTGTGATTGATAGGTGATGAACATGTAAGTGTTACCATGACAGATCCCAGTCATGAGCAGGTGGGATTGAATCTGGGGCCTCTGAAGCTTAGTGTATGAGCCTCTACTAGACAACCAAAAAGCCAGATGCCACTTATCCAGTGCTATAGCAGGCACCTCCATCTTGGCTAGGTACCAGCAGAGGAGAAAAGAGTACCACACCAAGCAGGCATCAGTTACATACTTCCCCTTGCCAGTGAAGTGCATTGTGACCTTCAGAGATGTTCCAGTTGATATCTTTGACATGCCCCTCCTTGTAATCCTGGTAGGCCCTGGTTGTCGGTAGACAGGATCTAACCTGAGATCTTTGGAACCAAACACATGAGTCTCTATATCATGAGTCCTTAACAAAGGCTGTAGCAGAGTCATCAGTCTCTAGCTGGTATCAATGCTACTAGAGGGGAACAGAGTGCCACACCAAGCAGGGTGATGCAACAAAAGTTTGGCACTACTCACAGACCCTGATCACTTGTGACTCAATCTGGGATACCATGGACACAAATGATGTCAGTCATCAGAAATCAGGACTTTTCTACTTCAGAGGCCAGGGATAAAATAAGGTTGAGGTGGGTCATTTTGCCAATTGGTCAACCATAGTAAGGACTACGATATGTCCATCAGGCTTAGGGACCTCAACTATAACATCCAGAGCAATGGCATTCAGAGTCTGGAGTGGGTATAAGAAGCCATTAGGGGGTTCAGGCCGATTGAGTTTAGTATCTTGGAGTGGGTGCATATCTCACAAGACTCAGTGTACAAATGAATCATCATCTGCATATGGGGCCACCAGAAAGTTTATGCAACCAAATGGAGGGTCTTGAATCAACCCAGATGTCCTGCTAATGGAGAGTCATGACAGAGCAGTAGTATCTCTAACTAAGGGGGTCCTGGTAGAACATATAATTGGGCTGAACATAAAGCAAGCCTTCTTGGATCTGATGTTGCCCCAAACTTGCAGGCTCAAGTTCTTTAAGAGAAGACTCCTTCCCTACAGCACAGAAGAGCAGTGTCATGAAATCCTTGGGAATCACAGTGTCTAGGAAGTTCCAAGGCTCGAGAATGTATAGGGACTCAGCCGGGGTGGGTGGAGTGAGGGAACTGCTTTTGTCTGGTGAGATATTTCCCCTTTGAGGATAAGGTACCATTGGGCCTTTGGGGATCAGGTGATGGTGCTGTTTTTGTGGCTAAGAGCAATCAGGGTGATCACTTGAACTGAAAACCAGGAGATGAAAACCCAATAAAAAAGTTAGCAAACCTCAAGTAGCATTGTAGCTCTTTGATATTTCAGGGTGGTGCACAGCTCCATACCACCTCCATCTTCATGAAGTCTGTTCAGAGGCCAAGGAATTTCATGTGAAGTACAGATCAAAGCTGATTTTTTTCAACTTCACATGCTGGCCATGTTGCAAGGTACATTCCAGGACCAACTGGATGTTCTGGGAGTGTTGCTCAGATATTACAAGAAAATGAGGATACCATCTAGGAAGACTACAATGTCCCAGTCTAGGATATGAAAACATCATTCGTGAAATGCTAGAATATTGCAAGGGCATTTCTGAGGCAAATGGTATTAACAGGTGCTTATAGTGGCAGTGACAAGCTACACCCAATATATACCCTTGTAATGAAATCTGTGTACCTTTCCTTTTACCCTTACAATGTAACTGGGTATGGTCTAATGCAAAGTATGTCAGGTAAAGAATGTTTGGAATACTCATGGCATGCTCTACATTATTGTTATGGTAGCATATTTCCTGCAACATGACACATGTGTACAGGTATGAAACTCTGCCTGATGGGGTTCCCAAATGTATTTCACGTGGCTCAAGTAGAGGCAGACAAACAGACATGTTTATATACGCAAAAGCATCATGTGTACAAGAACAATGCAGTTTAAGCACTTTGGCTCAAGAAGGAAAGATCATCACTTGACCAGAGCGGGGGTCAAAGGGATTTGAAAAGAAAAAGAGACACTTTGAATGGTATGAGATTCTTCTTATGAACTCCATCTTCCAAAAAACTTTAAGAACTCAAAACCTACTCAGAGGTGGGAAGGCAGAGTCTGGCTAAAATCTTTTAACAGCCAAGTCTGTGAGTAAACTGAACATAAATTGAAACAGTGATCTTAGTTTAGAATGCAACCTTTTTTCAAAATTTGTTTGTGGTTATCTCTTTAACTGATTAATTATCTGTTTTTATACTGATTCAACTTATGCCCACTTAAAATCATGTTGCAATCAATTAATTTCTTTTTATCTGAAGTAGTAAAGCTGTTGGAAGGAGAGTGGAGTGTGAAGACCTCACTGAGAACAAAGCTGATGCATATCATATCAATTTCTTTGCTAAATTGATGGACAAGTGAAAATGGGATTGCAAGGCCCAGTGTGGACCCAGAATTTCATCTAGGGTTGGGGTTGTTTGCTGCGGGACTATCCCATGAGTGGTTAGTAAAAGCTCTCTTCCACTGGTTTAGGGTCTGATTACATGCAGGACACTGGGTGTGAACTGACCCAGAAATGGCAGTTCACACAGCAAGGTGGGGTAAATTGGGGCCCTGGAGTGAAGAACTGGGGTGGTACAGCAGCACACTAAGCCAAATTGCAGGAAAAGCACACCACATTGGCCATTCATCTCCTGTTCAGATGCAAAGTGGTTTGCAGGTCCTTTGCAGGTCAAGTTTTATGATTACCTGGGTTGATTGTACATGGCCCAGTAGTTATGGAATGAGCAGAAAAGCGAACCAAGTCCTGATGGGTACTTGCCTGACAGCCTGGTAATCCACACATATGCTCAAAGTTCCCTCTTTCTTTTAACAAAAGTAACTGGGACCTCAGTGGGAGAGGTGGATGACTGGATGAAACCTTTGGCCAGATTTTCCTGAAGACAGGACAGCAAGCTTGGGTTTCAGCATTATGTACATAGGATCACGTGTTGCCTCTTGACTGGGCAGTCATAATTTTGGTATTATAGCAGGGTGAAACATTCTATTCTCGAAGATGTCACCATAGCTGTTATACTTTGAGGGCAGCACCAAAATCAACTTTGGTGGTGTTCCACCTGACCTGTGGTCAGGGTGCCAGGTGGGGAGAGTGCCATGGTTCCAGGGTTCAAAAGACAGTATGCTTAGGCAGATTACCTGACTGACCTCAGAGCAGAAGCCAGCCTGGCGCTCATGCCACATATCGTGCAGATCATAAACCACCTGCCACGATATGCCAAAAATTACTAGAAATTGTGGTGAGCTAATCATCCCAAATTGGAAGACTTCCCAATGGTCCTAAAGGGCAACTTTCAGAGGCAGTCTCTTGTGTCACAGTCCTGGGTGACAAAGAGTGAGCCATTTTTAGTTTCCACTAGATTTGGGACTATCGTTGGTTGTTCTGGAACACCCATTGTGAGGGAATTTGGTACGACTCCCTGCGATACAGAGACAGATGTAGACTTTGAGGTGAGGGAAGTGTTTACCATACCTGGCGCATATTTTGGTGAGGAGGGGCATTACTTTGGGGCTCCCCAAAGCCAACATCCTCAACAGAAATTGGCAAGCTTGTTTCCTGAATTGGATCATGCTAGAGATAATGACAGGCATTTGATAAAAGCATGGCCAGATCCTCTACAACAGAAACACAACTTCTGGCAGTGATGGCTCTCTTTTCCCTCCAGGCTCACATGGCAGTGGGAGAGATCCAGCAACATGGGTCTGGGGTCTGGGTTAGGGATGAGTATTGTACCTACTGAAAACTCAGGATAGTGGGTGGGCATAAGCCCACCCACTTCTAAAACCCCTCCCCCAGCCTATGGGGAGGTGGCACTGGACTGGTTTTCAAATGATTTCATGGGCCGACTAAAGAAATAACACGGACCGGGTGTGAGGGTCATAGGTTTATAATGAGGGATTCAGAGGGGGACACCAAGCACAGAAACTCGGACAGTGCCCACTGCTTCCTGAAAGTGTTGAGGGAGCCAGCGGACGCCACCCAGAGGAACTCTGCCCAGAGACATGCACGAACGAGGGACCAGAAATAGGCCCCACAGTCACAGGCCCCCTCCCTCAGCCAACCTCCTTTCACTGGTCTTGTAGATGGCTACTTTAGCATAAGCCAGGAGGAGGTTGACGAGGAGGTACTGTGACTTTGTAGGGCCATGGAGAGGGAGTGCATAAATGAATAAGTGAGGGAAAAAGTGCAGCCAAAACCTCAATAAGAGCTTCTGGAGGAGCTGGAAAAGGGGATGCAGCCTGGCGCACTCTAGATATACATGTGCTAGGGTCTCCCTCACACCACAGTAAGGGCAGGCGTCGGAACAAGGGGTGAACCGTGCCAGGTACAGGCCCGTGCTCACAGCTCTGTGCAGGAGCCACCAACTGATGTCCCCAGCAGGCCGCAGGGTGAGGGTGGCATACAGACTAGCCTACTGGGGGTCCTCACCCTCCACAGGTGGAATGAGATCCCACCATTTTGTATTGGGAAGGGATGCGAGGGAGAGGAAATGGATGGTATGCAGCACAAATGTGTACAGATATTTATGGGGCATGGTTTGGAAAGAGGCTGGCTGCAGATCTAGCAGTCAGCTTGGGGTATGAGGCGAGGGTGGCCAGAGGGGTGCATGGGGCCAAGGCCCGATTAAAAGCTCCAGAGGGCCAGGACTGAAAGGGGGGTGGGGAGTACCCTCTTGCAGGACTTGCTCATGGTAGGCTTGAGCAGTGGGAGGCAAGGCTGCCTTCACCTCCTGGAGTAGGTGTTGGGGGGGGGGTACGAGGCATGGTGAGCCCTATGCACCGAGCTAGCTCATGGGGGTCCACCCAGTCCCCCCGCACAGAGTCCAGGAGGTCTCCGACCCTGGTGACACCTGCCAGGACCAACCTCCACTTCACAGAGGGGGCCTTTGCCACCTGCACACCGAGATGGAGGTTGTGTAGTAGGGGCTCTGCGAGGAGGTCCTCCCCCTCGGTGGATACAACTGACCTGGAAGCCGCAATGCACCTGCAGGTCCGGAGTAGGTCGTGATAGAAGGCCAGCAGCTCAGAGGGGTCTCGCGGACCACCTCTCAGGTCAAGATGAAAGAGCTGCCGGTCATATAAGGAGCCCTCGGTAGCAGTGGAGGAAGGTGTGTGCCAAGTGGCTCCATGCCAGACTACCTGCACCATAAAGGAGTCTCTGCAGGGCCTGGAGGCAGAAGGTGTGGACCTGGCTGTAGATACAGCACAGGCCCTGCCCTCCTTCCTCAAGGGGTAGGCTCAGAACCCCTGCAGAGACCCAGTGCACTCCTGGCCAGAAAAACTCCAGAATTGTCCTCTGGAGCTTAGCCAGGAAGCCTGGGGGCGGGGCCAGGGTGTTGAGCCGGTGTCAGAGCATGGACAGGATGAGCTGATTGATGACCAGCACCCATCCCCAAAGGGAGAGGCACTGCAGCAGTCCCATCCATCTCAGCAACCAGTCACCGACCCTGCCCTCTAACATGCCAGTTTTCATCCGGGGAAGGATGGGTGGCAGAAAGTAAATGCCCAGATAGAGCAGCGGACCCGTGCTCCACCGGATGGCCTAAAGCGCAGGTGGGAGGGACCTCACTGGCCACCTGGCCCCTACCATCAAGCCAGAGCTCTTGCCCCAGTTGACCCGGGCGGGGGAGGCTACCAAGTAGAGGGCCAGGCAAGCCTCCAACTGCACCAGGTCGCCTGGGTCCTGGACAACGAGGAGTACATCATTGGTGTATGCCGACAAGACCAGCCTCAGCTCCGGCTCCTGGAGCACCAACTCCATCAGCCTCCGGTGGAGGAGACAGAGGAAGGGCTCGATGAGCAGAGCATACAGCTGGCCCGACAGCAGACAGCCTTGACTCATACCTTGCCTGAAGCTGACCGGTTTGGTTAGGGTCCAGTTGAGCTTGACCAGACACTCCGCAAAGGCGTACAGTGCCCAGAGAAACCACACAAAGCAGGGCCTGAAGCCAAGCGCCTGCAGGGTGCCCAGGAGATACACGTGGTCCATCCTGTTGAATGCCTTCTCCTGTTCCAGGGCCAGGAGGGTGAACGACAGACCATCCCTACACCTGAGCTCCAAGAGATCCTGGACCAAATAGAGATTATTAAGAATAGAGCAGCCCGGGACGGTGTAGATCTGGTTGGGATGGATCATGTCCTGCAGCACAGACCCCGGGTACAGAGAGATGGCCTTGGCTACTATTTTGTAGTCTGTGCTGAGGAGCAAGATGGGATGCTAACTCTGGAGGTCGCAGAGGTCCCCCTTCTTGGGCTGCAAGGCTAGCACCGCCCGCCAGCAAGGAAGGGGGAGTGCTCTGCTCTCCTCAGACTTGGCCCAGACGATGGCGAGGTCCGAGCCAAGGATGTCCCAGAACGCACGGTAGAACTCCACGGTCAGCCAGTCCATGCCCAGGGATTTGTTAGTGGGCATGAGACACAGGGCTTCCGAGAACTCGTCCAGAGTGAGAGGCAGCTCCAGCTGATTCCAGTCACCCTTGCTGATCATGGGAAGTTCATTCCAGAGTACCCTGCAGGTGTCAGCTTAGGTCGTATCCAGGGAGAAAAGACTAGCGTAGAAGGCTCTGGCCCTTCCACGCATCCCCTCCGGATCCGTGAGGTGGGTGCCATCCTCCGCCAGAAGGCCGGTAATGTGCTTTTTGGCCCCTTTTCATTTCTCCAAGGCATAGAAGAAGTAGGAGCCGCGATCCATCTCCCGAGGGAGCTGGATGCGGGATTGAACAAAAGCTCCCCGGGTATGAAAGTCCTCGAGGGCCTGGAGCTCCTCCCGCTTCTCCTGGTGTGCCCTGCAGAGGGATGGATCCTCAGGACTGGTGGCCAGGTGCCTCTCCAGCTCTAAAACCTCCCGTTCCAGCTGCTCTATCACCGCATCCCTCTGCTGACTGGCCCCCCGAGTGTAGTCACGGCAGAAGAGCCGGGCACGCACTTTCCCCATGTCCCACCAATGCTGCACTGAGAGAAAGGCGGCCCTCTGCCCCCACCAGGCCAGCCAGAACTCCCAGAAAGACACCACGAAGCCCATGTCCTCCAGCAGGCTATTATTAAAATGCCAATAGGCCAGCCCCAGCCTCTCCGCCGAGAGAGAGGCCGTCACAGTCACCAAATGGTGATCCGAGAAAGGGGCCGGCTGAACGCTGGAGGAGTGGGCTCATGCGAGATGACCTCAGGAGAGATATATACGGTCCAACCGGGAGTGGTGCAACCGATCATCCCCCACCCTAACATAGGTGAAGGTCACCTTGTCGTTCAGGTGGTGGTCGTGCCAAACGTCCACCAGGGAGCGATGGTCTATTATCTCCCTGAGGATGTTTGCAGCGGCCAGGCTCTGCTTGATTCCCGTGCAGTCCTGCTCCTCGAGGGTGGTGTTAAAATCCCCACCCAGGACCAAGCACTCCCGAGGATCCACAGTGCCGAAGTGTGTGGCCGCCTGCCGAAAGAATTGCACTCACTCTGGGCCCGATGTCGGGGCGTAGACATTGACCAAGTTCAATGTCAGCCCCTCCATGTGGACCCAGAGGTGTAGTAGGTGGCCCGGCACAGCCTCGGCGACCCCCAGCACCTCGGGTTGTAGGTTGGGGGAGAACAGGGTGGCCACACTGCCGCAGCAGGTGGACAGATGGCTCAGGAACACCCCGTTCTGCCACTCCAGCCACCAGTTAGCCTCCACAGCTGGATCCATGTGGGTCTCCTGCAGGTAAACCACAGAGTACCTCCCCTCCCAAAGGAAAGAGAGTACCAGGGTCCTGTGGAGACCCAGCCTACAGCCTCTGGCATTTAAAGTTGTGAAGGTGATAGGGTCCATGAGGAGGGCTGGGGGGGATCCTTAGAGGTGGTAGGAGTACCAGCAGCCCTCGTTGGGCCACGCAACAGTCCGTGACCGACCCCAAAGACCATGAAGGAGTCACGGAATGTGCAGGCCCTCTGGTAGGCTGTGGCATCCTGCCTCCCGGTCCATTTGCTCTCCTTCAGTATGGCCCACATGGCCCGAAGGACAAGATGGAAATTCCCCTAGCGATGCAGAGCAAGCTGAACCCAGCCCCTGGCCCCACGAGTGTCAGCCAGGAAAGCACGCAGCTCCACTTGCAGTGTCATGGCATCTGGGCCCTCCAGTCGGGTCCCTGTAATGGCTCCACAGCCAGCCAGAGTGGAAAGACTGGGTGCAGAGCCCTGTCTTGGCGCCAGTCTTGTGGGCACCATTTCATCCGGCTGAACCCCCGGCACAAGGAAATGCGGTGGTCGAGGGATTTCAGCAGCCCCACGGACAGGAGGAGCCTCAAGTACCACTCCCTGGGAATCAGTAGATGGAAGGGGGAGGGACACAATCCCTGGAGCGGCGGCAGTAGGGGATGGGGTTAGGGTAGGATTAGGAATAGGGTAGGGTTAACATTTAAGGGAAGGGTTGAGATAGGATTAGGAACAGCAGTGAGGGAAGTAGGGGGAGGAGTGGAAATTGAGACAGGAGCCCCGGTAGTCGAACTACCAGGGTGAGGCTCCCCTTGACTGGGCATTGGATTTTCTGGAAGGGAATCAGGGAGGGGGTCCGTGCTGATGCTGGGTGTGGGAGTTGAATTTAACTGATTTTCCACATCCTCAGCATCAGACACAGGGGAAAAGACAAGTGAGGAAATGGGGAGCTGTCCCACTGGGGGCAACACCCCGGGACCCAGCTGCTCAGGACTGGCCATCACCTCGAAAGGCTTGGCGGCCACTGCTGACATACTGACAGCAACCAGGCAGGTGGAGCAACCTGGGGGTGTCCCCAAGATAGAAGTAGGGACAGCAGACAGAGGTTGGGGTTTGGATTGGGTCTGGGGCAAGTGAGGGGGTGGCAAAAGATTGTTGCCACCCAGATTGAGGCCTACTGGTAGAGGGTCATGCTCCCTTTGGGCTACCAAGGTCAGACCCAGGGCCTCGATCTCTGCAAAGATGGAGCCTAAGTCTCCCCCTGCTTCAGTTGTTGTTAGTGAGGCAGTTTCAGGGGGAACAGGGGCGGGTCTATCCGCAGCCTCTCCAGGAGGGGGATCAACAGGGGCCTCCTGGAAGGGGGCAGTACTGCTCCCCTCCTCTACTATGCCCCCCCCCCCCCGTAATGATTTTTGGGAGCCTCCTCCCCATCTAATGTGTTGGGAAGGTGCTGAGCCTTCTTACGCTTGCTGCACCTCCTCTGAGGCAGAGCCTGGCCATCTAAGGTGGTATCTGAGGGCCGGCCAGCAGGGGTGGGGATAGGCGACAAGGGTGAAGGCTCTTGGGAGGAAGGGATCAAGGGAGGGGCAGCAAGGGAATGGGAACCCTCTCCCTGGGGTGCACCCTTTCCCATATCTGGGGCCACTACAGCCACTGCCCTCTCCTCTCTGGGCCCCATCCCAGATGGATCAGTGGGGGTGGCAACAGGGTCTCGCTGTTCCTCTGAGCACGGTGTGTCAGTCATCCCCATGGCCCAAGAGGCAGTGGCAGTTGTTGTGTTGTTTGAAGGAGGAGAGGCAGCTTCAGAGGTCTGGTGGTTAGGGTCACCAGCGGTGGTGTGGCCTGTGCCCATTGCAGCCTTGGGGGGCCCAGTTGCTCCCTCTTCATGCAGGGCCAGGGGACAGTCCCTTCGGACATCCCCTGTAGTCCTGCAGAGGAAACACCGAGCCTCCCCCAAGGCAAAAAAATTTTATAATAGGCCCCTTGACGGGGCACCAAGAAGGACCCCTCTAATGCCACCCTATCATGCAGCCCCGCCGGCGGCAGTTGGAGTTGCATCTGCCGGCGGAAGGACAAGACATGATGGAGGGTGGGGTCCTTACAGCCCAGTGGGAGAGGGCTGATTATGGAGATCAGCTTCCCCAGGCTAGAAAGGAGGGGAAGGAGGGTAGCATTGGGGAGGAAGGGAGGGACAGAGGTGAGGACAACCCGTATACCCAGGTCCTCCAAGGATTCCACAGGGACGTGGACACCCCCCACCGCCAGGCCCCTCACTATCGCCTCCTGTGCAGCGGCCTCCAATGCCAAAAAGAACATCATACTTCCGTACATCTTTGAGGCCGCCACAATGGCCAAGGGCCCCACCACCCGCACCATTGCCTGCACATAAGTTTCCATGTGGAGCGAGGCAGCCACCAGGAGGCAGCAGATGCCATGCCTCCTGGTCAATGAAGGGAAGGAGCCCCGCCCCCCCGAGATTGTATTCAAGGAGGTGGCACGGGCTGATGGTATGCCAGTGGGTGGAGGGGTGGCAGCTGCCTGGGCATACGATCTGGGGGCAGAGGAACCCCCAGAACTGGTGGAGGGAACGGCAGGGGAAGAAGGGGCCGCAGCCAATGGTGGGGCCAAGGGAGCAGCAGGGCCCTTGCTTGCCTTTTTCCCCTTACTCTTTTTTCTGGCCAAGGAAGTCAGGGCAGCAATGGAGGCGCCTCCCGTGCCCTCTGCCATAGGTGCCATTATAGAGGCACCAGAGGTGATAGGAACAGCAGCAGTGGTCAAGGGGACAGCTGCAGGGATGGAGGTGGGAACGGGCTCAGGGAGGGGTTCAGGGAGGGCTGAGCAGGTCTCCATATCCCCACAGAGGGACTAGGAGAAAGGGAGACTTAGGCTAGGTAGGGAATAGGGAACAGTGTGAGGGGAGCAGGGGAGACCACTCCTCCCCACTAGGTAGCAGTCTGGGGAGGAGGGTGTGAGAATTGGGAGGGAGGAAACCAAACAGGGGGGAGGAGTAAATTAAGGGACTGACAATCCACTCCTCCCTGCTAGGCTGCAGGCAAGGGAGGAGGGTGCCCAGGCAAAGGGGACAGGAAACTTCTGGGGGCAGGAAGGGATCCACTCCTCCAGCTGCACTGAGTGGGGCAGGTGGATAGGCTATCTGGGGGGCTGCACTGCACAGGGGAAAAAACCAAAAGATTAGGAGCGCATGTGTCCTTGCCAACCCTGGTTGGGGGGGGCACTGCAAGGGTGGGGCTGATAGGCATCAAGGATGGAGTGGGAAGGCAGTGGGGACTAATGGGGTGGGGCAGGGGAACCAAAAACAAATGTTCAAAACTAGGGTGGGGCAGGAGACTAAAACAAACTCAAGGATTTAGGGAGGGTCTGGAGGGAACTGTGTAAGGGGGGAAGCACTGAACCAGCTGGAGGGCAAAGCAAAGGGTAGGAAGCTCTCCAGCCACTGGGAGTGAGGGAGAATAAAGGGGGGGATTAGGCAATGGGGAAAGGGAAGCTGCTACTGCTGGAGGGAGGTTCTGTGGTCCCTGTTGCTCAAACAGTCCCAAGGTGTTCCAAAGGCTTGGGAGCCTGCTGCTCTCTTGAAGGGAGGGGAGGCCAGGAAGGCAGCAGCTGGGGGTGGCGGTGGCAGTATTAGGTTTCTCAGTTTCTTGAAAGCTCACCCCCAGCAGCAAGCAATAAGGTCTCAGTCTTTGGAGGCCTCCCCTCAGTGGTGATATCTTCTTGTAGAGGCAGCAGGCTCTAGTTGGTGACTGATGCAGCAACAGCAGGGACTGGCTGGCTGGCAGGAGAGGTGGTGTTCTCTAGTTGGTGGTGGTTCTTTTTCTGTAGCTCTTCTGTAGCTCTCCGCCCACGCCCCACAAAGTAGGGGAGTGGGTGGGAGGAAGGCCAGCCAGCAGGAGCAGCAGCAGCAGCAAAGAAGGTAGCAGGAGCAGCAGGGTGGTGGTGGCAGCAGGAGTAGGCAAACTGGAACAGGGAAGGCAGGAGCAGGAGAAGCTGGAGGTGGAGCAGAAACAACAGGTCCCAGGGAGAGTGCAACCAGGCACTGTGCACTGTGGCCTCCCTCAGAGCCTGGACCTGAGGAAGGGCCTGAACGTCCTCTCTGGCCAAACCCAGGCACTACAAGCCTGAAGCCCTGGAAGCAGAGGGCACCTTGACCCCACGGCCCACCGGGGACATCAGTTGGTGGCTCCTGCATGGAGCCGTGAGCATGGGCATGTTCTTGGCACAGTTCACCCCCACTCCAGACACCTGCCCCTTCTGCGGTGAGAGGGAGACCCTGGTGCACGCCTACCTCGAATGCACCAGGTTGCAGCCCCTCTTCCGGCTCCTCCAGAACCTCTTCCTGAGGTTCTGGCTGCACTTCTCCCCGCACACGTTCCTTTATTCACTCCCCATCTGTGGCCCCACGAAGTCACGGGACCTCCTCGCCAGCCTCCTCCTGGCCTATGCAAGAGGCCATCTACAAAACCAGGGAGAGGAGGCTGGCTGAGGGAGGGGCCTGCGACTGTGGGGCCTATTTCCGGTCCCTCGTTCGTTCACGTCTCCGGGCAAAGTTCCTCTGGGCGGCATCCGCAGGCTCCCTTGACACATTACAGGAACAGTGGGCGCTGTTCGGGGTTCTCTGCTTGGTGTTCCCCTCCGGTTCCCTAGTTTTGAACCTATGATCCTCACACCTGAACCCTTTTTTCATTAGTTGTCCCCAGAAATCAGTTGGCCCCGGGCCTAGGGCCACCTCCCCTTGAGCTGGGGGAGGGGTGTTAGTGGCGGGTGGGCTTCCACCTACCCGCCTCCCCGGCAACCAAATAGTGGAAGCAGAGGGGCAGGGCCAGGACAGGAAGGGGAGGTATAAAAAGCCAGCCCAGCAGCTCAGTTGGGGCTGAGCTGCCTTGGAGGAAGGATGCTCCCTCAGCCAGGCCACTAGCTAGGCCATCTCACGGCTTTCCAGCTGGAGGGACCCCCGCCTGTCCTGTCAGCGAGCCAGAGGGCCCACCTAGCTTACTGGGACCCGAAGACTGGCAAGAAACACCCTGGGCAGTGGACTGGGGTGGTTCTTCTGGCCAGCCTCATGCCTCTCTGAAACTGCCCCTTGCAGAGGGCCCAGGAGAGCCTGAGAAGGGGCCATGCAACCTGGAGCCTCTGCAGAGGGCTCCTGTGATCTAGAGGAGCTGCCCTCAGCCGAGGACCAGAAAGCCTTCACAGACCTGCCACCTGCGGACAGCAAGGGACTTGTGGGAGTTCCCCAAGCAGTACACACCCTAGACCCAGAGGAGCCCCTCGGAGACAGATACCTGGGCAAAAGATGGGAGGAAGTGGCCCAGGGGGAGCTGCAGCTGGTACGGCTGGAGGCTGGCTCTTAAGAGTGTCAGCGCATTGTGGCAGGAGCCCTACTGTCTTTGATTGCCGGCCTGCCTCGCCCGGAGGCCGGGGCTGCTGTCTTTGATTGCCGGCCTGCCTCGCCCGGAGGCTGGGGCTACTGACTTAAAGGGTCTAAACCCTTGTAAGCCTTGCCAGCAGCGCTCTTCCAACAGTTTGGGAGGCACAGACCTTGACAAGTATTAAAAGCCGCTGGTTAGGTGGTGGTCTGAATCCCTTCCTTTGCTTATGTATTGCAACATTCAGCACATAAAAATTGACACCATCTTTTGATAACAAACAATTTATTGCATGCGTAGTCAATGCACAAAAATTAGCACAGACTCTGTGAAAGTGAGAACAGGAAATATTTCATGCAACAAGTCACAAATAGTAAAACATTATTCAGAAAAATGCTGTGTAGTATTTTGGATCATAGAGATAACGAACAAAAGTAAGTATATGAGCCTTAGGTCTTGAATTTTTCTGCTGTTGCCTGACCCTTAAGGAGAGATTCCATTAGGGCAGGCAGATATTTTGATCATGAAATCTTCCAAGTATAGTGCTCCTTTCCTAGCGGTGTCCCTTTCAGTGATTTTAGTGGCAATTGAATGGCTGAAATTTTGTTAAATAACTTGAAAATGGAACAGCTATTTTCTGTCTAGTAAATAAAATCTAACATGTATCTCTGCATTCCTAGCTGGAGTTGGTGGAGGATATCTGACTAGCACTATGGTCTAAGAGTGCACTGGACTGGGAATCAGGAAACCATGGGATAGATCAGGCATGGCCAAACTGTGGCTCGGGAGCTGCATGCAGCTCTTGAATGAAAAAGTGCTGCTCCTGGAAGAATGTCAGCAAATCAGTTTAGGAAAGCAGCCCCAGTCTAGGAGTTTTAAATCTCCCACCCTGAGCATGCCCTGGGAAGGGGGGGTCAGCCCAGAGGAGCTGGCATGAAGCCCTGGGTGTTCGGGATGGCAGGGAGAAGTGCAGCATGATCAGGATTTTAAAAAAACTCCCCACTAGCCTGTAGTCTTCTACATCGAACCACAGCTAAGCTTTTACTGTATATGCCTAGTTTTCATGGTAACCTTGAGTAATTGTGAGAAGCTGACATTAGTAGGATCAATATTTGCCCTCTTTTTATGATAAAATTAAAGTGTGCAATGAATTTTAAACAGTAGTTTTGGAATAGGTAAAAGTATATGTCTATAAGCTTCAGTGTGGCTTTCAAAGGTTTAGTTATCAACTTGCGTGGGATAGATCCTCTGGTGGTGTAAACTGACATATCAGTCTGTACCCCTCTTGTACTTAGCTCAGACACTGTGGTTACCATCTCCAGACCTAATGAAGAGCTCAGCGTAAGCTCTATAGCTTTCCCTTTCCACTAACTGAAGTTGATCCAATACAAGACATTACCTCACCACCTTATATTTCTGATATCATGCAACAAACTTAGCTACAGCAACACTGAAAACAACTCATACACTTTAAGCTCAGAAGGGACCTATATGATTATGTAGTCTGATCTGTACAATGCAGGCTGCAGAACCTCACTCAACCACTCCTGCAATAGCCCCTTAACATATGTTAAAATATCCAGAGGTATCTATGTACGTTCTCTATGTTCTGTACTCAAATTCTTCCTTCAGTCATCATCACCTGACTCTATTTACATCATGAATGTAACAGAGGGAAAAACTGGTCCCTTTTTACTACTGCTTGGCATACACTTGTTATTTGAAAAGTTGAATTTTTTTCTCTTAATTTTTAATTTTTTTCCCTTCTCTCTCTCTTCACCAGCAAACCAGTGGCCTAGCTGAATGTTTAATAGCATATTCTGGCTACTTTGAGCTCTTATGTTTTTATTATAAAAGCTAAATTGGAAATCATTTAACACTCCCTGTTTAGCTTTTGCCATATAAATCATGTGTTAAATGTAGTCAAGTCAGTGAAGGAACACTTCTGAAAGCAGCACCTAAGCTCTTAGGCAGCCAATTTAAAACCACCTCTGAGATATACACTTCTCCATGCATGACTTAGACACTTTCTGGTCTTTCCTACAACCTTTCTGCAGCTGCCCCTGTACAAGTTGGTGCATCATGGTTTGTTTACATTAATGGCAGAAACAAAGAATAAAATTCAGTCTTAATAACAGTTCTGGCACTACAGTTGTGGGTCTCTTAACATCTCACACAACTTTCCCAAAGAAAATCACTTTCCATTCAGGCACTTTCTGTAGCTCACTTGGACAACAAATTCAAACACAAAAAAGAGAATGCTGTGTTTCAGAACTACAAGGAAAACATATTTTTGAATTGTTGGGTATTCTAATTCAGAAATAAAATATCTCCAGTTCAGATAAAACAAACAAGGGGATATGTCTACACTGGAGCCTTAGGTGATGACCTACAGACCCCCCAACAGCCACACTGGGCTTTTATTAAGTATACTTAAGTGCTTCCTTAAGTAGACTTAATAACACCACCTCTTACTAAGGTCAACTTAACTCTTAAGTTGACATTAGTAAGTCAACTTAAGCCAGTATAGATAGAGAATAGCTCCGAAGTTGACTTAATGGGCCCCCAGGCTCCTAGTTCATGGCCACCAGGAAGGGTTGACCTGGTACCTATCAGCATGGACACAGGCAGTCAACAGGCATTTTCAGTGTGGATGTTCTAAGTTGACTGCACAAGGTCGACTTTAAATTGACTTAATGTTGCCCTTGTTAAGTTGGCTTAGAGCATCCACACTCAGAATGCCAGGAGACTGCCTATGTCCACACTGGCAGCTGCTAGGTTGCCCTAGGAGTGGCGCATTGTGGGTACCTGGCACACAGTGCACCACAGCAGAAGTGCCTCTCTCTCTAGGCTGCTCCTTCACTACAGAAAGTGAGTGACCACACCACTCTCCATACTGTGTGTGGCAACAGGGAGCCCAGGGAAGTCAGGGAGCCTGAGGTCGCCCAGCAATGTGCCAGCACAGCACTCCACACCCCCCATGCATTGCCCAGACTCCTCCAGCTCTGAACCAAGTGCCGCAGAGCAGCTGCCAGTGCAGGGGCAGAGTGCAGCAGTTGTTACGACTCAAACACTGGGAAATAGTACATAGAAAAAGGTGAAGTCAAATCACCTGTTGTAATGGGGGAAAAAAATCTACAGTCACAATTTAATCCTGCTTTCACACAATCTAATCTAAAAGAAATAAAAACTTTCTTTCTTTCTATGTGCTGCTTCCCAGTGTTTGAATCTTAACAACTACATTGATTTGCTGCTACCGTGTGAGCTGATCCTGTCTTACACTCCCCTGCATTTATTTCCTACCATTCTGTAAGCTCACCCATCTTCAAATTGCCTGATGAAGTGGAATTTTCTCCCATGAAAGCTCAACCAATAAATAAATTTGTTAGTCTTAAACACTGCCTCCAGACCTGTTTGTTTTACAACACTATCAGGGGGGTTGGGCTGAGAAGAAGAGACAAATGGGGCTGGGCTTAGAAGGGCAAGGGGAGAGACAGGCAGGGTCTGGCGGAGAAGGGCAAGGGGAGAGACACAGGGTCAGGCTGAGAAAGGGAGACACATGGGTCAGGCTGAGGGGAGGAGATGCAGGATCAGGCTGCAGAAGGCGAGGGGGGAGACCCTTGGGGGCCGGGCTGGAGAAGAGGAGAGGCATGCAGGGTTGGGCTGAAGAAAGGGAGAGAGACATGCTGGAGAAGGGCAAGAGGAGAGAGACACACAGGTTTGGCCTGAGGTGGGGCAGATGTGGGGCCGGGCTGGAGAAGGGAGAGACACTCAGGGCCGGGCTGGAGACGGGGGAGACAAGCAGGTCAGGCTGAAGGGAGGAGATGCCGGATCAGGTTGGGCTGAAGAAGGGGGAGACATGGGGTCAGGCTGGAGAGGGAGAGAGATGCGGGGTCAGACTGAGAAGGGGGAAAGATGAAGGATGAGGTCAGGGGAAGGAGAGAGATGTGGGGTTGGGCTGAGAAGGAGAAAGATTCTGGATCAGGTCGGGGGAAGGCAACCTGGGCTGTAGTCCTAGGATGCAGGCTGTGGGGTTGGGGCAAAGACATGGGGGGTTTTGATGTGTTGCACACAGCTGGGAAATGCCCCCAACTGTGTTATGCCTTCTCTCCAGACCCCAGACCCCTGTTTCTAATAGCTAGGAGGCCAATTAAGTAAACTTAAGCCAACTTCTGGGCCATATTGGCTTAAGTCGACTTAAAAAAATTTGACTTAACTGCTGAGTCAACTTGTCAAGTGAGAGTTATTAAATCGACTTAAGCAAATGCTTAAGTCAACTTAATACCTCCCCAGTGTGGTCAGGGCTTTGTTTAAGTTGACTTAAGGGGCTTTAAGTCAACTTAAACCTGTAGTGTAGGCCAATGTTCCCTCTAAGGGGAGAGGACAGCTGAGCAACTCCTGTTGCTCGCTGCTCTCCCCCCCGCCCCCGGGGGGGCCCCCGGGGGGGGGGGGCCCCCCCGCTCCCGGCATCGCCCCCCCACTCCTGCTAGCCCCCCTGCTCCTGGCAGCACGCCTCCCCTGCTCCCACTCACCACCACCCCCATTCCCGACAAACTTACCTTGGGGCTGGACTGGAGCTGGACAGCCCAATAACTCCTGGGCCAGAGAAGCTCTATGGAGCATGTTCAGATTTTCTGGGCATGCTCCGTTAATGCTTCTCTGGGTAGGAGTTTTGAAAACTCCCAGCCGCAGATGAGCTCTATGGAGGGCCAGCAGCCTTCTCTGCGCTGGCGGCTGCGGCAGGCTGCGCTGCAGTGCGCCAGCGCAGCTTACAGGGAACATTGACATATCTGATGGCAGCTAAATGCTGCTATCCATGCACAAATCACAAAAGACAGAATATGAGGAAACAGAAAAGTTAAAACATTCCCATGTAAGTAGACTAAGACTGTGTCTATGCTAGAGAGCTTACAGAGGCATAGCTGTACTGATGAACTGTGACATCGCTTGTGTTGTCGCTGTGTGCTGACGGAAGAGCAATCTCCCACCAACATAGTGCTGTCAGTGTTACTTCTACTGACGTAACTCATGCCATGCAAAGGTGTGTTTTCATGCCCCCCAAGTGACATACCAACATAAGTGCCAGTGTAGACAAGGCCTAAGAACAAGAGAGCTTGCATGATACAACTGTTGGCATGGCTGTCATCTAAAAGGAGGAATAAACTTGTGATTAGTTGGTAGAGCTGGTTGGGAATTTTCCATGGATTTTTTTTTCCTCTGGAGTACAAGGAAGAGGGTGAAGATTGCCTACCTGTTAGCACTCTATAGTCAAGTGAGTACATGGCTCAGCTGTCTTAGTTTCTAAGGCATGCCATAACACTATGTGCATGCTGTGGAGTCCAGCAGCAAGCACAACAGGGAAGCACACTGCACTGTTTTGGAACAGAGGTAAGAAGTACTATGGTACACATTATCCTGCACCACCTTGCCCTGAATAGTAGAATGAGAGCTAGACTTTCCACTCAGCTGCTAGTGCTCTTCCTTGCCCCACTGAGCTAAAGGAAAGGTATAATAGGATTTTATCCTGAAGGTCTGAAACAGTAGCTAATTACTGAACATCTCAGTGCCTTTTAACCAGATAAGCTGAGGATCTGGCTGCTAAGGTGGGTAAGTCCATTCAGAAGGGCCTGAAAATGATGCACATGTTAAGTTCACCTTATGTATCTGTGGTTTGGTTGCTACCCAAGAAAAACACATCCAACTATGTGTAAGGTAGGCTTAGAAGCTGTACCTAACAGCTTGGGGGGGGGGGCATCTAATCTGCATGGGTCCTGTATTAGCACGAACAGAAAGACCACAATTAGGTATTAGCATACTGGGTGCAAGGCATCGTCGATAATAGTATTTGGGGTTAATCTGATCACAAATCTGTCAATATCTGTAATACTACTGAAGGGAAATATAAAATACTGTTTTTTGTGAATTGCTACTCTCTGTTTGCTTCAAATCTGTCTGGGTTAGTTAAAGGGTAAAAGTGACCCTTAGTTAAAAAGAGGCTTGTAGGAGAGGTGACTGCATGTTTCAGCCTGAAAGAAGTTGAAGACAGGGGTGAGGGTCTGTATGGCTTCTTCTAGAGCAAAGCTTGAGACAATTTCTACCTCACCCCCTATTGCTTCCTCTGTGTAATGATAGATCAGGCTAGGCTTTTTCTGAGGCCTTTGTCATTTAAACAGAAGTAGCTGTTTGCAGCTACTTGAGGTTGAGCTGAAATCACAGAGAAAGACAAACTCTCTCTAAGCTAAAATCACTAGAGAGAGGAAGCCCCCTCTCTGACCTGAAATCACTGAAGAGGAACAGCAATGGAGTGGCCAGCAGGTGGAGCTAGCGGATGGTGAGAGTGGCAAGCTGGGTGGTGTGAATGACCAGTGGGCAGAGCCGGTGGATAGTGGGTGGATGGTGAGAGTGGCCAGCGACTGGTGGGCGGAGCTGGTGAATAGTGGGTGGAGCCAAGGAACGGTGCTAGAGGATGTAATGAGTGACCAGTTGGTTAAGGAGCCTAGTTAGCACCGATTCTCCAGATTGGTGCCGATTTTGCTAGTAAGTTTACCTTTGCCGTCATGATATGTGGAATTATGTTGGAAGCCTGATTAGCACTAATTCTCCAGATCAGTGCCGGTTTTGCCATTAAGTCTTTTATGTTCTGTTATGCAGCATGGGTTGCTGGGAACTTTGCTTTGTACTGATTTTCTAGATCAGTGCTGATTTCTGTTATTTGGCCTTTTACACTTTATTTTACTACTATTAAAAGTTCCATTTACTACACTCAGACTCATGCTTGCGAGTGGGGAAGCCTTACCCCTTTGGGGTGCCCAGGGAACAGTGCAGGATTCCCCAGAAATCTGGGTGGGATTCAAGCCGGTTGGTGGTGCTACATTATTGGAAAACCCCTAGTTATAGAACCCAGCTCTTGTTCTGCCAGCCTGCCCTGGCCCAAGGGTTACACATGTGTTCTTTATAAACCCGTATTCATTCACCAGTAGTGCTTAAAGCTCGCTCTGTCGTTACCAACATCTGTCAAGGTATTGACACAGACTTCATTACTCATAGCCTTACCCAATCTTTTTTCCTTCTGGCAGCAAGCCTGGAGAGAAAGGCAGTTCAGCACCTGATCATCCTCTCTAGTAGCTCAGCACCAACCTAATGAGATAGCTGGCCCTGGGTTGTGCTGGCTGTCGCAAACCTTTTAAACCCTGCTCACGTTTTTAACCATGATGGGTTTGGAGCTAAGACAAAGTAAAAGGATGAATTCTCTTATACTGGACAGCAGTCAATTGCCAGTTGGATTTTGATTCATGGGAATGTGAAGTCCAGCCTGGCCTTATTTTCCTCTTTTGGTAAATTATTGCTCCCTCCGTTGCTGTTTAGCACTTTAAAATCTGAGTCTCAGAGAGAAAGAATCTACTACAGGGGACAAGCTTGTAACTGTGTATTCAGCTGCTTTAATTGATTGAAAAATGGAATCTTTTCTCTCAGAAACTGGCCTCATGGTAGCCAATGACTGATATTCCCATACCATTCTACGGTAAAAGTGTCCATGCTCTATGAATTTGCAGGGGAAAGGATATTGCAGAGCACCTTCTGGAAAACATCAGTCAGTTTTTCATCTGAACAATTTGTCTTTTCCATTTAGACTCGCTGCTTTATATCACACACATAAAAAGAAAGCAGCAAAACAAGTCAGCATAAGAAATATAGCAGGCAGAGTGGAATTCTGTTTAGAAATGCACATTTTTTTTACATCAAGTTACTGTGCTGTTAATACTTGCAGTACTAAACACAGAAACATTTGTTTTTACAATTTTACTCAGTGCTTAGAGACTGCTATGTTTGGGTAACACTGTCATGTAGCTATAGCCCAGCCAAATATATTCAAATATTATGATGTACATGATTTCATAAATATTGATGTTAAGTTGAAAGAGAGGAAGAGATCACAGCCATTAGAGCCATGATATAGCTTTCTCAGTGTTTTGATTTTTATGTTATTTTGCCTACAAACTTTATTAAATTCAGATGAACTTGCATGATATTTCAGTTTGATGAATATCTAAATTATAAATGAATCTGTGCAGTTTGGAGGTAAATCTTTTCCTGTAAGTGCCATAAAGGAAGCTAGAGCCCATCACAAGTGAGACAAATTACTGAGCAGAGGAAGATGTACCAAACTGAATACGAAATACATATCAATCCGAAAAATGTATTAGTTGCTGTAATATGGTCCTGCTTCAGCTGATATTTGACCCTGCTCTTTTCCCCTTTTGGGGCTTCCAAATCATTTCAAGTATGCTGCCATGTGAGTTATACCCCTTCTTGGAGTCTGTTCATTAAGCCAAAATAATATTTTAACTCAAATCTAGAAACTTCCAGCTATCAACTCCAGGCTCACCAATCCATTTTGCCATCATGGGCTTCTAACCTTCTCTTAAAGGTTTTGCTGTTGCTCCTTCACTACAAGTAGTTCTACCTAGCTGTTTTCTTTGGGCTGGTATGGAGAACTTCCTCCCCAGTGCCTCCTGGCCCTTTGGCCCCTGCAGTTGCTTCTCAGTAGATCTTCTCCTCTTTCCCCTTTACGAGGCTTTAGATCACACCCAGCTCATCCCATCCATATGAGAAAGGAACCTCTGTGATCCACTCTAGATTCTGGGTCACCTCTCTCTCCCTCCCCGCCCCTCTCTCTCTCTCTCTCTCTCTCTCTCTCTCTCTCTCTCTCTCTCTCTCTCTCATGAACCAGGATCCCTCTTATCGGTAATTATGTCTGGCCACCTAACTCAAACACCAGTCCAAGCTCCAACCCATCACCTGGGGGATAAATAACTAGACATAATTTGAACTGAAACCAATTCACCATAAAAGGCCAGACCACCATATGTCACGGGATGCATATGCATGCCTAGGGTATGATCTGTGCAACTTTTCTGTTCATTCTTACCATGTAATTGCATGGTTTGATGCCAAATATGCCATGCAAGGCTCCCTTTGGAAAGCTCATAATACACTCTGCTTTACTGGTATGCTATCATGTTTCCTGCAGCGTCATGCATATGTACAGATGTGAAGTGTGGACTGTAAGGTGGATAGAGAACTGGCTAGATCAATGGTTTCAGCATGTAGGAATCAATGGCTCTATGTCTACTTGGCAACCAGTAACAAGTGGTGTGCCCCAGAGGTCAGTCCTGGGGCCAGTTCTGCTCAACATTTTCATTAATGATATGGATGATGGGATTGATTGCACACTCAGTAAGTTTGACACTAAGCTGGGGGGAACGGTAGACATGCAGGAGGGCAGGGAGAAGATTCAGGAAGACCTTGACAAACTGGAGCAGTGGGTCAATAGAAATCTCATGAGGTTCACAAGGAAAAGTGCAAAGTCCTGCACTTGGGATGGAAAAACCCCATGCACTGCTATAAGCTGGGGAGTGATCAGCTAAGTAGCAGCACCAAAGAAAAGGACCTGGGGGTCCTGGTGGATGGGAAGCTGGATATGAGTCAACAGTGTGCTCTTGCTGTCAAAAAGGCCAATGGCATACTGGGCTGCATCAGAAGAAGCATTGCCAGCAGATTGAGGGATGTGATCATTCCCCTCTATTCAGCACTGGTGAGGCTGCATCTGGAATACAGTGTCCAGTTTTGGGCTCCCCAGTACAAAAAGGATATGGACAAATTAGAAAGAGTCAAGCGAAGGGCAATAAAAATGATCAAGGGGCTGGAGCACAAGCCCTATGAAGAAAGACTGAAGGAACTAGGCTTATTTAGCCTGCAGAAGAGAAGATTGAGGGGGGATTTGATAGCAACCTTCAACTACCTGAAGGGATGCTCCAAAGAGGATGGAGCTCGGCTGTTCTCAGTAGTAACACAGGATAGAACAAGGAGCAATGGTTTCATGTTGCAGCTTTGGGAGATTGAGGCTGGATATTAGGAAAAACTTTCTTACTAGGAGGGTGGTAAAGCGTTGGAATAGGCTACCTAGGGAGGTGGTAGAATCTCCGTCTATGGAGATGTTTAAGGCCTGACTCGATAAAACTATATCTGGGATAATTTAGTGGGAGTGGTCCTGCTTTTTTTGGCAGGGGGTTGGACTGGATGACCTCATGGCTGTGTTCACACAGCCTCCTTATTTTGAAACAATGGAGGTTGTTTCGAAATAAGGTTTCGGCTGTTCACACGATGCACGGTTGTTTCGGACCAACAGGAACCGTTGTTCCGAAACAACTGCATTGTTTTGAAACAAGTTAAACCTAGTCTGTGGGTGAAACAACGTTGTTTCACAATGGTTGTTTCGAAACAATGCCGTGCAAACGTGTTTTGAAACAATGGTGGTTTCGAAACGACTTGTTTCGAAACAACTGTCATCTGAACATGTTGTTTCGAAATGACGGTGAGTCGTTTTGAAATAACTGTTGTCCAGAATTGCTATTTCGATTCCTGCTTTTCTTCTTATTTCGAAGTGACTTTTTTGCTAATTTGAAATGTCATTTTGAAATAAGGTGTTATTTCGATACAAATTGTTTCGAAACAACCGTATCGAAATAACCCCTGGTGTGTGAACACAGCCCATGAGGTCCCTTCCAACCTTATGGTTCTATGATTCTATGATCAATCACTGTCAAATAACCATTATGTGTCTTGTACAGAATATGCCTTCTGAAGTATCATTTTACAAGGCTTGATCTCTTGAGCATTATAATCCCATTGGACTGTTTGTGCTATCCTATGTGCTGCTTTAAATTTTTTCTATGTGTGTATTACTGAAATATGTTGTGAGGTGGGGAACACCCACAACCAGCCTTTCAGGTTCAGCAATGGAATAGCCAGACAGCAGCAATGGCCCACTAACACCCATCAAGAAAAGAAAATCCACTATCTTAGAAGCTGTTTACAATGAAGACTTCACTTATAGAGCATGTAGACAATAGATACTGCCTGACCAATGCGGTAGACCACTGTGTCATAACATACATCGTTCCAGCAAACTTTTGTTTCTTAAGTAACCAGTTTTGATCTTTTATGTCTATCACTTATAATCACTTAAAAATCTATCTTTCATTAGTTAACAAATCTGTTCTGTATTTTACCTAAAATGGTGTGTTTTGGTTGTAGTGATCAGGAAATCAGCTCAGTTTACAAAGGCTGGTGCACAAATTTCATTTGAAGAAGCTGTGAATTGGAAAACAAACTTTCATTGGTCAGGCTTCTGACCAGTGCAAAACTGTACTGTTCAGGGATGCAAGACTGAGGGGCTAGGGGGAATTGACTGGTGCCTCTCTACTGTTGGTTCATGAGTGGCTGGTGAAAGCATTCATGTAACTGATTTGGGTAGGTCTCTGCCTGTGTAGGGCCTGTGTAAGTGCAATATCTGCTAGAGGATTGAAACTTGAAAACAGCATTGCAATGTGAGAGGCAACCCAGGTAAGCATTAACAGAATCTAGTTGGGTATTAGGTTCCCCAAGCTGTAGCACTAGGTGGTACCAGTACCAGGCGGGGTTTTCTGCTTGTCACTGTCCAGGTAATGTGTGAGACAGCCTGGGCTGGAGAATTAAGGGGGCACAGCAGCCTGTTAGTTCCAGGTTGCACCCTGGAGGATCCCATCACATTGAGCAACAAGGTAGTTTCCTATTGTAGTTACACTGGACCCTGCTTGTGCCTGCCTCCTGCACTCTTCTCTGTTCCTGGTTCCTTCTATGCTCCTGGTTCCTGCCTTTCTGCTATCTTTATTCTTGCTCTCGCTATGCTCCTTCTCGATGCCTGATCCTTGCCTCTCATCCTGCTCATACACCTCCCCTCCAATCTTTAGTGACCAGGCGTTGCTCCAATGCTGACCTCCAACTTCTGAACTTGACCTTTGGATCTGGCATTAGATATCCAACCTTGGCTTTGACTATCAGTTTCAGTTCCTGGTTCTGCCTCTGGCCTGGTCAGTAGCCCTGGTATTTGGCAGCTCGCCTTTGTGCCAGCCCTTGGCTTTGTTCCCCAACCTTGACATCTGCTCTGCCCACTAAACCTTACACCTGCTCTGACCCCTAGGCCAAACCACATACATCTCAATTCATAACAATATGTAGATTTGGATCTCCCCAACTGCAGTTCAGAGTTATTATGAGTTAAATAGCCTGTTGTTCAAAAGACCTTCTAATAATCCCTTGTCCAAGCCTTCCTGCTTCTCCAGCCATCACCAGCCAAAAAGACACAATGCTAGATTATTCCCTTAGTTTCTAGGTCTGGCACCTAGACTGAAATGCAGACAAGGGGAAGATAATCTGAGAATATGGATTTCTTGTTTCCATGTGCAACAAATCAGACAAAAGCACTTTGTTTCTGCCTCATAACCATACAACCTTTCTGGCTTTGCCATGGATGGAAAGGCCTCAGAAAATAATTTAGAACACTAAAGATGTAAGACTTTTTTTTGTATACCCGGCAGGCTGTGTTGTTGATAAAGTAGATGTTTATTGTGATTTCTGGCATTACAGTACCGTGTGTAGTGAAGCACTTTGATACCCGTAGGGTAGTAATTTTTATAGCAAAAAAGGCTTCCATTCAACACTTAAAGAAAAAAGAGTTTTTAAAAGTTTACAGAAGCTATTGCTTTTACTTGGTCTAGAAAATACACCAGCAGTTCTTTAACTGATATGTGCATGCATACACAGTCAGCCTTCCAGACTTTAAAAATGTCCCTTAACATTCATTCATTGATGTATATTACAGAATGGGTTTCAACAATGTAAAACTACAATGTCCCCACCAGCAGATGAAGTAAGGGGCAAATAGAAATACTGGGGCTATGTCTACACCTAAAAGCTTTCTTAATCTGAACTAAATAGTCTGAAGTTAGTTTGAACTAAGCATGGTTTTTTTATTCAAACTAACTTTTTAGTTCAAACTAGCCATGTTTTTTTTAGTTTGAACTAACTTTTTAGAAATTACTCACTGCACAACATGTAACAATAACTGTAGGGATATTTTTTTCACTGATATCAAGCCTTGTCGTTAAATATTTCTCTTCACCTTCAGGGCCCCACAATGCACACCACATACATTCTGCAACTGCTCCGGAAATAGTTGATGCTTTCCATGTATCTATCCAGCTTACCAGAAGATAGCTTTCTGTGCCAAGGAAATAAAGGATGGGCAGTGTCACCCTGAATCATTAATGACACGGAAGGCCCCTCAATGTCAACTGGAGAGTTTGTGAAAAAGGTCCCTGCTTTCAGCTTCTTCGTAAGTCCAGGATTTCTAAAAATTGAGACGTTACAGACTTTTCCTGACCAGTTCGTATTTGTCAGTAAATTGTCCACAGTGAACCACCAAGGCCTGCCTAAACTGTAAGAGCACCTCTTTGTGTTTAACTACTCTGAGGCTAAGCATGAAGGGGCACTGAACCAGGACACAGTCCCACCTTTCATTCCAGCACAGATGGGAGAGCTTCACTGATGGAATGCATTGTTATCTCCTGCATACTGTCTAGCCTGACTGCCTTGTACAGTAATACGTGTTTTCTCACTTTGTGTAACTTAATGATGAACACCCCCTCTATTGTTTTTCAATCCCACTAACCAATAGCAATCTGGGGTGCAAGTTTCCACTGCCAACTAGGCAGTTCTCAACTTGATTTTTCTGTGCTTCAGGGGTGCAGTAAGCTCAGCATACAAAGTAGCCTTCCTCATCCAAAAGTACTGGAGCCACAGCTGGTTGTCCCCAGTTTATATCAGTCTGGTCCTGCTGCTCAGTGCTAGTGGGATGGGTCCCGCCCATTGCTCCACCACGTGTACTTGTTCTGTGAATCACTGCAACAGCATAACCTTTGGATTCACTGCATAATCATGCATAACTGACTTTTCTGGATGCCGTGTCTTTACAAATACAACAGGATCATCTTCCTTCCCCTCCCAGGGAAAAAGAGTGCAGTATTTCTGGGTTCTGTATACATGTTTGCAGGGGTTAGCTCATAAATGGAATGATAGAGCAGTCGATTATGGGATAGGATAGAGGGAATTGGAAGCATCTGACCCCCATACTCACTCTGAGCAGTGTGCAGGTATCCCACAATGTATAGTAACTGGCCTGCAATATGAAGTAACTATTTCACATAAAGTGGTGAACCTAAAGGCAGCATAGATGACACTGTGATGCCCATTCACTGCTTAACACCATTTGCCAATATGACTTGATGTTACATGGACACAGTGCCCTGGCACAAATTGCCATGTGTGAATACACTTTGCCAAAACAGTTTTGTCCATGGCACTGTGCTGGCAGAATTTTATAGTTCTTGCTACAACTGATACAACTTTTAGTGAAGACATGGCTGTAGTAGCTGGTTTGTCAATGAAAGTTTGAAATTTTGCATTAGTGATACAGCAGGCACAACACAAGCCAACATTTGAAAAACAAAAGGCTTTCTTTCAAAGAGTCTTTAACTCTTTCAGGATGTCTTTCACTACAACCACTTGTCATCTGTCTCTGTTCAGACCAGTATGACCTTGGACAAAAACAAGGGTTAGACATTTATACAGATAATACTCACAGTTGCACTAGATATCACTGGTTTACATATAGAAATTAAGCTATGGTTTGTGACATAAACCAGCCAATGAAGGTGCCAAGAAACTTCTCATCTGAGTACTGTAGGAAAATGTTAAATATTGGGGAGTTGGCCCGGACTGCATTGCAGGATCTGTTACAGAGTTGCATTGGATAAGCAGTAACATTAAGCTCCTAATAAGTGTTGCTTAGAATAGGAGTTTTATTATGTTTTTGGCACTGGGCAATATGTAACCTTAACCTTGTGCAATTTATTAGAGCATTGCTTAGTATAAGGCTTCTCTTTGTTTTCTGGACATTTGGATAGTTTCTGCAGTTCACAAAGATACTTTTCCTTCTTTTTTTTCCCCTTGCTCTCAACATCATGTTCTCGCTTATCTCCTGTCCTTGTCACTACCCCCTTGTGATGTTATGTGCCCCAAGAATCACTAATTCAGCAGTTTAATAGGAGTAAGGAATAGAATGCTTGCACAGAATGCATATTGTCAGTAAACAGTAAACAAAGGTGTGGATAATTATACTCATTATATGCCTATTAATATTCATTGTTTAAGTACTAATGTAACCAAATAAGGGTGTTTGGGACACTGTCAGTCATGTTTGTATTATCATACTGCTTTGGACAAAAAGAATTGGTAAACAACCCTGCTCAGCTCACTCAAGATGTCAAAGAACCAAGTGGTAGGTAATAAAGGGTGCCATTCGACCCAGCCCTCTTCCAGGACAACCTGTTTGCATCTCCTTCTTCTAACAAGTATGTTAGTCCTTAATTGCTTATTGTAGCATTTCTTGCATCCCGTCCTGAAATGTGTAACATTGGCTCTTGTCCAAAACAGGGTCCTGGACCAGATGGACCACTACTCTGAGTCACGCAGCAATTCTGGTGTGCCTATGACAGGTTCCAACCATTTTATCTCGGTCTTCACAGGCATAGTTAGCTCCCAGGCTACTGCACCAGGTAACAGAATGGAGAGAAAGAAAGCAGCCCTCAGTGATGGAAGGTCAGGTTAGGGACTACTTAGAGAAGTTGGATATGCATAAGTCTATGGGGCCAGATGAACTGCATCTGAGGGTGCTGAGGGATTTGGCTGATGTGATTGCAGAGCCACTGGCCATTATCTTTGAGAACTCATGGCAACTGGGGGAAGTCCCAGATGACTGGCCAAAGGAAAATATAGTGCTTAGCTTCAAGAAAGAGAAAAAGGAAGATCAAGGAAACTACAAACCAACCAGCCCCACCTCAGTCCCTAGAAAAACCATGGAGCAGGTCCTCAAAGAATCCATTCTGAAACACTTGGAGGAAAATAGAGTGATCAGGAACAGTCAGCATGGATTCACCAAGGGCAAATTGTGCCTGACCAACCTGACTCCCTTCTATGATGAGATGACTAGCGTTGTGAATGTGGGAATAGCTGTCAATGTGCTATACCTTGACTACAGCAAAGCCTTTCATATGGTTTCCCACAGCATTCTTGTCAGCAAGTTAAGAAAGCATAGTTTGGATGAATGGACCATAGGGTGGGTAGAAAGCTGGATAGATCATTGGGCTCAGCAGGTAGGAATTAATGGCTCAGTGTCTAGTTGACAATTGGTCCTGGGGCCAATTTTGTTCAATATCTTCATTAATGATCTGGAAGATGGGATAGATTGTGTGATCAGTAAGTTTGCGGATGACACCAAGCCGGGGGGGGGGGGATGGCAGATACCCTGGAGGGTAGGAATAGGATTCAGGGAGATCTAGGCAGATTGGTGCATTGGGCCAAATGAAATCTCATGAGGTTCAACCAGCACAAGTGCAAAGCACTGCACTTAGGAGGCAAAAATCCCATTTACTGCTACAGGCTGGGGACTGACTGGTTAAGTAACAGCTTGGTAGAAAAGCACCTGAGGATCATGGTGGATGAGAAGCTGAACGTGAGTCAACAGTGTGCCCTTGCTGCCAAAAAGGCCAACGGCATATTGAGCTGCACCACTAGGCATGTTGCCAGTAGAGTGAGGGATACAATTATTCCCCTCCACTCAGCATTGGTGAGGCCGCATCTGTAATGTTGTGTCCAGTTTTTGGCTCCCCACTACAGAAAAGAGGCAGACAAATTTGAAGGAATCCAGTGGAGGACAAAAATTATTAGGGGACTGAGACACATGACTTATGGAGCGCGTCTACACGGCCCTTTTATTTCGAAATAACACCCGTTATTTCGAAATAAAAAAAATTCAGTCTACATGATGTTCCCTTATTTCGAAAGGACGGACCTTGTCCTTTCGAAATAAGGATTGTCCTTTTGGAAAAGTAAAACCTACCCCCCCCCCGAAACGACCGTTAATTCAAAATGGATGTTTCGAAATAATGGCTTTAGACCCGTTGTTTCAAAACAACCCCGTTGTTTTGAAACAACAGTTCGAAATAGCGGACCCATTGGCGTTATTTCGAAACATCCGTTTCGAAATAACGGTCGTTTTGATCCCGTGGTTTCCCTTATTTTGAAAGGAGCCCTTTCAAAATAAGAGTTTTATTTTGAAATCGGTCCTTTCGAAAGGACCAATTTCAAAATAAACCTGTGTGTGTAGACGTGCCCATGAGGAGAGACTGAAGGAACGAGGCTTATTTAGTCTGCAGAAGAGAAGACTGAGGGGGGTTTGATAACTGCCTTCAACTACATGCAGGGGTGCTCCAAAGAGATTTTTTTTACTAGAAGAGTGGTGAAGCATTGGAATGAGCTGCCAAGGGAGCCGGTGAAATCTCCATCTTTGGAGGTGTTTAAGGCCCAGCTGGACAAAACCATGACTGGGATGGTTTAGTGGGAGTGATCCTGCCTCTGGCAGGGGGTTGGACTAGATGACCTATGAGGTCCCTTCCAACCCTATGATTCTATGAAAGAGGAGGGAGCTCAGCTATTCTCAGTGGTGACAGAGGACAGAACAAGGAGCAATGGTTTCAAGTTGCAGCTGGGGAGATCTAGGTTAAATATTATGAAAAATCTTTCTCACTATAAGGGTGGTGAAGCACTAGAATGGGTTACCTAGGGAGGTGGTGGAATCTCCCTTTTTGGAAGCTTTTAGGACCCAGTTAGATAAAAGTCTGGCCTATTAGTGGGAGAAGTCTTGCTTTTAGCAGGGGGTTGGACTAGTTGACCTCATAAGGTCCCCTCCAGCCCTAAAATTCTATGATTTTATGTGACATAACCTTTCTGTACCTCATTTTTCTCATCTGTGAAATGGGAATGACACCTCCTTTCCTGTAAGGTGTGTTGTGAAGATTAATTCTTTCTTTGTAAAATGCTTTGATGCCTTTTGAGGATGAAGATATACAAGTGATATGTATATTAGAGAATAACATTAATTGAACACCACAATAAACTTCTGAGTTTATTGTTTAACAGACAGTATTGTGTATGTTGAAATTGCAATGACACCAGTGCCTCGCTTTTGAGGGCAAGTAATTGTCAAAGGGGAAGAAAACACTTTTAAAAGAAATCCCAGGAAAACAAAAAAGAACAGACATTCCAACCATCTTAAAGATAAATAATAGGACATAGAGTTGAGGTAACTATGTACAAGAAACTATCAACAATGAGATTTCATTTTTACAGATTTACCCTTTTCTGGATGTTTCTGAGAGTCTCTGTAGATAGGAGACAACTGACAAACATTAAAAATGAGAACATTATTTATCCCATCAAGTAAGTGAATGTTGAAGAAAGTCGCCTCAGAGTAATTTCATGCAATATATGAGCTCTAAAGCAAAACGGATTAAAGCCACAAAAATCTCTACATCTCACCACTTGTAAAAAGAGTCTGGGAAATCCCTAAATGCATTAGAGGAATCTTTGAACTGGGATTGCTACAAGCAGAATAATTAGCTGTTCTGGCTGAAGAGAGGATTGTTGAAAACCTCTCCACATGAAGGGAGCTTACCAAAGAAAAGGAGACATCCTGCTTGGCACATTCAGGTGCACCTACAGCAACAGCTAAGCAAGACACTGAGAATATCAACCAAACAAACAGTGCATTGTACATCTGCAACTACTGACCACTGTAGTTATTTCTTAGTGTCCAAAACATAAAATAAGACCTATAAAAGGAAAATGATCAAATCCCTCTCCTACTGGGTCAAATTATCTACAGTATAAAAGCCACCAAAGCAGCTTGTTCTCTGGTTGAATGAGACATGATAGAGGAGGATGCTGCTGGAAATCAATCTTGAGAATCTTTGGGGAGAGATTACTTCCTCTCTCATCCTCTCAGTGATGGAGACAAATATCTTCAGAGACTTCCAAAACAAACAGGGAGGCTTGTGGCACTTTTAAAGACTAACAAATTTATTAATTGATGAATTTTTGTGGGAGAAAATCCCACTTCATCAGCTACTTTAATATGAAGAACTTAAAAAATAGGTGGAAAATAAATGCAGGGAAGTGTAAGTCATAGGATCAGGTCAAGCTGCTTCAGCAAATCAAAGCAGTTGTTTAGATTCAAACAGTGTGTAACAGCATATTAGAAGGAGAGGTAAAGAGAAGGCAAACTCACCTATTGTAATAAGAAAACCAATCAATATCTTTATTTAAGCCCAAGGCAACAATGTCAGAGCCTTCCAAGAGAGCTTTGTCTTGCTCAGGTAGAAGGTTAGTGCTCTGCATATCTCCAGGGAGTAGAGTTTCCTGTTCTCCTCAGTGCTGTGGGGTTTTGGGTAGGATATGGGCAAACGGACTATTTGGTTCAAGTACAGAAGAACCTGTAACAATAAACTTGGGATATAATCTCATGGAGACTTTGTCTCTTTGAAAGATCATATAAGGTGGATGGCACCAGAAGGATCCTGAGTTCACTCACTCTCCTAGCTAGGGTAATAGTGGTTAGGAAGGCTGTCATTACAGGTAAGTGTAAGAGGACCAGAAGGACATGAGCTTGAAAGGTGGATTCATAAGTGCTGGTAGAACCAGGATCAGGTCCCAGGCAGCAGTAGGTTTTAATATCTTCAGAAATGTTCTGATAATTCCTTTTAGGAATGTCACTGTTGTGGGGCAGGTGAAAAATGAGCTGGTTTCCACTGGTAGATTAAAGGCATTAATAGTTGCTAAACCGATGAAATCCCTTCAAGGACAGGAGATATTTCTGGGATCTCAAACGCCTTAGGAGATAAGTGATGCTTCTCATACCACAGGAAGAACCTCTTTCAGTTGGTTGCATAGTACCTCCTTGTAGAAAGTTTCCTGCTACTGAGAAGAGTGGATTGAACGTTCTCCAACCTGGAATTGAGAGTCTGCATTCCTGGGGTAATTTATTGGTGAACTCTGACAGCCTGTCATAATTCATAAAGTCTGCCTTTGTCTGAGGGAGTAAATCTAGGGTGGGGGCAGCTTCTTTCACTCTAGAGCCAGTTGAACGTCATAGGATTTCAGGTCAGTGTAGGAGAACAAATATGTTGTCCCTTTGAAGGGCATAAGGTGCTTCTCCTTAGCCCACATATGGGCCTGGGCACAGGTGGCCAGCAGGTGCCAAATAAGTTAGCAGACTCCAGCATGACCTCAGTGATAAGGAGTGCCACCATGGAAAGAGCTGTAGAGTGGAGAATTTCCAGGAGTTAATGAGAAGGATCCTGAACCTACTCAAGTGGGATTTGAAGGATACATGTGATCCTTCCCAAGAGAAACTAGTATTGCCTGAAATCATTCAGTAGAAAAGAAGAGGCCAGGTCCTGCACAGCAACATGTACTGAGGGTGGCTGATACTCCTGCTCAGAGGTGATCTGAGTTGAAAGCAGTATCCAAGGTTCTTGTAGTCTGGGGCTTGAAAGTCTAGATCCCAAAGGCTCTAGTATGGCCAGTAGATGGGATCATAAGAGTATGGAGACACACCCATGGGGGGTACCAGTGTTCTCTAACCCCATAGCACAGGTCATGAGGATGAAAAAGCATCCAGAAAGTTCTGGAAGCTTTGTCAGGGCTAATATCTTGTGCCTGGACTTTTGGGCGAATCATCGGTACTACTTCACATATATAGCCTTCCAATGATGTAGGCAGAGCTGACAGTGCAGTCTAGTTTGTGGTAGCATGACTGGAGGCATACACTCGTGAATAGTGCCCCCATACTTTCGGAATATCCACTGCATGGCTAGCATGTGGGAGCAATGAACGGCACATCAATGGTGTGGTGATGTCTCTCAATAGAACAGAGTCTGGCAGGTTTGGCAACAATTGAAAGGTCCCTGAGAAGGATGTAATGAGGCCCAGGAGGACCAGACCTGGCCGGACTCTTAGATATTGGCTGGTCAGCCAGTGTGAGCTCAGGAACAGTGGTCTTGGTGAGATGCAAGAATACCTCTTTGGAAGGTGAATGGTCTTTCCTATACTTGTGCAGTGCACAGGTCAGTCCTGCCTCCTCCATAGACAGTTTAAGAGCACCAGAAACTGTCAGTGCTATCAATGCCTGTCCATGACCCCTGGACACAGCACTGGGGGAGAGGTGAGGCAGGCCTTTACTTAGTTAACTTATATAGTGATTTATCTCTCTTTTAATGATAGGGTTTCACCTTGCCTTTCTCCTGTCTCTGTTTAGGGGAGTCCTTCGGTTCTCTGGAGGATTCCAAGCATCAGTACTGGTAATACACTACCCAGAGGTTCAAACTGATGAGATAGAGCAGAAGTGGATCCTGGACTAGACAGAGACCTTGTGGAGAGCTCTATCAGATGCCTACTGTGACTGAGCTCCCAAGTCTCTGTGGAGGACGGGAAGGATATTGGAGAATGACATGACAGATGTCACACTTTGAGGAATGGGTAATTCTGCACGACAATACAGGCTGCTCTGATGTGGGTAACTCATGACTGAAGGCCATGTAGGCTTGGAATCCCGGGAACACTAAGTGCCCTAGAGATGGGAGAGCAAAAAAATGGTGGTGGTACCCCCTGATCTCCAAATGATCTAAGACTTAACTGTCTAATGTAATATTATTTTAAATTATTTACAGCACTGAAGCTGGAAAGAAACACTAGACAGCTATGGACACAGAAAGGCTCTATCCTGAACTGTGAACAACAGAAAGGAACTGGAGAGGTGGTTAGTCCTTGCCACTCTTTACACCTTCAGTTGGGATGGAGCGTGAAGCAGCAGTCACAGACCAATGGAAAATGCTGCTGAAGAGTTTCCAGTCTTGGATGTACTGAGAGCACACACACCCAACATGCATATCATGAGGTATGTCTACATGTAGAGCTGAATGTGAATTGGTTGCCAACAATTCAAATTCTATTAAGTACATGGACACACTGGCTTTCCTCAACTCGAATTGAGGAACTCCTTAGTTCAGATTGATGAAAGCTGACTTCGAATTGGTCAAACCTCATTTGACTTTGAAGTCAGGGTCAATTTGAATTGACCCAGTGTGGCCATGTCAATTCGAATTCACTGTTAGTTTGAATTAGCCGCGGCTTGATTTTTCCCTGTACAATAGCGCCCCCTACTGCATTTGAACTAGCAAGTCCTGTTCATGGACATGCCACTTCGAACTGGATTTTCTAGTGTGGCCATGTCAATTCAAATTGACTGAATTCGAATTAATAATTATTAGTGTGAATTGACTAATTTGAATTCAGGAATTTGAACTGAAACTCTAAATGTAGACATAGCCATGGGGACTAGCCCCTGAAGAAGGAGCTTGAGATTTATGGACTCTCCAGACTCCAGTGGATTTGTCTTATTTGTATCATTTCTATTGAATTCTTATTGGGGTTTTGATATTTAATATGCTTGTTTTTATTTTATGCAGGAGAGGAATGTATCTGGAGCTGTTTAGGTTGCACAGCTTGCAACCCTCATAATATTTAGCAGCAGAGCTGGTGGTAAGTTCCTTGCTCTACAGCTCATTGAACTACAAAATCTGGAATGAAAAACAGCAGTCGGCTAATAAGTTGCACAGTTCCTTGCTCACAAGCTATTATGCCTCTTGATATTACAAAACTCTTCCTTATTCAGCTGCTGAATTTGCAAATTACCAGCCATCTGCATTCCCTCCTCCCATCCATTAGTAGGGGTACATCTTGGGGTTGGCCTTATCTAATGATGAAGCTATCCATCACTAGATAACAGATATATTTCACATTTTGATTTTAAAATATGTTAAAAACCCCATGTATGACATTTTTTGCAAAATGTTTTTGCTTTTATAACTCTCTTTGCTTTACAATCACACCTCTTCAATGAGGAGTAGTTTTCTCCACACTGAGCACATCTGGGTCTCTGAAACGGTCTTTACTCTAAGCCTTTTATCATTTGAATTGCTGTCCTCTGAATTATTACTAGATTTTCTGCCTCTTCAAAATTGAGGTGCCTGTCACACAGACACAGTGCTTCAAATAAGGTCTAACCAGAGTCCAGAGGAAAATTACTAGTTCTCTGGAACACTTCACTGCAGCTGCTCTTTTTTTCACTGAAGTACTGATACAAAGATGTTACTGTAAGAAAACTGTAGGGAGCTGGTGACTTGCATTCTCATGCTTCTTTGCAAGCTTGATGCTCGTCTGAGATCCTTTGAAAAGTCCAGCAACATAAAGGATCTGATCTTAAGCCCTCTTAAGACAATGAAAAGACTCCTGTTGGCTTCAATGGGTTTAGGATCAACTTAGTAATGTTCTTCAGATTTTGTTCGGGGAACAAGTTGGGGAGGTAAACTGCTTCATGTTTAAAATTAAAAAAGGAAGAAGCTAACTGTAAAAGATTACATTTTCATTTCACAGGCACTTCACAGCATACAGCACCTCTCAGAGAGCCCACTGTGAGTTGGAGTTCTGTGTGACAGAGGGATTATAGAACAGCGCTGTTTAATAAGCAGGTGAATCCTCTTTAATTCCTTCTGTAAAGGGATTTTAATACCCTTCTCCTGACACATCTTGATAATAGGAATACATGAGGGGTGTAATGGAGACAGAGTGCACAAAGCATCTATTTTCCAAAGTTACTGCTCACCGCTGATAGATTGCCATCAAAAAATCATTAAAGCTCAGGCTCTTGAGTATGATGAAATAAGGTGGCATCCTGAGAAATAAATTATGTGTGTTAATATTTGTTATTGGAAAAAATTGGCAGTTCAGAGGCTACATATTGCCTTTGCTAGACCTTTGCAGGATCACTTGAGAACTAGGTACTTATGTTCTGGGGACAATGCTTGCAGAAATGGTCCCTGCATTTTAATGCCCAATTATCAGATGCCTTAGGGCTGATTTTTAGAAGTGCAGAGCATTTTTAGCTCCAATGGAAAAGGATGATGATTAGGCTCTGGTTTAGGTCTTTGGAAACCTGGGTTCAAATCTTTGTTCTGCTAGACTGCCAGTGCAACCTGGGACTAGTCCATTAGCCTCTCCTGGCCTGATCTTGTAAAAGACGTAACAGTATTTCCCTGCCTTATGGGATTGCTGTGAGGGTAAATATATCAAAACCTGTGAGGCACTCAGACAGGATGGATAGGAGTGTGTTCCATGTAGGCCATCTTAGACAGATAAAGTCAAAGTCACTGGAAACTGCAGATTCTAAGCCTCTCTGAAAATCACAGCCATGGCATCAAAAGACTGGCACAAAAAAAAAACCAAAAAACAAAACAAAAAAAACCACTAAGATCAGGTGCCTTTTTTCAAGTTAGGGTGTCAATAGCTTAAAACTATTACATCCTGGGTTTGACAACATAATGAAAACTCACACCAATGTAAACTTGTACTATATTGATTTAGGGCAGGGGTGGGCAACCCTTCCTGGCCCCTGTGCCAGCATTGTCCCTTCAGCAGGTACTGGGGTGGGGGCAGAGCCAGCAGGGCACAGGAGATCTGGCATACATGCAGCTCTTGCGGCCCCAGGCCAGACCACAGGGATGTGACTGCCACTCTTGTAGGTACACCCATGCTGGCTTTACTCTAGCTTGCTCAGATAAAGCTAGCAGTGAAAACACCAGGCAGGTTTCAGATGAGACTGTCCACACCAGCCTGGAGCCCTGAATATGTAATTACTTTCCTAGCTGACAGTAGGGTCTAAGCTGTTGCATCTTACCTGCAATTTTTAGCAATGCTAACCAGCTTAAAACTTGAGCAGGTATGCCCATCCAAGTTGGTCACACTTTTGATTGCAGAATTGACATACCCTTAATTTCACTGGTTCAAGCAGTGAAAGTAAACACATTACATGAGACACTGATACAAATTTTCTTATCAGAGATAAAGACCCATTCACTCGTTCTGCTAAAAACGAAAGTATCTGAGACTGCATCTAGTGCCTTGAGACTTACAAGATTTTGAAGGGACTATGTACTACATAGAGAGCTGGATTAATGGCCCTGTGGGCCCAGGGCTATAAGATTTTGTGGAGCCCCAGGCTGGCCACCAGCCACCAGCCACCCTGGGGATGAGACAGTTGGGTCTCTGGCACCCGTGGGGCCATATTTATACTTGCATCCCGTCACCTCTCATGTTGGTGACAGCAGCAGCAGTATGTTGCTGGGAGAGTCTATGAACCCATCCCTTGCTCCCTCTGCTGTGTGGGGTAGCACAGCAGCAGAGGTGGGGGGCCATGACAGGCTCACTGTGGCTCCCTTCTTATGTCTAGTGCAGTAGGGGAGTGGGCTGGAGGACACCCTGTCTGCCTGCAAGCCTGGGCAGTGGGGTTCCTGCTTTCATATTCTCCCTCTAGGCTTACCTTCCTACATCCCCTCTTCCCTCATGGTACCTCCCCATGCACCCCCTCTACTCCAGCATCCTTCCCTCAATCCCATAGCTCCTTATCCCGATTCCCCTGCAATGCCTCAGCCCCCCCAGCAACCCCTTTCCCCCCTCCCATCTGGGCCCTTGAGTCCCCTGTCACCTCCTTGAGCTCCTCATATCCTTGTTCCCAACTCTGGCTCAAGCCCCCTGCCCCTCTTCAACCCTCTTCTGGCTGTGGCTCATGCCTCTCTAAGCCCCAACTCCCCAGAGGTCATGGTTCCAGCCTCAGCTCAGGACAGGGAGCTTCCCTCACCCTGCAAGCAAAGGCAGCTGGTGGTGCTTTCCACGAGGGGTGTGGGGAGGCAGAATCTGAGCAGCCTGGAGCAAAACCCTCCCCTGCAAGAGGGGTTTGACTGGGAAATGCTACTTTCTAGGGGCAGGGGGGTGGGAAGGTCTCCCTTCCCTCCAAGTGGTGCCTCTCTGGCCAGGCTGGAGTCTTTGCTGTGGGAGAGGCTCCTGGCCTGGGGAGCAGAAGCAATGTTAATGCTCTAATATTCACTACTTCCCATGGCAGCCTGGACTCAGGGATCTTTCCAGGAGCCTGCCTGGGACCCAGAATTACTTGTCTTTTCTTGTCTTCCTCCTATCATGTGTCTGCTGCCTGGACGGAATGACCCCAGTGATCGCTCCCACCCAGCTCCTGGTGATATCCCTGTGCTGTGCTTTGCCTCTGCAGCAAAACACAGGATGACCACACTAGGGCTAGGGCTGGATTTTGGCAGGGCTCCTCTTAGCCTAGGGACCTGGGCTGCAGCCCTTAAAGCCTTTGCATTAATCCAGCCCTGATTACATATTTCTGGGAAAAAGAAACACTGTTGCAATTTTTATAGTGAAACAGAATCCTATTTGGGATGACTGGCCCACTGCATAATGAATCTGAAATTGGAGGGCAATTGTAATTTTGATAAAATTCCAGTTGAGTTCACGCAGGGTACATCCATACGCACTCTTTAAGTCGAAATAATACTGATTATTTCGATTTAAAAGATTGCATGTCCACACTACATTTTCTTATTTAGAAATAAGGAGCTCCTGCATTTTGAAATAGGGAAAGTCATTTGGATATAATAAAACCTAGTATTATATCAAAATGATGGTTAAATCAAAATTGTTGTTTCAAAATAACATAATGTGGATGTGTTATTTCTGTTCAACTGTGATTTTGATTTAACACTTCTTGCTCTTCTCCTTCCCAGCGTGCTTTCTTTTTTCTATATATTGGGTGGGGGGCATGGCCCTTCTAGGTGGCTATGTTGCCACACTGCCCATGGTGTCCCTCTCCTAAATTGAACTAGCAAGTCCTGTCCAGGGACATGCTAGTTCAATTTGAGTTTCTAGTAGGGACATGTTAAATTGATTTAACTTAAATTGTTTTAAGGATATTTATATCAATTTGATTACATTGATTTAACTTAAATCAAGTTAGTAACTGCCTAAGTGTTAACATAGCCTCAGTGTTTTAGTTCCCACTAAATATGTTTTATCTAGCACTTGAATTTCTTAATAGGATAAGTCTTACTTTAGAGGACTTGGAGGCATGCTTTTTGACAGAATGAGAAATAAAATTTGCATTGAATAACCATATTCTAAAAACAAATACAATTTTCTCATGTCACTGTTCACGAATTAGATATTGGATGACATTTTCAAACGTGCTAGGTAATTTAGGGTAACGTTTTCCATAGCACCTAAGTAACTTAGGCCCTTAAGCTCCATTCTATGTCAAAGACATTGGAAAAATTTACTCTTCCAATCACACGGTGAACAGTCCCAAACTGGTGAGAAATAGAGAAGCTCTTAAGTTCAATGAGAATGCCTCAATCACAATGAAGAATCATTAAAAATTACAAGCAATTGAATTGTCTGGGAAACCAAAACAATTATTGGAAATTTAAAATAATTAAAATATACATTTGGAATATATTGATAATGGTTCTGATCTTCATTGCTTTAAGAGTAAGATGTTGTTGTAGGAACTGGTCACACACATCTGGTTCATGGATCACAATATAGGAAAATTTCTGAGTTGAAGGAGCGACTGGAATTTGTGAACATATTCAGTAGAGAAAAACAGTAACTCCAAATGAAAACATGAAAATCTGTGTGTTATTCCCAACACATCCATTGTTAGGGCCAATCTGATTTTTGGAAAATGATAATATAAGTCACCTGGTTATTTTCTGGTGCCAAATTCTTGGGCAGTGACCATGCTTGTACAGTGAGTCACTTAGCAAGCTAAGCTGTTACTGCTGTTATTGTTGTTCATTCAAGTGACTCTGACTTCTCACCAAGATACTCAATGCTGAAACTCCTAATCACCATCGGTCTAGTTTATGTGGGGAAGTAGCTCAGGCTACAGCACTAATGGGTTGAATACACATATGTCACAAAAGTATGTTCAGTTACACCATCCAGACAGCCAACCAAAGCTTCTTGAATGCAGTGAAATCAAATAAAATATTATGTAAAATTCACAGTGTTCCCCATTCTCTGATCATTTCTAATGCCAGTACACTGTGCCTAAGTAGTATAATCTCAACCACTATGAGGGTGGGAAGATGCTATAGTGCAGGTGTCAAACTCATTCAATGTGGGGTGTGGGAGAGGAAAGAGGAGCCCATGCTGCTCTGAATGTGGCAGGGGAAAGAGTTGGGGAGCCTATGTGGACCCATGGCCCCCACATTGAATGAGTTTGACTCCTTTGGTTTGGTTCAGTCTCAGCTGGCTTTTGATTCACTCCTTCCCTCGTGGGACCACCCACTTTTTCCTTTTCTTATTCGTGATTCTTATAATGTGCTGCCAATCAGATAAGCATGCTGACTGATAGTGAACAGTTTGGGTGGGCATCAGTGAAGTGGGTCTCCTGGAGTCTGGCCTAGCCTGCTGTCACTGAGACTCTGATTGGTTGGCAGACCACAGATGAGCTGATCCAGAACTGACTGCAGCACTTCCTTTGTTCCCCTGTGCTGTTACTCAGATCATGTGAGTGAGTCAGAAGCAAACCTAGCCCTGCAGCCTATCTTTTCAGTTTGCTGCTACTGCAGAGAGCTCCCAAGCACAACCTGGGCAGCAGCTCTGTGGGCTGAATCAGTATCCTTGGCAGGCCAGATGCAGCCTTTGGGACATAAGTTTGACATCCTGGCATGTTTCCAATATATTATGGTTCAGGTTTTCCAAACTGCGATTCCCTGCACTTTCACTGGGACTGGGAAGACAGGTGTGGTGTTTTGGACTACCTAGGGTCATTGGGGTTATGATAGTAATAAATGGGTAGGTTGTTTAGGTGCTCAGGGAAACCTGTCTGTCTGGATCCTCTCTCTCAGTTCTCTTTCAATAAAGATTCCCTACACTGCTCTGAATATGCTGCCTCTCATTATGGGATTATAATTCACCTAAATATCTTACAATTGGTGACGAAGGATGGGATATGAGATGGAGTTTGCTATTTCCAACAATTCTGGCAGCTATGGAAAGCCAGAATACAATGTAGGAAGCAAAACTTTTATTTACTACTTGCATGGGGGTTGGGTTGTGACCCTGAAAGCTGATCTGTTTGCCTAAGGGCTGGCTGGCTATTCTGAAAGCTGATCTGCCTGCTGTAAGTATAAGTGAAGAGATAAACAATAACCACAAGAGGGCAGCATGGCTTTACTTACTACAGCCCTCGAGCCATTTGATCCTTCATCAGATTTGTGGGAAACATATACAGCCAGATTTCAAAATTTTGTAATAGCAAATGATATAACTGATGAGCAGAAGGTACCAGTTTTTCTAACAGTTACGGAAGTTAAGACTTATAGTTTGCTATGTGATTTGCTTTATCCAGAGAAGCCAGAGCAAAAAACTTATGGTGACCTAGCGGAAGTTCTGGGAGCACATTTTTCCCCAAAGCCACTCATAATTGCAGAGAGGCATAGGTTCTACCAAAGGAACCAAGGTGAAGGTGAATCAGCTATACAGTTTGTAGCAGCTCCAAAGAAGCTGGTGGCACACTGTGACTTCAAGAACATGTTAGAGGAAATACTGTGTGACAGGCTGGGTTGTGGTTTGCACAGTGAATCAACAAGGAAACACCTATTGACCAAAGGTCAACTCACCTTGCAGTAGGCTGTTGAGATTTCAGTCTCCATGGAATGTGTCACCCAAGACATGCAACAGATTGGGGTCAATGTGCATAAGATACCCATACAAGCTACCCACAGGGCACTAGGGAGACAGGAATGTTACCAGTGTGGGAAGCAGGGTCATCTAATGTTGGAGTGCTGGTGTAAGGAACTATGGTGTTGACAATGTGGCAAGAGAGGGCACATTGAACGTGCCTACAAACAAAGGAAGAATAAGCCAAACAGAAGAGGCAGACCTGAGAAAAATGGGCCATTGGTTTGGCAGACTAAGAGGGAAATTCTGCACGTAGCAGAGCAGACTCCAGGTGGTCACAGTGACACCCAATCAGAAGATGAAGAGTCCTTCCACATTTTGTGTGTAACAACTGGGCCACGTAAATTTTGGGTGACATCTGTGTTTGAAGGTAAACCTGTACACAGGGAATTGGACTCTGGTGCAGCCATTTCATTAGTTTCTAACATTGTGTAAGAGAAGGTCTTTTGACATCCTCTACTTAAGCCAACAATAGTTGTTTTGAAGACGTACACTGGGGAGACTGTTCCCCTGTTAGGTACTACTGATGTGAAGGTAGAGCTCAATGGAGAGGCTACAAAGCTACCACTGTTTGTGGTGAAGGGTAATTACCCAGCCCTAATGGGATGATCTTGGATCAGGAAAATCCAACTCAATTGGGCAGAAATGAATAAATTGACTGAAGAAGAAATGAGTCCGGTAGCAGTACTAAAGAAGCATGCTGCTGTTTTTGGAGAAAACTTAGGCAGCATGAAGGGAATCACCATGAAGTTTAATATTAAGCCTGATTGCCAACTAAAATATTTGAAGGCCAGAATGGTGCCATTTGCCATCCAACCCAAGATGGAAGAAAACTTGGAGCTGCTACTCAAGGAGGGAGTCTTAGTGCCAGTTACTCACAGCCAGTGGATGACACCCATTGTCCCAATAGTGAAGAAGAATGGCTCCATTCATATTTGTGGAGATTTCAAGGTCACTGTCAACCCAGTGTTATGTGCAGAGCAATATCCTTTTCCCCGCATTAAGGACATCTTTGTAGGTTTGGCTGGGGGACAAAAATTTAGGAAGACTGATTTGAGTCAAGCGTACTTATAGATGCATGTTGAAGAAAAATCTCAAGAGTTGTTGACAATCATAACACATAAGCGATTGTACAGATACTGTTGTCTACCTTTCGGAATTACTTCAGCCCCAGTTTTGTTCTAGAGGGCAATGGACCAGATTTTGAGTGGCTTATCAGGAAGACAGTACTATCTGGATGACATCCTGGTCACTGGCAAAAATGAGGAGGAACACCTTACAAACTTAACACCTATTCTTCAAAGACTGGAAGAGTATGGCCTTTGTGTTCACAGAGACAAATGTAAATTTTTCCAGCTCTCAGTTGAATATTTAGGACATATAATTGATGCTGATGGTCTCCATAAGTCTCCGGCCAAGGTTAAGGCTATCGTGGATGCTCCACTCCCTCAGAACATAAGCCAATTTCACTCTTTTTTAGTGCTATTGAATATTATGGCAAGTTTATTCCACAGTTAATGACACTCCTGAAACCCCTACATGAGCTTCTTGGGCTGAATAAGGTCTGGAACTGGACTGAAGCCTATGATGTTGCGTTTAACAAAGCTAAATGAGCTCTGGTAAACTCTAAGGTTCTGACACATTTTGATCCATCTTTGCCCCTCCCTCTCTCCCTCTGTGTGCTGTTTCCGAGAGTTTGAATCCTTACAAATGCTCTGATTTGCTGTTGCAGTATGACCTGATCCCATGTCTTATACTCCCTTGCATTTATTTTCATCCCATTCTGTAAGTTACCCTTCTTCAAAGAGTCTGATGATGTGGGATTTTCTTCCATGAAAGCTCATGAGATAAATAAACCTGTTAGTCTTTAAGTGCTACAAGACTCCTTGCTTTACTAGACTAACTCGGCTGTCCCTTTGGAACTTTGCCCCTACAGTTGGCCTGTGATACCTCCCCTTATGGAACTCAGGCTGTATTGTCACATATTATGCCTTCAGGTGAAGAGAGACCTATTGCTTTTGCTTCATTCACCCTGACCAAGGCAGAAACTAACTATGCCCAAATTTAATGTGAAGCACTGGGCTTTGTTTTTGGTGTTCAAAAATTTCACTAGTACCTGTGGGGAAAAAAGTTTATTCTTCTCACTGACCATTGACTTCTGACATCAATTTTGGGGCTACATACAGGCATCCCACCATTGGCTGCTAGTTGTATGCAACGATGGGCATTGATACTTTCTGGGTACACATATGAGATCAAGTACAGGCAATCCTCTTTGCACTGAAATGCTGATCATCTTTCAAGGCCACCCTCACCGGTACATCATCAAGATCAGGGTCAGAAAAGAATCTTTTACTTTGAACAGGTGGAAAACATACCTGTCACAGCTACTGAAGTGAAGAGATTGACACGTGTTGACCCCCTACTCTCACAAGTTATGGATTTCATGATGCATGGAACAGTCTTACCAGACTCCTAGGTCTCACCTGACCTCCTTCCCTACATGTCTAGAAGGATGGAGTTATCAACCCAGTCCGTGTTACTATTCCACCTTCATTAAGACCATGTTTGTTGGAATAGCTCCATTCAAGTCACTATGGCATAGCGAACATGAAAGAAATTGCACAGAGGTATTTCTGGTGGCCAGGCTTGGACAGGGCCATCAAAGAGACAACTAGAGCTTGTACCTCATGCCAGAGCATCCAGAATGCACCTCAGTTGGTATCCTTTCATCAGTGGGATTGGCCTGAAAGGCCATAGCAATGTATTCATGTTGATTTTGCTGGCCCATTTGAAGGATGTATGTTTTTAGTTGCTGTTGACGCCCATTTAAAATAGCCAGAAGTCTCTGTAATGCAGTCCTCTACTATGGAAAACACTATCCAGACCCTGCGTGGCTTTTTCAGGTGTTATGGTCTTCCAGAGCAGCTGGCGAGTGACAATGGACCACAGTTCATTTCTCAGGATTTTGAAACTTTTATGAAGGTCAATGGACTACATCACATCCGGTCAGCACCATATCATTCTTCCACCAATGGACTCACTGAAAGTTTCATATAGACTATGAGGCAAGCTCTAAAATCTGTGAAGGGACATTCACCTCTTCAGAAGCGTCTAGACAACTTCTTGTTATCTTACAGAAACACTCTACAGGCTACGACTAAAGCATCTCCAGCTTTTCTTATGATGGGTCAGCAGTTGTACTCTTGCTTTGATTTGTTGAAATCACGAGACACAGAACAAGTGGTTCAATGCCAACAGCGAGAACAGGTCAGCAGAAATTTACCAAGAGCAAAGGACAGCACCTTCAGCATTGGACAGCCTGTCCTCGCTCGAAACTAGGCTTCTGTAGTTAAATGGGTTCCAGCAATGGTCATTGCCCAGACAGGACCTGTTTCCTGCTCTGTTCAGATGGCATGTGGCCTGGTTTGGTGACAGCATGTAGATCAGTTGCTACTCCATCATACCCATCCAGAGGATGTACCTCCAACTGATGTAACTGACTTCACCCTTACAGATGATATAACATCAGGCCATACAACATGAACTGCAATTTGTTTGTTTATATTCAAAGACTCCCTTCCAATTCAAGGGTTCAACATAAGACAAAACAAAAATATAGTGCAATTGTTTTGAGGAGAAAGGTTGACTGGGAGCTAAAACAGTAGGAAGGAATGGAAGGAGGCAGGCTTGTCATTGATGGGAGAAGCAAAATAGCATGTATGTACCTTTAAAAAAAAGGGTCTCTTCCAGTAGATTGGAGCCTATTCAGGTTGTTAGACATCAGTTATGTTTCTTCATTGTAATTTAATTTTTGTTTTGAGGGTTTACCTTCATTTAAAAGTTCAATACTTAATTAAAGCTGCTTTCAGTGCAATAACACCCTGAGGGTGGTTCCTGAAAATTCTGTAAAACCATCTCCACGGCTGTTAAAAACTCTGATTTCTGACTTTGTTAAATCAGAATCTCACATTAGTAGCCAGTGTCCTCAGGTTCTTACTGTGATACAGGTTTGCATGGTATCTTTAATACAAAGTAGAAAGGTGGGGTAACTGTCCTTCTTTGAGATGGGCTGCTCACATACTTTCAGTTACACGTGTCTATGTGCTGCAGCACATGGTTGGCCAGAAAGCTTTATGCCCTAGCCTGTCAGAGCAGGGTCAGAAGCCAACACCCTCTCTGTGCCGTGTATGTGGCTAAATATATGATCCTGACCCTCCTCAGTCCCTTCTTTTCACGAACTCTGAGTAGCGGGGATGGAGGGATGGATCCAAATGTATGTGAGCAGCCCATCTCAAAGAAGGATGGTTATCACAGGTAACCTACCATTCTTCTTCAAGCGCTGCTCACATCATTCAGTTACAGATGACTGCTAGCTGTACCAAGGATGGTAGGTGGAGTTATAGTTTACTCACTTTGAGTATGGCTCTGCCCAATGTGGCATCATCTTGGGCCTGTTGGACAATTGCGTAGTGCATCATGAAGGTGTCTACTGACGACCATGGTGCTGCTCCGCAGATCTCCTGGATGAGGACCTACACCAGGAAGATCTTTGAGGATGCCTGCGCTCTCATTCAGTGAGCCCTGACCTTCTTAAGGAGAGGAATATTTGACCTTTTGTGGTTGTCTTTAATACAGTTCACTATCCATGCCAAAATACACTGAGCTGTCACTGGGTGGCCTCTTTTACGTTCTGTGACTGTGACAAATAGCTGGGATTTCTTGCGGAACAGGTGAGTGCAATCTATATAAATCAGAGAGTGCTCTCCTGATGTCTAAGGTGTGCCATTTCCTCTGATTCTCTGTAACCTGAGGGTCTGGGAGGAACACCAGAAGACAGATTTCCTGGTTCGGGTGGAATGGAGAAGTCCCCTTAGGGAGAAAGGCTGGGTGCAGGCATAGTAGCACCTTGTCTGTAAAGAACATTGTGTACAGAGATTCTGAGGAGAGGACTTTTAGTTCAGATACCTGTCTAGGTGAGGTCATGCCTACCAGAAAGGCTACCTTCCAGGATAGGACCAAAGGTGAGCAGGAGTCTCAGGGTTCGTATGGTGTTTGTGTTAGGGCATGAAGCATCACATTCAAGTCCCACTGTGGGGTTAGGATCTCTGGACTGGGGGTAGATCCTCGCTAGGAATCTAGTGGAAGTGGGATGTGAGAAAACTGAAACCCCTTCTACCTTCTCATGTAGGGCCAAGATCACCGCTAAACATACCCTGAGAGAGGGGTTTGAAAGGCCCCTATCTTTAAGGTCTAGGAGGTAGTCAAGTACAGACTGGATTGGGTATGACTCTGGGGCTATCCCTCTATGCCAGGACCAGAGGGAAAACCACTTCCACTTACTGGTGTAAGTGGCCCTGGTGCAAGGTATTCTGCTACCAGTTAGAACCCTTCTGACCCTTTCTGAGCAATGTCTCAGTGTCATTCAGCCACACAGCCTCCATGCTGTTAGGTGTAGCAAACAGAGCTTTGGGTGATTTAGGTGGCCTGAATCTTGGGTTAACAGGTCCATCCTGGGTGGCTATCTATAAATCCTGTAGTGTTGAGTATCAGGGCTGTCTGGGTCAGGCCCAAACTATTAATATCATGTTTGCTCTGTCCCTCCTTATTTTTAGGAGGACCTTGTGGATCAGAGTGATCAGAGGAAATGCGTACATCAGCGGGCCCCCCATGGGATCAGGAAGGCATCCAATAGTGAGCCCCTTTCCTGTCCCCTGAGCAAACAGAACTGGGGATACTTTTGGTTCTGGTGTGTTGTAAATAGATCCATTTGGGACATATCCCATAGCCATAAGATGAAGCTCACTGTTTCTGCGTGCAGGAACCACTGTTGGTGTGACCAATATCCCCTGCTCGCTTTGTCGTTGCTTACCCCTTGTAGGTGAGCCACTACTGGAGTAAAGCTGTGTCTCAGGGCCACTTCCCAGAGGTTGAGAGCCTCCATGCAAAGGGCAGGAGAGCGGGCCTCCCCTTGGTGGTTCATGTAGAACACAGCAGCTGTGTCCTCCATTAGGACTTGGACTGTTTTTCCGTTTACTATGTCCAGGAAAACCCTGCATACCACGTGAATTACCCTGAGTTCTTTCACATTGATATGTAGGGGGCTGTTCTCAGGTGACCAGGTCCCCTGTATCAATAGACACCCTGAGATATGGGCTCCCAGCCCCTGTCTGAAGCATTGGTGATCAGGGTCACTCAAGTGATGAAGGTTTTGAAGGGAATCTTTCCGAAGGCAAATTGGGGGGTCCCACCAGATTTGACATATCAGGACCTTGGGTGGAATGGAAAGCACCTTGCTCAATGGATGCTGGTGTGGGTGAAAAACAAGGGTCTCATATGCAGGCGGGCTGTTCTTATCACAGATGTGGAGGCCGCCATGTGGCCCAGGAGCTGGAGGCAGCATCTGGCTGTAGTGATCAGGGCACTGTGAAGCTCCAAAATGATGCAAATTGACTGAAACCTTGATGGGGACAGGGACACTTTTCCTTTTATCGAGTATGGTAGGGCCCCTGTGAACTCTATTTTTCTTCTCAGGAAGAGCTTGGATTTTTCCAAGTTTGTGCGGAGCTCCAGCCCTTTGCACAGTCACATGGTTAACCTGATGCTGTGCCACACCTGGTGTTTGGATTTCCCCTTTATCAGCCAGGCATCAAGGTAAGGGTATAGTCTTACACCCCATTTTCTTAGGTGAACTGCTCCAGCCACCATGCACTTGGTGAACACCCTGGGGGCCAGAGAGAGACTGAACGGAAGTGAGGTGAACCGGAAGTGTTCCCCGCCACCATGAAACAGAGGAATCTTCTATGTTTGTGTTTTATCACTATGTGAAAATAAGCGTCCTTGAGGTAGAGGGCCACAAATCAGTTCCGGGGGTCTAAGGCCAGGATAATCTGTGAGAGGGAAACCATACAAAACTTTATTCTCCTTAAATGTCTGTTTAAGACTCTGAGGTCCAGGATTGGTCTCAGGTCCCTGTTTGGCTTGGGAACCAGAAAATAATGGGAGTAGAACCCCTTCCCCCATTCTTTTCTGGGGACTCTTTCTATTGTCTCTAAGGTTAGCAATTGTTTGCATTCCCTTTGTAGCAGCAGGTCGTAAGATGGGTCCCCGAGCATTGAGTGAGGGGCAGTTTTCTGTCTCAAGGTTTGGCTTTGAATTGGATGGAGTATCCCTTGGATACCATATCCAGCAGTCTGATGTGATGGTGGCTCATTGAGATAGAAATTGGCCTAGTCAGTTCCTAAACAGTGGGGGTGGCACGTGAGAGTGAGGCAGCCCTCCAGCAACACGTCAAAATCTCTGTCTCTGGTTGGCAGAGCAGGAGCTGCTAGCACCCTGGCAGGGCATCTGGGAGGACAATTGAGGTCTAGGGGCCCTCTGTCTCTGACTTCTGTCTCTGTCAGGGCTCTAATATTGGTGCTTAGGTTGTTGGTAAGACCTCTGGCACAATCCCCGATGATGTTGTTCCTGCTGCAGTTGTTGAGGCTGCTGTTGGGTCTGCTGTGGCCTGAAGGAACGTCTGCCTACCTGGGGTGTATACACGCCTAGAGACTTCAGGGTGGCCCTAGAGCAGTGGTTCCCAACCAGTGTGCTGGGGCAACACCCAAAGTGTGCTGTGAGCATCCCTGAGAGTTGGATTTAAAAGTTCCCTCCCTGCTCAGCCCAGCCACATGTGCTGTGCAGGGCTAGGAAAGGCAGGGATTAAAGTAAGGGGGAAGGCACCAGAACACAGTTCTGGGGCCCCCTATTTTTAGGCAGGCAGCATTCTGGCTTCCTTAAAAATAGAGGAAGGCACCAGAATGAGGAGATCCAGGGGTCCCCCTGAAAATAGAAGGAGCAGCCAGAATGCAGCGTTCATGTGGCTCCACCTTAAGCCCAACCAGCAGAGATATGAGGGAGGCTGGTAGTGCATGAATCTCCCCCTGCAGAGCAGAGCAG
>ML681989.1:30497858-30679364 GCA_007922195.1 Podocnemis expansa | reverse complement strand
ATTTGCCCTGGGTGGCAGGGAGCCACTGTGGAGAAGGGGGAAGTGGGTTCTGTGCTGTGCTCCCCTGTCCTTCCTTCCCACTCGCCAGGTTCCCTCTGCCCCCCCCAAGCCACTCATGTTCTCCCTTCCTCTCTCCTCTCTTGCCACCCTTGTGCTGTTCCCCACATGGCCACCCTTGTCCTCTTTTGCCACCCCTGCCCTGCTCTTCAGACTCATGCCTGCCACTGCACAACTCCTGACCTCCTGTGTTTTGCCATCCCTGCTCTGCTACCCCTGCTACCCCACATAGCAGCTTGTCTGAAACACTATGCCATGGTTCATGACTATTTGTAAGTAATTTAAGTTAATTTGAATATTCATGAGTTTTTAATGCTGGTGTGCCTCGAAAAATTTGAAGGTCTAAAGGTGTGCCACGGCAGAGAAAAGGTTGGGAACCACTGCCCCAGAGTCCTTCATCCCATGCAGCCTAGAATCCGTAGATTCCGCAAACAGCATAGGGCCCTCGAAGGGGAGATCTTGTATAGCCTGCTGCATTTGGGGGGACAGGCCAGACCTCTGCAACCAGGCTGCTGTCCTCATAGCCACTGCTGAGGCTACACCCCAGCTGGCCATATCAGACGCATCCCAAGAAGTCATGAGGGCATCACGTGAGGCCAGCATCCCCTCCTCCATCATGGTTTCATAGTCCCTGAGGTATTCTTGAGGCACTAGGTCTTGGAACCACTCCATGGACTTTTATAAATTAAAGATGTATTGACTGATAAGTGCCTGGTGATTGGCGATGTGGAGTTGGAGGAACGAGGTGGAGTAAACCTTCCTCCCAAAGATGTCCAGTCTTTTAGCCTCTTTATTCTTGGAAGTGGAAACTGGCTGTCCCGGTCTCTCCTTTTGGTTGTCCGCATCAACCACTAGGGACCCCAGTGTGGGGTGACTGAAAAGAAATGCAAACTTTTCAGGTGGCACATGATAGTTGCGCTCAAAAGTTCTGGACACTGGCAGTATAGATGAAGGTGTCTGCCAGTGGGCCTTGGCTATTTTGTACACCCCCCTCATGGAGCGGCACAGTAATTCTAGTGGGGGGGAGCTGCATCACCTACATCAAAGAGGGGGTTGAAGTCCTCCTTAATGACCTCTACCTCCAGGTTTAAGTTTGCTGTCATACACTTAGGAGGTCTTGGTGGGTGCAAGAGTCATCCCTATAAGACAGGGATCTTGGGTATGTGGCCTCACCTGGGGAGGAGGATGAAAGAACCCTCAACCTACTGCACCGTGCTTGATCAGTGCTAGGGTTGAACTCTTCTTCAGAGGCTCCTGGGGGGTGAGAGGGTCTAGAGGAAGGAGGTATTGAAGAGCTCAGTGTTATGGGCTCATCCTGTGAGGGCTAGTCCATCCACTGGCTAGACCATTGCCTAAAGGAACGCGGTGCCTCTGCACGTTGGGGAATGGCCTCTCTTGTCATAGTACTGACCAGTACTTCGCCAACAACTACGTGATCGACCCTTGCTCTTAGTTGGTGCCAGGGAGGCAGAGCAGGCTGATGTCAGTGCTGAGGCGGCTGGCATTGAGGATCCAGTATGGGAGATGCCGCACTGCAGCAGTGCTAGTGAACGCTTATAGCAACACTTCCCTGCTGGTTTTTTTGGCTGCCAGGGTCGGTGCCGGGTTTGAGGGAGACTGTCGGTGCCATGATTTGGCATTGGAGGTGCTGGAGGAGCCAGATTGGGACCTTGCACGTCTAGAGCCCTGAGACCATGGTATGAAGAGCTTTCAAGAGGTCTTTGGGGAGAAGGTTGGGTTATTCCCTTCCTACTCATGCTCAGGCTTGGAGTATGCTGGGTATGAACCCAGTGCCAAAGTTGCCTGTAATGGAGTGGATGGTCTTTTACTCGGTCTCTGTGCTGGAGATGGACCAAGCTTCATGGCTGCCCACACCTTTGATAGAAAGGCGGCTTTCCTATAGGCTTGGAAGACGTGGGAGTTGGCAACTAGAGGAGGGCCTTTGCCGCCTTGAAGGCCTCTAGCATAGAAGGCACTGGTAGCTGCTCCAGGCCCTTCCCTCAGGAAGGTGGTGGCTGTGGGGAGCTCAAGTGGTGCCAGCACATCAGTGCCAAGTCTGACCCCGAGCAAGGTTTCCTTTGGTCCACTTGGGAGCTGTGCTGACTTGGCAAGTGGTGCCAATGGTTCTTCGGATGCTGCAGACATACTGGGAGCTGGCTTAAGTGCCTGCCCCAAGGCCATAGTACACAGCCTTTGCTCTCTGTCTTTTTGGGTCCTTCACCTGAAGAAGTGATAGATGGAACATTTATCAGCCAGGTGGGTTTCACCCAGGCATTTTAGGTACTTCTCCTGAGGATCACTCAATATACAGGCCTTGCCACATCTGGTATAGGGTTTGAAGCCCAGCATGTTTGGCAGATGCAATGTTCGGGTCAGAGAGATGTTCAGGCTCCAGGTGTTGAGTGGACTCAGTGGAGACACCAGAACATGGCAGAACTATGTCCGCAAATATATTTTCTAAATTAAATGGTTAGTTCATAAATGGTTGAGACAGGCACTTGCATGAATGCAAGACCAGGCTCTTCCAGTACTGTCTCTGAGGGTGGAAAGAAGGAACTGAGGATGGACAGTGTCAGTGTCATATATGTAGACCTGTACACAGCACATAGGGGACGTTGGCTTCCGACCCTGTTCTGACAGGCTAGGGAAAAAAGCTTTCTGGCCAACCGTGCGCTGCGACACATAGACACCTGTAACTGAATGATGTGAGCAGAGCTCAAAGAACAGCCTGAGGTTCAATCCTGCAGTTTCTCCTGCAACAAAATTCCATGGGAGTTTCTCCTGGGTGAGGGCTAGATAGGACCAGACACAAAAGCTATGTCTACCCTAGCAAGTTAGTTTGAATTAAGGAGGCTAAATTCAAACTAACTTTTTAGCTGTCTATATCAGGCTTTCCTTAGTTCAAATTAAGGAAGTCCTTAGTTCAAACTATTAACTACCAGTGCTTAGTTCAAACTAAGCGCTTAGTTCGAGCTTTAGTTCAAACTAAGTCCAGTGGAGATCAGGACTAACCCTTAGTTTGAACTTAATAAGTTTGAACTAAGGGAAGTTAGTTTGAACTAACAAAGTGTACTAGCGTAACACCCACGTGGCCAGATAGAGTCTGCCTTGCAGGCAGCTCTGGCCAGAGAAGGGTGTGCACAGGGACACAGCAAGGAGAGCCCCTTTGCCCCAGGGGTACCTGTTCCAAACCCCCAGAGTGACCACACACAAACTGAGATAGCGCAGGGATTATGGAAATGGGGAAGGTTTATTTACAGAGGTGCAAAGGGAAAACCAACAGGGGAGATGGGGCAGCAGTAACACAGAGTAACAGCTAACAAGGGCCCTGTAAGGCCCAAACAATGCAGCAGGCTAGAGGCAGATGTGAGCTCTGCATCTGCCCCATGAGTTCAGGAGTCCCAGCACAGTTCCAGTCCAGAGTTCAGTCCAGCAACTCCTAGTCTTCGGTGCCAGCACTTCCCCAGCAAAAGAAAACCCTCTTATGCCTCTTATGCCACTCTCTGCAAACCCAGAGCGACACCCTCCCCACTTAACTAAGTACAACCTCCCCCTTGAGTTTCAGGTGCTGTACTCATGGCCCCACAGCTCCAGATGGCCAGTCCCTGGATGCTGCTCTGTCCTTGGGCGACTCTCCCCAGCACAGTGTCCTTCTGTGGGTGTTGGCCTGGCATCCCAGGTCAGTCACTCTGTCTTCTCTGGCTTCTGGCAGGGCCTTTCTTTCTGCTTCCTTCCCAGGGCCTCCAGCTAAAGCCTTCCTTCCCAGGGCCTCCAGCTCCAGACCCCCTCCTCAGCTCCACACCTTAGTCCCTCTCCTGCAGGGCAAAGATTTAAAGGAACCACACTACTTAAAACCCCAGGAGGGTTACACTAGTTTGAACTAATGTTAGTTCAAACTACTCCATGTTGTTAATTTGCACTAATAAGCTCAAGGTTATTTCATACTAACCTCAAACTTATTAGTTTGAACTAAGAAGTTTGAACTAACTGTTCCCGAAATAGACATAGCCAGAGGTGTTGTTTGCACCTGGCACACTGGGCACATGCCCTGAGTCCCAGAGCCAGTGCCCCAAGTGCCCGGTGCAGCCCCTGCCTCTCCTGGATCCCTGGCCGGGAGAAGCAGGGATCTGAGTCAGGCCATCTGCAGCAGCCCCTGCCTCTCCCACCTCCATCCCCAGCCAGGGAGCTGGGCTGGCAATGGAGCCCCAAGACTAGTTCAAGCCCAGGGTGCCAAATTGAACCCAGGTGCAGGGCCTCGGCACAGGGCAGTTCTCCTGGACATAGCCAAAGTGATTGTCATTTAATCACATTGAAAACTATAGCAGAAGGGAAGGATTTAAAGCAGAAAATCCCCTGGGGATAGATTTAAAACAATCTTTCATTTGGAAATGAACAAATCACCAGCAACAAACCAGAAATGGCAAGCACGGGCATTTACGGACCAGCCAAAAGGCTGATTCTGTACAGACCTGGAATAACTTCTGAAAAGCTGCTTTTTCAGGGAGCGGGAGCTGGTAACAGAACTTAAAACTGGCATCCCTCAGCAGCAAACTCCCCATAAGGATTGCTTTAATAATGCTGGTAGCTCTTTGGGGCCGTAAAAATGATACCTGTGGCCCTCAAGCCAAGAAGGTTGGGAACCACTGGTCTAGTCCTAAAGTGAAGTGAATCTATCAAAATTAACAGATAAATTAAACAGCTCTTGAATGAAATTCAGGTTACAGATTGCCTGTGGTCTTCAGTCTTTTGAAACGAGACCAGCAAACAACAGAAGCTTCTATATCTTGCCAAGTGGAACAATACATAAGGGACAAATTGTGAGATGCTGCAGATGTGCCACCAATGGCCCAGTGGTGCAGACACTGGTACCAAGCAAAGTGCTTATTATCATGAGCAGTCCTATTGAAGTGGTTGTTTACAGGACTGGGTCTAGTGATGCAAAAAATACTCACCCTCTCTACCCTATTTAGGGTTATTCTCCGATGTATCACTCACTGCTTGCTCTCCTCAGAACAATGAACCATTTCAGTTAGGATTTGTTGGCCATTCGCTTACACTGCCAGTGTTAAAGACTCAAGTGTTCTTATTAGATCAGAAATTACTGTCAGATATGAATACATAAAAAAATCATAGTGCTCATATTTGGTACTTTGGTAAATGTCCACCAGCCAGCAATGGTGAATGTTTACAGTAATTTGCTATCAGTTCCCATCAACTACAGCAAGTTATTTACTAAAAATTCAAATAACTGTGAATACTTCATAGTTTTATTTACTGTGGATAAATGACTCTCTGCTGTAATGGGGTTCAAGTACACATCATTCCATGCTTTAGAATGCTGTGCAAAGATACAGAGTGCAAGTGATGCAGATGATTTGTTTTCATTTCAATTTTCTTTCAGTTGAAATGTGTAGGAGGGGAAAGTTTCTGAAGTAAAGTATCTTGCATAGTCTATGTTTGCTTCAGCTACTTCTCTTGGGTGTATTAAATGTCTGTGCCTTCTAGCGTCTTCTAAAATAAGGTGTCTAGTCTTGAAGATTTCACTTACCCAGTCAAATTTCTGTTTTCTCTAAATATACTCCAGGACCACCAGGGGCACTGCCTGAAAAGTGATTATCTTTATGGATGTTTAAAATTCAGTACTTGGACCTATACACGTGTATATGTGCCTTATGAGGAAGAAGAATGAAGATAACACTTAGGCACTTATTTCAAGAAGTTTTGAAAACCACTCTCAAGAAAGACTTGTCTTCTAGTTCAAGGAAAATTCCATTTTGGAAACCAGCTAAAGCACTTTCTTATCCACAGATTCTGTGCTGTGCTTCTCAAAAGGGGCAGCATGTGAGGCCAAAGCCAAGAGACTGGAAAGGGGCTCTTTGTCCTTTGTGTACCTCATGGCATCTGTGCTGCTATCAGCCTGAGATATTTGTATGCCCAACTAATGTAGTATCCAAACACATTACAATTTTCAATGTATTTATCCTCCCAACATGCCTGTGAGGTAGCGCGATGCAATAATCCTCACTTTACCAATGGGGAATGACAGTTCAGGGAGGAACCTGTGGCATGCAGTCCTCTAATATTTAGTGGACTGAAATGCTTTGGTCTAATTGTGGTTGTTGAAGTTAGTCTGCAGGTTCCAAGTGGTGTTGGTGACCTGTGATGTTTGAAAGATCAGACTGGCCTTAAACTCTGTGACTCTATGGCATGCCCAAGGTCATACAGGAAGTCTGTGGTGGAAAAAAGGGCATGTACCCAGGTCTCAGAAACCAAGGCTCATGTGTTAACCATGGGATAACCCTCCGTCCCAAAGGGAGGTGTTTCTGAACCTGCTACAGCCCCCATCCTCAATAGGATTCATCCTGGAGCACACACTGAAGATCATAATATCTGCAAGATTAGCAGATGTAAGACAACATATGAAGGCATATCCTGCTAACTATAAAACTTCACATCTTAAATCCTTATGGACAGAAAATTGTTTTGTGCCAGATTCACCATTTTCTTGAAACCAAGAATATTTTTGTCTTGATGGTCTATTGACCCAGTAGAATTTTGCCAGCACAATTTGCTATTTCACTTTCTGATATAGTAGCTCCTAAAGTTTGCTGCGTGGTTTAATAGACATTTGAAATGGAAATCCCTCTCATAGGCTATGTCCACACACAATGAGTTAAACTGATTTAACTTCAAGAGATTTAACTTAAATCGATATAACAGTCATTAAATTGATTTAACTTAAACTCATTTAACAGGTCCCCACAAAAAACAAATCGAACTAGCATGTCCAGGGACAGAACTTGCTAGTTCGATTTAGGAGAGGTGCACACTGGGAGGTGTGGCAACATGGCCCCCTGGCAGAGCCATGTTGCCACCCAATCCGCTGTCTAGCTCTCCCCAGGAGAACCAGTGGCAGGGGATAAAAACCCCCACTGGCTCTGCTCTCCCGGAGCCCAGGCGGGGAACAGATATCCCCCCAGACTGTCTGCAGCCTTGCAGCTCAGCCAGTAATGGGGAAGATGGGACCCCTGCACACCCAGCTCCCCCAGTGCTAGCCAGGCGTGAGGGGAAAAGGAGCCCTGCGTGCCTGGGTCCACGCATGCTGGCCGGGCACATTGGAAAAGTAAGCCCCATGCATCTGGCTCCCTTTCCCCGTGCGCCCAGGTAGGGCAGGAGGAGCCAAGCACTGCAGGGCTTCCTTCTCCCCACATGTCCAGCTAGCATGGGGGGAGCTAGCCACGCTCCCTTTCTCTGCCACCTAGCTAGCGTGGGGAGAGCTGGACATGTGGCATTTCCCTCATCAACAGACCAGCCAGTGGGGTGGTGCCCCCCCCGTGTCCCCCCTTCCTGGCTGGGGTGCTGATCCACTCCCTGGACAGTGTGCTGGGGGGGGGCTTCCTTCCAGGGTGCCATGCACCCTGGGAGGAAGATCAGACACAATTATATCAATATAGTGTTATATTGATATATCACGCACACTATTGACTATTTTGATACAACCCTCATTTTGATATAATACTAGGTTTTATTATATCTAAATAATTTTCCTTATTTCAAAATAAGGGAGCTTCTTATTTCAAAATAAGAAAAAACCATTTGGACCTAAACTTTTTAAAATTGAAATAACCAGCGTTATTTTGATTTAAAACCTGTGTGTGGACTTACCCATAGATGATTGCCTATTAATCATCAGCCCAAAGCAGAATATATTTTACTCTGTGGATATCATTGTATATTTGATGCAGTGACTCAAATGCCTGCAGAACAGTAAATTATGGGGCAAATTCTATGATATAAGACTATTCGAACCACAAGCTGTAATCAGATGGTTAATACATTACAAAATGACAATTAGTGCAACTATCTTCTAACGGAAGCAGGACAAACAGCCGAACATATGACTGTTAGCAAGTAAAATGACCTTGCAGAAGGTAAGTCATACCAACATCTGGTTTGTGTTCACCATAGTCTCATCATATGGCAAGGCTACTTTTTTATGAGAACATTTGGCATTTCACATGATGTCCCTGGTTCCTTATGGGAAGATAAAAAGATTTATGCTAAACTGAGAATCAGCAGTGGTGCCAGAGTATTACAGAACAGTAACACCTGCTCTGTCATTAAGATTGACATTAGCTTCCCATTATAAGCCTGATTTTAACCCCATCTTATTTTCTCCAGAAAGTAATATAGCCTCTTAGAATTTTGTGTATCACATCTCATTCATGCCTTGAGATTTGGGGAAGTTTGGAAAAAGGTAAAGTGCCTAGAAAGGCATTTGAGTATTTGGTCATGTTAGTGAGGAGAAATGGTATACAGGAATGGCCTGCCCTTTATTAGTATACACAGAATGTCAGTTAAACTATAAATAACTTACATCTTTATGTTTCTAGCAGACCTGCTATTGCATGTGAGCTTTTTTACAGTATCTGGTGGTCTGATGCAGAGGGTGTGTTTAACGAGTGAGTGGGGAGATGGAAATGGGTTTAGGGTAGAAGACTGGAATAAAGAGCATGGGGGCAGGAGTCGAAGGAGGGCAAGGAGAAAGAGAAGTAGCACAGCCTGGAGAACAGGGAAGAGAGGGTGTGGCACTTACTGCTATGAGCAGCTCCACTGAATTAGCACTAATAGTTATTATCTGATGTAGTAAGCACTGGGCCCATTCATAAGTGTGTGCAGAACCTAGGTCTATGTCCATAAAGCACCGCCTAACTAGACTGTGAAATAGGAATTACTTTTTATAATGATTAATACACTGGTGAGGGAGGGAAGGGGTGTGTGTGTATGTGGAGGAGACATGCATACACTTTTGGCTGGAAAACTAAAACCTTTCATTAAAAAAGAGGATGGGATGCTTCCTCTGCCCCACCCTCACCCCCCCATCCAATGCAAACACCGCTGTGTTCACCATCCTAACACTTTTAAATGCTTTGTTACATCACACCCTGATCCAAACTTTTAAGGGAAAGTTACATGTGCTGAAGAGAGTGCAAACTGTAAAGGGCTCTGCTCTTCTTTAATATCAGATGTTAGATTACAACACTGCATCATGTCACAGTGTCATAACAGCTTTGAGATGTTGCATCTTATCACTGGGCTATTGCTATGGCACTAGGTGATGATGCAATGGGAGCACACAATGACAATGCAATGGGGCGCAACGACAGAATGTTATCGTGTCTTGAGGCAATCCAACTATAATCTCGAGAACACAGAAAAATCTATGTGAATTCTCTCTCCCTTTCCTTGTCTGAGACCTATAAACCCTTCCTTAGTCACCTGGCTTCAAGCTATTTTGTTCTGAATCCTTAATTGTCTACATTAAACCCTCTTGTAACATTCTCATCTTATGAAACAACTTCCATTTATTGCTCAAAATGTAAGGGTAAAGTGTATTTTCTATGGCAAACCAAAACTGGTAAAATATATTATCAATTATACTGTTAGATTGCCACTTCAACTGATTCTTAAAGCTTTCTCAAAAACCCAAGGCCTTTAATTAAATGGTTTTATTCACCTCTTGTGGAGTATGTTTAATTCCCATTAACCTAACCGGGGATCATGCTTGTGCCTCAAAGGGCAAATAACCCAAGGTGAGCATTTTCTTTGCAAGGTTAGCACATAATTATGTATTCCAAAATGTTCCTGAAAACTAAACCATTTTCTCCTAAGTTACTAGAAATTATGCAAAGTAGTCATGTATCCACAGTGAGCTGGAGGTGTTCATTACCTGAATATTGTGAAATAACTCAAGTAGAAAGTTCTGTAAAAGTCTTTGGTGAGTAAAATAAGTAATAAAACATTAAAAGTGTTATTTAATTGTGTATAATTACCCTCGGATTCTTTCTGCTACGTATTATATTGGACAAATGCCTTTCTCCACTGGCTTTGGGGAGAGTGCTATTTGAAAGTCTTCTATTCCATTTGCATAAAATGAACCAATTTTAACTTCTGCCACAGCACTCAAATAGGATTTGAGACTTGAACCCTATCATGCTACATTTCAGATTTTTTCAACACCATAGCAGTGATTTTCTTGGCTAGAGACTGGAGAGAAATGATAAAATAAGTGCTTCATTATATGCATTCCACAAAACTGCCTCTCTTGCTATTTTATCTTCTTATTGATTTAAAAATGGGGTCTGAGGAAGGGACATACTTTTGAAAATTACTGATGAGTGATCAAAAACCAATTGGAGAAAACTTGAACCTTCATGAGCACTCCATCGCTGATCTGTTAATAGCCATTCTCAAGCAAATGGACAACAACTGCAAAACTGGAATTCATATGCAGATTTGACAGGGCTTTTTCCCATTACAATAGGTAATTTTGCTTTTCTTTTTCCCTCCCACTTCCCTGCTTATTGCTGTTCCGCATTGTTAGAATCTAAACAACTGCTTTGATTTGCTGTAACAGTCTGACCAGGTCCTATGACTTACACTACTCAACATTTATTTTGCTCCCATTCTATAAGTTCTCCATGTTCAGGAACCTGAAAAAGTGGGATTTTTCCCATGAAAGCTCATGATAAATTTGTTAGTCTTTAAAAGTGCCACAGGACTCCTTGTTTGTTTTGCTGAACTAGACTAACAAGGCTACCCCAATGGAACTGATGATCTATCACTTTCTCAGGACTAAGAACAAAGTTCATGGCTACTCCATCCACACACCTGTCCAATGTTTTCCCAGTTTCATTTTGAACCAAAAAATGTATTATTTTGTTGTAATTTGCAAGTAAATCTATCTGTCCCAGATCATTAATAGACTGCAACCGTTTAGTTAAGTTTGCAGTACTAGATTAATGTACACTGGAGAACTTCCAGTGTGTGCTAGCAGGGTCTACATAGGCCAGTTAATGCACCAGACAATGCTGCACTTTAGAACTCACTCTCCCTTAGTGAACATTGGCATGCCATTTGGATAGTCTTCTGGTTTCTCTGGCATAGATCCTCAAAGATATTAGGCATCTAACCTTCCATTAGTGATTTCAATGAAAGTTACAAGCCAAAATATTTGACGGATCTCCGTCACAGGATCCCCTAGTATTTTCCTATCTCATGGGTGGTTGTGAGGATTAATAGATTAAATTAAAAGATTGTGAGATGCTCAAATACTGTGGTAATAGGAGCATTACTAGTACTATAGAGCAAGAGATTAGATAAACAGAGTTATTAGGGGATTAAGCAATAAACAACTAGGACATCTGAGATGATCCTGAACACATAAAAATTGAACAGCTTTCAGCTTGTGCTGAGCAGCCTTATAGTTAGAGCCCTGGGCAGATACAAATTTGTGTTTCCACATCCAATCTGTATCCACAAGATATGCTCAATTTGCAAGGCTCTACTTACAATTTCCCAGTAAAGCTACATCAAAAAACAGATGATACTTGGAAAACCTGGTCAGAAGGCAACCCTAGATTGGAAACCTGAATGATTAAGCATGGATTTGACTAGTCCTGTCATTTTTACATACAGGAAAGGTCATTCTTAAAGATGCTGTGCACTGGCTTCTTGCTAAAATAAAGCTGAAGCATGTGTAATATCATTGGTTAGTGCTTCTGTAACCAATACGTGTAATTGAGGAGTGTCTCTTCAAGAGATCTTTTGGGGCTTGGTTGCTCTTGAGGCTGGGTTATGTTGCTGGGCAGATTTGACTGTCCAGGGCCAAAAGCTTCTGGAAAGTAAGTGGGTGGTAGCATTGAGCATGCTCCACTAGATTTAGTACTGCTGCTGTAGTCAGATGCCATGAAAGCTGAAGCCATGGAGTTGCAATGAGAAGAGGCCATGCTCTTAGTGTGTGATTGGGAGAGGCTGAACCAGGAGTGGACAGCAAGATGTTTTCTCTCTGCTGTGGGACATTTTGCAGCAGAGTTTTCTCATATGTGACTGATTGTTGGTTAACCAGTAAACTGACTGGATGGTGCCAGTTCCAGAAGAGAAAGAAAAGCATACATGGATTTTTTCCTAAGATTCTTGCAACCAAAGAGGAGCATTGCTGCTTCTTGCAACTCAAGCCTTTGGACTTGAGTAAAGACTACAACTGAGATATCAGTGAACTCCACCTAAACATTAGGATTCTTGGGTTTCTTTCCCACAATGTTTCTGTGGGGACTGTTCTGTTTATATTCATCTTTTTATGATAAGGTTTATCAAGTTAGTAGTTAATAAAGTTTATTATGTTTGTTCTTAGGTAGTATTTTAATGTGGAGAGGGGAACTGAACAGTCTTCTGTGAATCCCTTATAGACTGAATCCTGGGTCACCAGCTATTTCTCAGTAAGAGGTGGGCTTTAAATTTGCTTTTGAGGCATTGGAGAAGGGCAATTAAATTAATTCTAGCCCACCAGCCTTCACATTTGGAAGAGATTACAAACATGAACAAGTCCCTCAACAACCTCACATCTTTTGCACCCTCAGGTTGGCTCTGCAACAATGAAACTAAGTTTTTCCACTAATATTTAGTCCCTCAGCTTCTCTTCCACCAGAAGTCCACCCTCCTTGAAGAAAATGAGATATACTTCCATTCACAAGCTTTTCCATTCCATCCCTAAAGCTCTTCAGAGAATGGCAGGTGAATCCCTCCATATAGGAGGAGGAGTTTTATATTCAGTATTCACCTCTCAGGACCACTGGCACTGCTTTCAGTATACACATGCTTTGAGTTCTGTCCTGGTTTTTCCCAGTTCAGAGCTGTGGCAGTGCAAACCCCGCCCCCAAACTACTGGTTCCTATTTGGAGATGTCAGGAACTTCTAACAGAGGGAGGCAGGTCATGCAGGGAGCATGAGATAAGAGGAGAGAGGAGAAGCAAAGCCAACTAAGAGTCACTCTAGCCATGAGTCCGGACCCAGTTCTACCTTTCAGTGGTCATGAGCCCCCATCCTGGGACATCCACTTGGGGATTAAGCTAATATCTTAAGTGTTAATTTATGCTTGGTTTTTGGTTGAAAAGTTAGAGTGTGCCCTAAATACACTTGTCCTTGATTTCACTTGAAGCAAATTATTCAACCTGGTCTTTTTCACTCTTTTCCTTCCAAAGTCTCTCAGTAAGCCTCTCAGCAAATAATTCATGTGCCTGTTTTTTTTTTATAGATCTTCTGTTTTCTAAACATTGTAGAATGTGTGAAAGCTTCCATACTTGTTTGCATTCATATAGCTCTTATGTAACATATTATTAGTTGTCTTGTCCAACTCCTCTTACTCTAGGACACTGATTCCTAAATTCTCACCTTTTCTCAAGCTGACAAGTCACTCCTGTTAGCAGGGGCGTCACTGGCGCCAGGTACATGGGGCACATGCCCTGAATCCCGGTGCCAGGGCCCCGGGTCTGGCGGGGCCCGCCTCTCCTGGTTTTCTGCCTGATTGGGCCGGAGATCTGAGGCCCAGCCACCTGCAGCCGCGGTGGCCCCATCCTCGGCTGGGGATCTGGGGCTCAGCCACCCGCGGCCACAGAGGCTGCTCCTGGCTCCGTCCCCAGCCATGGATCTGTGGCCCAGCCGCCCGCAGCTGCAGCGACCCTGTCCCCAGCCAGTTCTGGGGCTGAGCCACCTGCAGCTGCAGAGGCTGCTCCCGGCCCCCATCCCCGACTGGGGGCCTGACCTCCTGGCAGGGGGCGTGGCCTGGGCTGGTACCCCGGGTGCTTCCCTGGGGCAGTGACACCCCTGCCTGTTAGGTCTTAGGCCTCCTTCTCTCTCCTCTGGAAGGTTTAGTCTTCTATCTGTCATGGCTTCATCAAATGTTTTCCAGCTGGCTTCTGAATCCTGAAAATCTGGGAAATGATAGCTCTCTACATCACCATGGATGGTGGAGAATGATGCTCAGAATAGCGTCCCACCCACCCAAAATCACTAAGGCTGGCTCTAGTAGAATATACACTGTGCTCCCTACAGAACTGAGTAAAGTTCCTCTGGAGGCCAGAAAAGGAAAGATACAACTACCAAGCTAGACAGCAGAGTACTCTAGATTTGTGTTTAATGGAAAGACACAACATAGAGATGCAATTCCCAGCTTGCTCTAAAGGTCTCCAGGCTTGTAACCAGCTTTATCCTGAGTAGGAACAAATACAAAAGGTGAAGAATTTGACCTTGAGGCCACCCTTCCCCCAGTGCCTGTGAGCGTCACCCCTTGAGACAGACGGCTGAAGTGTTCCTACTCAGCACAAAGTAGTGGAGCATGGAGAAGAAGCTGTGTCTTCTGGAGCTCACACCCTTCCTTCATAGACAGTAACCAAAACCTTGAACTGGCAGCCCCAGGCAGAATGTAGGACACAAGAGCAATATGCTTTCCTTGAGCAGTTCTACTTAACGAATGAGCATCTACAGAATGCATTTTAAGTTTCCCAAGAGCCATTCAAGGTTAGTCTCAAGTAGAGCATGCTATTGAGTTTAATTCAGTTAAGGAAGTTTGAAACTCTTTGACCCCCTTTTGTGTGTACACTAGGGTGTCCAAGTTGCTCTCTTCTCTAAAAAGTAAACTCTAGAAAAAAGTCTGTGTTCAGAACTGATGAATTGTATATGGACTGGTTTGATGGACGTGTAGAAATCAGAAAGCTAGGATTTCAATCCAAACAGTAAGGGGCAGGTGTGTTTTATGATTAAATCACAAATAGGAGATAATGCTAGTGAGTACAGATGCTTGGGAAATCAAATATTGAACAATCGTGGTTGAACTAAGGAGGCTTAATTTGAACTAAATTAGTCCCTGTCCATATTAAACTTTCATTAAGTTGAATTAAGAAATTCCTTAATTCGACGTAATGAAAGCTTAATTTGAATTAATGAGAACTACCTGTTAGTTCAAACTAGACTTAATTCAACTTCTTAGTTCGAACTAAGGATGGTGAAGACCTGGATTAACCCTTAATTTGACTTTATTAAGGGCAGTTAGGTCAAATTAACGAAGTGGACTAAGCCCACTTAACTTTAAGTTGATTTAGTCCATTTTGTTAATTTGACTTAATGAGGTTGAGTTTAGTTCAAATTAAAGTCAAACTTGTTAATTCGAATTAACAAATTAACTAACTTTTTCTAGTGTAGACATAGCCAATGATTTCATATGACTGCAAAAATATGTGGAAATCCCCTTACATATTGCTGTATGCTGGCTTATACCCTGCAGTCCATCCATCTTTTGTCTTAGTTCCTTACTCCACCCCTCTTGTGTTGTTCTGCATTGCACTCTAAGAACAAACTCTCAGTTAGTGCAGAAATCTTATCCACCAGCTGTGGTCTGGCTGAATAATGAATATTTGTATGTGTGAATGTTTGAAAAAGAACGACTCAAAATCATCAGATAAATTATTTTAAACAAACAATTTTACCAGAGGGGAATAAAAAAAGACAATTTTCTAACATATCTTTAGTTTGCATGAAAAAATGGCAGTTATTACAAGTAATGGCTGTTCTTCAAGATGTACTTCTAGTGTGCACGCACGCACACTGGAAACCTTCTTTTGCCCATAATTAGCCCCATCAGATGAGCTGTGGCTCCCCCTGAAGTGGTGCTCATATGCCACACAGTATAATAGCTGCTGCTGATCCAGACCATTCCAAGCCCCTTTTTTCTGCTAACTCTGAAAGCAGGGTTGGTGAGTAGGTGTGGAATGGAACTGAGCAGCGCATCTCGAAGAACAGCCATTACTGGTAAGTAACTTCCATTTTCTTCTTCAAACAGCTGCTCACATACATTCCACTTCTGGTGAGTTATAAGCCTTACTTGGATGGTGAGCAGAGTTAAGGAATGCCAGAGCAAGGCACTGCACTGCCCAAATCTGAGTCATCCCGGGATTGCTGAACAATAGAATAGTGCAGTGGTTCCCAACCAGTGTGCCAGGGCACACTGGTGTGCCGCAGCAACACCCAAAGTGTGCCGCGAGCATCCCTGAGAGCTGGAGTTAAAGTTCCTTCCCTGCTCAGCCCAGCCATCTGGGCTGTGCAGGCCTAGGAAAAGGCAGGGGTTAAAGTAAGGGGGAAAGCACAGAACAGGCAGCCTTCCGGCCCCCCTAAAAATAGAGGAAGGCACTGAAACGTGGAGTTCCAGGGGTCTCCCTAAAAATAGCAGGAGCATCTTGGAAAGCAGCATTCTGGTGGCTCCACCTTAGGCCCAGTCAGCAAAGAGCTGCAGCAGGCTGTGAGTATGTGAATCTCCCCCTGCAGGGCAGAGCAGCTTGCTGCCTGCAAACAGCCCAGGTAAGGGTTTGGGGGTGGGGGGTGGGGAGGGTTGCTGGAGGTTGTGTGCAGCAGGTGTGTGTGTGTGTGTGTGTGTGTGTGTGTGTGTGTGTGTGTGTGTGTGTGTATCAGACGTGGGTGGGAGTGGATGTGTAGCAGAGGGAGTGTAACTAGGTTTGTGGGGTGTCTGTTTGGTTGGGAGGGATATAGCTGGGGGCTGGAGGCCTAGTTCTGGCCCCTGCAGTGATGGGAGGGTCCATCACAGGCAGCAGGGGGCTGGAGGAGGGGAGGAAGGGACCCACTGGGGTGGGAGGGAGCAGCAGTGGGGTGAGGATTTGCCCTGGGTGGCAGGGAGCCACTGTGGAGAAGGGGGAAGTGGGTGCTGTGCCGTGCTCCCTGCCCTACCTTCCCACTCCCCAGGTTGCCCCCTGTCCCCCCCCCCCCACAAAACCACTCTTGTTCTCCCTTCCTCTCTCTTCTCTTGCCACCCTTCTGCTGTTCCCCACATGGCTGCCCTTGTCCTCTTTTGCCACCCCTGCCCTGCTCCCCACACTCACTCCTGCCATTGCACATGACTCCTGACCTCCCCTGTTTTGCCACCAATGCTCTGCTACCCCTACTACCCCACACAGGAGCATTTCTGAAACACTGTGCCATGGTTCATGAATATTCATAAGTAATTTAAGTTAATTTGAATATTCATGAGTTTTTTAATTGCGATGTGCCTCGAAAAATTTGAAGGTATCAAGATGTGCCATGGCAGGGAGAAGGTTGGGAACCACTGGAATAGTGAGCCGTGAAGGTGTGGACTGATGATGTGGTAGCTGCTCTACAAATTTCTTGAATCTCAACTTGGGCAAGAAATGCCTTTGAAGAGGCCTGAGCTCTAGCTGAGTGTGCTTTTATCTGTCTGGGTAAAGGTATCTTGGATTCTTTATGGCAAGTGTCAATACAAGAGGTAAGCCAAGAGGAGATTGCCTGGGATGACACAGGTTGCCCCTTCATGCAGTTTGCAAACCCAACAAAAAGTTGTGTAAATTTATGGAATGCCCTTGTGCTACCCACATAGAAAGTGAGGGTCCTTCTCACGCCTAAAGAGTGCCATTTACATTGATCTTGCATTGTGTGGGGCTTTGGAAAGAAGAGAAGTAGGAAAATGTCCTGATTGATATGAAATGGGGAGATCACCTTGGGCAGAAATACAAGATGTGATCTTAGCTGCACTTTATCCTTATAGAAGACTACATAAGGGGATTCTAAGGATAGTGCTTTCAATTCTGAAACTTGCCTGGCCAAAGTGATGACCACAAGAAAGGTGACCTTCCATGAAGGAAACTGCAAAGGACATGGTGCCAAAGGCTCAAATGGAGCCTCTGTAAGACTAAGTCCATGTCCCATTGGGGGGTGGGACTACAAACCTGGAGGAATAACCCCTGCACCCCCCTGAGAAACTTAATCACCATTGGGTGAGAGAAAATTGAGGTACCACCAATAGGGACATGAAACACTGAAACAGCTGCTAGATGGACCCTCAGCGACACTATTTATAAGCCCTGAGACTTCAGAAATAGCAGATATTCCAAGATCTCCTGGAAAGGGGCAGTCTTTGGAGTAATACCTTGAGAGTGGGCCCAGACAGAGAAGCACTTCCACTTTCCTAGGTATCTTGTGGCACTTAAAGACTAACAGATTTATTTATTGCATGAGCTTTCCCGGGAGAAAATCCCACTTCGTCAGACACTTTGAAGAGGGGGAATTTACAGAATTGGATGAAAATAAATGCAAGGGAGTGTAAGACATGGGATCAGGTCATACTGCAACAGCAAATCAGAGCATTTGTAAGGACTCAAACTGTAGGAAACAGCACGGGGGGGGGGTGAAGTCAAATTATCTGTTATAATGTGACAATTCAGACCTGTTGTCACACAATCTAATCTGACTATTATTTGAATTTCAGCTGTTTCTCTTTGAAGCCTTGATGTCCCATTGATTTTTGTGAGGACCGTTGTTAACAAATCATCAATGAAGTGATTAGGAAGATGGAAGTGCTCAGCAACTGTTTGTGTGTGTGTGTGTGTGTGTGTGTGGTGATATCTGACATCAGTTTTGTGTGCATATTCTTCTGAGTAGGGCCTGTCCTGTTTGTCCAATATATAAGGTGAGGGGGGCATTTCTGGCACATGATGGCATAAATCACATTAGTGGATGACCAGATGAAGGACCCTTTCATGGAGCAGCTGTCTTGATTAGGTCCTATGATGGTGTCTTTAGTGCAGATATGTGGACAAAATTGGCAGTGTGGTTTGTTGCAGGGATATGTGCCTGGTTTAATGTTTCTGTTGTTAGGTCTGTAGTTGCTGGTGAGTATCCGTTTAAGGTTCGGAGGTTGTCTGTAGGTGAGAAGTCTGTCTCCTGAGGCTAGAGAGTGAGGGGTCATCTCTTAAAATAGGCTGGAGGTCCATAATGATCTGTTGTAGAGGTATGACTGGAGGGTTGTATGTGGTCACCAGTGGCATTCTATTGTTTTCTTTTCTGGGCCTCTCCTGTAGTCATTGACTGCAGGGTACCCAAGGCCTACATGGGTCTGAGGTGTAAACAGGCCACTCTCACCACCTGGGTAGAGGCTGCCATGTGACCCAGAAGTTGGCAGCATTGTCTTGCAGACATAGTCAGACACTCGTGGAGGTTCATAATGATTTTTGACATTATGTCAAATCTCTCTTGAGAGAGGGTGGCATGGGCTTATATTGAATCCAGGACTATTCCTATGAACTCTACCTTTTGAACGGCTCATAACTGAGATTTTTCTTCATTGACCATTAGACCCAGATGGGTGCACATGACTCTGGTTAATCCAACGGCAGCTTCCACCTGTCACTTGGACCAGCCTCTGATCAACCAGTCATCTAGATATAGAAATATGTGCCTCCCACTTCTTCGTGGGTAGGCTACTACTACTGCCATGCACTTGGTAAAGACTCTTGGTGCTAATGCCATGCTGAAGGGAAGGCCCACAAACTGGAGGTGTGAATGACCCTTGACAAACTGCAGGAAATGCTGATGATTGGGTCTGATTGACATGTGAAAGTATGCATCCTTGAGGTCAAGGGCAGCAAGCCAATCCCCACAACCCAAGGATGGGATAATATGGTTTAGGGAAACCATGTGGAACTGTAACTTCTTTAGAAATTTGTTCAACAGTCTCAAGCCCAGGATGGATCTCAGACCCCCTTTTGCTTTGGGGATTAAAAAAATAATGGGAGTAAAAACCCCTCCCTGCCTCTCATTTTGCAACTCTTTCCACTGCACCAAGAGCTAACAGTTTTCCCACCTCCTGGTCCAGAAGTTGTTCATGAGATGCATTACTGAAGAGGGACTGGGAAAGGGGTTGAAAATTTGGGGGGGGGGGCATTGAAAACTGCAGAGCATAACCCTTCAGAACAATGTCAAGAACCCAATGGTCGGTAGTAATATGGGCATATTGGCTGAAGAAGGATGGAAGTCTGTTCCAGAATTGGGGGGGCAGCCCTGAATTGGGAATGAGAAGCTGCCCTCATGAGAATCATCAAAAGTGACATCTCTCGTTAGATGTGTGGTGATTGTCACTACAGAGGGAACCCGAGGAGGAGTTTGTATGCCTCCTTCTCACTGCACTAACTCTCTCTCTGTCTCTTTGTCTAGGGGGTCTATGGGCAAAGGACTACCTGGGTTGTTGCTGCTGATGAGCAACCTGGTGATGGAACTGGCTTCGGGACTGCTGTGGGTTATAAAGGCCCAAGAAACACAGTGTTGCCTGAGAATCCTTAAGACCATGCCATTTTAACATCTGTCTGGTCCAAGACAAGTAGGGACTGTCAAATGGAAGTTCCTGAATAGAGTGTTATACTAATGGTGTAAGGCTGGAGACCTGAAACCAGGAAGCTCTTCTCATTGAAAAGGAGGTAGTGATGGCTCTTCCTGCTGAGTCTGCGGCATCCCATGCAACTTGTAGGGCTGCTCTTGCCACCAGGAGGCCCTCATCAAGAACAGTATTAAAGTCCAATGGCTGGTCCACTAGTAATAACTCCCCAAAACGTTTTACAGATTCCCAGAGATTAAAATTATATCTGCTCAGAAGTTCTTGATGGTTGGTTATCTTGAACTGCATTGTTGCTGTAGAGTAAATTTTCCTCCCAAAAGGTCTGGAGTCTTAGCTTCCTTTGCCTTTGGGGTCAGAGTGGGTTGGCCTTGGCTCCCCTTCTGATTTACGGCCTCCACTACTAAAGAGGAAGGAGCTGGGTGAGTATAGAGGCACTGAAAGTTTTTTGCCAGGACATAGTACTTTTTCTGTGCTGACATCGGGGTTGGAGGTATTGAAGCTAGTGTTTGCCATAAAGCTTTCACAACTTTTAGGACTCCCTTGTGTACTGGGAGAGCCAGTCTTGATGGAGCTGTAGCCGACAAGATGTTAAAAAGAGAGTCTGAGTTTCCTGATACCTCCTCAGCCTTTAGACCCAGGTTAGACACCAATCACCTTAGCAAGTCTTGATGCAATTTAAAATCATCCAGAGGGTCCTGGGTTGTTGTCTCATTGGAAAGGAGGCTGAATGAGGCTGAGTGGGTGCTGGAGGGCCCATCGAAGGGCCTTTGCCAGGGTCTGAGGTTTCCTCTAAGTCAGAGGTACAGGCTGAGGTCAGTTTTTGACCCATCTGGGAGGCTGAGGCTTGAGATGGGCAGGGACCCCGATGGGTAGACCCAAAGGCCCCAGTACAGCCATTTGGATGGCCAGCTTTGAGGAGGCTGGGAGCCCTTGGTAAAGTATGGTCCTCCTGATGGTCTCCAGTCCTTAATGTTGCCCCATCAGGGACTAACTGACAAGGATAGTGAGGAACAAAGGGGTGTTCTGCTACATCCTCTGCGTTGAGATCTCTTAGACTGATGGTCCCTGGGGGAACTAGAGGAAGAGCTTCAGTGTCTGCAGTGTTACCACAGTGCCGAGGAATACCTTGAAGACAAGCTTGTACATATCCTTCTTCTCCTTAGGCCAGAGGAATTTTTTTTCTCTTTTCCCAGCAGATGGTCTCCCAATGGGCTTTCTGATGATGCACGCTGGCCATGCAGCACCACCTCGTTTGATGTCATGAAGCTTGAACAGGAGCTTGAATACCAGCAGGGTGCCAAAGATGGTTGACCCAGTGTCAGGTATTGTGGTGCTGGGACCAGAGGCTCACTAGCAGGAGCACAGGGCTCCTGCGCCAGCATTCTCAGACTCCAATTTGTAGAGTCCAATTGCAGTTTTCCTCTTGATGTGGGACAGTGCATCGTGTCCTGGACAGAGGGCGATGGAGGTGTCGGCAAGGCTAACAAAGCGCTTGCTGCCTCATACACCTCTGATGTCGATGGCACTGGTAGTGATCCTGCCCGTACACCTCTTGTCAGCAGTGGCTCTTCCTGTGGTGAGCCCCAGTGCTCACTAGCAAAGTGCAGTGTGGCCAATGAGGTCGGAGCTGCCAGTGATTGTCTTGAGTGGCATGAGACTTCTTCTGGGATAGTTTATGGTGTGGCGGTGCCAACTGAGCACTGATCATAGATGTATTCAGGGCTGAAGGAGCACTTGGAGGTTCCAATGCTCGGCAGAGAGCCACCTCCATTAGAAGAGCCTTTAATCTCCTGTCCTGATCTTCTTTGCTTTTGGTTTAAAAGATTTACAAAACCTACATTTGCTGGGGTTGTGGGTCTCCTCCAGGTACTTTAAGCACCTGTCGTGGGGGTCGCTAAGTAAGAAGACTTTCCCACAGGCTGAGCAAGGTTTGAATGGCAGGGAGCATAGCACAGCTGGCAGCAAAGAGGAAAAACTTGCTAACAATCCTACTAACTACTCACTAATGACTATCTATCTAAACTACTAAAAACAAACAAACAAAATAGTGAAAGGGCACTTGAAATAGAAAGTTATTCCAGTGACTGCCACTGAGTGTGGAAAGAAGGAACTGGGGATGGCCTGGGTCAGGAGCAGCTATTATACCGTGGCATATGAGCACCACTTCAGGGGGCGCCATGACTGACCTGACAGAGCTAGCTATTGGTAAAAAAAAAGGTTTCCAGTGACTGTGCATGGGCATGCACGCATGCCAGAAGTGTTATGTATGTGAGCAGCTGCATGAAGAACAACTTTACTTCTGAGGATCTGAAATGGCATTATTCTTTAAATCATTTGAGCTTGAGATAAAATTTTCAGAAGCACCCTAGTAATTTAAATCCCACTATCAAAAGTGAACTAGCACCCTGAAACCTAAATCTCACTGAAAGTCTATGGGACTTAGGCTTCAAAGTGCCTATCATTTCCAAAAAGAGAGCTTAGAATGGCAGGAGCTAATATACTACTCATTCCCATCCACCAGAACCTAAGTAATTTGGGTGCTTTTGAATTCTTTACCTATGCCTGCCCAGGGGAAGAAGAAGCCACCCCCTCTTGCACAGCTACCCCAACCTTGTGTGTGAACACACCAAAGCGAATGAGCGCTATGTGTCTGCTTTCACCTAAAACAGGTGGGTAGGAATTACCTGGTGTTCTGGCTTCACCCACCCAACACTAGTGACCATGGTTGCGCTTGCATGGGAGTGCTGTATTTGCTACCAGTATAGGCAAGAAGTAAATTATTGTGACTGAGTACTGAGACCTGACAGGTGGGTCAGTACTTCGATCATTGCAGCCTTAGTTAGCTCCCCCAGTGATGGAACAATTAGCTAATCAGAAGGTGAAGCTGGAGGAGATAAGGGTGTAAAATGGCCCTCAGCAAACTAACCTGAATAAAGCCAGGAAGGATGAGGTATGGGGGCCAGAGAAGGGAAAGGAAACTGAAAAAGCTTCCTAGAGAGTTAGAGCTCTTGTCCTCCCAGGGTCTAGCAAAAAGAGGCTGAAAGGTTTCTTAAGACCATAATGTTGCATTTTACTGGTGTTGGTGGAAGGGTTTAGAATAAAATAAAGACTGTACATTAAAAGAAAGTGGGTCTGAGCAGTTCCTAGGGCATCAGAGGACAGGGACAGAGTGTCACCCCATCACAATTACTAACTCTTTCCCCAACCCAATACACACCTGGCACAACCAGAAAGCAAGGAGGGGTATCACTGAGCTATGGTGCTTGTTGGAGCTACTCTTCCAATAAGGCAATTTACATACCATCACCCGTTGCTCTGGGTGTGCCTAAAATCTCTGTCCAGTGAATAGCAGATATGGAATAGTTTTGCCACTAATACTGTTGACCTACAAGCACGGACCCTTCTAGCTGCTCAGCTTCCCAGGAATGAGGATTCATATTTACAGATCCTCTTTGTAGAGTCAGGCCCTTAGGTCTGTAAACTCTTCAAAGCACATCCCACACCTTTTCCCATGCTTTGAACATTATTGAATGCTGTTGGCACGCTATCAGACAAACAACATATGTAGGGATGTTTGAAGCAGATTTATTAAAATGAGAAGTTATACAGCCAAAGTTTTTTGTGTCTCCAAACATACACAAACAAACATTATGGAATGGGAATTATAGTCACACACAGATGACAGAGGGTTAAGCCTCAATCTGTATGTGCTGGTTGCACTAGATTAATGAGACATCTGTGGTGTTTGTACAGATTTGCTTTTCTTTTTAGCAGTTTGTCAATTGTATCATGTTAGTAAAAAGAAAAAATCTTACATTCTGTTTGTGTTTCTTTTTCACACTACTTTTGTCATCTGTATTTATTTAAATGATGCTCCACATTTCTGACGTTTTCCCTGGGGCTTGGAGAACAAGTGTTCAGAGCTGGTTCCAAGCTGTCAAAAAAATGAAACTGCTTAAGAGTGATTACAATGGAGATGGCGGCTGTGGAAACACATGGAAGTTATTTAGAAAATTAAAGAATGCACATGATTTGTTAGCATGCCTCCTCATTTAATTATAAGATCTTTATTCAGCTTTCTTCAGGAAAGGATGGATGATCTGGTAGTTGTAGCACTGAATTGAGATGTATGAGAGCTAGGCTGTATTCCAGGCTCTCCTAGACTGTCTCCGTGACACTACAAGTCCCTTGGGGCCTTAATCAAAGGCCCTTTAATGCCACCAGGAGTCTTTCTTACCTCCACCCCAACCCCTGGCCCAAGGCCCTAGAATGCTCTATCCCTGCAGAGCTAGAGGAGAATCTTCTGTAGTCCCTCACAATGAGGAAAAATATGCTGTGAAACATGCTTCCTCTCAAGGAAAATTGCTCAAGGCTCATCAAGATAAGAAAATGCCTGGAATCTTAGTCTTTGGGTTATCAAACAGAAGCTATTTTGTGTTGCACAAAATGACTTGAAAGAATCAATTAAATATAACTTAGAATTTAAATGTAGGGCTCCAAAAGTAAGTCCACTAACCTACTGAACTGCCTTTCTAGAAAGACTTAGAGATAGTCTATAATTAAAACTTACAGCAGCACAGCTACACATACATCTGTACCAATGTAAAAGCACTTGTGTAGCCATGGTATGTAGAGGGAGAGAGTTTTCCCAGTGACATAGTAGATCAATTAAATAAATGGTGATAGTTATACTGTGGAAGTGCATTGACCACACAAGTTTTTATAGAATCATAGAAACTGGAAGAAACCATGAGAAGTCATGGTGTCCAGTCCCTTGCACTCATGCCAGGACTAAGTACTCTCTTAAACCATCCCTCACAGGTGCTTGTCTAACCTGCTCTTAAAACTTCTAGTGATGGAGATGCTACAGCCTGTCTAGGCAGCTTATTCCAGTTGCTAATCACCCTGACAGATAGGAATTTTTTCCTACTATTCAGCCTAACCTGTCCTGCTGTAATTTAAGCCCATTGCTTCTTCTCCTAACATCAGTTGTTAAGGAGAATAATTTTTCTCCTTCCTCCTAGTAACAACCATTTAAGGACTTGAAACTGTTATCACGTCTCCTCTTAGTCTCCTCTTTTCCAAACTAAGAAAACCCCATTCTCTCAATCTTCCTTCGTAAGTCAAATGTTCCAGACCTCTAATTATTTATGTTGCTCTTCTCTGGACTGCCTCCAATTTGTTCACATCTTTCCTGAAATGAGGTGCCCAAAACTGGATACAATACTCCCATTGATGCGTAATCAGCATGGAGCAGAGCAGAATTACTTTGCATGTCTTTCTTACGATCCTCCCGTTTATACATCCCAGAATGGTGTTTGCTTTTTTTTGCAACAGTGTTACACTGTTGACTCATATTTAGCTTGTGGTCCACTATAATACCCAGCTCCCTTTCTGCAGTACTACTTCCTAAGTAATCATTGCCCATTTATGTGTGTGCAATAGATTGTTCTTTGGAGTACTTTGCACTTATCTTTATTGAATTTAATTCTGTTTACCTTAGACCATTTCACCAGTTCCCAATTATTTTGAATTATGATCCTATCCTCCAAAACACTTTCAAGCCCTCCTAGCCTGGTACCATCCACATACTTTGTAAGTGTACTTTCTATGCCTTCATGTAAATCATTGATGAAAATATTGAACAGAACCATGCGCAGAACTCATCTCCATGGTACCCGACCTTTTATGCCTGTCTAGCATAACCATGAAACATTGATAACTACTCTCTGGTAGTGGTTATCCAACCAGTTTTCCACCCATCTTATCGAAGTTCCATCCAGGTTGTATTTACCTAGTTTGTGAATGAGGTGATGCAAAACTGCATCAAAAGCCTTACTAAAGTCTAGATATATCACTTCTACAGCTTTCCCTCTATCCACAAGTCTTGTTACCCCATCAAAGAAAGCTGTCAGGTTGGTTTGACATGACTGATTCTTGACTAATCCATTCTGATGATCACTTAACGCCTTATTCTCTTTTAGAAGTTTGCTAATTGATTCCTTAATTATTTGCGCCATTATTTTTCCTGGTACAGAGACTAAGCTGACTCGTCTATAATTCCCTGTGTTGTCCTTATTTCTCTTTTTGTAGCAGGGAGGAATATTTGCTCTTTTCCAGTCCTCTAAAACCTCTCCCGTCTTCCATGATTTTTCAAAGATAATAGCCAACGGCTCAGATATTTCCTGATTCAGTTATGCCGACAAAATTTTTGTTGCTCAGTAGTGTATGTGTGTTTTTTTTAAAACACCTGAGTGACAACAGCTTTTCCAAAATAAGTGAAGGTATACATAAGGGCTTAGGCTAAGTCTGTTGTCAATCAGGGGTGTGAAGGCCCCCCACCCTCCACCACCCAAAGTTTTACCAGCAGAAGCCCCAGCATGCACAATGCTATGTTGATGGAAGATGCTCTTGTATCAGCACAAAGCAGCTACATGGGAGACCTTACAGAAATGCAGCTGGAGCAGTATACCATACCGTCTGTAAAGTCTCCATGTAAGCATAGCCTTGGACACAATCTCCACGACTCCAATAAGGAGGGAACATTTGATATGTACCCAGTTATATATAAATACTGAGTATTTAGATATACATAGAGACAGATACACTTGTACGTCAGCACAGCTTCTCCTGAGCAATATTTAATAACATCTAAGAGAAAAGAGGCATTCTGAATCATAATGTTTTTGAAGGGTAGTTCAAGAATATCATTGTTCTTAATGGATTGGATGGAAAAGGGAGTTTTCGGTAATATTTTTATGAAGACTATATGTGCCTCATTTGTATTTTACATTGCTACCCAGGGAGGTAAAAAAAGTTAAGTCTGCTCTTTGGGCTCTGTAGACCGTGCCTCAGAAAGGGACAGACACCAGAGCATGAAATGGAGTCCTTAGCAGGCTGATGGCACTTTAGCCTGTTTCACCTTCATTTCCATATGCTAAACTGTGAACTTCCCAGTGCTGTGCCCCAGTTGAGTAATACACCCTATGCTATTTAGAAGAGCCTTAGTTGTCACTGCAAATATCTGCTGAGGTACACAGTTCCCTGAAGAGCACAAATGTCTGAGTATAGTCTATCTCAATGGAACTCGCTGGAGAGAGCTGACAGGGTGGAACAAGAGCACTGGAGCCCAGCCACATAGGTATGGAGACCACATGGTCTCCCCTAAAAGAAGAGTGGCATTCTTTGGGGGGGCTGCCATATAGAAGGTTGTTCATCCAAGGAGCTGTTTAAAAATTGGGACATAGAACCAATCCTGTGAATCATCAACTATTGCCTCAGTGACAACCCAGGAGCTAAAGCAAGAGGAATGAAATATGCAATTTTTTGACAATATGACATCAGCAGCCCTGGTACCAGCTCACGACAAAGCCCCAGGCCTCACTAATCACTGACAGATGCATAGCTGGAAACCAGCCTGGCTCACCAGTGGGCTAGCATTCTTAAAACAGATATTCAATTGATAAGAATGTGTTTCAACTTTATTACTTGTAGGATGCTGCATGTATTAATTCTACTTATAACAGCTATATCTCATTTTATAAGGTAATGGTTAAATCTCTACTCCATAACTATACAAATGTTTGCTAAGAATGCAATCCCTCACAGTCACAGAAAAAACAATACCCAGTGTGACATCATTGTTCACTATAACAAATGATTTTTATACTTCTTGGACTCTGAGGGTGAGAATTACTAAGCATAAGCAAAGAGTAACCAGCTATTAATCTGGCCTAGCCCTAAAAAAGATGTAAGAAATTTGCTTATTATAGAAATTTCTATTATCATTTGGAATTTAATACTAACATTTTTGTGCGTGTTATCTGCTTTAACCTTGTAAAGAAGCACATTTCTTTTTCTTAGTTAATAAATCCTCAGTTTATTTACTATAGGACTGGGTACAAGCACTTCTTTGTTGTGAGATCTAGGTCCAAGTTGATCTGGGGTGTCTAACATTTGGGCCTGGGATTAACCTGAATATGCTGTGAGCTTTGTTGTAAAGTGACCATCTCTCACAGAGTCTAGCTTGCCTGGATGGCAAGATAGATCAAAATGCCCAAGGGGACCATCTGTGACTCCATGTTAAGGCTGTTTTAATTCCACATAATCAAGCTATAGTGCCTGAGGAGTTTACACTTGTTACTTGTTTGGTGAAATCTAATTATAGAGCTCAGAGCCATTTCCATCCATCTGATGAAGTGGAATTACACCCATGAAAGCTTATGTGATAAATAAATGTGTCACAGAACTCCTTCTTTGTTTTGGTGTTGCTGGAATAGACTAATGTGGCTACCCCTCCGGAACCAGTTTGGGGGTTTCTATCCTGCATATATTTCTGACTGGAGGCAGAACATCTATAAAATATTCTCTTAGCAAAACAAAACACTGAAACATGAGTTGATGGTAAAATTAGAAATAAAAGTTTTATTGCTGACTAAAGAACACAACAAGACACATGCAGAAGCTTCAGGCAAGTATTTTCAGAGGCATTCTGTTTTGTATAAATACAACACATAAATCCCAATATGTTAAGGTTGCACAGCTAAAGTGACTGGACATTGAATAAACATCATAAATAAATCAAGAGATTTTGAGAGGTACAGAAAACAGAACTGGCTGCCTTTGTGCAGCAGTTGCTGAATTTTGTAACCTTCTGGAGTACTAGATATTATAGTAATGGGGATTTGATTTATAAAGCTAGTAGTCTCTTCCCCCTGCATAAAAATTCAGGCATCCTTAATTAACTTTCACAATACCAAAATGGACTGCTCATCCCACTCCACTAAAGAAACTCATATTAGCAAACAGTAGTAAAATGACCACTAGCAGCAGACATACAGTAGTAACCAGGCAGCTGTGCCTACTTCATCCTAACCACTTGGAGGGCTTACCAGCATTCCATGAAGGCTGTGAAATTCAGTCTGTTTCAGAACACAGGGTGCATGAGGGGTGGGTGTGAAATCAAAAGTGAAGGAACCTCAAGGGGAATGTCTTGCCAACAGCATCCTCTTGTGTATACAACTAGAGAGCTCCTGTTCAGGCACCTTCATTGAACTTAACAGCAGCAAAACGGCACACAAAGGTGATCTCCCAAGTAAACAGTACCCAAGTTATTTAGGGCTTCATAGTTTGAAACCAGCACTTTGAATTTTACCTAGAAACTTTCTAGCTAATGCAAATATCTGAGCACAGGCATAAGATGGTGGTTCACAAATCTTTTGCTAAGACACCTCAACAATTGTAAATTGTCATTTTTAGTGACCCATTGTTACATATGTACTGTGTGTGTGGCGTATCTATAATGACCTCTTCAAATCTTGTGACTGCACAATATTGGCTTTGTATTAACTCCAGCTCCCAGCCTCCTCCCTCTCCTAGCTCCCACACTCTCACTACCCAGCCATCTGCTTGGCTCCCTCCAACCTTTTCCCCTCCTGCATCTCCAGCTGGCCCTTCTTCAGTACCAAGCTGTGAATGCTCCCAGGCTGCTGTCTGCTCACGAGGCGCAGCTCCTTCTCCATTGCTACTGCTCAGATCTTGCTCCAGCTCCCACTGCCTGTGCCCCAGCTCCATGGATGTGAGAGCACAAGGGCACCACTTCAAGGGCACACACAGAGCAGGCAGTGGCTAGGGAGGTGGGGGAGGAAGTGACAGGTAAGATAAGCTCAAGGGGGTCTGAAAAGTAGCTGAACCATAGCATAAATATGAGTAGGGCTGTCACATCATGGCACCCATTTAAAGAAAAAAGAATCCTGAGCCAGAATGCCACATCTAGAACCTACCTGCAACCCAACAGTGGGTTGTGACCCATGGTTTGGGAAACAGTAGTATAATATGCATAAAACTGTAATAAATATGTGCAGGGCTGTGCTCTGCACTAGATTTAGCTTCCAAGATATCTCAACGATGTGTAATGTTACAGTGATCCATTCTCAAAGTGACAAAGGCACTGATATCTGTATAATAATAATCTGTACTGAAGACAAAAGGCCACACTCTTTTCATCATAGGGAGAAAAAGCATATAATCTCCAAATGGAGAAGTGGGGGCAAAAAACCTAAGCTAGCTTCAAGACTGAGCTTGATAAGTTTATGGAGGGAATGGTATGATGGGACAGTCTACTTTGGCAATTGAGCTGTCTTTGACTATCAGCAGTAAATATGCCCAGTGGCCTGTAATGGAGTATTAGACAGGGTTGGTTGCGAGTTTTACAGAGAATTCTTTCCTAGGTGTCTGGCTGAAGAGTCTTGTCCACATATTCAGGGTTTAACTGATCACCATATTTGGGAATGGGAAGGAATTTTCCCCAGGACTGACTGGCAGAGGGCCCGCCAGGTTTTTACCAGGGGCGTCGCTGCCCTGGGGAAGGACACGGAGCATTTGCCCACGCCCCGCCCCCTGACCACAGGCCACGCCCCCAGTTGGGGACAGGGCTGGGAGCAGCAGCTGCGGCCACGGGGCCGCCTGGCCTTGGAAGGGGTTGGAAGCAGCCACAGCTGCTGCGGACAGCCAGGCCCTGGATGTCTAGCCGAATCCAGCCGGAGACCAGGAGAGGCAGGGGCCCTGCAAGACCCAGGGCACCGGTGCCAGGATTCAGGGCATGGGCCCCATGTGCCAGGCACCAGTGACACCCCTAGTTTTCACCTTCCTCTTCGCATGGATCATGGGCTGCGGGATTCCCAATAACTTGAAGTTTTAAACCATGATGAGGAGTTCAATAACTCAATCACAGATTAAGTGTCTGTTACAGGAATGGGTTAGGTTTTGTGGCCTGTGTTGTGCAGAAGGTCAGACTAGATGACCATGATGTTCCCTTTTTCATCCTAGAAGTCCATGAAAAACTTAAGGTATCTGTCTAATGGTTCCAATTTTAATAGCAAAAATCATGTTCTTAATTTTGAAAAGAGCAACAACAAAATCCCTCTATAAATTACTTCTGTTTTCTCTGTATTTAATAGGATCATAGGCATTACCATGAAAGAAAGACCAATGAGTCATCCACTCCATGGTATTGCCTCCATGCTGGATCTGTGCTTCAGAAAGTGGTGAAAACACTCCTCCTAACTTCCATAATAGGCAAATAACATGCCCCTGAGGGATATTTCTTTCTAAACATCCTTCTAGTTAGTGTAAATACAGATTATTTTTTATTTAAAAAATAGCTCCACCAAACTGTTCATCAGGTTTTAATCCACTAAACCTATTGCCTTATTAGTATCTCATAGCAATGAATTCCACTTCAAATCAAATCAAATCAAATCATAGGGCTGGAAGGGACCTTGTGAGATCATCAAGTCCAACCCCCTGGGAATTGAACCCAGGACCTTCTCCATGTTAAGCAGAGGTGCTAGCCACTACACTATTTGCAGGGCCTGTTAATGACTCACTGCTTAAAACAAAGGATTTATTTTTTTCAATTTTAAAATTTGCTCTTTTACACTCATCGTATGTCCATTTGTCCCCATATGATGTAAAAAGTAGATAGAGGCACCTAACACACTCAGGTTGACCTATAGGGCAGACTTTTGTGAAAACCTAAGGGTTGCCTATAAATTGGACTATGAAAGAAAGCAAGAATTGTTAGGTGAAGAATATTTTAGCAATGTACTAACCACAAGTGACAGAGACTTGAGTTTGCAAAAAAAAAAAAGTACTAGCCAAAAAGCTTATAAGAATGGTCATATACTTTTTGAGATGGGTGACCAACACGAACACAATATTGAAAGTGTGGGTGCACCATGGATTATAAAGTGGGATTGTGATATTTGCAGTCTTATTTCCTATCCCTTTCCTAATAATTTCTAACATTCTGTTAGCCTTTTTGACCTCTGCTGAGTATTGTACTGAAGTTTTCAGAGACTAATCCATGGTCACTCCAACTTCTCTTTCTACAGTTGCAAAAGCTAATTTAGAATGCATAATTGTGTGTGTGAAATTGCCATTATTTTCCCCTTCACTTATCCTTGTTGATTTTAGCAGCCATTTTACTGCCAATCACCCAGTTTTGTGAGACCCTCATTGAACTCATTGCTGTCAGCTTTGTACTTCATTATCTTGAATAATCTCCTATCATCTAGAAGCTTTGCCACTTCACTGTTCATTCCCTTTTCTAGATCATTAATGAATCTGTTGAACAGAGTAAGAGCCAAGAACAAATCCTCAGGGACCCTGCTCTTTACTTCTCTGTATTGTTAGAGAAGTACATCAGCCATAAAGATATAGTAAACAACAGATATTTGATTATATAGTTAGAATTTTATTGGAATATAATATACTAAGGCTCTCTCTGTGAAAAGAGGAAATAACCAAACTGTAAACAGGTTAGCTGTAAAAATGCCAACTTGTAAGCAAATTGCAGAACCAGACAATAGTGCTAATGGTCATCGGCTGCAGTTTCACAGACTGTGATAATATATCTTGCTGTTACACACCAGTTGGATAATTGTCTAGTAAACTCAATCAAACTGACTTATCTGAGGCCTCTAATTACTGAGGACATTCAAACCTTACTAGATTTGGTAACACTCCAGAGCCAGATCCTGTCTGGCACAGCTCAGAAAGCACAAAGATAATCTAAAGCCACTTTCAGGCTTCCAGTGTAGAATGCATTCTAGAAATCCCAAGATGGCATGCTGCCATCATGACAACTCCTGTGACACATACAACCAGCGAGCACCAACAGCTTAATGATTGCAAGTCATTTGGAATCTTATCAAAATATAATCAGCTGTCTGCAGCCACTTCTCAGCCAGGTCATCATAGCTCAGCAGTTTCTTGTAGGTGTTGCAGCAGAATGGACCTTGAGGAAAGCTCTGGAGGAGGGGAGAGCAGTATGCTGTTAGCCATGAAAAGAGGTTTCACACATGAAGGACAACACCTTAAGCTTGTTAATCACCTTCCAGATACAAGGGTAGAACCTGTGGAAGGGGAGAGGGAATTTTATAAATAGCATCTCTCAGGAAAGCCTGGTTTAGGGCAGATTTCTGTCACTGACAGAAAGAGAAACATACTATGCTGCTACTTCCTTCCACCATAAGAAAACAAAATTGTGGTGGGAATCTTAATTTTTGCCCCCTTTAACTAAAGAGTGATCAGTAAGTTTCTTTGGGTATGAAATCCTTGTCTACATTAGAAAAAACTGATTATACTAACTGTTAGGTACCTCCGATATGCTTGTAAGACACAATATCTGCACAGAAAATGCTCCCAACGGTTTACAACCAGGCATATTACTTGTTTGGATTGAATAGTTTCTTCATAAACCATGGTGATAACAATTCATCTGGATATTACTGGAGCACCTGCACAAATGGCTCAACTAGAGTTCCCACAGTTGTCCCACAGTAATATTCTGGGCATTGTGCATCCTAAAGTTATTTGATGCTTTGTATAAGGATAAGTTATTTGTTATCTATGTATGTGTAAATGTATTTGAATGATTGAATGGTGGGGTTTTAAATGAGGCTTTTCTGCACACTCCTCCCTGCTAGGGCACAGAACTCAGCCTGCAGAACTGGTTGCTAGGGTACAGTAATCTGCCCAGCAACCCTTAGAGGGCAGGCTGTCAATCACAGCAGACAGGGCAAAACCGCCAGAAAGTGCCAGAGGGTTTGGAACATGGGCTGTCAATCACAGAGAGCTGAGGAAAAAGGGCCAGAAACTTCCAGAGTAGGAACGCTGGGGCTGGTGGCGCGAAAAAGCAGGCTCAGGGATTGGGCAAAAAGCCTGAGGTAAAGGCTTCTTAAGGGGCCTGCGCAGAGGAGAGAGTCAGTCCGTGGGAGTCTCCGGGTTCGTGTGTTGGCGTTCGGGTATGAAAGCGTTTGATGGATCGTTGGTTGGTCTCCATCTGGAATCCACCCTTGTCACTTGAGGGGAACTGTTTCAGCTATGGACCCTGCGTGATTGGGAAATCGTGGTTGCTGGAGCAGAGCTGCAGGCGCTCACCATAACAGACACTGACTGCCTGTGCAGGAACTGGCAATCGCCTGGAGCAGCGCAGGGACTGCCTCGTACGGACCTTGGTGGCAGGAAGAGACAGATGGGGCCACGGAGCCCAGGTGGATTTACAATCATCGCTTGGGGAGATTTGGGCCTCCCTTCTCACACCAGTGACACTACCAGCTTTGGACTTGGGAAGTCCGGTGACTATATGGGGCGTTAACCTGGGTTCATCGCATGTTGTAGCAAACTGAGTTTTAATAGCATGGGAGTGGGTAGCTTGGGTAGAATAAGGTTTGTTTGGTTTATCTGGTTATGTGTCCCTTCATATCACATGTTTGCTCTTATTAAAAGGTTTTAAGGTATGGCTTCTTGTCTCGGACTAGTGCTTGCAGCCAGGGGTGGAACCTCAAGGTTGATAGATGCCTGAAGGTGGGGAGGGCCTATCAAGCGGGGAACCTGGCTCTTTTAAGATCTAAATTCTCTCCCGCTAACAGCATGGAGAATATGAAGAGAAAATTAAATGCCTTGCTCGGTTTTCAAAAACGGAACATTAAACTTTAATCCAAAACCTGAATACCTAGTAAGAAACTGTCCACTAAGCAAGGAAAAAGCACAATAAAACCAACAAATGCTCTAGCTAGTATTATGTACATTAGCTTACTTTTCTTGGAAATCATGTAGCTATTTTAGGCCCTGAAAAAACCTCTAGTACTGATAAACTATTTAATATCTTAACATGTTCTTCACCACTTCAGAACAAGTACAACTGGTCTCATGCTTTATTTACTGAGAAAATTCTCTTTACTATTTTTCATGACTAAACGTGTCTCTTGACCTGAAGCTATAGAAGGATTAATAAATCATAGTCTGCAAAGACATTGTTGAAATCAAGGTTCTTCATTTGGTACAGATAGAGAATGGGCAGAACTCTTATGTATTGAAAACTTGCCTGGCTCCCACTGAAGAGTCTGTGTTCCATACATCATTGGGATGCTACTACATAATACACTGGCTTTGTATGCCTGTACAATACAGCCTTCTACTAGCTGGCCTACAGAGAAGGGAAGGGGTTGCTGCAATCATAAATGAAGGTTACTCACCTTGGTGCAGTAGCTGGAGTTCTTCGAGATGCATGTCCCTGACATGCTCCACTACAGGTCTGTGGCTTGCCCTGCATCTGAGTCCGGAGATTTTTCTGTAGCAGTGTCCCTGTGGGGGGAGGGGTGTTCCCCAGAGCGAGGTAGAGTGCTTTCACGCCACTGGTGACACACACCTCCCCCCTCACCTCAGTTCCCTCTCCACCGTGGAGACTGTAAGATAGGTAGAGTACTCCGAAGTGGAGGGGAGGGTAGTGGCGCATGTCAGGGGACACATCTTGAAGAACTCCAGCTACTGCACCAAGGTGAGTAACCTTCATTTATTCCTCGAGCAGTGTCCCCGACTGCTCCACTACAGGTGAGTGTTTAGCAGTTGTCCGCCAAGGTGGTGGGAACTTTGGAGGATTGTGGGTGTGATGTTCCCAATACTGCCAGGCCAACTGAAGTGTCGGATCTGGAGAGTTGATCTATGGCATAATGTTTTACAAATGTATCTGACGAGGACCATGTAGCTGCCTGGCAGATGTGAAGGATTGGAACGTTGCTGAGGAATGCCATGGAAGTAGCAAGCACTCTTGTGGAGTGTGCTCGAATGTTTTCTGGTGGATTAATGCCTGATAGTGTATAGGCCGTTGTTATACATGATGAAATCCACTTGGATAGCTTCTGTTTTGAGATGGGATCTCCCAGGGAACATTCAGTGGTGGAAACAAACAGCCTAGGAGTCTTCCTAAAGTCCTTTGTCCTTTGGATGTAAAAGGCCAGTGAGTGCCTCACGTCTAGGGTGTGAAGAGCGGCCTGTTGTGGCTTGGAGTGAGGCTTCGGGTAGAAGGTTAGAAGATGTATTGTCTGATTTAGGTGGAATGAGGATGTAATCTTTGGGAGAAATTTAGGGTGAGGGCGAAGAGATACTTTATCCTTGTAAAACACAGTGTAAGGTGGACATGCTATTCAAGCTGCTAGCTCTCCCACCCTCCTTGCTGATGTAATCACCACAAGGAAAGCAACTTTCATAGACATGTGTAAGAGAGAAGCCGTTGCCAGTGGCTCGAAGGGTGGTCTTGTGAGGACTTGCAGAACCATAGACAAGTCCCATGGGTGGGGAGGTGGATGGGTTTCTGGGTATAAGTTCTGCAATCATAATAAGAAGCGCTTTATTGTTGGGTGGGCAGAAACAGAAGAATCCTGCACTCAGATGTGGAAGGTGGAAATAGCTGCTAGATGGACCCTGATGGTGCTCAGTGAAACTTTTGTTACTTTTAGGTACAAAAGATATTCAAGTATGCCAGGAAGAGGGGCATCAGCCAGGTTAATGGATCTTTGGGAGCACCAGATCGAGAAACGTCGCCATTTTTGCAGGTAAGTGCGTCGTGTTGCTGATTTCCTGCTGTTTATTAGGACCTGTTTAACTTTTTCAGAGCATTCTTCTTCTAAATGATAGAACCATCTAGGTACCAGGCTGTAAGGTGGAGCCTCTGAAGGTAAGTATGGAATGTCCTTCTGCTGTTCTGTGATAATAGGGTTGGGGTGGTGGGAAGGGTAACTGGTGGTTTCTTGGACATCTGGATCAGGTAAGTGTACCACGGCTGGTGGGGCCAGGCAGGGGCTATCGTTATCACCCTGGCTCTGTCATGGCGGATTTTGCATAAGACCTTGGTTATCAAAGGTATTGGGGAAAATGCGTAAAGGAGTGACTGACTCCAGTCTATCAAGAAGGCATCTCCCAGGGATTGGTGACCTACTCCGCCTCTGGAACAAAAACTTTTGCATTTCTTGTTTGATGCAGACGCAAAAAGGTCTATGGTGGGACTTCCCCACTGGTGAAATATGTTCTGGAGGATGTTGTCCTGTAGCTCCCATTCGTGTGGATCCATGAACCTCCTGCTCAGTGTGTCGGCTATCGTGTTATGTCTGCCTGGTAAGTACATTGCTGATAGGTGGATATGGTTCATAATACACAAGTCCCAGAGTTTTATTGCCTCTATGCATAATGATGGGGAATGAGTACCTCCCTGATGATTGATGTAATGCATGCAGACCGTATTGTCCTTGCAGATTTTTATTATGTGTCCACATATGCTGGGGAGGAAATGATGACATGCTTAGCAAACTGCTCTCAGTTCTAGGAGATTGATGTGTAATGATCTCTCTTGGGCTGGCCATCGTCCCTGGGCAGTGTGATGCATAAGGTGTGCACTCCAACCAATAAGGGAGGCATCTGTAGTAATGAGAAATGTGGGACTCTGTATGTCGAATGTGACCCCTTGACCTAAGTTGATGTTGCTTGCCCACCAGGTTAACGATTGTTTGATCGTTGGCAGGATGGCAAGAGGGAGTTTTGGAAGATGGATGAGGCCTCAACATTGCCTTAAAAACCAAAGTTGGAGAGGTCTCATGCGGAGCCTTGCATGGTGGATGAGGTAGGTTGTGGCCGCCATGTGTCCAAGCATCTGTAGACATGTGTGTGGGGTTACTGTTATGGAATTTTGAAGTTTGATTCCTAAGTTCTTGATGGCGAGGTATCTCTGCTGTGGTAAGTATGCCCTCACTGTGATTGTGTTGATATGGGCCCCAATGAAATATATCTCCTGTGAAGGCTGGAGGCAGGATTTTTTGTAGTTGATGGCTAGTCCCAGGGAGCGAAATGTATTCTCTGTTTTCTCTGTTGCAATTAGCGCTTGTTGATAGGATTTGGCTTTTATGAGGAAATCGTCGAGGTAAGGAAAAATTGTAACTTGTCATTTTCGTAGAAATGCTATGACTACTGCCATGAGTTTCGAAAATACCCTTGGGGCAGTGCAAAGTCCGAATGGAAGTACTGTATACTGGTAATGGGTCCGATGAAATTGGAACCTCAGGAACTTCCTGTGAGCAGGGTGGATTGGTACGTGAAAGTACGTGTCCTTGAGATCGAGGGATGTCAACCAGTCCCCTTGTTCTAGGGATGGAATTATCGTGCCAAGAGTGACCATTTTGAAGCTCTGAGTGCAAATGAACCTGTTGAGTGTGCAGAGGTCTAAGATTGGTCACCATCCGCCCATGCATTTTTTGGTGATGAAATAACGGGAATAGAAACCTCTCTTGTGGAATTGGGAAGGAACTTCCTCTATTGCGCCAATCTCTAAGTGGTTTAGTATCTCTTGCTGTAAAATTTGTACATGACTGAAGTCCCTGAATAGGGATGGGGAAGGGTAATGAGGAGTGGGTTCGGATATGAATGGGATGGAATATCCTTTGCTGACAATTTCCAAAACCCATTTGTCGTTCATTATGGCGTACCATTGATGGATAAATGGGCGTAGGTGGTGGTGAAAAAACAGAGGTATTGATATTTGCACTGATACTGTGGAAGAGGGGTGGTCAAGTTGTCCCTCGATCAAAGCGTCAAAATTGCTGCTTTGTGTTGTTCACCTGGGTGATGGAGGAGGTCTGGTTACTATGTGTCCTCCTGTTCTGCTGTTTTGGCTTAGATCTCACGTTTTCATATAATCAGTTTTGAAGATTGTGATTGTATTTGTAACCATAAAGTTGTTTATTATATGGCGTCTTCGGAGCAGGGGTATATATACCCAATATGCGAAGTGTAGCCCTGGAATCTTTCAGGGTGTGCATAACTTCATCGGTCTTTTCAGAAAGAAGCTTTTGTTTGTCAAATGGTAAGTCCTCGATTGTGTTCTGCATTTGTTTAGGCATACCGGCAGCGTGGAGCCAAGACAATCTTCTCATGACTGTGGCAGTCCCGATCGTTCGTGCCGCTACATCTGCCGCATCCAGGGAAGCTTGTAAGGCCGTGTGCGCAAAGAGTTGACCTTCGTTTGCCAGAGTGTTAAATTCCTGCTTTTTATCATCTGGAATAAAACAAATAAAATCCAACATTTTGGTGTGGATGTCATGATTGTAGTTGGACAGGACTGCTGTATAGTTAGCAATTCTAAGTTGTAACATAGCAGAGGTGTAGACTTTTCTGCCAAGGGAATCGAGTTTCCTTTCATCCTTGTCAGGTGGGTCGGACTTGGCATGGGATTGCTTGGAACATTGGTGTTCTGCCTCGATGACCAAGGAGTTAGGTTGAGGGTGGGTGAAAAGGAATTTGTTGCCTTTAGGATTGATGAAGTATTTCTTCTCCGTCTTTTTGTTCGATGGGACAGTGGATTCAGGTGTCTGCCATATGGTAGATGCCAGTTCAAGGATTCCCTCATCCATGGGGAGTGCCACTTTCGTTGATACGGACGATTGCAAGATTCTGTATAATTTATGTTGAGTGGAAGCTGTCTCTTGAGTGGGAATGTCCATACTTCGTGGCACCCTCTTAAAGAGCTCCTGAAATTGTTTAGCATCATTGGCCTTGGAGCTTTGGGCCGGACTATCCAGGATATCAGTTTGGTCCGGGATAGTTTGAGGTGGTTGATTCAGATTTATGGGTATCTGAGGTTGAAATTGCTGAGATGCAAGTAGCGTTGATTGTTGGCTCAGTATTGTTGGCTGCGATGAAGATGGCATAGGTGGCACTGTGCCATATTGTTGCCAATTATTCCATGGAAACCAAGGAGTATAGAATGGTTGGTGTGGTACCCATTGAGGGTATTGCAATGGGTAAGCTGCATAAGGCTGTGTAGTTAGTTGAGACTGCTGCAATGGCAGGGTTTGGTCAGCAGAGAGAGCCTGAGAGTGGTCAGATATGAGACTCTGGCTAGAGGAAATTGACAATGGTGAGAAGCATTCAGCAGATATTTCTGAGCCAAAAAGTGGAGAGGTAGGAGAGGAATGTATAGGTGACAGGTCCCTTTTGTCATTATAATGTGACTTCCTGCCACGTTTCTTTGGGGCAGCCTCAGTGGGTGCAGAGTGCTGCAGCATTAGCAACGGCACTGTCTGATCAGCTGGTGCCTACGGTGGTTGGTTGATTGTAGGGATCAGCATAGGTGCCATTTGGGGGAAACTCTTAGCCGGCGCCAGGGAAGGCAAGGGCACCAGGACAGTGGGCAACGGTGCCGAGGAGGCCATTGGCGGTGCGGAGGTGTCTGTTGGCAGCGTGGAGAGTTCCAGCAGTGCCACTTTCGGCGCCACTGAACAGTGCACTGCTTTATTTTTATGCCCGTGGTGAGAGGGAGTGCTTTGTGGGCAATCACCCTTCACGGGTGTAGTCTTCCCTGAGGACTTCATCACCTCCAGGGCATTGTCTGAATGAGCTGTGCTCCTGGACTTCTTGGGGAGCACAGGAGAAGACTGTTGGGAGCGATTCTTATGCACTCCTTCTGAGGGCTGTGGAGAAGGACTGGGGTCGGACGCCGGTCAGAGCGAGCCCTCCATAAGTAAAAGCTTTAATTTGCTCTGCCTCTTTTCTTGTGCGAGAGGTGAGGTTTTTGCAGTGCTGGCACTTGTGGGTGGGATGAGCTTCACCCAGGCACTTAATACACTGCTGGTGGCCGTCGGAGGCAGGCATCGCCTCACGGCAGGAGGTGCATCTTTTAAAGCCGGGAGGAGTAGACATGTGAATGAAAGTGTTACTAAAGTTGATCTTTGATGTTTGTTTGAAGGTAATGAGCTTTCTTTGAAGGGTAGGTAAAGGGTTTGAGGAACTGCTGCAAACTCCGTCTAACGGTCGGAGCGGTAAGGATAGAACTGAAGCGGAGGGGGAGGCGCACATCACCAGTGGCACAAAAGCACTCTGCCTCGCTTTGGGGTGCGCCCCTCCCCCCCACGGGGACACTGCTACAGAAAAATCTCCAGACCCAAGTGCGGGGCAAGCCACACACTTGTAGTGGAGCAGTCGGGGACACTGCTCGAAGAAGAAAAATAAAGGAACTCACTTTTGTTCAAGTAGTGAATGTTTATGGCTAGGATTCTAGTTCTTAAGCATGAACATATCTGATTATCTAGTAACTGCCGCATTTTGCAGCACATTCATCTACTGCATAACTGTGAGGAGGGAAAAACACAAATCATCTTCCTACATATTGCTACTTTAATTAATATTAGTTCATAGAAGTATATCCCCTAAAATTCTTGAACTTTGAATATGCATAGTAACATCAAAGGAAATGCTCCAAATGATCCTTCCATACAGTGCGCTATTTCAAATTAAGCAAAAATTTCAAATTACTAAGCCTGACCATTGTGTGCTACATGACTCATCTCAGCTTTAAAAGTAGGGCAGTCTGCAAAATGAATAGTTAAAAATAAATTGCGCTTCCCTGGGTAAATAAATCACAGGAGTCTAAAACTATTAATAACACTACCGTGTACCTAGTCTTCAGCTGAAACACATAAACAGTTTAACATGCTGTTTTAGGATTAAACTTGGTTGAATAAGAGGTTATTCATCTTGCCTGGTAATTGCAGCCCTTCAAGATGTCTCTTTCCTATATGTGCTGTACTTCAGGTACACATGTGCCTCTAGAACCATTGGTTGGAGATTTTCATTTAGCCAAATCCATCTGGCAAATGCATACACCCTAGCCTTCTTGTACAAGACAGAGTGACAAGTTGTATGCTATACCATTCACAGTCACCCATATGGCTTCTGATGAAGTGGGTTGGAGCCCACAAAAGCTTATGCTCAAAGAAATCTGTTAGTCTTTAAAGTGTCAGAGCACTCTCATTGTTTTCACCCTTATAGTGTAACTGTGAATTGTTTAATGTAAAGTACTTCACATTACATGCTTCTGGAATTCACATGACACACTAAACATTGTCATTATGATAGTATCATCAAAACATCTGATGAAATGGGATTTTTTTCCCACAAAAGCTCGTGCAATAAATAAATTTGTTAATCTTTAAAAGTGCCACAGGACCACTTGTTTGTTATGCTTTGTGCACTATGTCATGTCCATGGTTATGAAATTCTGCTATGTAGCACCCCAAATGTGTCTCTCATACAGCTTGAACAGATTCAGGTACACAGAAAGCAGAGTGAGAGGTCACTTCTTGCTGACTCAAGCATATAGGAAAAACAGACTGGCCTGAGCATCTGCTAAGGTGATGCTCATTTGACTGACCTGAAGGAAACCAAGCTGGATATGGCCAATCACCTGACTCCAAGGAGTGATGAGGAAACATGTTAAAAGCAGAGTGGTTTTCAACTCTGGAGCTCTCTCTACAAGATGAGAACCTACAAGATGACATCAAGACACAATGCCCATGGGGAGTGGGGGAGGGGAGCCTGGTTGTAACCTACCAAGAAGCCTATGGTAAGATGAACCACCAAAGACTGTGAGATTACTGAGCTGTTCAGTTTAATTTTTAATGTGTGATTTGCTTTATTCTCTTCATAATCTATTTTGATTCATTCTGGCTTAAAATCACCCACATTCTTTCTGTACTTAATTTTTTAAAATCTAAAACAGTGCATGGGGTTTGAGTATGTACAGAGACTTGATCTAGAGTGACAAGAGTTGTTGTATAACAATTTCATTGATAAACTGATCTATGAGCTTGCAAGGTCCAATAGGAAACATTGAACTCTGTAAGATGGCAGTTCCTAACGTTGCATCTCAGACTGGGGATATTGGCTGGGGGTCATTCTGTTGCAGAATCCCACGAGTGGCTAGCCAAAAGCACTCACTCACTAAAGTAGAAGCTGCTTATTTGTAGGAGACTGTAAGTGAAGTGACCTAAGAGGGAGTGGTTCACACAGCAGGGCAAGTGCAAGATGGGCTCCAGGAATGAACGACTGGGGTAACACCGCAACACCTCTATCCAGAAGCAGAGGGGAATGTCACAATTGGTAAAGTGCCTGCAGATCCTTTTCTCCCTGAAATGTCTCCTAAGGAACATCCAAAGCAAACATGAAAGAGGGTGGTTAATGAAGTACCCATCAGGATATGCATCTCTAAGAACTGCAGTTACTGCATAGGGTGAGTGACCTCTTCTTCAGTAGTGTCCCTGTGGATGCCCCACCTCAGGTTCCTTACAAGCAGAAAAGCAAAGGGCAATTTGGAATGAAGTCTTGGACTGAAGATAATAATGCAGAACCATGTCTGCATAGTTGACATTATGGATAAAGACATGGTATTTCATAAATAAAGTGCTGAAGCCCATGTAGCCACCCTATATATCTCAGATATTCAGTAATGCTGTAAATGTCGCCTGAGCTCTAGTCAAATACGCTAACATCTGAGTGGGGTTTGACCACCTGCTGACTCCTAACAAGTGAAAATTTTATCAGCCATCCATTCTGATAGTCTCAGAGCAGAGACAGAGTATCTCCTGGATCTATCTGCAGTGGAGCTGAAGAGCCTAGGTGACTTTCAAAATTGCTTGGTCCAAGCTAACTAGAACAACAAAGCTCTTTCAACATCCAAGGTGTGAAGATAGGGTTCCTGCTAAGAACCATGAGGTTTCAGAAAAAAACACTAGTTGGACTCATTAAAACTGAAATTTAATAGACTATTTTGTGGGGATTTATGCTGTGGGTATAAAGAGACCTTATATGTGAATGTTGACAGGTTCCAAAGGAGTAGTCATGTTAGTTTAGTTCAGCAAAATAAAGGAAGAGTGCTATGGCACTTTTAAATATTTACAAATTTATTTATCCCACAAAAGCTTATGTGATAAATAAATTTGTTAGTCTAAAAGTGTCACAGGGCTCCTTGTTTTCTTTTTAATGAAGAACACTATAAAGGCAGGGGCCATGGCTTCTTTTACTCCATGGACTGATGTGATGGCAACTAAGAAGGCAGTCTTCCTAGACAAATAGAGCAGGGAACAATTTGTTATTCGTTCAAATAGAGGTCTTGTAAGGCAATTTAGAGACTAGGGCTATGTTGACACGTAAACTGTTATTTTGAAATAAATTATTTCAAAATGAGTTATTTCAAAATAAAGTCCTTATTTCAAAATAAATTAATCTGAATTAAGAAAATGTTAAGTCGAATTAAGGGAAAGCCTGCTATCGAAACGGCTGTTATTTCGAAATGGTTATTTCGAAATAAGGCCATTCGGACATGTTGTTTCGAAAGCGTTGTTTCGAAACGTCTCTGAATGCCCTTGTTTTGAAACAGCCATTTCGAAACAACGGCTATTTCGATTTCAAGTGAGGTTTTACTATTTCAAAATAACGGCCGTTATTTCAAAACAACAGGTCCCGCTGTTTTGAAATAACGGAATGTCGGGTGGACATAAGAAATTTTATTTCGAAACAATGGCGGCTGTTTCAAAATAAAATTCTCATCTGAACACAGCCTAGTTGTGGTGTCAAATGTGGGGCAGAGATTTCCCAGTCCCCAGCATGAATCTAGACAATGGTGGGTGAGCAAATATGAAGAACCCCTTCAGTGTAGGACGAAAGGTTGATATAACAGCTGAAAGGCAGAGCTATAAGTAGCCAAATACACCTTGGTGGAGTTGATGGATAATCCCAATTTCTTAAGATCCATCAAGTAATCCAGGATAAATGGAAATGGAATGGAACAGTCAGAAGGGAGGAATGACCTCACCAGTAAAAGACATTTTTTTAAAAAAATTTTGAAGATAAGCCCTTATATATCAAGCCACTAGCCTGGGATAAGGTGTACAACCCACTTCAGAAATAGGTGATGAGGAATGGCTGGAAGCTTGAAGGGCAGCTGGGCAGAGAGGTGAAGCAAGTGTGGGAACCATGGTCTCCTTGGATAGACTGGCACTAGAAGGATGACTTTGGCTTTCTCACGTCTGATCTCGTTCATGACCTGTAGAACTAGGAGTGTTTGTGTGTGTGGGGGGGGGGGACACAAAGTAACAAAGAAAGAAGGTGTCTCTCAAGGAGTAGTGACCCAGCCCCCTTCCTAAGTAGAAAAACGGGTGCTGCTTTTTTTTTTTTTTCCAGAAGCCATGAAAAAGTCAACTGGTGGCAGTTTTTATCTTTGTAATATACTGTAGTGACTCCAAGTGTCCACTTTCATTCATAGTCCTGTGAGAAGAGTCTGGTGGGGCATTGGCTGGCCTGTTCCAAAAGCCTTGGAGGCAAATGTTGAAATATGGATCTAGTAGGCTGCACACCACTTCCATGGCATCTATGCTTCAGTGCATGGTGGGAAGGGCACCTTTTCCCTCCCCCCTTGATGACAGAATATGTAGAATATGTCCATCATGGTTCTGGCTGCTTTGCCCTTGCTGAGGGATAAAAAATGACTATAAGCATTCCTGACAGCCCTGAGCACTAATAGTTTTGAGCAGCCTGCTGCTGAGGTACTGAAGGACTGGGATTGCTTCTTAATGAAGGCAAGCTGCTATTACTGCTAATATTTTTGAGAACACCCATGGGGCTGACCACAGTCCAAAGGAAGCAACTAGTATTGGAAATTATCATAGCTTATCATGAAGTGTAGGTATTTCTTCTGGAATATCACTATAGGAGAAACAGGCATCTTATAGTTCAATAGCCAAAATCTAATCACCCTTCCTCCACTAAAGGAATTAAAGTTGCCAGAGTTACAATCCCAGACTTGTTTAGGAATGTTAGATCTAAGACGGTTCTCCATCATTCTTTGGTACCAGGAAACAATCTGAGTAGATCTCCATACAACTGAGAGAAAGGGACTGGTTCTATTGTCATTTGTTGGAGGAGAGAGTTAACCTGTTGTCTCAACACAAGTTTGTGAAAGGGGTACCTGAAGAAGGATGGGGCAGGAGTGGAAGTGGGGATAGGAAGCAATGTAAAATGAACAGTATGGCCCAATGTTATGACCTCCATGTTTCAACCTGTCTATGGAGACCTGTTTCCAAGTCAGTTGGAAACAGAAAGCCCGATCCCCAAAGCGGGCAGCTTGGTCAATGAGTGCAACTATCTCAGGAGTTATGGGAGGATTCAAATCCTTGAGCAACCCATCAGAACTGCTGCTTTGATGAGGCCTGGGTAGTTCAGGAGGGTAGCTGAGTAGATTTTTTTTCTCTGAAATATGTCTCTTTCTGAAGGGTTTAGAGGATCTATGGAATCCAGAAAACAGAGCAAAATGTGACCTCTTTGCAGCCTGTAACCTATCAAACCTCTTATTTGTAGGTGTAGGGCTAAGGCAAAAAATTTTATAACGAACAGGTAGTAGCACCCACATTCCCCTCCTCACCCCCAATAAGCATCCTGACTATGAACTAATGCTGGGCTTCATGCCCAAAGCAGCAGCTGAAGCCAGTCTCCTACATAAATCAGCTGGGACAATGTGTTTTGCTATTTTCAGTGGTTCCCAACCTGGGGTCCGGGGACCCCCAGGGGTCCATGGAGCCTCTCACTACCAGGGCTGGAATCCAGCTGTGGCCCCGATGCACCCTGCCAGGGCTGTGTCTCCTCACCCACAGTTTTTGATAGGTTGTTGAAGGTATGGAGAAGGTAATGGTAAGTGAAATGGAGTCTGAGTGAAAACAAAATGGAGTCTAGCTTGCAAGTTATGTAATGTTCTTTTTCTGACTGACACCAAATGTTTCAAAGTTGTTACAATGCTAGCAGTTACTGGGCAGAAATGCTAATAAAATCATGCATATGTAAGACCAGTAGGTATACAGGCCCCACAGAAAGAGCAGGAACTTGAGCTCCTTAATCTGAGGGTAAGAGCTCCATGCTGGAGCATCCTGAATAAAGCTGAGTGTTTGTTTCAATTAATCTTGAGTCCAGTCTGGTGATTCTGACAACCACAGGGGCCACAAAGTTGTTTTTAACCAAAAAAAAAAAAAAAAAAAAGGGGGGGGGGGGTCCCCAGCCTGAAAAAGATTGGGAACCACTGCTATTTTGGCTGTTTTGCAAGGCTTGGCTGTGATGCACTACTTTTATCTGTTTTTTCAAGCTCTCTCGGACTTGGGCATAAGCATATGGAAAAAATAAAAAGTGGGCTTAATCAGCCCACCCTCTCCTAAGATGCTATATGTTAGCATAGCCCCTGGAACTCTATAAACTTCACCACGGGCCCAAGGACCAGGCTGCCTTAGGAACCTCCTTGGCACCATCTGCCGTCAACAGGGGTCCCCAGCTGCTAAAAAAGAACAAACTCTTGCCACTTATTACTCTGTTTTGCATGCCTAGGGTTAGTCATCCTGGCATTCAATAAAAATCATCCATCTTTTCAATGGTGTTTAACTGTGTCTGGTAAATCCACAGGTGAACTGACCCCTTGGGGTACAGTTTGGGGAAACAGTAGGTGTATATATAACCTGAGACCATAAAGTGGCCATTGCACCTTCAGTATATGCAGACTCATTCATGGTTTCCAAGAAAAGTTTATGGCTATCTAAAGGGAGGTCTCCCACAGTGTGCTGTACCTCTTTCAGAAACTCAGAGCTGGAGTTGTGATGGCCAGTGCCGATCTACCACTATGGAGATGCATCTGTTAGCAGCATTTGCAGCATCTAAGGCTGCTTGAAAAGTGGTTCTGGCTATTAATTGACCCTCAAAAGGATAGACTGGAACTGCTCTCCATGTTCTATGGGCAGTTATTCAATAAAGATCAAAAACCTGTTATAATTGAAGTTGTATTTAACCATGATTGCCTGCTAGTTCACAAACAAAAATCGTAGTGTAGCTGATTAACAGGACTTTTGTCCAAGAGAACCAGTCTTCTAGTCTTTATCCTAATTGGTGAACTGAGAAAAATACTGCCTACCCTTTTCACTTCCCACATGCACCACTAGTGAGTTAGGTAGTGAATGGGAAAACAAAAATTCAGAATCTTTAGGGGGAACATTGCATATTTTACCCATGCTTTTACAAGTCGGTGACAGTGGTATGTGTTTGCCACACCATTTTAGCTGGCTCCAGAGGTGCTTCACTGATGGTTAGCACCACCCTGTACAGTACTGCTGACTGCAAGCTGCACAGCAGTTTGTATCACCAAACTATGATCTTGTTGAAGGGATCTAAAGAGCATCAGCTATCCTCTTAATGAGGCTTTGAAATTGTTTGGAAGTCCTCAGCAATGAAAAGTGTTGAAGGCAAAGCTACCTCATCTAGTGACAAAGGTGAGTGGGGAGTTTGAAAGGGTGTCTCCTCCTCTACCTAACCTTCTGCTTCTCAACCTGTGAAAGTGCTGGAGAGGGAAAGGTTGCATAATGCTCATCTCCCTATCAGACAGTACCAGTTGTTTGGTAAACTACCGGTCAGTCAGTCACCTGGGGCTCCTTTATGGTCATTGACAAGTTCCAGAGGTGTGGCTGTTTGATTCCACAACCTTAGGTTTGAACACAGATTTGAACTGGCTTTCTCATTACAATAAGTGACTTTCCCGTATCTTTACCTACCCACTTCTGATATGTTGTTCCACACTGTTTGAATCTAAACTGCTTTGATTTGCTGAAATAGGCTGACCTGATCCTATGACTTACGATTTCCTGCATTTATTTTTCTCCCCGTTATGTAAATTCTCCATCTTCAGGCATCTGCCTAAGTGGAATCTCTCTCACAAAAGCTCATACATTAAATAATGTTAGTCTTTAAAAGCGTTGCAGGACTCCTTGTCTTTTTATGGTCATTGTCATCCATATGGAAGTAGAGGGGGCATACGGGGCTGGTTTTAGCAGCCTTGATGACCAGTATAATCCTCCCAGTTGACACCCTGAAACGGGTTTCCTGAAGAGGTAAATGGAGAAATAGGAGAACGATAGGCATCGTCGTCTTCCTCCTCCATACCATACAGTGAGAGGGTACCCACTGAAAATGGTGGAGAGTCCTGTGGTGCCAGAGAATAGTAGCCTGGAAATGGGCTCTTGGCACTGAAAGCTACTTGGTATCCACAAGAAATAGACTCCAGTTCACCAGATATAAGCAGGTCCTTAGACTACGGCAATTCCTGCAGTACTGAAACAAGACCCAGCACTAATACAGTAGCTGAGGCCACGGTCACCAGAGCCAATGGCACTAACAATGATATTAGCACAGGAACAGAAAATGAGCGTCATTTGTTTGATGCTGAATGTACTGGTATCAGCAGTTGAATAGCCTGCCTTGATGCCAATGGCTAGATCAAAGGATCCAACTATATAGACGGCTAGGTCTGTATCAGTGGCTGGGCCAAACTGAATAATAGCCCTATGGACTGCTTTTCTTACTGGTGTGGTAGAAAAAGCCTGAGTCATGAGGCCTAGTAGAATAAGCCTAGATGCAGGAGCTGAGACCCAAATCAAAGTAAGGCTTTAGGAAACAGCAACCGCTTGCCCCTGTATCAGTTCACTGACTGTTGTAGGAACTTGGCAGAAATACACCTTTATTAATGCACTGGTATTCCTAAAAACAGCAGCAGGAGCACAGTATTGTTAAAGCACAACTCCCCAGATACATGATAGCTGCAAAAACTTAATCCCACGAGACAGACCAAGTGCTCCCTGAACAGCTGTACAGTACAGAGAAGCAGTAGCAGCTGTTCCCATGATGCAGTAGTACATAAACACAATCATGAAAGACTATACAGACACATCCTGGTTTTTAAATAAAGACAGGAAGATGCATGAAGTTGTTATACTTGATTTGGAGGTCAGGTATGAATCAACAGCTGGCATCAAAGATGAGCTGTCAAAGTGGTTTGTATCAGGGTATAAGAGAATGCCAGGAAAGGCATCTTTGTCTGGCCTGGGAATAACAAATTCCTGTCATTAACTAAACTGGTCCATTTTCATAAGCATACATGTCCTAGCGCACCTGTAGATCCTATGGGGTGCTAGGACCTTGCTTTGCTTATAATAAATCTGGGCACGTGTCTTCATTATTGAACTGAGTCTGTGGTTATTCACAAGCAATGCTAATAAGGCCTGCCAGTTCAGTTAGCTGCCAAAGCTGAGATGACATCCAGGGGAAACTCACATCAGCATGTATGCCCTGACTGACGATTTGTAGAAGGTACTGGGGCCCTATGGAGAGAGGTCTTTTTTTTGGAGTTCTGGGGCTTCACAACCCAGCCGGTACCAATGGAGCACTCCCTTGCCTCAATGGTATCCTCAGAGACTGTAGCCTTGACTAGGGACTTGGTCTTTTTTGGAACTGGTTCCTGGGAGTGAGAGTTCACACTTCACTTTCTGAGTCCTCCCAGAAGCCTCCAAAAGTCTTCCTTTCATTAGAGGAAGTCTGCCACAAGATAGAAGAGTGCTGGATCTGTCTGGAGACAGATGTACAGTGGGGTGGACGGGTCTCCTGAGCTGGTTGTGGTTACAGGGAGCATTTCAACACAAACAGTCTTAGCTTCATCTCCCGGTTCTTCCTTCTCTTAGGTTTGAGGACCAAACAGAAGTTGCACTTCTGGAAGATGTGAGATTCCTCCAGGCAATGGATGCTCTTGGCATGGTGATCACTTACAGGAAAAACATCTTGACAGGAAAGGCAGCATCTGAAGCCAGCATGATCTGCCAGGAAAATGAGTCTCCCAGGGGGCAAAGAGAAAGAACAAAACAATCCCTTCACTACCTATAAAAAAAACCTAACCAACCATGACTATACAAATGACACTGTGCTAGAGTAAGTATCTTAACACTAGGGAAAAACAAAGGTAGATGCATGCTCAAGGCAGACACGATAAGGTTCAGTTTCAGGTCAAGGTGGTTGAAATGGAACGGAGGGTGAATTGTCTGTGTGCCCCTATGTAGTCTTGGTGACTGGTATGAGAAGGCATAAGGTGTATGCAAAGGCCAGACAGACATTTGTAGCTGAAAGTCTCCAACCAAGTGCTCATGAGGCACATGTGCATCTCAAGTGCAGCATCCACAGGAACACTACTCAAAGAAGAACTGTGCGTTGCATTGTTGTGGAAAATCTGGTTTTGTTATATTTGTATGTTTTACTTGTGTAACCCCTCCCCAGAGGTGGGTGCCTTACTTACTGCAATGTAACTCGCTGGTGTTGCGCAATATGTGTTGAGTGACACATTGTGTATGGGCACTTGGCAGAGTGCCGGGGAATGAGAGTCTGCCTGGATACTGAATGCTCTGAGCAGCGCTTGGGTGTCCTGCTCAGTGTTCGTGGGCCGTACACACAAGTTCTGGAAACTGCTATGTTGATAGACAGCTGGTGTGGTGGGAGAAATCCTGGCCACTGATTGAACAATACTGACATACTTAAGGAAGACCGTCTTCGGTGGGACTTTTTGTTGGGATACCCCAAAGATCAGGGAGCTCGGAGAGTCTTGGAGAAAGGGCTGCTGAGTGGCTAGTTCCATCTCAGGCACTCAGTAGCTTGCTTGCTTGGACTCTGCCAGGGAGCTCTGGACCAGCGACTGTACGGAGGACTTTGGATCTGGCCATTTAGGCCCAGAAGCAGATGGACCAAGGTAGGAGGACTGCTGACCTGGGTCCAGAAGCAGACAGGCTACAGGATCAGGATGAGAAGCAGATGAGGGTTCATCAGGTCTTCGAATCTGTACCAACACCCAGCTGGGCGAAGACCAACTATGAATACGCTTCTGGAGGAACTCTGTGGGGGGAGGGTTACTTGGTGGCCTTTGTTCTGTTGTTACCTGCTCATTATTTTGTGGTACCTGTTGTGTTAAGACTCCTGGGTTGGGTTTCGGTTTACCCCTTTATAAACACTTTGTTGTTTGTTATACTTGCCTGTAGAGTGTGGCTATCCTTTGCTTTCTAACCGGGGTTGATAGATGCCTACGGCAGTGTCCAATACCTGAGAGTAAGGAGTTTGGTACGGTAGTGCTCCCTTACTATTTTGTGGGAGAGAGAGAGATATTCTCCGCAACAGCATGGAAATGTAGACAGGAGGGGACTTCCATGGGTCATCAAGTCCAAACCTCTGTACTGAGGCAGTACCAAATAAATTTAGATCAAAAAATATTACTCTGTGGTTCATTTTGCTTTTGGATTACATGTATATGTTCATTTACCATATGGTACTAAAATTCTAGTTAGGTTTAACACAATAATCTGCACATACCTGTCTGTGTACACATTACATGCTGGTGTGTGAGCGCACGCACGCACGCACGCACGCGCTAAGCCTGACACCTAGAGGCCATTAAATGGTGCCTCATTGTGGTAGGAACTGTACCGTAAAAGGACGAACGTCTACTGCAAAACCCACAGATTTTCAACTTTGTAATCTTTTTTTTTTTTTTAAAAGACTCAGAATAGTAAATGCTACATTCTTCTCTTGAATTTCACAAGTGCATTTATTCCTCTAAAATGTATCAAAATAGAAAACATTCATCTGATCAATTATACAAAGTAAATACTAACAGTTATTAAAATACTGAAAATATATGAAAGCACCACATTGGAATATTTACATTGGCAAAGATTTTAAGAATATATTTCTTGCAATTTTACAATAAAGTGCTACTTTATCCAGTCAAAATCAATGATTAGCATTTTATAAACAATTAGTAAATCTTGCACTAAATTATAAACTAGTGCATGTTACCACAACTTAGATTATTTTTCCAGAGGATGGTCCATTAAATACTTTGCTGAAATGGAGTATTTGGAATCTGAAATGTAGGGAAATAATTTAAACAATTTGGCTTATGATAACCTGTTTTTGAATGGCTGAGGTTGATAATGTATTAAATATTGGTATTGACTGATTGGCAGAGGTTGATAACATATTAATTTGTGTGGAAAAGAAAACAGTAGAAATCCAGCTGAACAAAATTCAGACAATGAAAAATTAAGAGGACACTGTGACAAAACAACATGAAGTGGGAGTTAATACAGGACATCTCACCAAGTAGAAAGAATTTCTGTAGAACCTTTCCATTTATATAGTAAATTTTCAGTAACCTTACTGGCACGATAGTCTGTTTTATCAGAACTTGTCTATTAATAGTTCGGTATTTACAGTTTTATAGACTAAAATACTGAATATTTTAAAAACAATTTTCTTTTACTTTATGTCAACGCTGCCATACCTATAATTCTTAAGACAATGACATGAGAGAAGTTCTTTGGGCATATGCCCAAAGAAATTAGTTTGTCTTTAAGGTGCCACCAAACTCTCACTGGTTTTGACATGAGACAGACAACCAAAGTTTGCCCTCTTTTTTCCCTTTAAATTTGTTTTCTTTGGGGAGGGGGGCAGTATATTCAAAATATGACAAACACTGCAATGATCTTTTCTAATCAATTAAAAAAAAATCAAAGCCATCAGCCTAGCCACTAATGAATAGACTTACCCAGACAAGCCACTTTTTGATGAAAACAAGAAATGGATTTCAGTTTTAAATTTCAAGCATTATGATTGGTGAATAAAAAAATTAAAAATTTATGAAAGATACCATGTCTCATTTTAAACTTTTAATTTTTAGATAATTTTAATAAATAATTACAGAAATGAGTACAAATAATTTTTGCTGTAATAAATTCTCAGTCATTGTATACACCATTCCTAAAATGCTTTTACAAAAAAAAAAAATAGACACCAGATTTTTCATATTCCATCTAATACACCCAATCTTTTCTTGACTTGGCTTGTTCCTTCCAAATATTCCTGCATGATTGAAGAATATTGCACATCTCTTAGAAACATTTCTTACATTGATTATTTTTAGCTTTTATATGAACCATGCAATTGACTATTGCTGACTTACTTAACAGCATGTTATTTTAAAGTTTCAACAGGGTTCCTTTGACGGAATGAAATTAGTAAACAACAAAATAGGAAAATTTAACAGAACAAAATATCTGCAATTAATTAGACCAGTGTCTCAACAATAGTATTTTTTATCAAATGTCTTTGGAATTAATGGAAGGCATTTTTTCTGTGGAATATGGCTGCAAATTGATGCACTGTGTACACCATCTGGCATGAAATATTTACACAATAATTCTACATTCAGGAAAAAAAATAAAGAATATAACCATGATAAGGATGCTGTTCTTGAATTTCAAAAAGCACAACCACCTAGTTACTATATACTATATGTTCATGTCTATCTTTTCATACACACTATGTACATAACACATAAGAATATAGGAAAAATGTATTCTATACAACATAACTATTTTAATTCTGAAAAAAAGGAGGTTTTTTAAAATAAATTTAAGCAAACTGCTTTCACCTTTCAATACACCTTGTATGCATGAGTATGAATGAAACTAAAAAAGTGACATTTAAATTATTTCAACCAAAACCAGAAAAATAAGGTAATCTATGCATTTTTCAGTTACATTGTTACACTGTGTTATCTTTTTTGTTTGGTAATATTAACTTGGCCAGGGAACATAGCTCCTAGCTCTTCTATCATCTTCTTCTTTCTGCAGTATTAGAGGTATCAAGACAGTTTCAGTACATTTCTGAGCACTTGTTGGTCTTTCCTTTCTTCTTTTACAAGCAAACAGCATGACTCAGCATTGTACACTCTAGTCTCAAGTGAGCATAAACTTCCCTCATTTTTGGTAGTTTCAGAGTTTAATGGAGCAGCACTGGATTCTCTTGCTTTTCAAACCGCTTAACACAGATAGCATGTGCCGTACAAAGCATTGCTGTTTAGCATCTCTGAGTGTACAACAGGTAAAAGCAAAAGGCAGCAATAACAACCAAGAGAAATGCTAATACAACTATTAGCTGCTGGAACCAGATACAGTGATCAATCTGCTCTTGAAGTCTTTTATTAACTTGTAACAGCTGTGTTAGCTGAAAAGAAAAATAAGTTATATGACACTACATAGCCTTCTATTGAATGAACTCTCATATTCATATGGATTTTAGCTAAAGATAGCTGAGATGCAGTTACAATATTGAATTAGTCAACAGTCTATTTTACAAGATACACAAAAAAACTTACACAACTTTTTCTATCACAGTGCACTCCCATAAATTGGATTACATGTGTAGAAAATACTATTTTAGAGGCATAAGCAATTCTAACTTGGCACATATATGTTGACAAGTTCCAAAGGGGTAGCTGTGTTAGTTTAGTTTAGAAAAACAATCAGGGAGTCCTGTGGCACTTCTAAAGACTAACAAATTTATTTATTTATGAGGTTTTATGGGAGAAAATTCCATTTCATCAGATGCTTTAAAGAAGGGGGAACTTGCAGAATGGGAGGAAAATAAATGCAGGGAAGTGAAATTCATATGCAGATTTGACACTGTTGTCTCATGATTAAAAAGGGACTATGGATTTTTTTCTCATAACAGGTGATTTGACCTCACCTTCCACTATATGCTGTTCCTCAGTGCTTGAATCAAATCAACTGCTTTGATTTGCTATCAGTCTGACCTGATCCTATGACTTACACTTCCCTGCTTTTATTTTCCTCCCATTCTGTAAGCTCTGCATCTTCAAAGCATCTGATGAAGTGGGATTTCCTCCCATGAAACCTCATGCAATAAATAAATTTGTTAGTCTTTAAAACTGCCACAGGACTCCACGCGCGCACGTCTGTGTGTAAAAATAAAAGGACATTTTTCTACTAAGTGGCAAATATAGACCATAGCAATTCTAAAATTTGAGTTTACATATAAAAGGAATGAAAGTACCATGTTGCAAATGGGAAAACAGTCCAATTTTCATTTAATTGAGTGTGTCAAGAATCATTAAAATAATGATGAAATTCTATTTGATTCACAAGTACTTTGAAGTGTTCAATTCCTCCACTGAACATAGTTTCAGTATTGAACTTGTTCTGTACTATTTCCATTAAATTGTCTACTGCCATTTATAACTGGAAGTGAAGAATATATAATTCTGTTCAATGCCCATTTGTATGGACTAATGCTCTTACCTGTAAATGTAAATCTTCATTGGTTTTTGTAGGAATATTAAACGAATTCTCTTTTAATGTCAGAGTAGAAGGCTTACTACTTTCTACAACATGACATCTTAATCTGTGAAAATTCAAATATATTTTATTAATCCTATTATAAAGTTTGTTGTTTTAATTAAAAACACTGAAAAATGTAAGAGAACAAAAATCCCAAAATACACATTTCATAATATATTAGGGTTGTTGGTTTTTTTTGGTTTCGTTTCTTTTTTTAAACTATTGAATAATTCAATACAACATTCTTACCAAAGATATGATTCTGAACCCAATGAAGTCAATGGAAGGTAGATCACATCCAAAAGGTAACTCTTACACAAATAACTTTTGATGTATGAAGTCAGAACAGGAATAGAATAATCACTTAGAACGTATCATCTACCTTTATGCTCTTAACCTTACCATTATGTATACTCTAGAGCTGAGCATCATCCAAGATTCAGTACTAAAGAAATGTTTTCACTTATGTTGAATATAAAATATTTAGAGAACGCAAAAACAGAATTTCAAAACATGCCTGAATATATTTAGTTACCAGCTTCAAGATATGTTGCTTAGAATACAAAGATCAGAAAAGTTACTTATGAGGAAATAACCAATCATAAATGCATCTAATATCATATGTGATACTGAAAATTAAAGTGTTTTGTAAAAACACAGCAGGAAACATTTGGAAAAACAAAGTTAATTAGAGAGGAAATGGATGCATTTATTTGCTGGGGAGGAATCAGGTTTATTATAAAACTTTATTTCAGTCGTTATAGTTGACCAGAAAGGAAATGCTAAAACTTTTAGGAGAAGAATAAATCTGAACAAAAGGGAAAGAAAGTTTTGGAATAACTTGCCTTTGAAAAAAACAAAAGGCTAACTGACTTTCTCCAGAAGAGGACTCAATAAGATGGAGCTATTCATCTGTGTCTATAAATATTCAAACAATGACATGCTCTACTGCACTTGCTACAAGTTTTCCTGAAAATGAAAGGTCAGCACCGCATGAATCTACATGCCACATTATTGGATTAAGCACATTTCAGAACATTTTGGCTCCTGGTCCATTGATTTAAATTGGTGCATTAGTCAAGTATTCCTTGAAGACTGTTCTTGCAGTTTTAATACAGTCAAGTAATTTCTCACTATTGTTCAATGGTCTATCTCAACAAAATATCAGTGTTTAAGCAAGAAAACATAAGTTTCACTTACAATTTACAACTCAGTGTTCAAACTCACAGTCTACCCTTCCTATATATGTAAACAAAAATTATCTAAAAATTGGTTTACGCTTTCCTATACAGAACTTTATTCTTTTCTTTGGCGATTATGGAAGAATGGAGAAATTAAACTATCCTTACAGGATTTGTACTTTGAAAAAAAATGTGAGAAATAAACTGAAAATTCCTTGAGAAATGACACTGTTCTTAAACTCTCCAAAAAAAAAAAAAAGTTTGTTAAATGATAGAGCAATAAAAAATTTACCTAATGAATGCACTTGTGAACTGTTTGTTTAGCATCTGATATATTCCCTTATGAGCATCTATGTACTACTTTGCATTAAATGGTTAGCTTCAACATTCAGAATGAAAACATATAAGAATTGAAAAAAAAAACAGTTTTAATTAAACACAAAGAAACACTTTAGTAAAACAGGAATTTCAATAAAGAGAGGGAAATGCATAATGAAGAAGAGCTACTAGTTTGTCATGCCTTAACTAATTTGCCAGTTTTATTAAAGCCAAGAGCTTCCATCCTCAAAACTTTACTTTCATTGCTATTATTTTTTTCCCAACATTCTAACTGTAGAATGAAATTTTCCAGATCTTTTTCCACCAGATAAAGAAACTTTTGAAGATATGCTCGCGGGGTATCCTGGTGAAAACTGTTTGGATTGGCTAAGTTCTGAAAATTCTAGGTGAAAGTATTTTCCAAAAACGTATAGAGGAGCAGTCATTAGTAAATATAATTCAGGTGTGCATAAAATAAAGTGGAGTTTTGGAGAAGTGTGGCATCATGGATTAAGATATATATTCAGCAAAGCAAGGCTGGAGTCTCTGCAGACATTTCTCCACTGCATATCTTATATGGGAAGGAGCATTCTAGTGCTGGCTAGAAAATATTTCTATATTAAAGAATTCCTCTTTCTAACTCTTACTGTTTTGAAAAGACAGCAAAGAAAATATAGTAAAGAGAAACCTATAAAGAGACTGTCATACTGCAGTTCTAATTTTAAAAGTTTATATAAAAATAGCATTTTTACTCAGCAAATCTGTTGTTTACTCACTAACTTTTTTTGTTACAAAAGTCATTTTTTACTACTGCAGCTTACTCATGTTATCACTTAACAGTGAGAGGCCTAGTTTACACTGTCGGCAGAGATACGCAAGCTGTGTACATATTAACAAGAGATGCAAGTTGCGTACATACTAACATTTCTTATAATGGCATCTTTGCTGTGTTGATGGGAAATGCCCTCCAGCTGATACGCATTACTCTTTTGTGGGGGAGGGGGAGGGAAGCGGTGGATTTGGTACATCTGCTAGAAAGCACTTTGAGGGCTGATTGTGCAAGACTGACTACCTGCTCAGTCAACCCCCCTTCACTGAACAAGGAGCTGGACGCAGCTCTGGCAGCATAAGCTCACCCTGAGAGTTCAATTCTATTGCAGCTTATGTACCAATAAAAAACTAAGTTTCAATTAGTTATATTTGTAAAATCCACTGTAGGCAATGTGGATAAACAGGAATCATCAAGAGCAAAATTCAGCTTGTAGAATATTTAATCCTGGTAATGATGTGTAAATATGAGAAATCAGAATACAAAACCCACATAAGACTAAGCTAAGACTAATTATATGCTTACCTATGTTCCATCACTTTGTTTCTAGGGACTTCTTTCCAAAAGTTAGCCAATTCTGGTACACCTGCTCCAGAAGACTGATCCATTTCTGCTGCCATTATCAAGAAACGGTCCTGCAGGGAAGCCGCAAAACCTGCCCTCAACCAAAAAATCCAAAACAGTAAATTTATCAGAGTCTGTATGTATACACTAAAACATTCCCTTTTCTTCTCTAGGAGGAAAGTAATTTTAGTTATTAAAAACCTGTGTATATTTATCAGAACTACACAAATCTGAGAAAGAAATGGAGGTTACTCACCTTCGTGCAGTAGCCGAAGTTCTTTGAGATGCGCGCTCCCGACATGCTCCACAATAGGTGTTTTGCGCCGCTAAACACCCCGGATCGGAGATTTTTGAACTAGCAGTGGCTCTGCAGCAGGGAAGCTGCGGCGGCGTCCGTTTCCCGCCAGTGTGACGTCAGCCTGACAGCTTCCCCGCTGCCCCTCCTGTCAGTTCCTTTCTACGCCGGGAGATATCTGAAACGACAAGAAATAGCCTCCGAAGTAGAGGGGAGGAGGGTGGGTTGTGGAGCATGTCGGGAGCGCGCATCTCGAAGAACTTCGGCTACTGCACGAAGGTGAGTAACCTCCATTTCTTCATCGAGCAGCGCTCCCGACTGCTCCACAATAGGTGAGTATGTAGCAGTTACTGGAATGTGGTGGTGGGGACTTCGGACCGTCCCTTGTCCATTGTTTGTAGTATTGCTCGACCGAAGGCCGTGTCATCTACGGAAAAACAGTCTAACGCATAATGTTTTGCGAAAGTGTCATTGGAAGCCCAAGTGGCTGCCTGGCAAATCGTTTGTAGTGGAACTTTCGCAAGGAACGCCATAGAAGATGCCATGGATCTTGTTGAATGAGAGCGGATTGTGGCAGGTGGCGTCTTTTGGTTGATATTGTAGGCTGTGCGTATACATGACGAGATCCAGTTAGATAATCGTTGCTTAGAGATGGGCTGACCGAAAGATCGTTCGGTAGTAGATACGAATAGCTTTGTTGTCTTCCTGAACGCCTTGGTCCGATCCAAGTAATAGGCTAGCGCTCTTCTGACATCCAGGGTATGGAGGGCTCTGTGATGTGGCGTTGCGTGCGGTTTTGGATAGAAGACAGGTAAGTGAATGACCTGATTCACATGGAATGCGGATGCGGCTTTTGGAAGGAACTTGGGATGGAGGCGTAGGGATACCTTGTCCTTGTAGAAAACCGTATAGGGCGGATCAGCCATAAGTGCCGCCATTTCACTCACTCTTCTTGCCGATGTAATTGCCACGAGAAATGCCACTTTCATGGACAATTGCAAGAGAGAGACAGAGGCGAGGGGTTCGAATGGGTGTCGCATCAATGTTTTAAGGACTAATGGGAGATCCCACGGTGTTGCTGGCGGTTGAACATGTGGGAATAGATTATTGAGGCCCAACATAAATCTTTTAACGACTCTATGAGCGAAGATTGAAGAGCCGTCTACAGGTATGTGAAAAGTTGAAATTGCTGCGAGGTGGACCTTAATGGTGTTGACCGATATCTCTGTTTCTTTTAGGTGCCAGAGATAGTCCAGGATCATCGGTATGGGTGCTTCAGTTGGAGAGGACGATCGCTGTATGCACCAATTGGAAAATCGTGACCATTTTTGGAGGTAAGTTCGTCTTGTGGAAGGTTTTCTACTATTTAGTAGTACCTCCCTTACCCTGTCGGAACATAGGAGTTCCGTAGTATCGAACCATCGAGGTTCCATGCTGTCAAGTGTAGTTTGTTCAGGTAAGTATGCTTGCGGGTCCCGTCGTCTTGTGACAGTAAGTCTTGTACCTGTGGTAAGATGATGGGAGGTACTATGGACATTTTGATGAGCATGGAGAACCAGGGCTGACGAGGCCAAGCTGGTGCTATCATTATTACTGTTGCTCTGTCCAGTGCGATTCTGTGTAAAGTTCGTGCTATCAATGGAATGGGCGGGAAGGCATAAAGTAGCTCTTTTCCCCAGTGAGTGAGAAAGGCGTCGCCCTCCGATCCTGGGCCTCTCCCCGCCCAAGAGCAATATCGGCTGCATTTCTTGTTGTGCGCCGTAGCAAACAGATCGAGCACAGGATGACCCCAGAACTCGAAAATGCTGTGAAGTATGTCCCGTCGGATCTCCCACTCGTGGCGGTTTGTAAACGAGCGGCTCAGGGCATCTGCTATGATATTCTCTTTGCCCGGGAGATACACCGCCCGAAGGATAATGCCATGTTGGATGCACCAATCCCACAGCTTCGCTGCTTCTAGGCAGAGTATGGGAGATTTGGTGCCTCCTTGCCGATTTATGTGGAACATGGTGGACCTGTTGTCGGTTCTTACCATTACCACGCTGTGAGCAATTATGGGGAGAAACTTCTGACACGCTTTGAAAACAGCTCTCAGCTCGAGCAGATTGATGTGCAGGCTTGTCTCTGCCATGGACCACCTGCCCTGCACCGTGAGGTCGCGGCAGTGAGCTCCCCATCCTCGTAATGAAGCGTCTGTGGTTACTGTGACTTGTGGTTGTGGCTGTCGAAAGGGGACTCCTTGCAATAGGTTGTTGTGACGTGTCCACCAAGACAGAGAATCTTTGATGGCACTCGGCACTATGAGCAGTGTTTTGGTTAGACGATTGTAATGTCTGACGTGGGAGAGAAACCACAGTTGGAACGGACGCATGCGAAGTCTTGCATTCTCTACAAGGTAGGTTGACGCTGCCATGTGCCCCAACATGCGCATAGCTGTGTGAGCCGATATGATGGTTGCTCCCCGAATGGTACACGCTATCTGCTGTAGGCTGATGAATCTGTCCATTGGAAGAAAGGCCCGTGAAATCGGTGAACAAAGTCTTGCCCCTATGAACTGAAGTTCTTGCGCCGGCACCAAGGTGGACTTGTCGAAGTTTATGCTCAAACCTAGCTCGTGAAACAACTTGATTGTTGCTTGTAGTGCTTGGGTTGTGCTGATCTGTGTGGGTGCCTTGATGAGAAAGTCGTCTAGGTATGGAAAAATTTCTATGTGCCTTCTTCTTAAAAATGCCACCACTGGAGCCATAAGTTTGGAAAAGACTCTTGGCGCCGTGGCTAGGCCGAAAGGCAGGACTGTATATTGATAATGCTTGTGAAGAAAACGGAATCTGAGAAATCTCCTGTGTGCGGTTCGAATAGTGACATGGAAGTATGCGTCCTGCAGGTCGAGGGAGGCCATCCAGTCGGATCGTTGAAGGGCCAGGAATATGTCCCTGAGGGTCACCATTTTGAATCGTTTCACCAGTATGTGTGCGTTGAGACGTCGAAGATCTAATATAGGTCTCCAACCTCCCGACTTCTTCTGTATTAGAAAGTACGGGGAATAGAACCCTTTTCCTCGTTGTTCTATGGGTACCTCCTCTACAGCTCCTAGATCGAGTAGACGTTGGATTTCTGACTGAAGGAGTTGTACGTGATTGGGGTCCCTGAAGAGGGACGGGTGGGGGTGGTGGTGGTTGGGTGTAGAAATGAAAGGGATAGAATAACCGTGGTGAATGATCTCTATAGCCCACTTGTCCGATGTTATCTCTCTCCAACGTGAGAGAAACGGTTGTAATTTGTTGCGGAACGTTGGGTTGGATGGCAGGTGACCCAGTGACTGGTCGAACGCTCCCTCGACTTGCCCATCAAAATTGCTGTTTGCTATTCGGTGGCTGGGAAGATTGTTGGGCGTAGGTTTGGTGTCTGCCCCTCCTTTGTTGTCTGGGTCGGTTTCTATAGGTGTCCACTTTGCGATTAGACGTCTGTTGGAAGTACCTGAAATTGGTGGGTTGAGCCCTATATGGTCGACGGCGGGATTGTGGGGTATAGATTCCTAGGGTCTTCAGCGTGGCTCTAGAGTCTTTAAGGCCATGCATGACGTCATCTGTTGTTTTTTCAAATAGTTTTTCTTTATCGAATGGCAGGTCCTCAATGGTACGCTGCATTGGCTTGGGCAAGTCTGCGGCTTGGAGCCATGAAGCACGACGCATGACGACTGCTGTCCCCAGTGTCCTGGCTGCAACATCCGCTGCGTCCAGGGAAGCTTGAAGGGCAATTCTTGACGCTAACAAGCCTTCATCGATCAGAGGAGCAAATTGTTCTTGTTTTGCTTGTTCAATAAAATTTGAAAATTCATTCAGTTTGGTGAATATATCATGGGTATAATTCGCTAGCAAGGCCGTGTAATTCGCAATACGCATTTGCAGTGCGGCCGAGGTATATACTTTTTTCCCCAAGAAGTCCAGTTTTTTATCATCTCTGTTCATAGAATTGGACTTAGAGAAGGGTTGCTTAGGTCTTTGACCCGCTGCCTCTACCACCAAGGAATTGGGTTGAGGGTGGGAGAAAAGAAATTCATTTCCTTTAGAATTTATAAAATATTTTTTATCAGCTTTTTTGTTGGATGGAGCCGCTGAAGCTGGTGTCCTCCATATTTCGTCTGCTGGCTGTAAGATGCCCTCATCCATTGGAAGGGCCAATTTCTGGGATCCAGAAGACTGCAAGATGCGGTATAACTTGTGTTGGGCGGTCTGGGTCTCCTGTAAGGAAATGTCCAGAGACTCCGCTGCCCTCTTGAAGAGATCTCTGAATTGTTTGTGGTCATCATGCTTGTTCTGTGATGTAGGGTCTTTTGTCAAATCGTCGATAGGAGTAGGTACTTGTGTTAACGTTGGCAGAGGTACAGACGGGGGTTGTAGAGTCGGTTGTACCGCTGTGTTGTTCATGCCTGTTAAAGGCATGTTGAAGGGCTGCCAAGGCAAATAAGTTAACCCCTGTTGGGGGTACATCATCCAGGGGGGGTAAGCCCAAGGCATCGGTAGAGTCGCGCTCTGAGCCACCGCCTGAGGTAACTGCTGCGTAGTTTGCTCGTGCTCTGGGCTCGAGGCCACCGACGAGGCAGACGCTTTCGATGGCGACGTTGATGAAGAAGATTCCGAAGAATCCGAACAAAAGAGAGGAGATAATGGGGCTGAGTGCACCGTAAGATCGTCCAACAGCTCCATATGTTTGGATTTCCTGTGGTGTTTAACAGCTGGAGGCTGCACCACAACGTCCACAGCCGTTGAAAAGGGTGTTTGAGTAAGTAATGGTGTGACAGCACCCTGCGGCAGCACTGTCTGTGGCTGAGGAGTACAGGGAATCAAAGGCGGAGCCGGAGCCTGTACTGTTGCCGGTGCCGTCAGCGGTAGCGTGCCCGACATTGACAAGCCCGGTGCTGTGGCTGGTGAGAGTAAGAACGGTGCCGAGAGCCCCTGGCTGGGCATCGGAACCGAGGCAGTTGACGGTGCCGTTAAAGCTTGCGGCGCTGTCCGCTTGGCTTTTTTCTGTTTGTTTGATGCTGCCGCCGCACGGGAATCATTTGCCGTAGCGGTCGGGCAGCTGCTCGCACTCTCCGTCCCCTTGGTTCTCTTTTTGGGGACTGGGGAAGAGGCTGGAGACCTCCTTTTGTGCGCTCCCTCTTCACGCTGAGGAGAGGCACCGGGGTCTGAAGACGGGCGCAGGGAGCCCTCTAATAAGAGGAGCTTCAATCTGCGGTCCCGCTCTTTCCTCGCTCGGGTGGTGAGTTGCCTGCAGTCAGGGCACTTCTGAGCAAGATGCCCTTCCCCGAGACATTTAACACACGAAGTGTGCCCGTCTGAGGCAGGCATTTCCTCATGACAGGAGTCACAGCGCTTGAAGCCCGATGCGTTGGGCATAGCGCTGCTGTGACTCTGCGGGCAGTTGTAATATCGCCGGCCGGCTTTTTTTTTTTTTTCTTTTCTTTTCTTTCTTCTGTTTTCTTTCCTTCGTTTTTCCCTTATGGCTTATTTCTATTTTCTTCTTTTCCCTCAGTGGTCCTGAAGGAAGAGCCAGTGCGGACTCCGTCCGGAGTCCCGGGCGGTCGAAAGGAACTGACAGGAGGGGCAGCGGGGAAGCTGTCAGGCTGACGTCACACTGGCGGGAAACGGACGCCGCCGCAGCTTCCCTGCTGCAGAGCCACTGCTAGTTCAAAAATCTCCGATCCGGGGTGTTTAGCGGCGCAAAACACCTATTGTGGAGCAGTCGGGAGCGCTGCTCGATGAAGAAACTTCAGTTACAGGAAAATAACTGCTTCTTCAAGTGATGGTCTTTATGTGTATTCCACATGTGGGTGACTTGTGAGCAATGATCAGTGCAAAGATGGGTACAGGCATGTTAACAGCACTGCAGTCCGTAGTATGGTTTGATCCATGGCTACCTCTATTGCTGCTGCTTATGTTATGGCATAGTGTGCTGTGAATATAAAGACAGAAAACCACATTACAATTTAACAGATGTCTTGCCAGGACACACCTGTCAGTTGGGCCGAGGAAGTGACCTGTGTCCAAGTAGAGTGCTTGGTAGAGGTGGGTTGGAATAGTTGACTGGGTCTACACTGGCCGAGGAATTCAGCGGCAGTGAAAGAGAGATATGAAAAATTATTTTATGTAACTTGTGCATCTCCCTTTGACTTCTTAAGAACTTACTTACCATGGTGTCACCACTGCACTGAGTTGAAGGGAAATGCCCTCTTTTGACTCAGAGCTACTCTTCTCGAGGGCATAGACTTAACTGCATCAACTTCCAAATCAATTGAATGGGTCTTCACTGACCACTCAATCAAACTGGAAAGATCAAACTGATGGCAGTGAATTTGACAGTGTCAGTATAGATCTGCCCTTTGTAGCATTCAGAGATGCATGCGAACGCACATTTGAAGATCTGTTGGACAAAATGCTTGGCCCTCTGATGTTTGGCCACAGCCACAAAATAGGTTAAGCAATTTTTGAAATGGTTGAGTTCTGTGGAGGTAGAACACTAGTACACATCATATATCGAGGAGTACAAGGCACTGTGAAGGGGGAGGTGTTTGCCTTCAAGAAGAATACCAGTAAGTAGATGGACTCATTGAGGTGACACTCATATCACTTTTGAAAGGAATTTGCTGCACAGCCATAACAAAACCTTGCGAAATATTGTGCGGGTGTGGTGTGCCATCACAGCTGCAGGTCACTGACTTGTCCGGTGGAGGTAATTGCTGCCAAGAATGCCACTTTCACTGAAAGTTAGGAGAAGGAATATATGTTGTTGGTTCACGAGGTGGTCTTGTGAGGGTGAAGAGCATGAGGTTAAGGTCCTATGAGGGTGTGAGCTTCAGTTCTGGTGGAAAGGGGATAAACCATCCTTTCATGAAGTGGGCTGTGGTTCAGTGGATTAACACAGAGGGTTACGGAAGTGTTCCATGAGCCAGTGACTATTCCAAATGTTTGCATGCCCAGGAAACCATCAATCCTGTGAGTGTCTGGCCTTACCCTCCATCTGGAGCAGGGGTCTCAAACTCAAATCACCACGAGGGCCGCATGAGGATTAGTATGTTAGCCCAAGGGCCGGGCCGGTGAAACCTTTCCATACAAAGATATTGCAAATAACGGTAATGATCATTTCATTGCGGGCTGCAGGAAATAGCTTTAGGGGCCGCATGCAGCCCCCAGGCCGCATGCTTGAGACCTCTGATCTGGAGTGTCATGAGGCTCCAGAACAGCCAGATCCACATGTGACACCTCACCTAATCTGATTCAGAAAGGAAATGCTGAGTCTGGAAGTACTCCTCCGTAGTGACCTTTGCTTGTGTCCATGACAGTGCTTTTTGCTTGTGTTGAGATTTGTCCCTAGGCTTTAGTACTCCTGGCCTGGAGGTAGGCACAGTGCTCAGAGAGGCAGTCACAGAGGGGTCTCCAAGGGCAAAATCCAAGTGAGCCTGGGATTGCATCACATCCTCCATAAGGTATTTGCAGAGGCAGAGCTTAAGGGTTTCGATGGCCCTGGATGGGAAGGACTTACAGATGGTCCAGTGTGAGCCTTGCCCAGGCAGTAGAGCAGGAGTCAGCAGCCTTTCTGAAAGCCTGTGCCCAATACTCCTCCCTAACCCTTCCAGTGCCAGTGGCAATGAGTTGCAGCTGGAGGAAAAGAAGTGGGAGCAGGGAGCAATGGCAGGGCAATGTTGAGCAAGGGTGGCTGGGATGGCAAGGACGGACAGAGATGGGGTGGCAGAGCAGGGATGGCTGGTGGGGTGACTGCGACGAATGGTAGGGTAGGGGTGGCATGGGAGGGTAGAGATGGGCTGGCAAAGGAGCATGGCAGGGCAGGGGTGGCAGGAGACTGTGGGGGAAAAGTGCATCCAGGATCCTGCTAACTCCCCTTCCCCCCAAGTGTCTCACTCAGTTCTGGCCCCACTGGACTCTGAGCCACTGCAGTCAGGCTCCTGTTTGGTCCTGGAGGTGCCACCCCCTCCCTTTCAAGTCCACAGCCTGCCACCAGTTTCCTGAAGGCTCCCTCACCACATTGACAAACTCCACCAGGGGACCAGCCAGAACTGCTTGTTAGCTGGCCAGGGCTGGGGTCGCTGCGGCACAGCATTTTAAATTTCTCACAGCTGTCCCAGGGTGTGAAATTTAAGAAGTCTCTGTCCAGTGCCAGTTCCCTGGTCCCCTGAGTGGAGAAAGGCTAGAGACATCAGAGTAGCTGCTGAGAGGAATGTGCTTGGAGCTAGAGCAGCGCCAGGGGCCCTGTGTGCCACTCAGAATGAGCCCATATGTTGCCTTTGGTTGCTGACCCCTGCAGTAGAGGCAATATCCATGCTTGATGCTTATGCATAGAGTATGGACATGAGCTACAGTTTTTGAAGCCCAGGATACTGGACATAGTCTCCGAGGGGGAGGAGGGGATGTGGTTCCTGAAAAAGGAACCAAGAGAAGTACTAAATTTACTACACTATAACTTATCTCACAGTTATACCAAATTATTTACAAACTCTGTACAAAGTAAACTCACTCTCTTAGATTAAATGTATGAAGGAACAAGAGTTCTGACTGACACCATGCAGTATGAAAAGGGACTTGGAGTGGCATCAACCCATACTACTACTTATATCCTCCTCTAGGAGCATGAGAAGCAGTGTACATGTACAGGTGAACAGACACTGTTAAGAAACATTTCCAGACACAGGCCCATAGTATGTATTTGCATACATCTGTGTAATACACATAAAGATCATCTCTTGCAGAAGAAAAGTATACTGCAACTACAAACAGGTGTCAAAAATTTGTGAAGTTACATAGTAATAAATGAGGAAAAAACCCACTAAACTATAGGAATTAAAATCTTCAGAATGGAGACTATTTGGCTAAACAGCTTTAGGCTAATATTGGTACAAAAGTTTTTGGAACAACTTATTGCTGCTGCTGTTTCACAAAACAGCATGGTTTGCAAAAGGTGTTGGATGGCAATAGAGGCATAAGACAAGTTAATCGCTTTAGCAGATTTATCGTATAATTTGACATAATTAGTCTTAGGAAAATTATTTCATCACCTGGACCCTTTACAATTATAAAGAAAACAAAACACAGTGATGCATTTTTAATTAGTAATGCTTTAAATAAGAACTCATTTGGAGACATATAAAGAATGAATTTAGTATTCACTCATGTTAAACATTCCTCTCAAAGATTTCTTAAAAACCAGATTCTATATTATTTCATTACAAAAAAGAGTTAACCAGGCAGAAAGATGCAACTAATCTTTATAGAAATATAAACCTAATACTATATTTCTTATTTTTATTGTACAAAATGGTATTTTTTCTTTACCAACAAATGTCAGTAAGCAGCAGAATCAGTATAATGAAAATCACATGGATAAAATATTAACATTGTTATTTGTACTGAATAAAATAAATCGTCTATTCATCTCCAGAAGCCAACCTCCTCCCCCCCATCTCACATGACAAAGCTTGGCACTTTGGTGAAAGGACAGAACTAACGTTAATCAAATACGTGTTCTGTTAATCACTGATCTACTGGATGAAGAAAATAATTCAAACCAAATCTCCTCAACATACATCTCTAAATATGATGCTCATTTTAAATCTTTCACTAGGCACTACTCTTAACAGATTAAAACACCTTAAGCTATTCTTGCAGATAAGAATGGGTCTAAGTCAGGTTATTTTAGTAGCCAAAAATTTGGATAAAGAAGCAGTCGATGAAAAAGAGCAACACCAAAGAGGGAAAGAAAATATAGCATGGGTGCCTTGTTATGTTGAGTAAATCTCCATTATTCATTCACTGTTCTTCCAAAAGGGCCCAAGGCTCATGATGCCAGGAGGTGTGTCCCACAACTGAGAATATATGGTAATCAAATAAAAAATAGCTGCTACTAATGCATTTACCTCCCATAGACTTGTTTGAAAATTCTGTTCTAGGAGTTTTTACTTACCACCATGAAGGGATACTACTATGTCTAATGATGAACCAGGTTCACAGCTACTATTACTTGGTTTAACTCTATATTTGTCAGGAGCAGTTGTTCTCACCTAAATGAAAAACAAGCAAGCAGATGTATGTCAGAGATAAACATGTTATGCCTTCCAGTTCTGTTACTGCTAAATTACAAAAGAGATGGGGCTTTGTGCTACTAAAATGTTAACAGCTTTCTACTATTGCCAAAAGATAGCATAATGAAGACAGTAGATATTAAAAAAACTAAAACCTCACACCTCTTTTCTTTTTTGGAAGTAGTCTTAGAAGCTAAAGATTCAAACTTCTTTCTCTACCAGTTTCGTTCTTCCTTATTTGATAAGGAACAATATCTTCTCTCTCTCAACATAAACAAAAACAAAACCCACAAATTCCAAGAAAAGTAAATGTAATACTTGTGAAAGCTGCTGGTTTGAAAACCTGAAAACCCGAATCATCTAAATATGCAGAGAACAAGTATGAAGTGGTGGCAAACCAAGTTGAACTATACGTAAATTAATTTCTTGCATTTCTGTTAACACGACCATTGAGCTGAACGTGAAACAGACACAGCACTTATTCTTTTCAGGGTGATCTACTCGGAAATGGATTTTTCAGCAACTTTGATACATAAAGAGCTGATGGAATAAACAATAAACTGATCATTACACAGTGGTTCCCCCTTTCTTCTTTTTAGGGAGGATTCAGAGGCTCATAAGTGAAATTTATAATCAGCCCCAAATCCTCTTTCCTACAAGGTTTCTGCATAGATTTATGCTATTGACAATCGTGTTTGTTGTTGCTTTCATATGCAACAAATGCAGGGAAAGATTTGTTTAAATTTCTATAAGCTGTCAGCAGAAATCATAATAACCACAACATGTTACATACAAAAAGCCTTAAATAACATAGCCCTTTTTTCTTCAAATCCTAAATTATAGTAGAAGAGACCGTATAGAGGATGTCAAATCTCCAGCAATGACTGTATTCCCAAACAGATATGAAATGCTTCAAACCGTAAGAAGCATACTGTACTCTTTCATTATTTGTTATCACAATTGTCTCATTGACATTTATTCCATGAAAGATTTGTAACTTGATATAAAATTTGTCATGACAAGAGCATATTTCTATATAAATATAAAACTTGCGGTCAGCAAAAGAAAACCATGAATATTTACAAAATATTATTTACCTTAAAAGCCACTACATTTTTAGTCACATTTGTCAGAACTATCAAGCATTTTTTTTCTCCAGTTTCTTTGGTTCCAAAAAACAATTCTTCTGCTGGACTAATTGAAAATAAAATAAAAATATGGTTTACGCAAATTTGCATTTAACAATGCAGTATTTTCAACACAAATAATCTAAGTAATTTATCATAAAACAAATCAGAGTTTATTTACAGTAAAAGAAAAACATGCTATTTATCCATCAGTCACTGTAAATTAAGATCATCACAGGCAAGCTGCCACAATAATCTGCAACAAATTTAAATCTGGCAATCCAAAACTGGTAACAGTAAAAGTGTACATGCCGTGTATGTGCATGCGCACTAGAGACTACAGGTTGCTCTCCCTCCCCTTGCTTTATATAGTCTCATGTAAATAGAAAAGAGAAGATTTAGCATCTCTTTCAATATTACAGCAAGTTTCTATTAGCTTCTGGAAACTCTTACTCACCTTGAATAGAGAAAGCAGAGCATGTGCATGTCCCAAGTAAGAGGAAAGACTGATAATGCAAGGAAAAGAAGTGGTACCAAAAAAAATTAGCAGTTTTTTTTTTTTTTTTTTTTTAAAGTCACTGAAGGGCACTCATAAAAGTGTGCTATATCCCTTTCCCTAACAATTTTTTTTTCTTTTTGAAGAAGAGACGGGTTGTGTTACATGTCAAGATCAGTTTGTTTCTTTTCCTCATTTCATTTTCTTAACAGTAATTTAGCTTGTTTTGACCCCTTCTCCCTCAAAGCTAGTATATCCCTTTCTCTCTACCCACTCTTATACCGTAAAAGTAGCTATGTACATTTGGGAGGGGATGGGGTTAGCAGTTGAAATACATGGGATATGAACACCTGTATGAGGACATAAGGCTACCCTATTTTGATGGAAGCATGTTGCTAGGGCCTGTGACCACCTAGTTTGGGGATGATGAAGATGATGACTGCATTGACTGAGTGGGTGCCTTTTCTTCCCCCACATGCAACACATCCACTGGGACATCTAGGATCTCAGTACCGGGGCTGGAACTGGAGTTGGGAAATCAGTGCCAGAGAAACAAAGCAGTGGAATGCCTCTCAGACACCAACTAGGACCAGTGGGAAGAGGACACCTGGTAGTGGGTGAACTGTACAGATTCCAGTTCTGCCATTGCATTGACCAGTGGCCTGATGGTCATGCTTGGGTGGGGGGAAGGGCGCTAAGAAGTCTGGTGCATTGGTCAGGGACCAGTGTGCCCGTGTGGCAAAGGATTCCCCACTGGAATACGAAAAGGATTCTTTCTTTGGAAACCATGGCAGTGCAGTACCCCTCATGCTTCCAGGAGGCTTTGGGAACTGGTAACTGACTATGAATTGGAGATTGCCCAAAAGGACCACGGAAAGTTTTCTCTGGACGATGGTATGATGGAACTCACTGCTCCTTTATTCCTTTTATTTTATCACCCTGGCTAGCAGGGGACTTTGGGAAGCATCTGGAGTTAACTGGACCTACAAAGCTCCCAGGACTCAGGGCTTTAGGTGGAGTCACTGGAGAAGGTAGGGTCTCTGGGGAGGATGAGTGCCCTAGCATGAGTAATGCTATGCCAGCCATTCCCCACTTGTCCTTTTTGGTCACTGGAAAGCACTCCCTCAGTGCACTGTTTCTCATGCTTCTTCCTTGGCACCAGAGATGGAGATTGGTGCTGGGAAGAGTACAGTACTGATGGAGCACTTGCATAAAATATGAAGTGCTCAGCACCAATTTAGGGTGACCCAGTTCCAAGGTTGGGTTGAGGCCTGTATCAATGAGTGAGTCCCTCAGATAGATGTCTGGGTTTTTTTTTTTGTTTGTTTGTTTGTTTTTTCCCATGTGTTGCCTACAGATGTTGCAGATCTGGCACTTCACTTTAACACTATTACCCCAAGACACTAGACAGCTAAAGGGACTCATTGACACTGGCCTGCCACAGGAGGCATGCAGCTTGAAACCTGGGACCTGGAACATGCCTAGATGCTGGAGTGAAAGTCTCTCAAGAAATAAGGGACAACTATTCACACTACTGCCGGTATACATGTTAAAACTAGGAACAATATACACTAACTACAGAAACCATACAATACCTACAAAAGTCCAAACCCCTGGGAAAGAAGCCTTGAAAAAGCAAGGAGAATAGTTCCAAGCAAACGTCATGAGCAGTAGGAAGGACATGAGGTCACAGAGTTAGCAGTGCTCCTTACACACATGCATACACATTCGGCTCCAAGGGTGCTAGAGCTGGTCATACGGATATCACTCAGAGAAAAAACTCCAACAAATGTGCACACACCATGCACACACCCAACACACAACAGATGTGGGCAAGGACTTGAACTCTCTTTGCAGGCTAACCTAGGGCAATGCATGGCAGGAAAAAGGGGTAGAGGCAAATCCCTTTTCATAGACTATAAAGTTTATTCAGTTCATAAATTCTTTATAAATGTGTGTGCACACCTAAAATAATATACCTTTGTGCTGAAGGACTGATGTCTTTTATCTTAAGCAGTAATCTGTAATTTGAATAAGCATCTTTTGGCTTGTACAAAACCTTTCTACTCTATTTTTGAAGCAACCTGGAACACAAGCCAGCTAGATACCAGAGATTTCCAAGACATCATCAGTTGCCATTCATTTATTTAAAAAAAAAAAAAAAACCTCTCAAAATTTAGTCAACTCTTTCTGAGAAGTGAGGTTGACAAGTATAGCAGTGCCCTAACAATCTAACATTTTAGGAACCAACTTTCCTTCCACATCAGCTTTTGATCTTTGCTTTCCATCTTTTTTTTTTTTTTAAACTCAGCAGTCATTTACTGTATGATTATTACTTTGCCTGAAGATCTCAAAACGCATTACAATAATTAGTAAAACTGCTTAACTCCTTTGTAAGATAAATGCCATACCCATTTTTCAATTGCACTAATTGAGGAACAGAGCCATAAGTGGTTGCCCACAGTCTGGCAGAAAGTTAGTGACAAATCTGCTAACAGACCCGTCCTGAATCCAAGTCATCTGCCATAGCCACTAGACTACATATTTTCCTAAGAAAAACTGAAAAGTTTGTAACGTTTCTGCCTCGTGCAGGAATTATAATACAACATATTATTCTGCATTCATGACTTTTGTGGTTTTCTTAAACAGTGATTATACTGAGAAGAATGATGAAAAGGTTGTTGGGAGATTCATCTTTACTGCCTCAATTACTTCTCATCAGTTTTGTTTAGTTTACAAGTTAAAATAAGGCTGGTAGCTGGAAAAATTCTATAAATGTAAGATGGGATCTTAGAGAGGTAAACGGATCATATTTCATTTGTCCATAGGATGACCAGATAGCAAGGGCGAAAAATCAGAACACATTTTTCCCCAGGGAGGCAGGGGGAACAGTTGCATATGTATGGCCACGTTTACAATGATGGCAGCAAAACTGCTGCTGTCGGATCAATCCTTCCAGATCAACTCAGTGGTCAGTTAAGATGCTCTAAGTCAACATGGAAATCAGCTAAGTAAAGCAACCCCCTCAGGCTGCACAGCAAAGTGAAGACACCGTGATGAATGGAAGCTAAGAAGTTGATGGGAACTAACTCCCAACCACTGCCATCAGAATTTTCCAGCACTGTAGACCAGGCCCTAAGACTCAGTGCCTAATACTGGACATCTACTTACCCTACTTGCCTAGTAACAAAGTCAATAACTGGCTATGCAGCTGTATGAGGTGTAAAAAGAGGTAATTACTTAGTTACTTGGTAAAGGAACAGCTCTTTTAGGTAAAAAAAGAAATGTCACAAATTCATCTTTCTGGGTACAAAATGCATCCAAAAGCTACCATTGCAACAAGTTTCTTTTTTCCAATAGTACATTATTTTGATAATGAATCCAATCACCATGTGTAGCATATTCTACTTTTCTAACTTTTACTTAGTAACGACAGCATAGGCCATAGGCACAATTCTTCATTTTAAAAATCAGCAATACCACAAGCAAGAGCACTGGAAGATGCCACTAAATTAAATCTTCCTTTGGTTTCCAACAAACTCAAGATTTTCTCATCCAATAGTAGAGCACAAAAGATTCTAGTATGATACAGTGCAAAGTTTGTTTGTTTGTAACAACATTGGCAGCTTTTGTTATTCCACTTAGGAAAAACACACAATTCTTATTTGAATTCTGTATTCTAATAAATCATAACCATAAACCTATACCCGATTGTAGATTTCAGAAATTCTTTCAATTGGAAGAGTTTACAGGCTATGCCTTTGTCTTGTCATAAAGAAGAATGGTGTATGAGGAAGATTGCTACATGAGTGATGACAGTTCTGAACCTAATGTGCAAATCTGCTAAATTTTACATGTACAAAAATATTTAGTTTGCAAATTCCAATGTAAATTTTCAATGTATTTTTTCAAGTTCCTTCATTCTGATTTAGCACACAGTACTTTTCAGGCTGGCTCATTCAACTGTTTTTATCAATAAATTAATTTTTTTTAAAATTGATCATATAAAATCAAAATAGAAATAAAAATTGAACTAAAATCTAGATTTCTGTTCTATTTGCCAAACAAGCACACTGAGCTGCAGAACAATGGGAAGAGAGAGATATTTATTAATTCCTTTTCTCAATAATATTGGCATGCAACAATGCAGACTTTCACAGCAAAACCTGAAAATTTTAGATGAAGAGCCGCAAGGCAAGGTCCTGCTGTGCATACACTTCTTGTCTAAATCGGTAAAGTTCCACCAGTTAACCAAACTGATCTACTGTAACTGGTGCAAAACCTTAATTCAGACACATACACACCACTTTAACCCTTGCTTTTAGCTTAAATCAGTAACCACAGTTGCACCAGTTAAACTAAATGTATTTTAAAAATTAACCAAGTAATCTTGCTTAAGATAATCAAATTTAAGCAAGGATTAAAACTAGATTAGGTTCATGGGGTTTACATCGTTTTAACTAGATTATTTAAAATTTAGTTAAACTGGTACACTCTAAGTACAGTTAAGCTGTTATGCTGTCCACCACTGCCAGGTAAACTTATACCACTATGAAAATCAACCAGAAAATAATTTTTTTTATGTATGTGAAAAAATTAATGATCACTAAAGATGTTCATCCACAGAGATAAATATGGTATGTGACAGATATCGGAATTTCTGCATAAAAGTCTTGCAAATCTGAGAAGATTTCATATCTGACAAAGTAAGAAGTTTTAGGAGGTAGAAATTAATACAAGATTAGTCAAATCAGTTAATTCTTGATTTCATTCTTTTTTGCAAGCCAACTCACCTAATTTTAATTGAGCTATACACAATGCAACAAAATAAACAAAATCACCATTGCACAGAATTACCTTATATGTAATAATGATCCTTTAAAAATGGTTAATGTTTTTTTTGCATTTTTTGCTCTGGAATCTGTTTTGTCACTTTCTTCTGGCTTGGAAATTTGTTCTACAGAACATACCTGAGTAAAAATAAACGAGAGTTACAAAGTGAAAAAGAGAGAAAGAATCACATACGTTACAGTAATGTAGATAATTCTGCAGCAAATGTAATGGCAAAATATTCATTCATCAAATGTACATGTTATAAATCCTGTTCCTCTTTGAATTCCTCATAACTTTGGTGAATGAATGCTCAAACACACACACACACACACACACAAACAAGGCTTCTGTCAGACAGACAGAGATCATTGACATAAAAATGCATATTATATATATGCATATATATACACACACACACAAATCAATGGTTAATATATATTAGAAGCCTGATGACTCATAGCTTGGAGATTTCTTTAAAACTCTGCGAATGCAACTTTCAGTTGCTCTGGCTTGTTCTAATTTACAAACCATGGGCCTCCCTCACTATCGCTTCTGCAGAGTGAAACATTCAAACAAACAAATATAACAACAACTAAAAACACTCTGATAGATTAGATAAAATAAACTATCATACTGCATTTAATTACATTTCATGAACATGCTCAACTCATCTTTGTTCCTTGGTATTCAAGACAAAGTAATCATGAGAATTTTAAAAATTAAGAACTGATGGAAATATAATGTTCATGTTATTGTGGATCACTATAGGTACTGTCCTATCATCTGTGTGCACGCGTGTGCGCGCGCACGCACGCACACCCCTCTTTAAAAAGTGTAATTTACCAAAAAAAACCAAAAACAAAACAGGAAAATTATGAGCAAAACCAATTGAAGGAAAAATGAAGATAGGCGATAACCTCTTTAAGAAGAGGTGTCCAAAAACTACAGTTCTACAATCTAGAAAGAGAACTACTATGACTAAAAGCCGATCCTGATTCAGTGGCCAAATGAAGGAACCAATCAGAAACATAACGAAAAAACAATACAGCAAGTGGATGAAGAAATATAAATTTAAGTTACTAAGCACAGAAAATTAATAAGGGAAGCTAAAGACATCAGGAAGATTTCTCTGGCTATCAGAGCTAGCTAAGATCAATAATAAGGTTTCTTAAAGTACATTAGAAATGAAAGAAATCGTAGTAATTGTGGACATGAAAGTGTACAAAATACAAACCAAATTATCTGAATTAAGACTTGAGAGAAACAAGAATTAAATAGATGAAGTTACCTAATTATTTCTCATGCAATTTGTTCAGAAAAAACATTCTAAAGATAAAATGATTAATAACTGCTATTCGTGATACTAAACTCAGAGATTGGTCCCATTATTTACCATCAAGTGTGCTCTTTCATCTACTAAGTGATACCATGAAAATCAATAATTAAATTTGATTTTGAAATAAAGAAAAACATTCAAGAATTACAATGACAAAAAAGAAAACCAATAATCAATTAGTATGCAAATGAGTTACACCATATAAAAAGTATATAAATGAGTGATACAATGTATAATACTTGAAAAGCAGCTTTCTATGCATGACATTCTAAAATGAAAGAACACCAAAACAAAAGTTAATGAAGCACTAGTACCACATATACACACAATTTTATCCATTACTTCTTAGAATACTGAACATAACAAAAAGGTGTCTCCACTCAAAGAGGCTAATAGTTAAGAACCTGCAACAATTCAATAAACTTATTTAAGAACATAGTATCTGATAATCAAATGTAAATTTAATTTAAGTAAACTAGGTTACAAAACTATGATTCAGTTTAATAAAGACTCTCAAACTATATAAAAATAGAAAACGGTAAAATAAGAGAATACACTTTAAAGTGATTTCAATTTTTAAAAAGCATAGTTAAACAATTAACTATTCTTAATTCTCTTTTAAGAAACAATAGTTCTAGGACTAAGCATAGGATTTGACAAGGTAAATACAAGGCCAAGTGACAATATAGCTCAAAGTTATACACCATTCATTTACACATGCCTAGTTGCAGATCATAACAAAATGAAAGAAACTAAGATTAAAGTAATTACATACAACAGGGCAAGGTGTATATTTTCAGTTTTAGGCTGTGAAATTAGTAAGAAATGTTTAATTGGTGAACAATGTTACAGGTTTTCAATAAAGAAATGTATAGTGCAATCTGATTAGGCAAAGCAAAAATTTGGTAACTGTGTTAGGCTTGTTCACACGCCCACAAGCAAACAATCTGGGAATCAACAGGACTTTTGAATTGTTTGATAATAGCTTATGAATTGTTCCTATAAATGGCTCTCTCATGAATACCTCATTGTATGAGGATGCACCATTGGTGACAGATCATGTAATGGGAATACTATAGACACAGGACAAGAGAAGGTACTTACGGTTAACGATGATGCAAGTTATGCAAAAACCCTGCACTCTAAGGGAAACTGTTGTGGTGTTTTGTTTAACAGTGGAAAACATACACGGAGTCCTGTGGCACTTTTGTAGACTAACAAATTTATTTTTTGCATGAGCTTTTGCGGGAGAAATCAAGCGATAAATAAATTTGTTGGTCTTTATAAGTACCATGGGACTTGTTTGTTTTGAACTATGCTAACATGGCTACCCCTTTAGAACTTGTCAAAGTGGAAAACATGGGACAGAAGAAAGAAAGCAGCCACACGAGTAGAAGGGATTTAAATGAGGAAACACAAAAGAACAGAAAAAGCCAGAGGCCAAGAGGAAGCACTGAGAAGGAGACAGCGAGGTCACAAAAAATGGAAAAGGAAACTCCAAGAGACAAGTTGCTCAAACAAGCAAAAAGCAGGGAAATGCCATTTGCTGTATGGAACACATGCCCCTAAGAAACTCTGACACCAGCCTAAAGAATGATCTGGAGTGATGAATAAACTGAGGAAAGGAAAGGCATGTATGATGAAGCATTTTGTAGACCTGTGCTGTCTTGCACTGTGTATGATTAAGAGCAGTTGCGCTAGAATATATCCATGTTACAAGCTGCAGTGTGATTCACAACTTCCACACACACAGACTCACGTGAGCTCTCATCCAGCTATGTGAGTATAAATAACATAGCCACAGTAGCACAGGCAGTAACAGCATCCACACAGTTTAAACATGCCACGTGCCTATCCTCTGGTTTCAGGTGAGTTTTTATATGGCCCAGCTGAGCCTCTACTGCTCATGCTACTGTTGCTATGCTAAAATCTATACTTTTGCTGACTCATGAGAGTTAGGGAGAATATGAATATACAAGCTAAGAATCACACCCATAGCTTGTAGCTTAGACATCAGGCAAAGTGCCACACAACTCCTCCCCCCCCCCCCCTCCAATCAGGCAAATTGTCAGTGTGTGCTGAATGCTTTACTCTAAGTTGCCATTTGAGAGTTAAACAGTATATCAGAAGCTTCACACTTCATGGTTGAGTTCTGGGAGGGTGTTTACTTGAGTATGGGAGAGACTGAAGGGTCAGTGATTCACCCAGAGGAGGGAGTTGAGCAGTTGGTTTCAGCTCTCAGGAGATCCCATATGGAAGGTCTGTACTTGAGTGTGTGCCTTGGAAGCACAAAATCAGGGCAATGGCTGAACTCCACTCATACTCTAGAAGCATAAAATCCCAGGAATCCAGGGACAGAGAGGCTTAGACTCCCTTCACAGTAGTCTGGTGGGTGTCCAGCAAGAGGGTGTCTGACCAGATCTAGGACAGAATGGTGGCAATGTTTAGGATTAGCGCAGTAGCATATGAAGCTTTTAAGAAACACTTTTGCAAGGGACTTTCACTTGGCTGTTATTTTGAAAGCTGGGACCAGATCTTTTAAGTTACTTGGATAAAAGTAGCTGCCAAAAATGAATTAGGAACAGTTCAGGAAAGAGCAGATTCTGGGCTTGTGTGCCCCAGAGAGGTCTGGCTTCTGAAGATCAGAAAAAACTGGAGTTGGTCACCATACTGCTCATATATGTAATAAGGATGGGGCACCTGCTCCAAATCTCAGGAAAGAATGGATCCTTTTCTTCCTACAGAGAAGGCATGTAAGCAGAGATGGTGCCACTGACAACTCCAGTGATGGTCCATAACAGTGGGGACGCAAGAAGTCCAGAGCAATAAGGCTTCAGGAAGGACTGCTTATGGAGAGACAGAGTTGGTGGCACTGCTGCACTTCCATGCATGGAGGGAGAATGGAACATTCACTCCAAACCTGGGGCTCAAAAAGGTACCTTCCCCTATATGACATGCCGGTGAAGAAGCAGATGGTGCCACAGATGATCCAGAAGACAGGGAGGCAATGCTGACAAATTGAGAGCTGTGGAGGCTGGAGTGGAAAAGGCTGCTTATGAAGGAAAGAGAAATAGTGCTGGAGGCCTGGCATCAGAGCTTTGGGAGGCCAACTGTAGGAATATGGGAGGTGGCTTTTCAATTAAATATTCTAAGTAGCAACATAATAGGGTTAACACCAGAAGACTCAGGCGCAAATGCACCAAAGCAAGACTCAGTGGCCTAGAGGACAAGCTCACAGTCTACCCTTCAGTGAAATTAAGTCACTGCTGACTGCATCTGTGGCTAAGAAGCATGCTAGGACATTGAGACAGTGGTAAGGCTAGATGCTTTTGCCTAGGACTCCACTTGGAGCACAGAGGCTGGAGTACAGCAAAAGGTGCTGTGACTTAAAGCTCTTCAGGAGAAAAAAAACACTAAAGCGCATGCAAAAGATTTGAACCAGAGCTCCCTTAGGAAAAAAAAAAACCAGACATGGAGGGTAGTAAAGAGTAGTGCCAAATTCATGAAATCAACCATAGGATGGGAAAAGAACCAAAAGTGTATGAAGCAAGGAGGAAAAAAGGTCCCATAATCTCTGACTTCAGTGTGAGTCATACTGCAACTGAACCAGAGAGCTGTGGGGAAAGAAAAATATTTCAATTTACCTTCCTCAGGACATATGAGGGGACTGGCTGTGGGATGGGAGAGTACACACATTCCATATCTTCCTGGAACAGGGACTGCTCTTCACAGCAATGCTGTGGCAACAAGATGACCTCTGGAAGGGGCCCAAAGCCCCTTGTGGCCACCCCAACCAATCATATGTACTGGGATGACAAGAACAGATAGGGAGGCCCTATGAACTCTGTTTATCCCGTTCCTGGAATAATGAGAGAGAAGATTTACATGATATCAGCAGGAACTGACCTATAAAGATTTTATCAGTGGAACTGTTTAATGAATATATGAAATTTGAATTAACAACAGTAGACAGTGTAAAAAAATGCAGTGCCAGAACACCCTCAGAATACCTGTTGAGTACTTTTTTTTTTTAAAGGGGGAAATGTGACAATTTGAGACTATCTGTACAGCTTATTAATTCCCAGTATCACCCAAAAGTTGTGATTAAATGTTTCTATTGAAAATGCTGTACCACAAATGCCTCTCTGTATGTTGCTCCACCGCTGCTGTCAGGAAATGTACCACAGCGTGAGAAAGGACTTGGGTGCAAAAGTTACGTAAAAAAGGGAGTATCTACATTCCAAAAAGAAAGCAGTGAGGTAACCTAGGAAGGGTTTACATAAGGAAACGTACAACAGGGGAAACTAGATAGGAAGAGGAAGCACTGAGTGGGATAGAACAAAGTCACTGAGAACGAGGGAGGAGATTCCATTATGGACAGGCCCCAGCATATACAAACCTGTGCGATGCAGGAAAACCCTGCCTTCTTCACTGAACAGAGATGGCCCCAAGTAATTCCCAGGTACTCAGAACTCCCGCCTACGAAGGCCCAGGAGCGGTGAGGGAACCAAGCAGGGAAAGACATGTACAGTTCATTGTTTTGTGGAACTGTACTTTCATGTATTATATAATTAAGTAAAATAGCAGTTGTGAGAGACCCTGAGCAAAAAGTGTTGTGCATGTTGAGTGCTTTACAACTACTACATTGCTTCAAGAGAGCTAAACTATAAGCCAGAAGCTTCAGACTTTTGGAGTGAGTGACTTTACAGGGTCAAACAGTGTGCTCAAAAGAGGCTAAAGAGCTACACAATGGGCACCAGAACACAGAAAGTGCCAGACAGAACATCTGTGCCTCAGAATGTGCCTATAGACTATGAGACTGGAGCAGTGACTGGGCTTGTTTCCACTCTGCAAAGGTAGAAAATCCAGAGAGGGGATCCAGTGACACAAAGGCTTGGAGATTCCCTTCATGACTATCCAGTCAGTGAGCAGCAATGTGGTACCCAACAAGATTTGTGACACAAAGCTGATGTGCAGAAAATTAACACCTCACAATGCTCTCCGTATTTAAAATAAAACAATGGTAAGCCATTAATAAATTAGCAGACAAAAATAGAAATGAAGTGACTGGAGCATGAGGTATTCACACATGCTATTAATACAATAGTTAAAAACACATAATTAAGATCAGAATACAAACATATTTCATATTTTATAGTGCACAAAATGAAGTGGGAAGTGAGTTTCTGAGGTTTTCTCAGTCTCACACAGCGTAATTGTTATAGACATCTGAAGATTTCTTTAACAAGCAGGTATTTGTACACACTTGCTGATGCATTAAAGCTGTCTTGAGTGAGCAAAAAGACATACAGTGGAGAAAAAGTGATTCAAGTATATTAATCAGTTTTCAGTAGTGCTTAAATTTAGAGATTAAAATTTTAACTGGACAAAGCTTAATTAACGAACAAAGGTATGAAGTAGTACAGTTCAGCTTTTACATAGAACATAGTACAGCAATTATGAGTTCAAGGGTAATTCTTTAAGCATAAGAACAGTTTTAGAAAGGTAGTTAATAAGATCAAATTTAACAAAATGCAAATCTAGTATCTTGTTAAAATTATAGTGCTATCTAGGAGAAAAACAAGCAATTGAATGAAACACTACAGAAATTATTTATATGGTATTAAGTTTAATTCCTGTGACTCAGTGCAATTATAGTTCTTAAGAGGATTTCAAATCTTACAGCTACTTCAATAATCTGTTTTTTCTTTCTTGATATAGTGTAATCTTGCTTGATATTTATTTGGAATCAGGTATCTCTGGAGCATCCATGGATAGTTAAGTTTATTAACTTAGTATATTTCAACATATAAATCCTATCAGTACAAGGGTCTGAATTTAAGAGAACAAAGATATGAACTTCAAAAAGCTTCAGTATTCTAGAAAGGCAATACCTTTGCCTTCCAAAGTCAAATTCTCACCTCCTTCAAAGCACAGACATTCTTATTATCTTTCATAGCACTAAATATTAACTTTCAGTCTTTTAAGTAGATTCAGTTCTCACACCCAGCCATTTTGTTATCAGAGGAGTATTTTGGCATGGTGATGATCTTTTCTTGGCAGAGCTACTCTTCAGAAAAGCACTCTTTTCCCAGACTGCTTATAGTTATAACTTTGAGCTTTAAGGTCCAAGATCCAAGTTCTTGTTCATAAAAGGTTTTGGTTAAAAGAAACCAATTCTTTTTTGGGAGAGGGCAATCAAACATTGAGCATTTCTTACAGGAAGCAAGTAGACTCATCTGAACCAGGACTGAATTGAGCGTGTTCAGGACTTCTGGATCCTTCAGTGAAGATTCATCCCCTAGATTGCTTAGATGAAGACAAATTTCCTCAAGTGTGTTTGGTGTCCCTTTTCATATATTAATATTCCATTCAGATGTACTGGTGGGGTAGCCCAGCTTCAGAATGAATAAATTTATTGACACTGCCACCTTTCATCATATCATTAAATTTGGGATGTACCCATCTCAGGTTGTATGTGATAAATTTATCCATCAAACAGCTCAAAAGCACTATTGCATGTTTTCTACCCATCCAATAGGTGGCACCCATGCTTTAGAAAACAATCTTTTCAAATGTTATAGTTTTATTTCTTTAGGGGGTTTTAATGTCTTATTTAGTATTATTAATTAAAAATACAATACTAACACTTGTTTCTCAGCTTTTTAGCTTAATTGTGTTGCTAACTGTTCTTGAAACATTCAGGAGGATAAAATTTTCTTATACTTCATTTTAAGTTGGTTAGTATATTTTTGAAGTTTTCCTTCATGTTGGAGTTTTATAGTTCATTTTCTCTTCCTTCACTTATCCATTATTTGGGAGAGTTTATCCCATCTTTCAAGTGTAGAAGAGCTGTTCTGCTTTTGATTCCAATTTTAAATAACTTCCAAGTTCATTATAAAATATCCTAAATCCCATCCATTAAAATATTCTAGCTAGTCTAAGACACTGTCCTTGATAACTTGAAAACTTTAGTAAAATAAACAAGAATTCAATTTCTAAAACATGTCTATTATTCAGTTCACAGCTTCTATTCTCAAACTCTGTACAGAATTCCTAGTATATGAATATTTCAATATTTAATCACTTATTCTAATAATTTGAGCATAATCTCATAATCTTATAGGGGTAAGAATATTTACTCACAAACATAAGAATTAATTCCATGCAAATAGATTTATAAGAAATTAATTTAAATTTATCACTTTGAAACTTAAAGACCATGAATCTATGCAATTACAATAATTCCTTGCTCTCAGGATTGTTAATACATTTGTGTAGCAATTCTAATCTCAAAAGCAGAGGCTATTTGGTGAGAAACATCTATGTTAAAACATGCAAAATAGTAAATCAGGAAGTGATCAATTTACAGAGATGGTCCCTCGGATGCTGGGTTGTTTCAGACAGAAGGAATTTTTCCACAAATAATCCTGGAAGGTTTGTTAACCTTCATATAATCTGCAGCTGATGATGTCATCCTTCTTTGGTAGTATGTTATTGTATCTTCACAGCTATTCAGAGCTGTGTTTAACAATCTTAAATTACACCCATTTTGTTAGCTTGTATGCCACTTTTCAGGAGATATATTTGTTTTATGAATAAACATATTTTGAGACTGCTGTTGGACTACATTTTACTTTCCAATTTCATTAACATGTTAATTCGATATCATAGCTTACCCAAAGGATCAGAATAAGAATTCAAGCAAAAAACCAACCCAACCCAAATCAAAATACAACACAGAGGGAAAGAGAGTAAGGACTGCACTCAGATTACTTCTTCAGATATTGGAAGGCGAAGGGTATTAAATGAGGACCACATGCTATCCTTTCTTACAGCTACATTTCTTTTTGAAAGTAACTGAAAAGATCCATAGTGGCAAGGTGCCTGTAATTCATGAAAGAGGACGAAGATAATAAATCAAGTCTGTAGCATCCACAATTCATTTGCAATTAACTCTTGTCTGAAACTCAGGACAAGCCTTTGGTTTTGTTCACTGAATGATTCTAAAGTAAGTTATTCCCATATACCATTACTTCATAATTCTTATAAGTAAGGGAGTATCAAAATTGCATATTCAGAGGTCATATTTGACCCTTGTGGTATCATACATCATATAGGCCCATTACTAGATGAAGAAAGTAAAACTGTTGATGAACAAAAGGCAGACACATTCAACATAAAGATTTGTTTATTTGGAAAGAAACAGTATGATATATTCCTATCATATGAAGATGTTGAAATAGTTTCCATTAGTAACTAAGGAGGATATTGACATCATCTACATGGGATAAGCATTTTTAAATCTTTTAAATCAGCAGACCTGAATAACTTGCTCTCAAGAGTACTAAAAGAGTTGGCCAAAAGAGATCTCTTGCCTCCTTATGTTAACTTTTGATTAAATCTTGGAATACTGGGGTAACTCCAGAGAACTGGAAGAATTGCTAATCTTGTGCCAATATTCAAAAAGGGTAAGCAGAATGACCAAGGAAACTATCAGTTGTCTAGACTGACATCAATCCTGGGTAAAATAATAGAAATGCCAATACGACATTGAATTGATAAATGATGTGAATATCATTCATGGTAGTCAATAGGATTTTAAGGGAAACAGATCTTCTCATATGAGATTTCATTCTCTAAGGAGATTAGAAGTTTGCTTGATAAAGGAAACTGCACAGATGTAATCCACATATACTTTCGCAAGACATTTGACTTAGTACCACACAACACACATTCTAACTAAAAATTATAAATGATATTTGTAAATTATAATTTATTATATTATCAGAAGAGTATACATTAAATGGATTAAGAACTGGCTGGATTTAAAAAAGCTTTAGAAGTAGTGGCCTGTTTCTAGTAGGGTTCTACAGGTATTAGTACTAGTCTGGTACTATTAAACATTTGTATTAATGGTCTGGAAGTAAACAGTCATTGCTGATAAAATAGGCAGATGACAAATATTGCAGGAGTGGTAAAAAAGCCATGAGAATATGGTAGTAGGGGTCACAGAGTACAAACAACTCAGCATGAACTCCTGGTGTGTTGGCAAAACGGACTAATGTGATCCTTGGAGACAAACAACGAAACACTGAAAAGGAGTTGGAAGGTAATTTTACTTTTGTATATAGCACCTGAGAGACCAATACTGGAATACTGCATATAGTTCCATGTCCACATTTTAAAAAGGATGTTGAAAAATTAGAGAATGCAGAAAAGAGCCACAAAAATGATTGGAAGGCTGGAGAAAATGACTTAAAATGAGAGATTTAAAGAGTTCAGCCTAACTTATCAAGAAGACAGAAATGACTTGATTATAGTTTGAAAGTCCCTTTATGTGGATAAAATGTCAGAAACTTAAAGGATTTTTTAATCTAACAGAGAAAGGCACAATAAGAATCAATGGCAGGAAGCTGAAGCCAGACAAATTCAAATTAGAAATCAGGCACGTGATTTTAACAATGAGGGTGTCTGATCACAGGAACACAATCTACCAAAGGAGGTGGTGGATTCTCCAACTCTTGCCATCTTCAAATCAAGACTGGATGCCTTTCTGGAAGATATGTTTTAAGCCAAATACAAACAAGTTATTGGGCTCAACACATGGGTAACTGCATTAAATTTAAGGGCCTGTGATACAGGGGATGTCAGAGTAGATGGTCTAATAGTTCCTTCACTTCTTAAATTCTGTATATCTACCCTTCTAATTTGACTGGCCAAGTTGCAAACAATACTTAAACAATTCACACAGAAATTGTTCCATACATTTCAAAATATTAAAATACTAATTCAAACTGAAAATGTATGCGCTATTTTAATACACCTAATTTTATTTACATGATAAAACAAATTACTTACTAAATTCATATTCTGATGCACACTCTCCAGCAATAACAACAATGAATACCAGTTTTGGATTACAGTTGCTGTTTTTCAAGAACCTTATCAATGGCTACATTTCCTGTTGCCTACCACTGTGTATTCCTTGACCCCCTGATACTGGAATGGATTCTGCAAAGGTGTAAGATTACGGCCATGCAGATCAGACTGCAAGATTCAAGGCTGTAGTTTTTAACTATATAAAGATAAATTAGAGTTTGTGCAACTAATAAGATATCTAACACAATAAAACATCATCACCTCTCTAGATGCTACTTCTAAAGAAGTCTTCAATTGTTTATTTAGTATGCCCTCTCAACAGCTATTTAAAACATCTACTGAGAAAATCAGATATATAGTATTAAAAAGCAATACAACAGTTGCCCTGAGGGAAACTTAAAAACTGACTAATTCTAGGGAAACCAAATTTTTAGGGATAAAGTTAAATTAATTTATTTTTAAAATATTCATATTGCACACTTAACTGAGTAGTACCAGAATAAAACAGACACTAGATTTTTTTGTTTTGTTTGCACACTGTACTTCATTTGTCTTAGTGAAGCAAGCTCTTAGGTTTTTACTGAATTTTCACTGTGGCAAAGAAATACACAGTGTAAAATTCTGCCATGAAAAATAAACCATGTCCAACTTTTCATATTTTTATTTCCTTCTTAGATGTTAGAGTAAATAGATACCTTTTTTGAATTGAGAATTTGCTCTTCATTGGATTCTCCAGCCTCCTTACTGTCTGCTTCTATCTCTTCTTTACTTTCAGTTTCATCTTCATTAGTAATAGGCCCATTTTCACACAATGGAGTTTGAAAATCATCATCAACTAATGGAGGGTAACTGTACTTGAAAGTATCCTAAAATGGAAGGATTATTTAAATACAGTTGTGTATCAAAAGGAAGGAAAAGTGATTTCAACAGTATAATTAAAATAGGGATTTTATCAGTTATTTCAGTCCTTTTATACCTTTTATATATTTCACATATACTTTTTAAGTTCCATTGGACCATATGCAAAAAGTCAAAATTGGGTTTTGTGCTCTATAATCAAATTTGATAATCATTAATGCAACCACTAATTTATAGCTAGTGGCAATGTTTACGTATTCCCGAAGAGGTTACAGAATCTGTTCTCATTTGAAATTTCATATGGAAAATCTTACTAGTGGGAAAGAACTAAATCAAATTTTGCTTCTTCATTACATGAAGGCAAACTTAAAACAAAATTAAACAAAACAAAACAATGAGTCTTCAGATGCTTTTTATACTTGTGTAACTTTATAACAGCTTTGGTTTTTAAAGAAAATCCTGCAGAGAGTTAGTCCCTGATTTGAATCTATAAAAACTGAAACAGACATGCTATTTACTACTGTTTGAAGAACTAGTGTTATACATGTGCATTACTCCTTTAGTCCATCTCTCTCTCACAACCACACCCACCACACATGGATTATTGCAGATTACTTTTAAAAAGGAATCTGGGAAAGTGTAATAATCTAAACACCATGTTCAAAACACCTAAGACACATATACATTGAGGAAATTTCTTTTAAAAGTTGGCTCAGATGGTGGCAAAAACAAGGTCTTTTAAAATTAACATATAAAAAGTTGGAAATCAATTGGAATTTTTAATAGATCTTAAATCAACAGTTGATTTGTAAATTTATTAATCTCGAATAGACACTATCAGACTATTACCTGAAAAAATGCTAGTTGGCTTTACTATACAGTTTAATAATTCAATTTATATGCACACAAAAAATTGCACAAAGATATTAACCATTACAAAGTATTTTAATATTTCAGTATACTTACAGTTCCACCCATGTAGGCAGGCAGATATTCTGCACTGATGTATTCCTGCACTTCATTCTTGTTTGTGAACTTCAACATGTTTATTGCATCTGGGCCAAGCCAACCCTTCACAATTTTAAAAGCAGCTAGAGAGAAAATAATACATAAGTGGTCTGAAACAAATTCTACAGCTTTATCTGTCATTGACAGCATGCAAATAAATGTTCATGAGATGCAGGCAAAGCACTAATAGGCTAGTGAAACAGCAAGATGTCTAGTATGGTGTTAAAACACACCTCCAAAACCCCTATGATAATGCCCCAAAGGACGAAGTGTACATTTGCTCATACCAGAATTGTGTCCTATAATATCTTTATTAGCAAGACTTTACAAAGACTGCACTGATGCACTACTTATGAATGCAAAGTCACAGCCAAGTAATATGGGTCATCACAAATATGTGCCTATAAAAAAATACTAATTTTCTCTAATTGTTTTTCGAGCTGTGTTGCTCAATTCCATTGCAATGCAGGTGTGTTCTGACTCCAAGTATCACCACTGGAAAGTTTTTCCCTCAGTAGTATCTGTAGGGTTGGCTCTGGTAACCCCAAGAGTCACACCCTCATAGCACCAGTAACACAGGGCCCTGTGGACCCACTGCCCCCTCAGCACTTCCTTGTTGATGGCTAACTCTAACAGAGACCTTGGTGAGGGGATCTTTGGAATGGACATGAGCAACATACCTCAAACAGTAACAATTACAGAAGGACAATACCCCTTTTCTTCTTATTTGAATACTTGTTCATGTCCATTCCAAAGCGGGTAACTCCTAAGCAGATGTAAGAGAAGGGTTTGAAGTTCACCGACAAGCAGACTAGCACCACTCTGCTGAATCCAGCATCATCTCCGGCTTGCACCATGATGGCATAACATGGACCAAAGACCACTTTGCTGCTCTACAGATGTTCTAGATGGGGACCTGTGCCACGAATGGAGCTGAAGATGTGACTGCCCTGTTGGAATATGCTGTCAGGGCCAGAGCAGGGACTTTTGCCAGGTTGTAGCATATGCAAATAAAGAAGTGACCCATGATGAAATTCTCTGAGCTGAGACTGGAAGACTTTCTTTCTGTGTTCCATCACTGTGAAAAGTAGAATAGTCTTCCAAAATGATGAAGTCCTTTCTATGCAGAAGACAAACACCCACCTAACAACTAGCAAATAAAGTTTGTTCCTGTCTGTCAGCAGGCAGGTTTGGGTTGAAAACTATGAGAAGTATCTCCTGGTTTTTGTGTAATTGTGACACTGCCTTAGGAAGGATAGCCAGGTGAGGATGCAGCTGAACCTTGTCCCTGAAGGCCATATATGGAAGTTTTGAGATAAGGGCCCTAATCTCTGAGATTCTTCTGGCTGAGATAACCACCAGAAAGGTCACCTTTAAGGACAAACAGCAAAGAGACTGTGTTGCAAAGGGAGACCAATGATCCTTGACAATACCATACTGAAGTCCCAGAGTTGGATAGGCTGTCTTACCTGTGGAAGCAGTCTGTCCAGCCCCTTAATAAAGTGACAACAGATCAAGTTTTTGCAAAGATGGACATGCCATTCACCCATGTGTGAAAAGTGAAACTCTCACCCAGGTGAACCCTCAATGGATGACATTGATCATCATTACTGCTTAAGGTGTAGTTAATAGCCCAGAATACATGCTACTAATGACCACATGGGTGTGATCCCTTTCTGTGCTGACCACATCAAGAACCTCTTCCACTTTGCCAAGTACATACATAGCCTTAGTGGATGTCTTTCTTTTCCCTAGAAGAATTTCTTCAACCAGAAAGCATTTGAACCAGAATTTCTTGAACCAAAGCATAAGCTTCTGGTGGTTTAATCATGGAGCTTCAAGGCTGTGAGATGAAGGGACTTGAGGCTTGGGTATGTAAGCATCTGTGGTCCTGAGAATAAGGACCAGAAACAGAAGCAGGCTGACTGGTATTTCAGAAGGGTGATGGGGAATCAGTGCTGGTGAGATCAGTCCAGGACTATTATGATGAGATTCCTTCCTTCCTCTTTCACTTTCAGCAGAACCTTGTGTATGAGAGCAATTTAGGGAATGCATAGTAGAGATGGTCTATCCAAGAGAGGAGGTACACATCCACGAGTGAGCCCAGCCCATGGTTCAGGAACGAACAGAGTGGCATACACTTTCTGTTGTGTCCAGTCACAACCAGGTCTATCCTTTACAATGTCCGGGCAGATGGACCATTTGTAATTGGAGATGGATCTGCTGCGGCAATCCATCAGCTCATTCTGTATCCCAGGAAAAAGGAGGCTTTGGGGTGAAATGAGTGGGATATGCAGAATTCCCACAGGTGGAGAGCTTTCTTGCATAGGTCGGAGGAATGTGTGCCACTCCGTCTGTTAATACAGAACATTGCTATCATGGTAACTGTAAGCACCAATGTGCATTTGCCTTCCAGGTGGGATAGAAACATGTGGCAGGCAAGATACACTTCTTTGAATTGCATCACACTGGTGCAAACTGAGGGTTCCACTGGGAACCAGAGGCCCTGGGTTCTGAGGTCCCCGGATGAGCCACTCAGCCCTGCATGGAAGCATTGGTGACTAGAGACATTGACAGCTGAGGTTTCAAGATGGGACACCTGGGCATTCTATGTACCAATCCAGCCACCAAAGAAGGGTGGCAATCATTGATAGGGGGTCATGTCGAAGCCTGATCGGTACACTGACACTAGTCAGGCTTGAAGAAGTCTGAGATGCAATCGTATGTGTTTCACCATGGAAACCGTTTCATAAGGCCATATACCCAAGAAGTTTCAGGCAGTTTCTTGATTGGGTGATGGGCTGGTTTTTAAGGCATTCTATAGCTGAGCACAAGGCCTGAAACTGAGCTGCCAGAATAAACTCTCTTGTCTCAACTTACTTGAGGACTACTTCTATTAATTCTATCCTTTGGACATGAGAGAGCATTGATTTCTGTATGTTTATCAAAAGACCTAAATTCTGGAATGCTGACAGCATTAGCCACATGTTTGTTTCCACCTGGGCCCTGGTCCAACTTCTGATCAGCCAGTCACTGAAGTAAGGATATACCTAAACCTTTTGCTTTCTTAGGAAAGCCATGACAAGTGTCATGCACATCATGAAAAATAAGGTTCTGCTGACAGGCCAAATGGGATTATGGTGAATTGGCAGTGTACCTGGTTCACAATGAATCAAAGGAATCACCTGTGGCCTTAGAAGACTGAAACTTGAAAGTAAATATCCTTCAAGATGAGCGCAGCATATCAGTTCCACGCATCCAAAGAATTGAATAAGTCGAACTTCAGTTTCTTCATAAATCTGTTGATGTTCTGCAGGTCAAAGATGAGTCTGAGATCGCCATTGGAACTTCGGAATTAGGAAGTAACGGGACTAGCACTTCCAGCCCCTTAGCTCTGATGGAACCCCTTCTAATACTCCCACTAGCAGAAGTGTTCATACCTTCTGTATTAGAAGATGCCCATGAAAAGGATCCCTGAAAAGGGACAGGGAGGGAGAATTAATGAACTGGATTGCAGTGTTGCAAGAACCAAATACCCAGCCCTGTCATGTGTAGCACCCAGCAGTCTGGAGAGATACAAGTGGGATAAGAGGTCTACAAAAATGAAAGGGTAGATCCACACATGGTTCTGGAACATTGTCCTTGAACATATTCTGAAAAGTTTATTTGGACCCCAACAACTGTCTGACGAAGTCAGACCCATGGGCCAGTGAGGACTTGGGAGGACATTTCCTTTTATAGTCCCTTCCCTCCCTCCTATTGGTAATCCTGCCTCAGCAGAGACTGATAGAAATGGACCAGTGGCTGACTTTTAAAGTGCTTTTTCAACAGAGTCAGGGTGTGTCACCCTATGGATTTTAGGTTGGCCCTTGAGTCCTTTAAACTGTGGAGCTTAGAAATCATCTTCTCCAAGAAGAGTAATGTACCCTTCAAAACAGAAATTCTGAGCCATCTACGGCTCTTCAACAGTGGAGGCCTGAGGCCTGAAGCAATGAGCTTATCCTCATGATCACAGCCAAAGCCCTGGTTTGTGCAACTGAATATACCACATCCAACGCAGAGAGGCTTTTATTACCCCCGTGCTGTCCCTGACTAGAGCTGAGAACTCAGGCTTAGATTCCTGCAGCAGCTACTCACTGATTTTGGTTATTGTGCCTCAGATGTTAGTCATAGCAAGCAGATGCACTTGCTGATTGGCAATCAGAAGCTAGATGCCCCTCACCCTCAAGGAGTAGATCTTTCTTCCAAGCAGATCTAATTTGGGAAGGACAAAATAGTTTTTCTCCATCCTCTTTGCAGTGGGCTTCCAGGAGGATAGAGTTTGCCACAGGGCCTTAATGACTTCCAGGACGGCACCATTCAGGGGCAGAGCCACTCATGATGGCCACAAAGATAGGTAAGATGTCCACCAGAGCGTGAGAGGATTCCAGCACTTCCTCTGTCTAGATCCCCAGGTTCTGGGCTATTCTTCTGAGGAGCTCCTGGTGTGTTCTGCTGTTGCCCTGCCAGAGTGTAACTTATGTTTCTGTTACCACCTTGTCAGTGGAGGAATATGTTTGGATGGATACAGGGCCCTCTTACTGATCTTCAGCACTTGAAGGGTCCCACATCACCAGATTCTGAGGTGTCGTGTTGAAGCAGATATCGGACTATGATTTCTGTACTGAAAGAAGTGGTCAACTCTTAGGCTGTTGTGCTGGAGTGTAGATCTCCTTCACTGGAACCGCTAGAGCAGCTGCTCAAGAATTCCAGAAAGGCCACTGCACACGCATCTAACACTGGGCTGGCCAGGCTGTTGGAGGAAATCACTATCCTGCAAGACATATCCCAGTGTCAGCCACCACAAATGAGTGGTCAGACCACTATCAGCTCCTGCAGAAGTGTAAGATTCCAAATCAGAGTCTAACTGTGAGGACTCTTTTCTTGATGACCATGGTGTAGTGGTACCAGCTGGCACTGAAGAGTAGTAGTGGGAGGGAGACAACCAGGATTATGTCATCATCACTGGTTTTCCCAGGTGGAGCCTAAATATTATGGCAGCTCTCGCTTTTGGTGCTTGTTCATGGCTGGGAGGGAATGGTGGTACTGGGAGAGATGTAGCTCCCTTGCTGCTTCAAAAACTTGTGGCAGGATGGAAGCGTCAGGGCTGTGCTCTGATGGCTCTCCCTCAGTGAGAAGTCTTAACAGTTTCAAACTTGATGAATTCCTTCTCCGGGCTAGAGTCAATGGTACTGAGCTGGCAGTTGTTGAGTCTAAGTGGCCTGGCATGGGTCTCACTCTGCTACCATACCTGTGACAAGCAGACCTCAGAGCTGGAGAGCGTTCCTGGCCCATTTTTCCTCCTTGGAACCAGTGACTGGATCAAAGCGTAGAGCTCCTATGTTCCAGTGCTGGGCATCGCTGGACACAGTCATTCCTCAGTGATGGAGAGATCAAGCTGTGCTGCCTGTCTCAGAGGAGCTGGTGATCTTCTCATTGATGTACAGGTGCTCAGTATTGAGTTGGCAGGACTCAGCTCTGAAAGAGGACAGAGTGCTGCCTCCATGAGGAGGAATCTGAGCCTCTGGTCTATGTCCTTTTTTGAAAAGGGTTGGAATTCTTTGCTAATTCTGCAGTACTCCCAGAGGTGGACACCCCCCCAAGTACTTAAGGCAGGCATATGCATGTAGAGTCACTAATGGATATGGGCTTATGACAAGTCGCACTCAGCTTAAACCCCAGGGACTGAGGCATGCTCCAGTGCTGAGGAAATGGTAACCTGATAAACAGGGTTCTAATCTAATAGTTACTACCTAACATTAAACTGCAAATTCTAACTATATACAGGAAAAAAGATACAAAGTCCATTGAGGAGAGTATTTGCATGGACACAAGGATGAGCAAAAATTCCAGCAACCATACTAGGAAGAAAGAAGGAACTGAGGTGGTGACGGGCTCTATATATTAGTGCTTTCCAGGCATGATTATGGGGGACCAGAGCTGACACATGAGATACTGTGATACTGGCAGTGATGTTCAGGGTGAGCACCCACCTACTTTGAATTTGCTTAGTATAGAAAACAAAGATAGTATCAACAGAGCTAGACTGTGTATGTGTGGCAAAAGGGTAGTTTTTATAGCTATGCATGCATGCACTCATGCAATACAGAGGAGTAAAAACTTGTCTTCCAAATGAATTGACTATGAAGATTACTGGAGTATTGGCCTCAGCACAGATATATACAGCAATTATCAGTGTCACATTTATAACCTTAACCTGTATTAAGCACTGTCTGTATTTGGCCATGACAGAAAACCATTAACTAAGCCTTGAAACCCCAAACCTAGAGTGGACAGGACTTCAGAGGACTGGGAAAATGAAGCCTTCCAAAAGTAGTCTGCATATCAAGGGCTTCCCAGATAGCAAAGTGGAAAAAGGATGTAGGCCTTGATCTGTACTTTGAAGGACATTATCTAATCTCTGAGTCACAATACAAAGTGCCAGGAAATTGCACACTAAAGCATGAACTGCCCTAAACTGGCAAATGTAAAGTATCATGTACTCAACTAAAAGCAGAATTTGGCCTCTGCATTAGTTCTATATTGCTATATATTAGGGTCCCCAAACTTTCGGCGGCTAGGGTCCCATCATACAGTCTTACTTGTATGGTGGGCTGAAGCAGCTCCTCCTGGGCCTGGGCACTAGGCCCACATTATATGGGAAGGGGCAGAGGAAAGAGGCAGGGCCAGGAGGCAGAGCTGCCACTGTGTGGTACTGCTTGGGGCCAGGAACAACTTCTGCCCAGGATGCTGGGCCAATGTCATGTGGGAGATAGGCAGAGCCAGAAGGGGGGAATGAAGACTTGACACACCACTTGTGAAATGTTGCCAACCCCCGCATTATGTTATGAAGGATCACACATAACTGTAATGCCACTGGACTTAGCAGGCTGGTCAAAATGTGTTAATGGGCTGGACGCAGTCTGCAGGCCATAGTTTGTGGATCCCTGATACACACACACACACACACACACACACACCAATATTACAAACATTTAATGAGCCCAAAGAAAATTAGTTTATGTTTAAATTAATATATCAGGATAAGGTTTTTTTTTTTAAAACCTACTAAATAAAATTACAGATATTTTTAGTTTACTTTAAACTTACCATTCATTATCCATGGCATTTCAAAGATCACTATCTTTGCTGCAAAAACAACAGGAAGAGGAAATAATTGAAGAAAAAGGCATCTACATTAATAACAAAACAGGGAAAAGTGTTGTTAAGGTTACAGAATTATTAAAAGGAGAACACTCAGTTTCCATGTTTACTTCCTTTAGGAGAAAGAATAGATAGTTTTCCTCCTTTTGTCAAATGATCAGTGTATACAAAACTAAACCTATGGTAAGATAAACAGAAGTATTAGGAAGACCACTGGAAACTACCTTACATATTGTTTTGGTGAAAAAAAGAAGACAAAACCATCCCATAAGAGTTATTCATATCCTGAATTCAGAGAATTCATTTAAATTACTGCATTAAATACCAGCTGAAAGATATAAATACTATGCCTCTAATTCTAATAAATTTGATTTATGACCTTCACTGAGAGATTACAACACTTATTTTTAACAGTTCCAGATACCAGCAACTATAACAAAATGGTACCTTTTATTGCAAGAAACACAATACCACACAAACAGCTAAACTTCTGAACTTTCACTGTTTTACTTGAAGTTAAATGAATTTAGAATTCATGGAAGAGAAAAATGGCAGTACTGACTGAAGCTTTGCATCTAGCCAGAATGCCTCAATTCTGTTATGGAGGCATCGATGCGTTCTTGAGATAACAGAGTAGAGGCAATTTCCACTCAATCTTTAGCCTCCTGGATGCTACACAGTGTCAACTGTTATAGCAAGTTCCAAAGGGTAGCCATGAGTCTAGTTCAGCAAAACAAACGAAGAGTTCTGTGGCACTTAAAGACTAACATTTATTTATTGCATGAACTTTTGTGGGAGAAAATCCCACTTCGTCAGGCACTTTGAGGATGGGGGAAACTTACAGAATGGGAGGAAATAAATGCAGGGAAATGTAAATCATGGGAACAGGTCACACTAACAGCAAATCAAAGCCATTGTTAAGATTCAAATACTGGGAAACAGCATGTAGAGAAGAATGAGGTGAAATCCCCTGTTGATAAATAACTTAACATAGCAATATCTCACAGCTTTTGGCCAAACCCTGAAACTGAAGAGGAAAGAGATGGACAAAGAAAGGAGGGCAAAAAGAGAAAAAAACAACACAACTATATTGAATGTGAAAAAGATTTGGAGATGGTGGTGATTCATCACCTGAATATAAGCTCTCAGTGCACCAATGGGATTGGAGAGGGCTAACACAATTCTTGGATGCGCGAACAGGGGAATTTCAAGTCAGAGCAGAGTCTATTTTACTCTGTATTTGGCACTGGTGTGACCACTGCTGGAATACTGTGTTCAGTTCTGGTGTCTATAATTCAAGGAAGACATTGAAAAACTGAGAGGGTTCAAAGAAGAACCCCAGAAGAGAATTAAAGAGTAGAAAACCTACCATATGACAGGCTCAATGAGCTAAATCTATTTAGTTATTTAACAGGAGAGAAAGGTATAGAGCAGGCATGGCCAAACTGCAGCTCGCAAGCCGCATGCGGCTCTTCCAAGAAAAACTGCGGCTCCCCAAAGAGCACAGCAGGGAAGGGCGGCATGGTGGGAGACAGGGCGAGAAGTGTGCAATGGTCAGGGACTGCAGAGAGGCAGTGGCATGGTAAGAGCCAGCAGGGAAGTGGGGGATGGTCACTGCTGGCAGGGAAAGGCAGCATGGTGAGAGCCTGCAGGAAAAAGCAGTGTGGTCAGGGACTGCAGGGAAGGGGCAGTGCGGTGAGAGCTGGCAGAGAAGTGGGGATGGTCACTGCTGGCAGGGAAAGGCAGTGTGGTCAGAGACTGCAGGGAAGGGCAGCATGGTCAGGGACTGCAAGGAAGGGTCAGCATGATAAGAGCCGCCAGGTAAGGGCAGCATGGTCAGGATCAGGGTGGGCAGAAGTGTGGTATGGTCAGGGAGAGCAGAGAAGGAGCAGCATGGTAAGAGACTGCAGGGAAGTGGCAACAGGGGTGGGGGAGGGAAGCGCAGCATGGTTGGAGAAACCCTGGCATGTTTAGATTTTCTCACAGCGCCTAATGCAGCTCATTCGTTGTTAAAATAAAATCATGTTTTACAAGTCCTAAACATGATCAAAGGAGAAAAGTTTAAAACTGAATGTAGATTACTTTCAATTTTTGGCACAACTTACTGCTGTGAAGCATTGTATTCCACAATGACATTCAAAACATTGTGCAATACTTAGAGATCAGCATCTGAGAGAGCTTTTACCTACTGCATTGACAAGTTACTGCCCAGATTTTAAAAAAACTTGCCACAAGCCTGCAGTGTTCTACATCTAGTTTTCATGGTAACCTTAATTATTAGAATCTGACATTAGTAGGACCAATATTTGTCCTGTTTTTACAATAAAGTTAAAGTACACAATGAATTTTAAACTTAGTAATTTTGGAGTAGGTAAAAACATGTGGTTATATGCCTCAGTGCAGCTCTTGAAGGTTTAATAATCAATTTGTGCGGCTCCTGAGTTCCATAAGTTTGGCCTGGCATAGAGTGATTTGATCACATTGTGTGATTCCCTGTGAGTAGGGAAACAAATATTTAATAATGGATTCTTAAACCTAGCAGAGAAAGACTTAACGCAATCTAATGGCTGAAATTTGAAGCTAGCCAAGTTCAGGCTAAAAATAAAGTATACATTTTTAAATTTTAAAAAGTGAAAGTAATTAACTGTTGGAACAATTTATAAGCAGTTGTGGTGATTCTCCCATCACTGACAATTTTTAAACCAAGACTATTTTCTTCTTCTAAAGGACATACTATAGAAATTACCTAAGGGGGAAGCTCTACATATGGCATGTAATATATAGGAGATCAGACTAGATAACCACAATAGTCACTTCTGGCCTTGGAATCCATGACTGCTAACTCGATGCTTACACTATTCTATAACTGGAAAATGTGGGAGATTTTTTACCTCCTAAGATATTTGGTTTAGACCAATGGTTCCTAACCTTTTTCAGGCTGAGGACCCCTTTTTAACAACAACAACAAAATCTTTGCGCCCCCCCCCAGCTGATTATGTAATCTGGCCCATGCGGGAAGACTCTGGCCCACATCCCTCTGGCAGTGCCACTGGGACAGTCTGCAGGCAGCGCTGCTGCCACCATAGCCCATACCACCAGGGAGCTGAGCCGCAGCAGCTATGGCCCCCTGCCCTTGCCAGGGAGCTGCTGCAGCCCCATACGCCTGCCGGGATCCAGCTACGGGAGGGGAAAGACAGCCTTGGCAGGGAGCATCAAGGCTGTAGCTGGATTCCAGCCCCAGTAGGGCGAGGCTCTGCGGACCCCCTGCAATGTGTCGGTGGACCCCTGGGGTCCCCGGACCACAGTCTGGGAACCACTGGTTTAGACTATTATATTGAATGCAAATTTATATATTTTTGAAACAAAAATTAAGTTAAAAAATGAGTACCGATTAGCTCCACTAACCAGTCTGAGGGCACCGTGGAGGAATTCTGCACATAAATTAGTTTTTCTAAAGTCACTGATGATAAACTTATTTATATGCTGAACTACTCTACCCACAAGGTACATTGATTCTGGGGCATATCATACACACATTTAGGGATTTAATTTTGGTTTTGTCTTTCCAGTCCACATATTCAAAGACTAGTATTCACAAACCTTTAAAAAGATCCTCTCTCCTTATCAGTTATGAAGATTTAAATAATTAAACATAGGAGATAATATAAAGGTGATAAAGCCGAACCCCCCTTAAAAGGATAATATACATTACTTACAGAGGTAATTAGGATAATAAACTTTGAAACAGCTGATGATGAACCGAATAAAGTCCAAGTCCTAAAATAAAGGCAAATTAACAATAAATGCAGTACAAAGAAAAAACACGAGACAAAACACTGAATTTTGCAATCAAGATTTTTCAGAAATAACTTCTCAATTAAAGCAAAACATAATAAATTTACACAGCCTATGTACAGTATACTACATTTAAAACCCTGCCACAACTTGCAATGAGATGCTACTCACTCAGGCCATGATCATGCAAAGACTTATACGTATACTTAACTTTGCGAGCTGAAAGTAGGTCTAGTGACCTCACTATAGCTATGTCTACACTACACAAAAGTGCTGACATAATTGTAGTAGTGTCTGACGTCCACACTGCGATCCCTGTGTCAATGGAGTGTTTCCTCATCAGGACCACTTCCACCAACCTAAAGGAGAGTGTGGAGGAGATGAGAAAGTTCTCTCAACTTCCTAGAGGGAGTCCACGGGCTCCTGGCTACCCTCCTTCCTTAGACTCACCTGGGTCCCAGGTAACAGAGCAGCTACAGGGATGCTGCAGCTTGCCCCAACCCCCATGGCTGCCACAGGGAACTAGGAAAGTTCTGAGCAGTTAGCCCTGCCTTCCCCCACTGCAGCCCAGGACCCAGCAAGCTCCGAACCCAGACAAGACCCCATTGGGTGCAGTTGTGCTGCCTGGGACCTAGTCAAGCCCTGGGCAGCTGTCTCCCTCTACCACCCAGAACTAGGTGAACCCAGGTGGCTGCAGTCCCCCAGTCACCAAGGTCCCTGACAAGCCCCAGAGGGGCTGCAGCTGGCATCTTGGTAAGTGATATATTTTCTCTCCCCCTTAACTTTTCTCCACTGTCTCTCTGGCTACTTATTCATTGGAACTCCTAAATTCAACCTAAGCCCTATGCTACTTGTAGGTGTGGTCTTACAAGGTTGAATTACAGTAGCATCTAGTTCGAATTGATCACCCTGCAAGAGGTGATGCGGGCTGCAGAAGGTCAACTTAACAATCCTTAGGTTCACCTGCGTTCTCTATGTAGACCATCTCTAAGACTACTCACAGTGCATAAAGTTTAGCACATATATTAAGTCTTTGCAAAAGTGGAGTCTCTAGAAGGGTCAGAAGACTCTGTTAAAAACAGAAGCAATCAATCTGTCTCTAGATGGCAACATATCAGGTCTTTCTCACATTTTACAAGGGAAGACTTGCACCAGAGCAAGACAAGCAAGCTACGTAAGTCCTATACATGGACTTCAGAAAGAGATAAAACTCTAGGGTAAGAAAATTTTGCCTTTTATAAGCGGGTTTTAGTTCTGTTTGATTTGATTTCCAATGAGATCAAATCACTAATAGAAACAAAAATGAATGTTTAAAATTCTACAAACAATCATAATTCTGCAAAATTATGATCACTGTTGAAGACTGACAACCACTGAAAGAATTTGGATTTTTTTTTTTTTTTAAACAGGTTCATACTTCAGGCATATTTTTAAATAAGTAAACAAATATTGATACCTTATGAAGCAGGGACAAATGGAAATAACTTACTTGCAACCAGAGTTCTTCAAAATGGACATTTACACTTATAAGATGCACTAGCTGGTACAGATATGATGGTGGAATCTACTCTTCCCACTACCTGTTAGAGTGCTTATGGTCACTCTTCACAGCACTCCTTAACATTCCAAGGGCAAGGTGCTCCTTGACACCTTAGTCCTTCCACAACTTCTTCAGGGTTAATATCTTACTAGGACTCTGAAGAAAAGGGTCCAATAATGGGAACATGCCTAAGGCTTGACATGGAGGTAGATAAGGCTGTTTCAGCTACCTGGTTCACAAATCTACATCACTTATGTACATAACTCTTGTTTTGTACCTAAAGTGAAAGAATGTCTGAAATTCAATGTCTATTGAAATGCTATAGCCAATACACCTATATGTAACAAAAGAGAGTTCAGATGATAAATCCTCCTAACTGATTGCAGAAATATGTCTGCCAGCACTGGCATAAGTACATAGATCGCCTTGGAGAGCTGATGAAGGTCTGCATATCATTGTTGTCTCTCATATGAAGAAGCCACTGAGAAGTAATTCTTCCACTCTATTCCATCCTGATTAGGCCTCAACTGGAGTACTGTGTCCACTTCTGGGTGCCTCATTGCAGAAAAGATGTGGACAAATTGGAGAAAGTCCAGAGAAGAGCAACACAAAACATTAGAGATCTATTAGAGATCTGGAACACAACTTATGAAGGAAGATTCAAAGATCTGGCTTTGTTTAGCCTGGAAAAGAGGAGATTGAGAGGGGACATGATAACAACTTTCAAGTACCTAAGAGGTTGTCACAAGGACGAGGGAGAAAAATTGTTCTCCTAAACTGCCGATGAGAGGACAAGAAACAATGGGCTTAAATTACAGCAAAGGAGGTATCGGTTGGACATAGAAAAAAATTCCTAACCATCAAGGAGATTAAACCACAGAAATAAGTTGCCTAGGCAGGATGTGGAATCTCTATCATTGAAAGTATTTAAGAGCAGGTTAGACAAGCACCTGCCAGGGATGGTTTAAGAGGGTACTTGGTCCTGCCATGAGTGCAGGGGACTGGACTCAATCTCGCATGGTCCCTTCCACTTTCTGTGATTCTATGAGTATCCTGGCCCCAACCCATCATATTTTTGTAAAATCCACTGTTTAAAAGGGTAAAATAGGAAAACACAGATAAAAGGCCTGCCCATCAATTCAGAAGGAACACAATCAATTTAAAGAAATTGTCTCTCCCTTCTCTTGAGTGGAAAAGGCAGCACCAGGCACAGCATGGAGGGTAAGCATTTTATATCTTTCTGCACAAAGAATAGATTTCATACTGAATAGCATAACCTTTTTCTATTAACCTCTACAACCATCTGTCCCAACTGATTAAATTGCATGAATTGAAGAATTAAGACACCCATTTTTAAAGGGTAGGGAGTGGGTATGTTATCAATTAGTTTGCAGCTCTTGATCCTCCTATCAAATTTGAGCCTTAAGATTCCGGAGAGCAGACATAAGTGAAAGCAGCTTTGTGATGGTATAAGAGATGTCTCTGGGTATAAGAGGAAGAAGAGGATGGTAAATAAAAATATTTACTGTGCCTGAAGAAAGGTCATGGAAAGAACAGTTGCCATTCTTTGAGATGTGTGGCTTACATCCAATCCACACCTGGTATATATGCGCCACATTCACTGGTACCAGAGATTTCTCCCTCAGTGGTATCTGCAGGGCCAGCTCTAGCACTATTTGGGGTCACGTACACATGCACCAGCACAAAGGGTACACCCTCACAACTTCAGCTCCTTCATGCCTGAACTCCAAAAGAGGGGAAGGAGGGTGGGTCATGAAATAGACAGGAGCAACACATCTCAAAGAACAACAGTTATAAAGGGCCAATAACATCATCCTGAATGCCTGCTCATGTCTGTTCCATGCCAGGTGATTCATTAGCAGTACCTCTGTAGATGAGTCAGGAATTCATGGACATGTGACTGTGATACTGTTCTACCAAAGACCACATGGCCCCAGTCCTATAGAGTAATAGCTCAGTGGGATGATGAGGTATGGACAGATGACCATGTTGCAGCTTTATAGATGTCCTGTATTGAGACCTGAGCTAGGAAAGCCAACAATGAAGCATGAGCTCTTGTAGAATGAGCCATCGGTAAAGCCAGAGGTATGACCTTGCCTGTTCATAGCAGGCTGAAATGCAGTGATCCAAGATGAAATTTCCTGGAATAATACCAGCAGTCCTTTCACCTGTATGGCAATCTCAATCAACAGCTGCATGAACCTATGGAAAAGCTTAGTTCTGTTAATAGAGAAAGACAGAACTCATCTATCATATGAGGCTGCTTTTCCTCATTCAAGTTGAGGGGCTTAAAGGAAGAAGACTGGAAAGAAAATATCCTGGTTGACATGTAACTGCAATATTACCTTCGATAGAAAGTCCAAGTGAGGGTGCAGCTGGACTTCCTCTTCGTAGAATACTACAGAGAGGGGTTTGGAAGTCAGGGTCTTGATCTCCGAGACTCAACTTGCTAAAGTAAAGCAATCACCAAGGTGGTGGCTTTCCATGATCGATGTAGAAGAGACCAAGATACCAAGGCTTCAAAAGAGAGCTCAATATGCCTTGATGGGACCAGACTGAGATCACTTGAAGGAACTGGGTCTCGTACTAGTGCAAAGAACCTCTCCAGACCTTTGAGGAATCTGGCTGACATCACATGTGAGAAGACTGATCTGTGCTCAATAGGAAGATGAAAAGCCAATATGCTGCCAAGTGTACTTTAATTGATGACGCCTGACCTTGTTGTTTTAAGTGGAGCAGATATTTCAAAATGGACTGGACTAAAGAGAAGACTTAGCTGGGGAAGAACCCACTCATAATGCTCAGTAAGTGAAATGCTTCCAGCTGGCCAGCTATGAGGCTCTGGTGGAGGGTTTATTGCTTCCTAGCAGGATCGGTTGTACTTCTGTGGTGCAGAGCAGGTCCATTCCTCAAGGCTTTGTCATGCAGCATTCATAACGTCAGGTGCAGAATGGCTAGGTTCAGATGTACCAGTTGATCGTGGTATTATGAGATCAGGTCAGGTCAGTTTCGAAGGATGGGGAGGAGTCACTGAAATATCTAGCAACATGCCAAGCAGTGCTGATGAGTCCATGTAGGAGCTTTCAAGGCAACTCCCGTTCTGTCTCCCTTGATCTATATAAGGACCTAGTGAATGAGGAAAATTAGTAGGAAGGTATACGCCTGATTACAGACCAAAGTAGAAGAAAGCTCGTTGTCAAATGCTTGTAGCGAAAAGAAGCGATGACACATTCTGTTCTGTCTTGTAGCAAAGAAGTCTACTTGGGGAGTTGATGTTGGCAATTTCCACTTATGGCAAAAGAAGAAGGGCCAGCCAGACTGATCTGCTGATGTGTTTCTGATCTCCAGGTGGATTGGCATGACACACGCAGAAGTCCCACAAGCAGAGGACCACACTCCTCCTTTATTGCTGATGTAATACATTGAAGCCGTGTTGTCTGTCATCACTTGCACAATGTTGTCAGACAGCTAGGGAAGAAACACTTTGCAGACCACTTGGATCAGCCTGAGCTCTCTGATGTTTATGTGCAATGCCAGCTCTTCCTTGGATGAGATCACTTGGATCCTGAGGGTGCCAAGGCAGGTCACCCACTCTAAATCCAAAGCGTCCAAAACCAGGGACAGCATCAGCTGCAGGGCCATGAAGGGGATTGCCTTCGACACATGGTTATGGTTTGACCACCATGCTAGGGAGGTAAGTACTGATGGAAGAATCATGACGACCACATCCAAATGGCACCTGGCTGTGGGATAAACTGATGCCAGTCACATTTACAGAGGTCTGAGGTGTAACCTCATGTGCTGGACCACACAGCTGTATGCTACCATGTTTCCTAACAGCTTGAGATACACTTGTACTATGGTGAGGGGCGAGATGTGACATGGCTCTGATATGAACAAGAATTTGGCCTCAAGTAGGAACGCTCTGGATCGGGTGCAGTTGAGGACTGCTCTGATGAACCTTCTTCTCTGTATCAATACCAATGTTAATTTCTGTTCATTTATCAACAGGCTTAGTGCTTGACAAGTGGTTCATGCAACAATGGTGCTGTGTTTGGTCTTGAGTTTTTAGTGACCCAGTCATCGAGATAAGGGAAGACCTGGATCACCCATTACATGAGACAGGCCATGACCATTGCCTTACATTTTCTGAACACCCTTGATACTGCTGATAGGCCGAAGACAAGTACTATGACCAGAGGTATCTTCTGAGGACCCAGAAGTCAGAAATACTGAAGTATGCATCCTTTAAGTTGACAGCAGCATACCAATCACCAGCTTCCAGGGAGAGGATGACAGAGCCAGAAACACCATGTGAAACTTCAACTTCATGAGATATTTGCTGAGGCAATGCTAGTCCAGAATGGACTGCAAGCCTCCTTTGGCCTTTGGGTTCAGAAAGTAGTGGGGATAGTACCCTTTCCCTCTCTACTCTCAGTGAGCTTCCTCTACAGTGCTCACCCAAGGAGGGCCTGCACAAGAAGTTAAGTGTGAGAGGGTCCCTGAAGAAGTACAGGGATGGTAATGTGGGAGTGAAAAATTGGAGAGTGTACCCATCTGCTATGGTACTGAACACCTGTTGGTTCAATGCTATAGCAGTCCAGGCTGACAAGAAGGATGCAAGATGGTCTCTTATAACCTTTATTTTTCTATTAGTTGAGCTTGCTCCTGAAGTGGACCCAAATTCTCAGGCGGTTGGAACCTGAAGTCTCTCCTAGAGTTTGATGAGGTTGAGAGACCCAAAGAGTAGAGTGTAGCTCTGGAATCCTTTTAGCTGTGCAGCCTTGCGCCTGTTTTGCAAAGAGGAGTGGGTCAGGATTAAACCTGCATGGATTCCAAAACTGCAATGACATGGGCAAGCTTCTATGAGGGGCCTCACATGGAAGCATGCACCTGCAGCAGTGCCCATGGTAATGACAATATTGCTTCCACTTCCAGACATTGGAGAACCAATGTCTCAGAACTGGGAATCTATGTAGAAATGCTACATGTCTAGAGACCAGCAACAAATATCAGTATGGCAGGGAAAGGTGCTGAGATTTCAGAGATCAGCATCAGTGTTCTGAGTATCAGTGTCAGGACTTCAAGGACTGGTACCATGGGACCAAAGACTAGTGCCATGATTCCAGCTGTTAATGACATGGCTCTAGGACCAGTGTGGGGGTTTGGTGACCACTGGTGAGGTGCTCACAGCCTGAGAGAGATAAGGGAAAAAACATCTTGGTGTTGGAGATGACCGAGGAGGCCTGATCAAACACTTGCCTGTGGATTACCCCATGGTATAGCAAGGTGTCCTTGTGTGGAGGTCCCCTTTGAGGCATCAGTTGCATGGGAATCAGGAGGTCTCTGCTTAGAATGCCTTGAGTGTGCATGGCACCATAAATACTAGGGCCCTTGCTGCCCCCAGGAGTCAGTAGCAGGTATGGGATTAGGCTAGAAACCCCCATTGGGTGAAGCTGCTGCTGATCAGAGTCTCAGCAAAGATGAGTGGCCAAGCACTGGTCTTGCCTTGTGTCCTGCACCCTTTTTGTCTCTCTTTAGTGTTGGTAAGTGCCCCTCTTGGTACATGCCTTCCTATGCTTTTTTGGCACCAGGAATGGCACTTGGTGCCAGTGGGGGCACTCTGCATCAATGCTGACATTCTAAGTGCCAAATCTATGGTCTGAGTCAGAGGTTGGTCTAAGACAGGGGTCTCAAACACGCAGCCCGTGGGCCGCATGCGGCCCCTAAAGCTACTTCCTGTGGCCTGCAATGACACAATCGTTACCGATATTTACAATATCATTGTATGGAAAGGTTTCAGTGGTGTGGCACTTGGACTACCCTACTAACCCTCATGCGGCCCGCTACTAGTCCTCATGCAGCCCTCATGGTGATTTGAGTTTGAGACCCCTAGTCTAAGAGCTGATTCTATTAGAAATGGCCTCAGTCTAATGTCCCATTCTTTTTTGAATGAGAGGTCTGAACCCTTTCCATGCTGGATCTCTCCCAGGAACTTCAGGCTGTGAGGGTCACTCACCAAAAGATTTCTTGGCCAACATGCAAAGTTTGACACCCAGAGACCTAGACATTCCCAGTCCCTAGGGTTGTACCTAAGATATTAGGTAAACTAACTGATTTTTAACTATGTACACTGTTCATACACACAACACTCAATGTTAGAGGAGTTTGCCAAAGCAAGAGAATGTTTCAACATCATTACAGGTGTTAAGAAGGAACTGGGGTGGGAGTGATGGCATGCCTTATACCAGCCCATATCCATACAATAGAAGGGAGCTCTAAAGCCAGGCCTACAGACATCACTGAGAGAAAAATGTCTGGCACTGGTGCATGTTGTGCACACACATCCAACATGGAATGGACATAAGCAAGCATGTGAAGAACAAGTCTTCCTATAAAAACTATCTTTCATGCATGTATCATTCTTTTCCTCTAAAATTTTATCTTTTCTATTATTAAAGAGACCACCTTCTTCAAAACAGACACCCCATTTTAGACATTGTCTCTGGCAGGAGAGCAGACAATCATAACAATGTGATTGCTATCCCAATCATTTCTAAGATAAAATTAAGAACATCAAAGGATACGGTGTGTTATGCTACTGTCCATCCTTCTGTATTAATGCAATTGCTATATTACACTGGTCTTCGGGAATTGCCTTTGCAAATAACATTTTGTTCCCTAAGTGGCACAGATACCACAACATAACTGCCTGGTAATTTGCCACTCTGGGCTAGAGTGGAAGTAATTTTCATTCTTATTGAGTATCCAGATTCCTGCCCTCCTTGTCAGAGGCTGTAGAATACAAATGCCCACTTCTTGACTTTTGGCCACCACAACTATTACCAACGAACTACAAGTAGGAAGGGTATGTAAGCAAAAGAATCCTTCATGTGCAATTTGATATAGCTTATCATTTTTTGAGAACAACTAAGAAGCAAAATCAGACCAGATAGATGTTCCTGGTTGCCAGTGACCATCTAAAAACAGGCAATAGATTTTACTCAAAGTTACAGCTGAAAATTTCAGAGACTGGATGAGAAGTCTCCTCTAAGGTGAGTGACAATAGTTTTTATCACAGATATCATTCTACGCAGAAGAAGCTGCAGCTATACTAACATCGAAGAATCCACTTCTAGATCTAGCTGCTGATACTGCATTTCCAGCAGATGCAGTTTCCCTCCAGATAAAAATTCAACACTATGGCAAGACAGTGGCCTGTGTAGGTGGCCAATGAAAAAGGTGACTCATAGGAGCCTTCTTCTTGTTTGCCTTCTTCATATATACTTGCATCACAATCATGACCAAAGGACCCAGATAAACTGACAACAATGGTTCCAAAAGCTTCTTCAGATCTGATGGAACCCTCTGAAGTAAGGAATGAGCTCTCAGGAGAAGTTTTGTCTATTACTGTTATTGCATGTGGATCCATTAGATTTAATCCTGCTCTAAGAGATCTGAAAAATCTCCACAAAGTGGCTTTGACACACGCAATGAAGCAGAGGTGATGCACTCATGTGATCTGGCTCTTATGTCAGAGGCCAACAACAGCAGAAGTGAAAAGCACCTAGATAACAGGTCCACTGATCCGATATGAACACAATCACTTTGGATCTGGAGCTTGATTTCTTGTGCTGGACTGTTTTCTGCACGTACCTGGAAGTGTCAGGAGTTGACAATGGCCTCATCCTCTTAGTCTCATATGCTTTAGTAGAGTTAAAAAAGTCAAGATTTGCAGTCATAGATACTTGTGATAGAAAGATATATAACCAATTCTGACAATTTTTGCCGGTGGGATAAGGGAGCAGTGGCTCACACATCTTAAAAGACAGCGATGCTCAGCCAGGCATACTAGGCATTGAGTGTAAGCATCTGATGCCATAAATACCACTGCAAATGACATGTATATTTTAAAGTCTGATCTCTTTCAGACTTGGATCTGCATGAAACTAACACAAATTTATCCTAAACTAACAACCTAAACTTATCCTATAATTGATCCTAACAATACATAATAGTAAAACTATTGTCTATACTAAAAACATAAACTGACCTATAGTAAGCTGACCTACAGTCACCACAGAAATTACTGTAGCAGTGCCTGTCCACATTACCCCCTTTGGATCAATAGTGTCTATATTCACCAGAGGCACATCCACTGCCCTAAGGGAGTTAGTGTGGGGAGCTGAAAGCCAAGACCCTCACCTTACTGGAAGCTTCCTGCCAGGACCCTGGAGCCCCAACTTCCTTGCTGACTCCCAGTGGGCTGCTCTCTTCCTTGCTGGGAGTGGAGGAAATCACCCAGGACTCCTCAGCCTGACTATAACCCAACAGTATGACAGAGAGCCATAACTTTGACAAAACAGCCCAGCTTCCGGTCAGGAGCAGGGCCCAACAACTCAGCTCTCCAAGTGAAAAGGGGGCAGCTGAGCCCTAGATGCCAACTTTTTTAAAAATCAATTTCATATCTCCTGCTATGAAATTGACAACACAGCCAACAGCCGATGTAAGAAATGCAGTATTTACATGGTTATTGTGTTGCCCTAACTATACCAACATATGCCCTGCATCTTTCGCAGAAACAGGGTTATGTCGGTGGGGCACGTCACTTACATCAGTGGGAACAAGACTGTAGTGTGCACACTGATGTAATTAGGTCAAATGCAAGCTGACATATTTTGACCTAATGGTGTAATGTAGACCTGCCATATCACTAAAAGCACTGAAACTTGTTCTGGAAGGGAACTGTGGGTTCACATCTGTCTGCTGCTGGGACTGAAATGAACTGAAGCAGCGATGAGTGACACCCCACTGGAAAGTTCACGAATGCTGAGAGGAAGGGAAGGAGGGACATGTAAGCCCTCTAATGCATACTGCTATGAGAAGGTTCCAGTAACATCTAGGCTGCCCCAGCTATCACATCACACGTGTGAATATCCAGAGGCCTCAGTGAAGAAATACAACTTACAGTCAATGTAGCTTTGCGAGCTAAAATCCTGAAGAATTCGTTGGAAACACACATTATCTCAGAACAACCTTTGAAAGTGAAAAATCTTCTAAGGAAATTCATGATTTTCATCTTGAAATGGACAGTTCTTTCAGTATAATGCAGAACACATTAGCTTGAAGCTTTAGATTACAGTAATAAATGAAGTGTGACTGTGATATCTCAATCCCCCCCCGCCAGTTATTGAAGTAACCATTCGCCTCAGTTCAAAAGGGGAAGAAAAAATGAAGCACAAAAAGCCTTAGTTGCCTCCTGGTTGCCTATGAGACAGCTGCCATAACTTCCTCGGTGCCTGTGAGAAGGGGACAGTTATGAGAAGAGATTGTGATGGCAGTAGTGCCTAGGTCTAGGGAGAAGTCTAATGTGCTGCACAGGATACAAGTGCCTTATAAACAGTCTAAACTGAAATCATGATTAAAATACTTACTATGTGACTAACTCCAGTTTCAGCCATGTCAAATACCACTGTTAAAGGTTTCCCATGCTCTCTTCTGGCATAATGCTCTAACCAAAAGGCTACAAACTTCTTTTTTTCAAACTGCAATTTAGGATCCTTTGTATGAAGCCTCACCCTGAACCAAACTACAAAGAAAACATATATTAAAAAACAAACAAATGAAGAACATGAGAATCTTATTAGTGGTAAGTGTAAGTGACCTCTTATGAAATCCATTAACTCTTTGATACATGTATGTACAGTTTCTATATCTGCAGCTATTTCACACTCGCTCTTACAGAAAGTTGCAAAATAATGCTATTTTTGATACTGGTCTTTCAATACAAAACACAAGATACAGAACAACAACATAAGGAAAAATAAAAATATATAATAGAAACTATGGCTGAATGGTAGCAATACAGTGAACAACAAATACTACCCCAGCCTCCCTTTTTTCCTCTCTTTCCCCCCCAAATGCTTTTATGCAAAATCAGCATCTACCATATGATTTGTTTACTTTGAATAAAATCTAAAGTCATATAGACCCCCCACAAATTAATTTTACCAGACTCAGTATAGGGTGGGTATTTTTAAGATTTCAAGACATCATCTAGTCTAACTTTCATTTTAGTATATTTGTAAATGTACGGCACCTAGTGGAATGAGACGTGGGAATGTAATTACTATTCAAACAACATTTCTACATGTGTCTCTTACTTCTGAAAGGCTGGGAGTGGGAGAACAAAAGCAAAACCAATTACTGCTCCAGTATCTTCAAACCCATTATTCCCACTGTAAAAAGGTTCTAAACCAGGGGTGGACAAAACTGGCTCACAGCTAAATGCCAGCAATGTTACTTTTGGTCACCAGAGGGTGCTCCTCCATTACATTTCTGCAGTAGAGCTCAGTGACAGGTTACTAAAACTGGTCACCATAGCAACCAGAAACAGGTTTGCCGAGGCCTCTTCTAAACACACTTGTAACCAGGAATAAATTAATAGTAAAGCTAAGTACTACTCGAGGATTACCTGTTTCGTTCATTCCCTCTGAAGTACTTGGCACTGGCCACTGGTGAAAGACAGGATACGGGGTTTGCAGAACCACTGGGTCTGACCTAGTATGGCTGTACTTATGCTCCCAAGCATTTATATGCATTTTATAGTTACTGTATATCCTTGATCCTATAAAGAGCTCTGTGAGGGTTTAAATGTCCACCCATGTAAAGTTCACTGCATGATTAGGCTCTACTTAATTAATCCTCACAGATCTCCTTGAGGTAGGTGACTAAGCCATTATACATATTTGACAAATAAAGGTGAAGCAATTTAAGAAAGATGGAGGGATTTGCCCAAGAAAATACATCCAATAGAAGCATCAAAATTATGACTTCCTCACTCCCAAATGTGATTAATTCTGCTGAAGCAAACTTCCAACACTTCTTATTTGCAACTTGGCATGGATAGAACTGTTTGTTCTGGGTAGACTAAAGAAGAAAATCTATATTTTTATTCAAATTACAATTAGTTTTTCTTTTTTAAAAGAGACCTTTTTAAAATGAAATTTGAATTTAATACAAAATACTTTAAGGTCTGAACATGTATCTTAAAATGTTTAAACAAAAAATGAATATACTCTTGTGTGTTTAATTAAATTCCAGCTACTATCCTAATGCAACATAACACAAATTAAGAGCAAAAACTTTATTAGTAAATAATCATTCATCATTTCCTAACATACAGAGCACGTATGATAGATAAGATTCTGAAAATATTAAACTATAACTGCTTTAATAATGCACATACCTACAGATATGCTTCTGGGTAGCAGAAAGGAGTATGAAATCTAGTATTTATTTATTTAACTGTGAATCAACATGTTATAAAGATTATAATATATATCAAACAATGATGATCCACATTTCTTTAGAAAATAACTGAAGTTTGAATGAAAAAGTTGATTACAATGAATTATTTAAATCAATGTTTTCCACTTGATTTAAATCAATCCACCTTAGAACTCTTACTAAGAGCTAGTCACTATATTTAAGATAAAATGAAGTAGAAGGTTGAAATGCTGTGAAAGATGCAGTGCAATAGAATTCCACTTCTGTGTGACAATACTGAGCATTCTCATGGTTTGATTTCCTTAGGGAATTGTGACAGGAACAGAAAGATTTATTTATTTATTTATTTATCTATTTTTAGAATTATATTTACAAAGACACACACTTCTGAAATGAATTGACACCGCAAAAGTCCCCATACACTTGGGAGAGGGGAGATAAACTCATCTGCAATTTTTAATCAGATCTCACTGTATTTTTTGCTATATTCTACAATATTTTGCAATTTCTGTATTTTCATTTTAGTGTTAAAATCACTATATATTCATTTTAAATATTTTGAGATGCCTATATTTTCATTTAAATGAAGTCTCTTTTTCCACTGCAAATTTATATAATTCTGTAGAAATATAAATTTCTAATCTCTATAAACACTTCCAAACATACAATAATACAGCATTTTTTAAATACAGCCACCAGGAACTTTTCTTGTGGTCATAGCCTCCAGAGCAGTGATGGGGAAGGGGATGGGGGACACAAAGCAGTGGCCCCGCCCCTCGGGCCACCAGGAGGGGTTGGGCTCTGACCTCCTCTGGTCCTGGAGCCACAAACATTGGAGGAACAGGCAGCCACTGTGAGTTTTCCACCTTTCCAGGAGCTCAAGCTTCTGACATCAGCCTGGGATCATAGAATCATAGGGTTGGAAGGGACCCCACGAGGTCATCTAGTCCAACCCCCTGCCAAAAAAGCAGGACCACTCCCATTAGATCATCCCAGTCAGGGTTTTGTCCAGCTGGGCCTTGAACACCTCCAGAGATGGAGATTCCACCACCTCCCTAGGCAGCTTATTCCAATGCTTCACCATTGGCAGGTGGCTAGCTCCATTCCCCATCTACCGGACTTTGACCCTAGGCTCATCAGCCCACTCTCTAGCACCTCTGGTCCCCATTCCCTCTTCTGGTCCCAGGCTCCATCTGCATTGGCAGTGGCCTCCTGCTTTGGGCTCTGACTGTGGGGCTTCAGGCTGTGTCAAAGGTAGCAGGCACCAGCCCGAAGTCACTCCAAACCCTCATTACCCTAGCTACCACTCCAGGTTTCAGCCATGCAGCTGCAGGGCTTCAGTCCCCAGTCGCATGACACAGTGCATCAGGCCCAGCCTCCAGCACCAGTCCAACCTCACTCCAGCTTCCATCACTCCTGGCCTCCAGTCCCAGTCTTTGGCCACTGGGTCTAGTCCACAGCTGTAGGGTTTCAGACTCCCACCCAAGCCTCACCCCTCACCTCCATTCCCTGTTGCTGCCTCTGCTCCCTCAGAGCTCCTGGTCCCCACAACCTCCCTTCCCATCTTATCATCCAGGGCTTAATTTGTCCTCTAGTTTGCCAAGGCTCTGAAAAATGATACATAAATATTTGTTAGTATCATTTTTCACTGCCTCACAGCTAGCTAGCAAGTCTGCAGCAGTGAAAAGTATTAACAAACATTTAAATACCATTTTTCATGAAAGCAGATTTACTAGCTAGCAAGCCTATAAAAAAAAAGCAGCCAATAAAAGTTAGAAACAACAAAAAAGACAGCATGCAAAGCACCTTATTGTGTTTCTATTCTGCTTAGGTCCAATAAAAAATAGAACAGAACATTATTTTTATTATTGAACTTGGAAAAAAAAATCTCCACGTAAATAAATTACAATGATTTGAAAATGCATATGTGTATATTTATTTGGTATTCCTGAAGTTAATTAAATATTTTAGGAAACACCATCAGAGCAGCCACTAGCAAGAGCTGGTAGCTGCACTCTGAGGCCACAAAAAAATTTCTTGTGAGATCCTCTCCAATAATAGGAACCAAAGAGAGACCTCACACATACCCACTGAAAACAGTTGAACTGGGTTAATTTAAGTGCTAACGTAAGTTAGTGCAAGCAACTGATTTCTCTCTCTGCCCTGCTCCCTTCCCTATTTTAAAACAAGCTGAGGAAATTGAAAGCAAGTGAGGTCAAGGAGGGCAGCTCATATCTTTAAGTGCTGATGCCTTTGATGAGATTGTAAGGGGAAGCAGGAGGCAGGAAAAGCTGAACTCTGAGTGGATGGTACTTGAAGTGCTCTCGGGCCTGCATGCAGCAGGTGAGCAAGGGAGTTGCTATATAAAAGACATCATTCTCTAGGCTGTAAAACTTAATGTGGAAAACTGAGGAGATTAACTGGGAAAACTAATTACAACAATTGCAGATGCAATGACAAGGGCTGGCTGACTTTACTGTTACTGCACTGTAGCAGAACACAGCAATGGAAGGTCAAGGTCTCTCTCACCGAAAGTTCACTTCACACAGCGATGTGAAAACCTCTGCATCATTTCAAGCATGCGTGTGAAGGCATGGTATGTTACAGCTATACCAACTGGTTGCAATGATAATATGCTGCCCTGTAAACAAGGCTCATGGTAGCTATATATTCACAGCGGAACAGAGAGAAACTTTCATTGCATGTTAACAGAACATTTTAAAAGTGTATTACCAAGCTAGGATGGAAGGTAAAGTTTATGAAGGAAAACTGAATGTAATCTTCATGTTTAGCTTTTTGGTATCATGAAAGCTATAAAGAAACAGCTGAATTTCAAGTGCTACAAAGTGTGAATACTAAATAAATTTCCTATCTAGTAAAAGACTCTGGGACCTAACAAGCATGGCTAAAGGCATTAATCACACTTTATGAAAATGCACTGGAACCATTTGCCCATGATCCATTTCTCAAATATTCATTTAATATTTCCTCATTTCTTTCCATAAAGGTAGCTCCTGATAAGCAATTGCTTCCAGCATTTTAACTACTTCCAACATGAGAGAGTATATATTATATTTGAAATAATATAAAAGAGTGCATTAACTTACATAACTTGTAGCCCTCTTTATCATACCCATGCAGGTAAAGAGCACCACTTTCAAACAACCATTTTGGAAGGACGGATTCAGACAAGTCTGCAAAGCAAACAGGTTATTTTAGTCAACTGATATTAGATATCCTTATATTTGCTCTTTAATAAAAGTCACTACAAAATACCACTCAATCTTAAAACAAGAAACTTCATATTCAAAATCAACTTCACATGTGTGACATAAATGCACTAATAAACCTATTTGCAAACCTTAATATCGTTTTCCCATTTTTGTTTTAAAGTAGGCTAGAAAAGGTTAGCATTTATCTGTGAAGAGAAAAAGAAATTAAGTAGATATAGATGGCAGGAGCTAAACAAGAGCTACTAATATTTTGTCAGCATTGTTTTCCCTCTTGTATTCCTTCCTTGTTACACCCACTTGTTCCAACTTTTCTTAACATAGTCTGTCTGTTGTTTGGGGCAGAGTATGTCTTCTGCATTTATAGAGCAAAAAGGAACCCTGCTCTGACTGGAGACTGTGGACACTACAGTAATTCCTGCAATGAGAGCTTTTCAACAGTTTAATTCTTTTACAGATCAGGGACGATTCTGCTTTGGAAGAGATAATGAATTATTAGCTTATGACCCCTGCAGGACATATGTCTTCCCAGCTGTGAGCCACCTCCTCCTGGAATAATTTTTAGATCAGAGTGGGAGAACTTTACTCCTGTAGCGGTTTGCACCTGAAGAACATGCAAAGAATTGAAGCCCAGCTAACTCTCCAACCCCTTCAAGTTTCCGTTAACCCATGCATGGCTCCATTGCCCACAACCCAGTCACCTCCACACGAAATTATAAATCACAATTAGCTATTTATATGCCAGCTTGACAAAGAAGAATTTATACGGTTTAGTTCAGTAAGAAACTGACATACTTCACAACCATATTAATTTGTAGTAAATGACACCTTACCATTGACCATATATTCTTTCCTCCACTGAAAACTTTCATCAATCATCTTCAGGGTATCATCAACAACATCATGACGCCAAATTAAATAATTTTCAACCAAATTATCTTCTTGCTGCAATCGTTCCACATCTCTGGAATCATATTTATCTGCTTTATCTAATTGAAAAAAAATTGAAACATTTATTGTTTTAAACATATTGCACCTGCTACGAAAATGTTAAAAAATTGAAATTGGGCAAGATTCAGGATAGCAATCTGCTTGGGAATAGTACGTTCTCCAAGATTTTGGAACACTTAAGCAAGCATGGAATGCACACTATCGAATATATCTACCAACTATACTAAAAATGGAATTTATTAATATTTTTCTCTTTCTCAGGGCTGGAAAGATATGCATTTTGATTTTTTTTTTTAATTTAAAGAAAAATACTAAGATTGACAAAAATAATCATATCTGTATAACACACAGACAATTTTCTGTCAGTCTTTTTCCGCACACACACAGAAATAAATACTGGTTTCTAAACAGCATGTACAAACAATACACACATTCTATAAGGTAAAAAGTCTCAAAGCTGTGTGAGTGTATGCACACTCAAATATAGTCAGTTCATTCCTGCAACTTCAAAATTATTTTATTTTAGGCATTTATGTTCCCTCATGAAATAGGATAAAAACATATAAAAAGCAACTACTGTTCCCAGCTATGATCTATACCATGATATTGAACAAAATTAGGTGGTACATCTCAAAATAGTGCCTATTGGTTATCCATTTATCTTATTGTTTTTCCATTATATGAAATTTTTGGTGCATACTGCAAAAAACATCACAAGTCTGCCTGCAGAATTCTATCAACCTGTGTTTTTTCATTTTATTAAAATTATGTTAAGGTCAAACAGGTGCTGGAGGAATTCCATACCTATGAAAATCAGGCTATTTATTTAGGTGCCCAATTATGGGTTTTGGTGCTTAACTTTGGACAACTACCTTTGAAAACAACCTAGGGAAGGTGTTCTTGACTTGTTCAGGTAAGAAGGTTCAGCTTTTAGATCAATGCTGACCTCCAAGAAAATGGTGTAAGACAACAATAGTAAAGAAAAAAAAAAACAACAACAGGGAACTGAACCTCACAATAAAAAGCTTTAAAAAATTAATTCTGCTGAACAATGGCAGACAATAAAGTTAAAACATTATTTGGATACCTTCTCAGACCCTTCAAATATTCTTACCATTTCTAAATTGCTAACTCTTCCAATGCAGTGAATGTCTGATTTTACTTACACAGGTATGTGCAAATGCTGTGCTCACTGATATAGTATTTGTGTATGTTACTGCAAAATAAAAATAAGGGCATGTGACAAAGACAAAATGTATTTCCATACATTTTGAAAGATTTTTGAGCTTCTCTTTTAATTGTATACCTGTACTGAAAATCTGTTTAATTTCTCCCTTTGCTCTTGTTGATTTTATGACGACTTCTCACTATGTTTTGCTTTCTCAAACTGCTGCTGCCTATGATTATAACTAAAACCCCAGGTTTTCTTTCTCCAATACTTTTCTTAAACCTCAATTATTGGAGGGGGGAAATAGTGCTCCCCACTTTGTCAGCAAGCAACTAAAACTACTTACCACTGAGAGCACTAAAGATTTTACACGAACACACACACACGCCTTGTTAGATGATCCAGGATGACTTGTTACTATACAGGTTCCACATATAGATTTGAAGACTTAAAATATAGTGTTTAATTTATGGCACCAGATCATTATGCTGGCTAATATTTTTATACTTAGATAATAACTGGTGTACGGGCATTGAAGGCTATGTGCTCTTTAGGAAAGACAGATGTAATGGCAAAGGTGGCAGTGTGGCATTGTATATCAATGATGCAATAGAATGCAGAGAAATTCAGAGTGATGGAGTTAGCAGGACAGTCTTAAAAAAGCTTGGTTTGTTTAGTTTTCTCAAAAGAAGGCTGAGAGGAGATATGACTGCTCTTTATAAATACATTAGAGGGATAAATACAAGGGAGGGAGAGGAATTATTTGAATACAGCACCAATGTGGACACAAGAACAAATGGATACAAACTGTCCTTCAGAAAATTTAGGCTTGAAATTAGACACAGATTCCTAACCACCAGCGGAGTAAAGTTCTAGAATAGTCTAACAAAGGAAGTGGTGGGGGCAAAAAACTTAGGTGCCTTCAAAACCAAGCTTGATAAGTTTATGGAGAGAACGATATGAAAGACAGTGTAGCTTGGCCATTGTCTGTCTTTTACTACTGGTGATAGATATGATATCAACTTGGGAAGGGGCATTAGATGGACTGGTTCTGACTTATTACAGAGTTCTTCTTGACTGGCTGTTGTGGATTTGCCCTCATGCTCAGGGTTTAACTGATCGCCATATTTGGAGTCAAGAAGGAATTTTCCCCCAGGGCAGATTGGCTTGGGCGCTGGTTTTTTTTTTCCTGCCTTCCTCTGGAGCATTGGGCATGGCTCACTTGCAGGTTGATTCTCTGTATTAAAGTCTTTAAATCATGATTTGAGAACTTTAATAGCCCAGTTATGGGTTTGAGGTTCATTATAGGAGTGGGTCAGTGAGGTTTTATGGCCTGCACCGTGCGGGAGGTCAGACTAGATGATCATATTGGTCCCTTCTGACCTGAAAGTCTATGAATGAGGCGTATAAATAAATGCATACAAAATACATCAATGATAGGTAAGAATCACACACAGACTGCATCAAAAGAACTTTCTTAAATGTTGAAAAATCAAGCACTCAAAAGTCAGTGATTGCCAAAACTAAGGTTGCCCATGAAACTCACCTCGGCTTCCTTGTCCATATGCATTATGACACAGCTCTTAATTACATGGTCATATATTATTTTTATAATAGGAAGTACTGGGCAACATTAATGATAGGCAATGTCACTAGACCGCTTCCTCCCCAATTTGTAATGATGCAGTATGGCATAAAGATTTTTTTTTTGCATTTATTCCCATTTAACTCAGTGATTACTGTGTGTGCATGTCCTAAAATAGAATTTGTTCCTAAACATATTAAGACAGGAATCTAAATCAATAAAAATTAGAAATACTAGAGTGAGGAGTGAAATGGAAGTAAAACGTATAGAACAAATGAAATGTTGAACACTGATATTATTTACAAAATAATGAAACAACCAGAATAACATATTGACTAATATTTGCTGAATGTCTCAAGTAACAGATTAATTTATGTCCACTCTGCTAATGCATAAGCAACTTTGATTGCAGGATAAACAAACAGAAAAAGAGAAGGGATAGTTTGGGTAAGAAAAAGCAATTTCCATAGTGAGAGAAACTAACCATCTAAAAGAGGTATTGCAACAATTGGTTAGATTTAAATTTGGATTTCCCCAACAGAAAGAAAAAGGTATGGAAAAGGTCAAAAGGTTAACGTGGCTAGTGAATCTCTTTAATAATGCATTTGGTCAGATTCAGTACAAATAAAGGCTTTGATGCCTAGGAAGAGCACTCCATAGCAAGTGAATATGAACATAAATGTTAAAGTAAGTAATTTACAACTTCACCATCCTAATCTAGGTATAAAAAAAGAGATACCATCCTAATCACTAAAACAGAAATAAATCAATAAACATTTCATTTGGACGAAAACAGTAGAAAATAAACTTTCCAAAATAAACATATTAAAGCAAGGTCATAAGTCTTCAGAAGCCCAAATTTTCATAGATCTGCTCTCAACTTTATAAGAAAGAAAAAAAAGTAGAGAACCATGCCACTTAACAAATAAGAAAAAGAGTTACTACTATTAAGCAACTCAAACTCTAGACTTTGGGATTCTTGTGTGGTAAATTAAAAGTGAACATGATCTGAGCATGCATATATTCTGGTTAGTCTCAGACTCCCCATAATATTCAAATGTATTTCAATGCATTTTATACTACTACTAAAATCCCAGCTTTTCAGTTGAATGACAACTACCACAGCAGGCTGGTTTTGTTTCAGCTGCACATATGCTACTTTCACTATCACACTTTGCCCCATATTTGTGAGCAGGCAGGATACATAATTTGATAAAATTCCTACTTAATTAAAAGCAGAAATATTATCAACTTCCATACTTTTACATCCATTAAAGTGAAGCAGGCAGAAAGAGTGCAAAGAGCTCATAAAACCAAAATATACATGCTCTCAAGATGTGAGGTTGTGCCAAATAAACTGATGTTTTAATGTCACTGCCAGAATCTGCAGTGGCATTTAAAAAACAGACATTTATACAAAGAATAAAGGCTAAATTATACCCAGTGGCAGTGCATCTAAAACAGAGATGGGAGTTGCATGTGCATATCCAAGGACAAAATTTAACTGTGCATCATTAATGCAGTAAGGAAGAGATTCCATTTTGATCCTTGGCTTTTTAACTTATTGGGTGAGTGGAAAAAAACAAAACAAAACAAAAAAATCCACCCTTATTACATCACAGAATCAGAGACGGAAGAGAGCATGAGAGGCCATCAAGTTCAGTCCCCTGCACTCATGGCGGACCAAGTGCCCTCTTAGACCAGCACCTGTCAGGGATGGTTTAACCTGCTCTTAAAAAACTAATGATGGAGATTCCACAACCTGCCTAAGCAACTCATTCTGGTGGTTAATCTCTCTCACAATAAGGAATTTTTTCCTAATATACAACCTAAACCTTTCTTCAGCAGTACCTGTAAATTTCCAGACCCAGCAACCCCATTTGAACTCGAAAATCAAGTAAATGGATCATTTAGTCATTACTCTTGGAAATGTCCACTTCAAAAAGCAAAAACGGAGAAAAGTTACTTATCTGTAACTGCAGGTATCAGACTGTTGTTGGCATAGATCCACAATCTTGGAAGCTAAGTAGCATGACCTTTACAAAATGGTGGGTCGGAAGACAACCCGATTAGAGGAACACTAAACACCACTCTACCAAAGATCTAAATCTGTGGAATACTATGCAGGTATGAATAATGCTCCACCATATCAACTCTGAAAATATCCACTACAGGGACATTCTAAGACAAATTATGAAGGCTGCTTTTCAATTCCCTCAGATTACAATTTTCTCCAAAGCATGAGGATATTTATATGCTAATACTGACAAGCCCAATAGTTTTCACCTTTGCTTCCTTCTTTCTATTGTTCCTGATTACCCTTAAAAGCAATTATATCAGAAGGCAGGCAAACAGGATCTGTATATGTCATACTAAAATCAAGGTAACTGACAACACAAGACAACTGAATTTAAAACATCGTTGAGATTTGGAGCCTTAACAAATTCTGATGACTTAAGGAATGATACTAGTGCTAGTATTTTGAACCCCAGCTTTCCAATGAATTTGTTCTATAGTCACATATCTAGATTGGGTCAATGTTCTCGCTATCCCTTCACTCTTTTGGAGGTTTGGCAACAAGAGTACCATTCCTTCCCCATCCAAACCAAGCAGGGAGTCCTGTGGCACTCAGAGACTTTAATTTATTTATAGCATGAGCTTTCGTGGGAGAAAATCAGGCTTCATAAGCTCACACAATAAATAAATTTGTTAGTCTTTAGTGCCCCAGGACTCCTTGCTTGTTTTGCAGAACTGAACTAACATGGCTACCCCTTTAGAACTCCCTCATCCAGTAACTCCTAAGAGGCACAGTAGTTACGTATAATGGAACAAGATGGAATTATTGCATCTGTAACTTTCAAATCCAGTTTTTCAAGGTAATAACACTCGATGGCAGTGGGAAGGATACAGAGTCCCTAAAAGTGATTGAAGGAATTAAGACCAAACGGCTTAATTTTGGGTTTTCAAATCTAGCTTGACAAGTATGGCTTTGCCGACAATACAGCATACAATAGTACAGTTGCAGATTTTTTTTCCCACCCTGGAACCTGAATTCTTGTTCTTGAAAAAAGAACTGGGTGAATCATTTCCAGAAGCCTACTATTCTTTTGTTTGCATACTTTGGGGGAACTAAAGCATATTCTTTCTAAATGCACTTGCTACAAAAGTATGCTGCTTTATCCAAAGCATCAGAAGCAACGCTGGGCCATGGTGTTTTTTTCCTTGTATGAACCAAGATCATACAACCAATAACAAAGACTGTACTTAGGGGACAAGGGACTATCTTTAAAAGCAGGGACACTGAAGAGAACATAGAAATCAGAGCTGACAGCCACATGAACTGCCAGTGGAAAGCTGTAGCCAAAAGAGCTAATTTAATCCCTGGATGTATAAACAAGTGAACATTGAGTAATAAAAGGGGATAGACCCCCCCCTTCCCTTTTTTTTTTTTTTTTTAAACATACTACAGTACCAGTTAGTCTGTTACTGGAATACTGTCTCTAGTTACACTGTGTATACTATAAGAAGGATGCTGAAAAATTATAGAGGGTTTTAGAAGAACCACAAGAATGATTTAAGGACAGGAAACACACCATAGAGTGAGAGACTTAAGGAGTTCAATCTATTTAGAAAAGAAAAGGTTAAATGGTGATTTGATCACAGGCTGTAAGTATCTGCAATGGGAGAAGACACTAGAAGACGGAAGACTCTTTAATTTAGTGAAGACTAGCACTGACTAAAACAATACACCTTTCTTAGGCTTTGTCTACATTAGATTGTTTTGTCAACCAAAGTCAGCTTTCTTTAACAAAACACTGTTGGTGTAAACAATGCAATCACACCCCACCCTAACAAAAAAAAAAAACAACCCACACTTGCCCCAGCAATAAAACAAAACTGCTTCAACAAGAGGTGTAGGTCTTATGTCAGCTTAGTTAAGGCGACAGAGTGTAACTGTAGACACTGCATCCCCCTTTACACCTGCTGTTGGTCTATCATTCTTGTCAATTTCACCACTCTGTTAGAAAGCTGGAAGTTGAATTCCACTCACAGCTGGTTTAGGGTGGAGCTGAGCAGCTGGACTCTCCTCACAGCCCAGGCAATTCTCTACCCGCTTCTGGCAGGGAGCCAGGGCAGCCTTGTCTGGTCAGTGCAAACGTGAAATACACAAGGCTGCCAGCAGGGAGTGGAAGGGGATAAAAGGGGACTAGAAGCTGGAATAGTGGCACCCCGCTTCCCAGGGCAAGAAGCCCAAGATGGCTTCACTGTGAGAATGGGGAGGAGAGCCACCCTGAGTGCCTTTTCCTGACCCCTGGCTGGGAGCAGGGAGGGAAGAGGCTCAGGGCTGACTCACGGCAGGAAACAGAGCGTGGGGGTAACAGCCCACCAGGAACACAAGAGCACAGCCTAGCTCTCAGCTCCCCACACTGCCCCTCTTAGGTGTGTAGAACTGTTCCTGGCAAGGAGACACTCATCTGACTAAAGGAGGGCACTGTTGACGTCAACCATCGTAGTAATTACTGTTGGCTGTTAAGTCAGGGCTTGACAGATGCTGAGTTCCAGGTCACTGTGGTGCCCAGGATTTTGCCTCTGGTGTCTAGCAGCTCCTACAGGCAGGGAAGCGAACATTCTCTGGTACCTAAAAGAGCTGGTGGTGCTGACGTTTCCAGCGCTGCCGTCTCCCCCTGATGGCTGCTGAAAGTGCCGCCAGCAGTGGCCTTTTTCAGAGGCGGGGGCTTTCCATGCATCACAATCGATGCCAAAAGTAGCTGCAGTTTTCAGTGGTGGGGGACCTGGTGCACTCTGCACTGTTGCCAGAAAGCAGTGGTCTTTCAGTGGTGGTGGGGGCCTTCTTTGCTGCACGCCTAGGGTCAAGTCAGTTTTTGGGCTAGTGCCTAGGTGTCCAGCATGTTTGCCGAGGCCTGCTCTAAGTCAACCTGTGTTAGGTTGACTTGTTTGCCTAGGGTCAATCAGGCCTTATTTTTTCACTATACACATTGATACAAATGTAAATACATCCTTTCTCAGCTCGCTGAGAGCCAGAGCTTGGAAAAACATGTTTTTCAGAGCCTAAACAGACATGAATAGGCACGTAACATATCTGCCTGTAAGGGTTGTGGAGGGTTTTTTGTGTGTGTTTTAATACTAGTCACAGCAATAATCTCTGAGCCCTTCCCTTATATGTAAATCATGGCTCTCTCAGCACACAGAATTCAAAACATGCAAGGTCTGATCCTACTCAAAGACAATTGCAGGTTTGCCATTCTCTTAAAGGAAACAAGAACAAACTTTATATTTGGAAGGAGTTACATGTATTAAGAGAACCACATATGATTCAAATACAGTTACACATATATATTCGTCTGCAGTTCTCCTCCCTTATTTATTTCTAGGGACTTGAACAGGAATGAAGCTATTATCATAACAGTTAATAATATTCTTTCATAATCATACCACCTACATAAGAAGAACACTACTGAGACAGTAGCAACACACAGCCATAAGGCTAGTTGTGGAAATTTCCTACGCAGTGAAAAAGTATTAGCAAGGCCGGTGGGTGGGGGGGGGGGCGGAAACCAAAATTGACTGACAGAAGATATTGTTATTACCAGACAAAACCAGCAAATTGCCAAATAATCCTTGCTTGCCTTATTTCAGTCTCACCATCCAAACTACTTATGTCAACAGATCTTATGAAAACGATTAAATTTCTTCCCCTGCTGCATGGGCCAATATGCACTGCCATAATCTTCCACACCAGTACTGGCCAGATAACATCCACTAATCCCTGCAACTGGGCAAAAGGAACTCTTAAAAACATATTTCCAACATCCAGCTAGAGAGCATTTTATTACTAGAAGATATATTTTTGTTCACAGGCACAATGGCTTTTTCCTGTAACTCAAACAATGAAGACAAAAGATGACATTCTGAACATATGTATACCATATATCATCATGTATAAGCCGAGATTTTTGTGCCAGAAAATTGGCTTCAAAACAGGCACGCAACTTATACTCAGGAGAATACAGTAGACAGCCCCAGCTCAGGAGTTTGCCTGACCATGCAGCAGGCTGGAGCCCCAGCGTTGCAGGGCGGCCATCTTGGGCAGTCAGCTGGGGGTGGGGCTGGGCGCTGGAGTAAGGAGGGGACCCCGGCGTCTGGAGCGGTCAAGTAAGGGGACCTTGGGGGAGGGGTCGGCCTGGAAATTGAGAGGGGGATTCAGGGAGGCCAGGGAAGGGGCAGCAGGGCCCAGAGGGTTTGGAGGGGTGGTCGGAGAGTCTAGGGAAAGTGGCAGGAGGGTCTGCGGGTTTCAGGAACCCCAGTGAAGCGGCGACAGGGCCCAGGGTTTTTGGGAAGGGGTGCCTGGGAAGCCGGGAAGAGCGGCAGCAGGGGTTGGGGGTGACGGGGAAACGGGTGGAAAGGGTGTTGGGGAACAGGGGAGTAACAGCAGGAAACTGAGACGCAAGCAGGTGGCAGCAGTGAGGAAAGGGCAGAGTGGAGGGCAGTAGTGGGGCAGCAGTGAGGAAGTGGGGGATCAGCGGTCAACAGCACGAAACTGAGAAGTGAGCAGGGGGCAGCAGTGGGGAGAGGACAGAGCAGGGGAGCAGCAGTGAGGAAAGGGCAGAGCAGGGGGGGCAGCAGTGAGGTAACTGAGAAGTGAGCAGGTGGCAGCAGTAGGGAAAGGGCAGAGCAGGGGTGATGCCAGTGAGGAAAGGGCAGAGCAGGTGGGAGCAAGGGAGCAACAGTGAGGAAAGTGCAGCACAGGGGGGCCAACAGCAGGAAACTGAAAAATGAGGAAAGGGCAGAGCAGGGGGTCAGGAGTGAGGAATGGACAGCGGGGGGGGGGGGGCAAGGAAAAAGCAGCAGCAGAGATTTTGGAGTAGGGAAGCTGTCGGAGTCAGCAGCACTGGGTGGGGGGTTAGGGGCCAAGGCCAAAAGAGGACCTTGGCTTATACCCGAGTCACCAACTTTTGCCCGGGGGGGGGGTCAGCTTATGCCCGGATTGACTTATACCCGAGTGTATGCAGCAGATACCTAATGTCAAAAGAGCAACTCAGCTCAGAATAAAACAGTTCTGTGGCACTTTTAAAGGCTAACCATTTTATTTAAGTGCCACAGGACTACCTGGTTCTTTTGCGAAACCATGCTAACATGGTCACCCCTCTGGAATCAGATTGCAGTGAACATGAAATCGTAATCATGTCGGCCTAACCTTCCTTACAGATCATTTCAAGGAACATGGACAAAAAGGCACTCTAATGCAAGACAGTGAAGTTGTCCTGTATATAAAGTGTTTATACAATACTTTAAGTTTGTTTTTATTCTCAAACTACACCTGGGTACTGAACAACTGGTTACTTTGCCCGCATGAATGAACCAGTTTTATAACTTTGGAAAACTCAAATTGTGAATTTGATTCCTTAACTCCTATACTAAAAATTGTCAATACACCAGTATACTGGTCTGATTATATTTAAGATGGTTCAAAAACTATGTATGAAGGACTCATCTGCACTAAAAGCACTATATCAGTGCAGCTGACATATGACGATATAGCACAGGCTACACCAGCACTTAGGTTGGTATAACTTACATTGCTTGTGAGTGGCTTATTCACACCCTTTGTAGTTAGACGTAACAATTAAAAGGTTACATTTTATACTCAAATTCTTTAAAGAAAAACAAATTTATTCCTTGTTTTATGGAATGTAAAAAAAAAAATTCAAATGGCAGCCAATAGGTTTAAATGGTTTCAGTAACATAAGATTTCAAAGGATCTCTAACTTTTCCTATTTTAACAAAAACTCCACTACTACGTAACATTACATTGCAACATTAACAATCATGCTCATGACACTGATACCCTAGTTTTAGTATTCTTTCTCTGCTGAGAAAACCCAGAGGTCATGAATTCTGCTTTCTGGCATGGCACCTATGTATTGTGGGGCAAAATAACCTCTTTCGACTATAATCAAAGACATTGTCTTCCTTGTATAAATAAACCAAACAGTGGGAGCTGCAATTCTCTCATAACGAAATATGCTGACAATTTCATAATGTCACACGACTAGCACTCAGCTTTCTTAGCTCATCTATAAATGGGAAGTAGACTACAGTATTTGTTAATTTTATAACTAACAGTGTAAGCAAGTTTAGTGGTCTCTCTGAACATAGCTGCAGTCCCCACCTCTCAAAATGCAGCGTTAGTGCCCAAATTTCAAGACAGGCTACCAGAACTCGATCTCTAGCAGTGTTGTCTTCTTATACAACACTGTGGTCCATACATTTGTTTGATGTAGTCACATGTACACTTGCCTCAAGGTAGCTCACATTTTCTAAAATAAGGGGAACAGAAGAATTAAGTATAATATGTTGTGTGTTTTTAACTGGTTCTGCTGTTCCTTATTCCACACTGAAGCCAAAATCCTCATTTTTTCACACTGCAATTGGTTACAGCATGAAGGATTATGAAGCCACAAAGAACTACAACCTCAAGGGCAGATTAGTCAAAGGAACAAGTTAACTGAAGAAACCATAATCCTGCTTTCATGGAAAAAATAGAACTGAAGAATAATAAAATCCTAGAATATAGCCAGAAAAGAATGGTTTATGGAAAAGGTATTTCCATAGAAATTCAAGTAAGTACAATGATTATTTGTACTGCAGTAGCAATGATATAAGCAATATTTTAAGAGTTTTAGCCAGCCAAGCACAGCTTTTGTGGCTAACATACCCTAATAACTCTAGCCTTCTCTAGCTCTGTGATCAGATAGACAAGGGGTGTCAAACTTTCGGCCCATGGGTTGAATCCAGCCCACTAAGGGTACTGATCTAGCTCACAGAGCTGCTGCCTGGGTGCTCTCTCCAGCAGCAGCCACAAAAACTAAAGACAGGCTGCTAGTGCAGCACGGTGAGGCATGCTTCTGATTCACTCACATGATCCAAGCCACAGAACAGGGGAATAAAGGAAGCGCTCTAGCCAATCCCAGCTCAGCTCTGCTGTGGTTTGCCAACCAATCAGTCTCAGTTACAGCAGGCTGGGCCAACTCCAGAGAGCCACCACACTGACCCCCCACCTCAACTGCTCACTGCCAGTCAGTCAGCAGGCTAATTTGATGGGCAGCACATTGCATGAATCACAAATAAGAAAGGGAAAAGGGGCTGAGGCCCACGTGCGGAGGAGCCACTCAAAGGCCAGCTGGGACTGACCCAACCAAAGGCCAGTACATCGAATAACTAACAGTGAGTGGGTGGGAGGGCAGCAGGCAGGAGCCTAGCCTGCCTGTAGCTGGACTGAGACTGATTGCCTGATACCGTGTGATAAGAGGAAGGGGAAGGGGCACCTGCCCAGATTGGGGGGTGGGGGGTCCACATGGCAGAGAAAAGGGAAGGTGTCACTGAGCCTGCAGGGTATGGGAGAGGAAAGGGGAGCCCACGCTACTCTGAATGTGGCAGGGAAAAGGGTTCGCGAGCCCTTGTGGACACATCGACTTCAGAACACCTGTGTGGCCCCCCCCACTGAATGAGTTTGACACCCCAGAAGCTATGTTCCCTCTAAGGTGTGCGCGCACACACAGGTTGTGAAACTTGCGCACACAACAAAATAAGGTGTGCACAAAAATAATTCAACAGTGCGAACATTTTTATGCTACCTTAAGAAAGGTGTTTCAAGTAGCATGTTTCAAATAAGGTTTTGTAATTGATAATATCATTTCCATCACCATACATGGCTGACAGACAGAGCCCTTCAGAGATGGGTGGCCAGAGAGCAGTGGCTGCTAGCCAGGTACTCCAAGGGCCATGCCAGAATAAATATATTAGTTGCATCCTACACACTTGCTTCATTGCGCTCACAAGTTGGACCACACTTACTAGAATGCACACAAATTTGCACACCAGTTCTGCAAATTTGCACAAAAGAAATTTTTTGTGCACACAGCCTACAAAAAATTAGAGGGAACATTGCCCAGAAGTAGACTGTTCCCTATTCCAAGGGGATACTACTTCTCAATAGACACTGAAAGGACCAAAGCAATATTAGATGACCACCCAAAAGCATCCTTGCACCGCTATGATCTCATGATAACACACAGATAAAGATAAGGGCAACTACCCTCCCCTGATACTAATACAGGGGCTAAGGAATTGTTTCCTGTCTGAAAATGACAATATTCAGGAGACCCTATAATACAAAAATGAACCACAATGACTTACAGTTCGGTAATGGAACTGTCAAGTACATCTTTACTATGAAGAGACTTTATATGGTGGGATAAATTCTTTCTTCAAGATATATATTTTAATAATTTTATCAGCACTCAAGCACTGCATAACGTCTCTTCAACCAGAAAGAGGCAATGCCATTTTTTAATACAAATTGGTTTCATAAAAAGAAGAAAAGGTACTTTTTAACACAATTAACTTATAGAACTCATTGCTACGGGATGTTGTGATAGCCAAAAGAACAACCACATTTTAAAAAGTTTAGATTCATCAGTGGTTATTAGCTGATACACTTAAGGATGCAATGCCATGCTCAGGACAAGCCTAAACTGTCAGAAGCTGAGAGGGGAAGACAGGTGGATGACACCAACTGCCCTGTTCTGTAGACTCCCCCTGAAGCTCTGGTGCTAGCTATTGAGGACAACAGTGGTCTGACACAGTTCTTACGCTGTTGGGGGTCATCTATCTATGGATTTACATTAAAATTCTTAAGAAAAAACTGGGAATGCCAAATCATGTTTGAGATCATGCTAGAGCATGTTCACACTGGCTATAGTAGAATACCTAGAACATCAAAGTTATGACGGTAGATCGTGGTAGGTTATGACGGTTATATGGTGGAATGTCAACGTTATGAACACCTTGGGAATGAAGGTTTTAGTAACTCTGAAATGTTTGTAACTCTGAACAGAAAGTTATGGTTTTTTCAAAAGTTTACAACTGAACATTGACGTAATACAGTTTTGAAGCTTCACTATGCAAAAGAAAGGTTAAATGAAACATGTTCAGAAAGTTCCCTTACCTTGTCAAATTTTCAAAAGACAAACAAAACAAAACCTTTCCCATTTTTTAGTTTATGTTTAAAACACACACAATTTGTACACTGTACCAAACTGATACATCTATCCCTTTGGTATTGGTACTGTGTTTGCTTTTTATTTTTTGCTTTGCCGCTGCCCAGTTTGTGTGATTTTGGTTCCAAACAAGGTGCGTGGTTGACCGGTCAGTTCATAACTCTGAGGTTCTATTGTACCTCGTTTCCTAACAGCATGATGTTAAATAAATGAAATTCTTCAATGTTGTGTTAACTACATTATTTCCTACTATGCATTTCCTCAGTGTAGACAAGGGGAAATCAACAATGACATGAACTGATTGCTTTCAAGACGCCTACAGTCTCTAGTCTAATATTTAGATTCTAAGCTCTTTAGGGAAGGGACTGTCTTTTTATACAGTGCCTAGCACAATGATGTACTAGTTCATGACTAGTGCTTCTAGCCCCTGATGTAATACAAATAATATATAAAATTAATTGGCACCAGACTGAATCAGCACTATGCCCATTTTATCCTTGGCCTTTTCTCTAACACTACCAACCAGGACAACAGCAGCAGCTGAGGTTTACTATGCAGTCACCTCTGCGCAGTAGAAAATGGAACAAACAGGAACAACTCATTCCACAGAAACCACTGATGCACATGACACAGATGCGTGTTAGACCCCCAGAATCCAGAGGTGAAGAACTCTGCATGTCAACTCAAGCAAAAGAAGGAAAAAGATATCAACTTCACTTGGATGGGGGGGGGGGCACGGGAGGGGCCTAGCAAAAAGAATTACAAAATAACTAAGGCTTGCACAAACCACATGATGTGTAATCTATGTGAAGAAACACTTGTTATAACACCAACCCAGCACTTCAGCTGGAGAGGGACACCACATCAAACCCTAAAATGGCTGGGCACCACTAGAGCCTTGTACCAACCTGGCAGATAATCAGTCTCAAAGCGCTGTCTCGTTTCGCTTATCAACGTGGCCCTGTCCTGCTGCTGAGAAACGAGAGGATAAACCAAATATAAGTCCGCCACACCCTTTCTGAAGATGTCCCCCTCTCCCCACCACCTTCAGAGATTTCCCTCTCCCATTCCTTCCAGGGCTACCAGTGTTACCCACCCCTTCTTCCAGAGGTTCCCTCTCTCTTCCCTTCAGAGAATACTAGCAGTACCCCACCTCCCAGAGGTCTCCCCTCCCATATTCCTTACAGGGGTCCCAGTAGCAGCCAGCCCTCCAGAGATCCCCATCTACTCTTAAGAGGGATCCCAGTGGTACCCACTCCCTTTTGAGACATTCCCCCTCCCCTATTCCTTACAGGCGGCCCAGTGGTAGCCAGCCCTCCAGAGACCCCCATCCCCTATTCTTTAGAAGGGTCACAGCAGTATCCACAACCCAGTACCCCAGATGCCCCCCTCTCCTATCCTTTAACAGGGGTCCCAGTGGTATCCACCCACCTCCCAGAGCTCCCCCTCCTTACAGGAGACCCAGTGGCACCCATCTTCCACAGGTCCCCCCAAGTCCTTACAGGGGTCACAGTAGTATCCACACCCCCTTCCAGATGTCCCCCTCCCCTATCCTTTACAGGGATCCCAGTGGTATCCACCCACCTTCCAGCCCCCCACCATTTTTATAGGGATCCTAGTGGTAACCAGACCTCCAAAGGTCCCCCCCTCCCCAATTCCTTACAAGGGTCCCAGTGGCACTGATACCCCCTTCCAGACGTCCCCCTCCCCTATCATTTACAGGGGTCCCAGTGGCACCCACCCACCTTCAAGAGCTCCCCCTCCCCTAACCCTTACAGGACAGCCAGTGGCACCCCCCTTCCACAGGTCCCCCCAACTCCTTACAGGGGTCCCACTGGTATCCACCCACCTGCCCGAGGTCAGTCCCACCCCTCCCAAGGCGGACCCCCGCAGCCTCCTGGGGCGGGCGGACTCTGAGCGAGGCAGCAGGAGGCTCTCGCAGGGCTACTCACGCCTGCCATGGTCCCGCTGACAGCGTCCCCCTCACCGCAGCGGCAGGAGCAGGCGGAGAGGCTCGGGCAGCCAGCCTGAAACGCGTGACACACGGGGCGGGGGCGGCAGGCGAGCGCCAAGCCGGCTCCGCCCGACGCCACACGCGCGCGCGCTTTCCGGACGTTACAAGCGCTCAACCGCCGGCGCCCTCACACCGCGCACGCGCGCCCAGCGCCGCCTCTCCGCGCAGGGGTGGCCACGCCCCCAAGCCTTCCGGCTTTTCCGGAAGAGGGCGGGGCTAACGCCTTTCCTTCTTTCCCACAATGCTGTGCGTGGCGGGCTTTTAGGAAAAGCGGGGACGGCGGCGGTGGCCTGGCCGGTGCCGGCTTCCGAATTTCTGGCTGGCGCGCGCCCGCCTGCTACGTAGGTAGGGTCGCGTGAGCGGGGAACGCTCAGGGCGTCGCCCCCCGCCCGCTCCGCCTTGGGGCCGTGCGCGCGCGCGCGTTTTGGCGACGTCACCACAGGCCAGCCGTTAACGTCCGTTGTCTCCCCCCCCCCCCCCCCCACGTTGTGCAGCTCAGCAGCCCGGGCTCGGCCGCCATGTGGAGCCGGACACGCACTGAGCTGCGGGGTGAGGGCTGGTTGGGTCGCTGAGCCTGGCGGCCTGGGGAATAAGGCTGTTTAAAGAGGGGTGAGAAGTCTCAAACACATGGCCCGCGGGCCGCATGCGGCCCCTCAAGCTATTTCCTGTACCTTGCAATGACACCGTTCGCTACCGATATTTGCAATATCGTTGTATGAAAAGGTTTTAGTGGTGCGGCCCTCGCCACCTGGCCCTCGTGGCCGTTTGAGTTTGACACCCCTGACTCAGGGTGTGGGCTGAGCAGCTTTTGGAGAGGAGCCCTGAGAGCAGCCGAGCTTGCAGCTGAGATTTGAACTAGCTTTTACTTTTGATTTGCTTAATAAATGCAGAGGGGGTGAGTGGGTTGGGACCTTTTTGCAGCAGTGGTCTATATTTAGCAGGCAATCTGGTGGCAGTCCCTAGGAGCTAATAGCTTGCATAACGCTTGTCAGCTTCTTAAATCCTTTTCCGCATGATGTCTTCGTTGCATTGCACTGACAGGAAATGCAATCCCATCAATGTAGCGCTATGCTCTGTGCGGGAGTGGTTTTAATAATTGACCTGCAGTAACTTCCAGGTTCAGTTGGAAGCTCAGTTGAACTCATAAAGTCGATCCTGTGCTGTCAGTGATGCCCGGTGAGTGTAGCCATATACCTATTGTGGGGGGTGGAGGAGAAGCAGAGTGGGAAAGGTGCTTGTTCACTGTTACATAGCTCTGGAACAGGATCCTCCTGGCTTAGAAGAAGAACATTTATCTAGATCAGGGGTCTCAAACACACACCTCATGGGTCGCATGCGGCCCCTAAAGCTATTTTGTGTGGCTTGCAATGACACTATCATTATCAATATTTGCAGTATTGTAGGAAAAGGTTTCAGTGGTGTGGCCCTCGGGCTACTGTACCGGTCCTCATGCAGCCCTCCCAGTGATTTGAGTTTGAGACCCCAATCTAGATGATAGCTGAACTATCAGGCTGAAAAGCACATCCACCTGTTCTGCCCATATTCAAAGTTGTAAAATAAACACATTGTCTGATACATCAGTTGCAACTAGCCTAGCTCTCCATGATGATGGTGTAAGTTGCAACATCTAGTGGCCATTAATTCAACTTGTAACTTCTGAATGGGGGTTACAGCTGTTTCATCTAGTGCAGTTGGAGTCAAAGGATGGTTTGTTGTGCACAGAGCTACTTTTTAATCTAAAGTAAAGTATTTTTTTGTGAATTATATACATCTTTAACACACAGTTGTAAGTGTCTTGATTAAAATGGATAACCAAATAGGAAGCCTGATGAAATCCATGACAAAATAATTCCATGGAAAGAAACTTTGGACAATATCAGAATTTGTTCAAGCATCCAAATCTGCCCAATGTACCTCTACTACTTTAAAAAAAAAAAGAGGGGGGCAGAAGACTATGACTAGTAGTGTAGCTTTAATGAGCATAGTGGCATCAGCAATTTTACATGTAGTTTAGAACGTTCATGTTTGTAACATCTTACAAAGTCCTTGGAGTAATGGGAGTTGCTCGCTAGATGTCTAGAAAAATAGTTTCTTCCCTTTGGTACATTCTTAGAATTTTATTAAAGGTGTGAGCTTTTAAATGAAAATACTGTTTCTGCAAAACTTATTACCTGGAAAATCCTATTTTAACACAAATTTAAGGCTTACTTTGCATGTTGCTCTGCACAGATAGGTCTCTGCACTGAAATGGTACCTTCCTTTGTGAATAAGTTGCAAATCTGGGTACTTGATGCACAGAATTTGGGAAATGAGAAGTGGCACGCAAATACTGTGGTGATGTGGATGTTATAAGAAGCTATAAACAATGTGATCTTCACTTTTGTAGATTATTTTTAAATCATGAGTATTTAACTAGCTTCCCTTATTGTAATATTTGAGTTCCACAGTCATTAATGTGTTTCTCATCACATCACTGATGTAAGGTAGGGAAGTACTATTATTCCTGTATTACAAATGGAGAACTGATGTATAATGACTGTGATTTGCCCATCTCCCATAATGTTAATTTGTGTTCATTATTTTGTTTGTGAATTATTAGTACGTATACAAATACATGCTGTCAGATTATTTGTAACTTGGTCTTTTAATTGAAGGTGGTCATTTTGTCATTTGTTTTGTGGGATAGCTAATTAAAAAGTGTCAGTGAAAACTTTTCACTACATTTGTACTATAAATGTTTTACAAAAGAAATCTGTTTCTTCATCTATTATATCTTTATTCATTTCATTGCATAACTTGTGAGTGCTAACTTGTAGCCACGTCGTATTTCTCCACATCTCATCTAGACAAAAGAAAGAGGTAGAGAAGTGGGGGTGGGAATAGATTGGTCCTCCCTTTGCACATTCATGCAATTGTCTACTTAAAAGTTTGGAAGTCTAAAGCTGCTGAATCAGTTTTCCTTAAACCTGGTTTGCTTTTTAAGCTTTAGTAAGAACTAATAAACAAATTTTGAAGTATCTTGGTTTCTATGTGTTTATATTCCAAGAACAAAACTTCCGGTTCAACTTAAGGAGAAAATGTTTTTTATTCTAAAGAAAGAGTCAATTAACTTAGCACAAATTTAGGTTAAACCAAAAAAAAAAAAAAAAAAAAAAACCACAACACAATTTCAGGCTGAATCAGTAGAAATGAGAAATATGACATGAAAAGCAATTTTATTTGAGACACATGTGAACAACTGAGCTACAGGGCTTAGGATGAAAGTAATTTAGTGCTAATAAAATAGTTGCTGCATATGCTTAAACTTGTATTTTACACAATAATTTAATGTGTGTGGGGGGGGTAGTTTTTAGTCTTATTTTGTTTAAACTGCATCTAAAAACTGGTTACTTTGCCCACTAATTCACTTGTGGAAACAGTTAATGGAAATTACCCTTTGTTCTTATCAGGGGCTTGCTAAGAATTTTTAGTTGAGGTATAAATTCATTGGCCTGTCACTTGGCTCAGGTTATCTTCATTCTTCACATTTTGTCTGGAAATGGGTTATTTTTCGCATGAGCTTTCATGGGAGAAAATCCTGCTTTGTCTTTGAAGCATCTGGCGAAATGGGATTTTCTCCCATGAAAGCTCATGCAAAAAATAAATCTGTTTAGTCTTTAAGTACCTTGGTTGTGTTTTTTTTTTTGTTTTTGTTTTGTTTTGTTTTGTTTGTTTTTCTTTCTCCTCTGGACCAGACTAACATGGCTGCCCCTTTGGAGCTTGTAACCAATACCCTGGTTTATATGCAGTTCTCTTGAATTACATGCAATTAATTTAAAAAGTGGGGGGTTTGTGTTTATTTTTATAGATTGAAAAAGTCTGGATTACAGATTTCATTCAATGGAAAAATTATCCTAATGAATAATGAAGAAACACCCAAGCTTTATATAGTGGAATAACCATAAAGGGAAATGCTGTCAGATGAACAAGAAAAAATCTTGTCTTACAATGGAGAAGTCCTCGTTTTTCAGCTGTCAAAAGCAAAATGTGCAACTGAAAAAACAACAAGATTATACGTCAAAAGAATGGCATATGACAGTGGCTCTAACCTCTTTGTTCAGAAATCCTCAGGACTGTTCAGCATGCGTGGTGGGAACTTGAGTATTGAAATGGTTTGTTGCAACTGTACAGCAGATTTCAGAACAGGAATTAATCTTCCCTGTATTTTGATGAGAGAGAAAAAAAATATTGTTTACAAATATTTTTTATTGTTGCTTCACAGCTCCAACAAATTTGAGCAGTGCTTAAATTTTAAATTGGACTATGAATTGGAAAGTGATACAAGGTTACTTAACGGACCAACAGTAGTATGGAGACATGCCAAAAAACTCTTTTACATCTCTACCAAAACTTGTACGGTGCTAAGTGCTTCTGTTCCGTTTCATTCCATTGAATGGGCGGGTGAGACTGAGAATGAAGGCATTGTAGTATTAGGGATAAGACCCGCTTGTCTGCGAGAAGAAGGAGATGGGCAAATGCTATCCAGATCAGATGGTGCCATCTGGGGTAGTGAGTTTGTTGCATATGCAGTTGAAAATCAGAAAATATTAACCGGCACTTGCTTTCTGCCTCATGCCTATAGCAGCGTGGTATCTTGTGTGCATGTCTGCAGGATTGAGATGTCAAAAAGCCAGTTCAGAACATCAGTTGTTGCTATCACCCGCAAAAAACAGTTGATCTGGTTCCAAGATGGTCTGCCTAAAGGTGTCTGTCAGCTTCAAGATGAGGAGCCCTATTCAGTACAAGTAGCAGTAACAAGCAGAAATAACCTGCTGTTTGTTGTGTCATTTGCTTCCAGAGACATTTGTGTTGTGCGGAAAGACAACTTTCAGGTATTGTGGTTTTCTGTAGCCAGTAACAATGGAAGTTTTAAAGGTTCTGTATCCTCTCTCCATCCACATTTGTAAATCAGGGTCCCACAAGAGGGAAGTTAGAAATAACCCTCTACTCCTGTATGTTGTTTCAATTAAAATGACCTATATACAACAGTGTACATCTTTTCTAGTGTTGCTTTGTGATTTCTTTAAAAAAGCAGTAAATCATTAAGTTTCTTGAGACTGGAACAGTGTCCCTGTTCCTACTTCTAAAGTTGTTTAAAATAAGAATTGCCTTTATACCAGGGCACTGTTATAAATGTTTTTATATTATCCATTTTAAAGAACTGAACTGAATTGATATTGACACCAAATTTAAATGTGCTGCTTGAAATTAAATTCACCAGCTCCATTTCTTTGTTTCCACAATGTCAGAAAGAGCCCTTGGACACTTCTGGGGTTTAGTTTTCTTAAACTTATGAGGCAGTGTGAATTATTAGTGTTTTCTTGGTATGCTGCTAAGAGCTCTGTGTAATTTTGGATTATTTGGAAACCCATGGTTTGCCCTGAAAGAGCACATAATATCCTTTCCGTTCAGTTCTCTGTATTTGATGGACATAATTAACATTAAAAAGAGAGAGAATCCTCTGGCACCTTAAATACTAACAAATTTCTTCAGGCATATGCTTCTGTGGGTTTCAGCCCACTTTATCAGATACATGAAGTGGAAACTACAGTTAGGTGTATATATACATATGCAAGGATGAGTGAGAAACACTACAATGGGGAGGGCAAGTGCTAATGAAGTCAGCTCAGTTAAGGTAGCCCGACTTTGTCCTGACCTACAACTGCTTCACATTTGGAGGCCATCTATACCTTCAAGTCAGTGGCATGGCTATGGGCACCTACATGGCCCCACATTATGCCAACATTTTTATGGCTAAGCTAGAACATTGCTTCCTTGAATCTCATCCCCAAATACCTCTTCTCTACCTATGCTACACTGATGACATTTTCATTATCTGGACCCAAGGGAAAGAGTCCTGTGAAGAATTCCACCAGAAATTCCACATTCTCATCAACTCGTGAATGAGTGTCACCTATCCTAATCAAATTGACTTACTAGCACTTGCCTTCTCCATTGCAGTGATTCTCACTCATCCTTGCATGTGTATATATCAGTGTTTCCCAACCAGGGTACACATGTGCACCTGCTCAGACCTGAGGGTATGCCATGGAATTTTTTTAAAACTATTTCAGGAGTTCTGAATTGGCTCAGGAATATTCACAAGTTTATTTGGACACTATATGGTGGTGTGCTTCAAAATAATTAAAGGTATCAAGGCGTGCCGTGGCAGAGAAAAGGGTGGGAGTCATTGGTGTATATATGCCTTCTAAGTATAGTTTCTACTTCATGCATCTGGTGAAGTGGGTTGGAGTCCCTTATGCCTGAAGAAATTTGTTAGTCTTTAAGGTGCCACAGGGCTCTCATTTTTGCTGTATACAAACTAACATGGCTACTCCTCTGATAATTAACAAACATTTAATTTGATATTTTTGTCTGTAATTTGAAGTTTCAAAGGGCGTTTGGAGAGCTGTAAATGTCTGAAGTTACCATCTCCTTAGCTGTTCTGTGAATAAGTTAATGCTCCATATGCTGTGTAGCTCTACAGCTCTCTTAATATTGATGGGAATCAACTAAATCTCCAGTCTCAGTAAATTATGACAATCCTTATTGTAAGTTCCATTTAAGAACAAATGCTCAAAAGTTGCAGAATCTGAAATCCATTATCTGGAAAAGTGGATTTTTCTTTTAAAAATATTATGTGCACTTTACAGATAGGAAAAATTGAGACAGAAGGTAATTTATTGGTCCAGGGGTGATGCACCTAGTCAGTGGCATAACTAGGAACAGAAATTGGGACTTTAATTCACAGTACTAGACTAGTTCCAAGGTGGTGGCCATCTTAGCTTAGTTAAGCAAAACAAACAAGGAGTCCTGTGGCACTTTTAAAGACTGACAAATTTATTTATCACATGAGCTTCCATGGGTAAAATCCCAGTTTATCAGACATGAAATGGAAGCTACAGTATGGAAAGGGATCTATAAAAGCAGAGATGGGCAAGTCACATGGTCATTTCAGATTTTTTTTCAACAAACCAAACAAGTTATTTTGATTCATACAGTGTAGAACAATAGATAAAAAGGTAGGGAGGTAAAAAAAACAAAAGCGGGAAAGTCATCTTTTGTAATGAGAGAGCCAGGCCAAATCTATTCAGAGCTAATTTAATGGTGTTAAATGTGCATATGAATTTCAACTCGGCAGTTCCCCTTTGGAGTTTTGATTTGAAGTGTCTGTTGAAGCTCTAGCTGTCATGACTTTCACAGGATGTGCAGGGAGGTTGAAGTGATCCCATGTTGGTTTGTTGAATGTTAGGATTTTTGATGCCTGATTTGTTCCCATTCTTTTGAGCAGAGACCATCCAGTTTGGCCAGTGTATAAGACAGGGGTGTTGGCACATATCAGATTGATGGATGAGCTGATGAATGAGCCCCTGATAGAGTAGCTAGTTTGGTTAGCAGCTCCCATGATGGTATCATTAGAATAAATATGTGGGCAGACTTGGCAATGAGGCTTGTTCCAGGAGTAGGTACCTGCCTTAGTGTTTCTGTTGTATGGTATCTACTTGCTGGTGAGTATCTTCTTAAGGTTGGGGGCTGTCTGTAAGTGAAAAGAGGTGTACCTCTCAAGACTTGAGATAGTGAGGGACATCTTTCAGGATAGGGTGAGTTCCTGGTGATGTGCTGCAGAGGTTTGACTTGAGGGGTCTAGGTGATATCCGGTGGCATTCTGTGGTTTGTTTTGTTTTTGTTTTTGTTTTTTCTTGTTAGGCTTGTCCTGTAGTAGTTGACTTCCTGGCAGATCTGTTTCTTTACTTGCCTAGGTGGGTATTGTGGTTCTAAGAATGCTTGAGAGATCCTGTAAGTGTTTGTCTGAGGGATTGGAGCAAATGTGGTTGCATCTTAGGGCTGGATTGTAGAAAAACCTATCCCTGCAACAAACCCTTTTGCCAACTCTGCCCACATATCTACTCTAATGACACCATCATAGGACCTAACAAAACCAGCTACTCCATCAGGGGCTCACTCACCTGCTTATCCATCAATATGATATATGCCAGCAATGCCCCACTGCCTTATATAAGTTGAGACCATTAAATTAGATCTGAATAGAGATCTGGCCTTGCTCTCAGGTGACTTCCTTGCTTTTTACCTTCCTATCTGTCTCTGTTCTACACTGTTTGTTTGATTCAGAGAATCATAGGGTTGGAAGGGACCTCATGAAGTCATCTAGTCCAACCCCTGCCTGAGGCAGGACCACTCCCACTAAACCATCCCAGTCATGGTTTTGTCCAGCTGGGCCTTAAACACCTCCAAAGATGGAGATTTCACCACCTCCCTTGGCAGCTCATTCCAATGCTTCACCACTCGCCTAGTAAAAAAAAGTTTTTTCTAATATCCAGGCTCGACCTCCCCAACTGTAACTTGAGACCATTGTTCCTTGTTGTGTCCTCCATTACTACCGAGAATAGTCGAGTTCCCTCCTCCTTGGAGCATCCCTTCAAGTAGTTGAAGGTTGCTATCAAATCCCCCCTCAATCTTCTCTTCTGCAGACTAAATAAGCCTAGTGCTCTGTCTTTCCTCATAGGGCTTTTGCTCCAGGCCTTTAATCATTTTGGTTGCCCTCCGCTTAACTCTCTCTCTAGCATGTCCCTGTCCTTTTTGTAGTGGGGAGCCCAAAACTGAACACGGTATTCTAGATGTGGCCTCACCAGTGCAGAATAGAGGGGAATGAGCATATCCCTTGATCTGCTGTAACACTTCTTTTGAAGCAGCCCAGTATGCTATTGGCCTTTTTGGCAGCAAGAGCACGCTGCTGACTCATATCCAGCTTCCCATCCACCATGACCCCAGGTCCTTTTCTATAGTGCTGCTACTTAGCTGAATGTTCCCCAGCCTGTAGCAGTGCATGGGGTTTTTCCATCCCAAGTGCAGGATTTTACACTTGTCCTTATTGAACCTCATAAGATTTCTATTGGCCCACTGTTCCAATATATCTAGGTTTCCCTGAATCCTGTCCTTGCCCTCCAGTGTGACTACTGGTCCCCCCAGCTTGGTGTCATCTGCAAATTTACTGAGAGTACAGTCTATTCCATCATCCAGATCATTGATGAAAATGTTGAACAGAACCAGCCCCAGGACCGACCCCTGGGGCACACCACTCATTACTGGTTGCCAGCTAGACATGGAACCATTGATTCCTACACGCTGAAACCGTTGGTCTAGCCAGTTTTCTATCCACCTTATAGTCCACCTATCCAACCCATACTTCCTTAATTTGCCAATTCAAAACAGCTTGCTTGGTTTGCTGAAAAAAATCTGACCTGCCATTGTGTTTTGCCTTTCTCTGCGTTTTTGAATCCCCTTCCATACTGTCATTTCCATTTCATGTGTCTGACATGAGACTTTACCCATGGAAGCTTATATGATAAATAAATGTTAGTCTTTAAAAATGCCGCAGTACTTTTTTTTTTTTGTAATACTGTACTAAAATGCCTCTTTGTGCAAAAATAGTAATTGCTTTAAGTGCTTTTTTTAAAAGTGATTACTCAGGTAAATTGGGACAAACTTGAATCTCAAGTACGGATGTCTTACAAAAAAGTGTGTCTGTTATTAATATTGCGTTTTACTTCAGGTTGCTTCCAGATTGGAAAAAGTGAAGGCTGTTCTGGTAGATGACTTTCTTGGCACTGGGACTGAACAAATTTTACTATTTTTTGAGGACGTATCCAGTACAGATAGTTTATGTACATTCAGAATAACAGATTTTGGAGAGGTCAATTTTGCAGTAAGTTTAATTTATCTTTTCTTACCCATTCAGTATGCACTAATGCAACTTCAGAAAAAGAGAACTTCAAGATATAAGTAGAAATATTTGTACAAAGTGAAGCTGTGCATATACTGTAAAATGCCCTTAAATTTGAGTCCAGTGCCTTATTCTTTTAATAGTGAGGTTATAATAAACAAGAATCAATCAAAATAAGTCTGATTTGACAAGACAGTTGATAATAACAGAAGATCTTCAGGGAAATTAAAATATCTCTGATGAAGAGGCTTCATTTTGATAGTTCAGATAGCAACACTTGCTATAATGCTTATGTTCTAGTCAACCCAAGACTCTGATTCAGAACCTGGCACTTGTTAATTAACCTCTCATAAACTGGACTTTGCAATATTTACCATTAAGCTCTAATTTCCTTGGCCAAATAAGATTTTTTTTTAATTGCATGTTATGGTCCTTGTGGCTTGTTAATTTCTTATCATAGTCTCTTTATAATTGTATATCAATAAGCTGCACCTTGCTTTCAGCTCGTAGACTGTTTGCTTTTCTTTAGAGTGACATCACTTGTAAAAAGGACTTTCTTCATGTGGAAGAAACTCAAGAAAATGGCTTTCTTACCATCCGAGCTCTTGAAGCACGATTACAGGTTTGTATTCTGAACCTCTCTATTTCCTAACATGTAATTTGTTTGTTTTTTAGGACAAATTAGAGGTCAAATTCTACTGAGGAAAACTACATAAACTCTGGCAAGTCAAATGTAAAAGTGTAATTAGGCAAGCCAGAATAGAATTTGGAAAGCAAATAGCTAGACACACAAAACGAAAATATTCAGAAGCAGCAACCTATCAAACGATCAGTGAGGCCAGTTGGCAGTCCTATTATTAATGGAGTACTCAAGGAATACAAAGCCATTTCAGAGAAACTAAATGACCTCTTTGCATGGAGAGTCATTGCAGAGAATGTGTGGGAGACTCCTGTATCCGGACCATTTTTTTCCTGTGGCAAATCTGAAGAACCATCCCAGACTAGAGGAATTCAATAGAGATGGAGCCCCTGGTGTGAGGGAGCTGGTAATGATGGGTTTTCAGTGAGTTCCTGAAATGTAAAGGGATGGGAGAGTTCCACACAGGAGCTTAGGGGCAGTGGCCTGGTGTATGAGGTGTGCATGGGGCTCAACCTGCACAAACATCTGTGTGAACCCCTACTCTTATAATTTTAGACCTTTTTCTATTGTAAAGATAACTCTTTTATGCCTCTCTGAATCATCTCTCAAATTCTTTTGATGTTCTGGAAAGCAGGACAGATGTGGAGATATGGCAAAGAGATGACTAAACAAATATTTGAATATTGCTGCTTTACTGTCATGACACAGCATATTTAAGGCTTGTCAGAATTCTGGAGAAAAAGCGCAAGATGCAAATTAGTGTGCATTGTTTTATCATGGTTACATTTAAAATTGGATTACCAGAGGGGTTGCATGTTTTACTGATTCTTCAGGCTGAGCTGATTGCACACACTAAAGATTCCTTTCTTTCCTCTATAGGATCTCCCAAGCCTCTGTGTGGCCCTGATGACACTTTATTCTTCCTACCCACTTCTTTTCTTCCTTATTTTCTTCCTGTCCTGGGGGATAAGTGGATTTGGGGTGTCAGCATTATAATCTCTAATGGGAAGATGGACAGAGCTACAGTGACCAAATAACAAATGTGAAAAAAATTGGCAGCAGGTACAGGGTAATAGGAGTATATTTAAAAAAAAAAAAAAAAATAGTGGAACTGTCCCTATAAAATCAGGACATCTGGTCACCCTAGACAGAGCTGATATTTTATGCTGAAAGACTGCCATCAACTATTCTTTGTGTTTTTGTTTTATTTTTGTTTTTATCTATAGATCTATAAAAAGGTGGTTAAAGCAGCTACATCTGCTAACTAAATGTAAGGGGGTTTTGGTGACCCCCTACTTCTGATTTTGACCAAAATAATGTCTGCCAGTTTCTGCTTAGAACTCACCATGGAATTTTGAAATTCATAGATGTCTCATTCAGAAGTTATCATGGTAAATGCAGAGAAATGCCATCAAGTGTAGCAACTTATTTTGTTCAGTTAATAATCACTACCAATGTGGGTGAAAAAAGGCTTTCTATTTATACAGGAAAGTAAAGCAAGAAGAGATGACTAAATATTTTTTGGGCCAATGATTTTTAAGGATCCACAAGACTAGCCAAGATTCTTTTTTTAATTTAAAAAAAAAAAAACAAAACCCACAACACACCACCCCTAATGCTAGGCAACTAAGTTTGTTTTAGCATACAAAGTGGCCTGAATTTCAGTACCTACCTTCAGGAACCCTCCCTTTTTTAAAATAAAAATTAAATGTCTAGTGTGGAAGGAAAAGCTGAATGTTGCTGAGCACTTTCAAAATCCCATTGATACTTTGCTGACTAAGTCTAATCACCATCCTTCTTTATACTCCACAGACTGGTTGCACTTCTGTTCGGGAACTACAGCAGCATTTACAACTCAAGAAGAAGGTTCTTTTTGAATCTTGCAGTGCATTAATAGACCTTGTCCAAGGGGCAGAGCATATCCTACCAACTGCAGAAGAGGTAAAATAGATTATGCTGTCATATTTTCTATAAATTTTGTCAAAATGAAATATCCATTTTAAATGGAAATGAGTAAATAATAGAAAACTGACTTTTCACTTGCTGGTTGAAAAGGTGACAGACTCAAGAAAATCGACTGTTTAGTATATTGCCCTAGATGTGCAGCATATTTGGTTAACCTGTACTGGAACATTCCTGTTTTAGGGCAACTCAAGACTCACGTGTAAATCAGTGGCAAGCTAGCCTAGTGGGTTTAGATACCAAAAGCTATTAAACAATTTAAGATGTCACTAATACAAGGCAACGTTTGATCTCATAACTCTGTTCAAGCCAGCTGGATTGTGTAGCAGCCCAGGGTGGTTGTGATTATATAATCAATTTCACAATGGAAGGATGGATTTTGTGTTTTCTCTTAATGCATACGAGGAGTTCATAGCAAAGCAGAGTTATATCAACATCTAGCATTTACTGTAAAGAATAGAATTAGTTTCTGTAGATTTCCTTTCATACTTCAGTTATACTAAAGCACTTTCCAGATACATTTGTTTCCTTTTTGTGATCAGCTGAATATTTCTTGTTAAACAGCATAGTAAAAGTACATAAGTACCGCAATAAAAGAATTGTACTTTATGCCCTTCAGTTATTTTAAACAGATGTATTTTTCTGTAAGGAAGGTCTTGTCTCTCTCTGGGATGATGCAGAAAATCTTCTTAGTCCTCTTGATGAAAAGACAACTTTGACATCTGAGGGCCCAGAACATGTTATAGAGAAATTATGGCAGCGTGTGGTGGATGACATCTTAGTAATTGGAGTAAAATTAACAGAATCACTCAGCTTGTAAGTAAACATTTTAATAACATAGTCTGTTGGTTGGATCTTGCAGATGAAGTTAAATATAATTATTTTTTGTCTCTGTGCTTTGAAAAATCTTTGCCTCTGTGCTTTGAAAATATTTTATGTCATAATTTAAAATAATTTTAAACTATACAAGAACCAAGGAAACTGAATGTCATATACTATCTGTTGGTAATATGAATATGTCAATCCCACAAATTCCTTAATGTTTGCATATCTGGATTTATTTTTCACTGCTGTTTTAACATAGTTACTTCAATAATATAAAAATGTTTGTTTCTTTTCCCATTCTTGGCAAGAGTCTGTGTCATTTACAAGAGAAGAACAGTAGAAATGTCATAGACTTTTTGTTGACAATATAATTGGTAACATTTGGTCATGGGGTGAGCATTCAGAGACTCCAGTGTTTAGTCTTTTCAATTGAATTAGATTACAGTTTGGTGTGAAGTCCAAATAAAAATATGGCAATCCCACATGATTTAAATTGAGTGTAAATGTGTAGTACTTTCTGTATGGATAAATGAAGTACTTAAATCTAACTTTCTTTAAAATGGCTTGTTTATTCTGATATATATTTTGATTTTTCATAGTTGAACATATTCTACTCCTAATGGGCATTCACTAATAGTTCACTTAAGTCCTAGAAAAATATAATTAGCAATTATTTCATTTACAAGTTAAAGGAACATCTACTGCTTGTTAGATGCAGAACTCCTATGCAATCGCCTATGTTCCTGCAAACAGTATAGAGTTTGGGAAGGCTAGACATGAGGAGTATAGATGCCACTGAAAATCAGCCAGTGACTCTGAGTGAACTAACTTAAGTTCTTTAGCCAGTGTTACCAAGCTGTGTATATTGTCTCTCTTCGTGCCAGATTTCTTTATCTTTGTTTTAAAAAAAAACCAAAAAAAAAAAACCACTGACCTCATCTTCTTGTCACCCTCTCGATTGGGGAAGAGGTGGTCTTTGCTTTTAAGTGTTAATTTTTAGTTCTGATGGTGGTAATTTTATGTTTAACATAGTAGTTTTTTTAATGAGACCATGGGATATTTAACTGATGATGCTTGTGCCAGAAAACATTTCCCTTTTCTATAGAGCAATATTGCAATGTTGTAGTGTAGCATTAGGTGTTACCTCACTGCAAAGAAAACTGAAACATAAGACTTTTAAACTTGACACATAGCTTGAATTTTAGTTGAATGACAAAATGAAATTCACAGAAAAGTTGTTTCAGGTTCTTTAAGGGCCAAACAAGCAATATTAAAGTGAATAGAGAATTTCATACAGCATTGTATCATTTCTTAGTAATTTAGAATCTTAATTTGAAGTTCAAATAGCATGTGAATGAAATTGCCTGGGGGGTTCCAAAATTAAGTATGAAGTAGGAGAAAAGAGCCCTTTCCTTTACTTGGAGGATTGTCACATTTCAAACAGATTTTAAAAAAGAAAAGAATGTTGCTGTCCTGTATGTAGGTGTTCTTGTATTATAAATAAAAATCCTCTTTAAAACAAAATTTAAACATAAAACTTGAATAGTTTATATCCACAATATTGTGACTGGGATTTTTGGTGAGATTTAAGGGAGTTACACTCAGATCCTCTCGACTTTCAATGGGAATTGGACACCTAGCTCCCATAGGCTGTATTCCAGCCTGTATTTTCGAAACCTAACACCATGCATACTGTAGTTGAGTGAAGTATATGTTAAAATTTTACTTTCCAAATGTTTACCTGACACCTTGTATGTGAATGAATTGGTCTGAAAATATATTAAAGATTCTTGATCAATTCAATTTTCCATTTGTTAATGTGGCCAACAACTTAGAATCATAGAAACTGGAAAGGACCATGACAGGTCATAGAGTCCAGTTCCCTGCACTCATGGCAGGATCAAGTACCTCATTAAACCATAGCTGACGGGTGTATGTCCAACCTGCTCTTAAAATCCTCCAGTGTAGGAGATTCCACGACCTGCCAAGGGAACTTATTCCAGTGTTTAACCGCCCTGACAGGAATTTTAAAATCTTGAATTTCCAAGATGTTAAAGCATTAAATGTCAGTACACATCTTTGCAAAGCTTTGATATTTTTGTCTGACTGTAAAATGTTAACTTGAAATACAGTAATCTTATATGGGTTTTACAGGTCACTGAATGATGTCAGCTTATCCCTGGTAATAGATCAAGACTTCACTTCAATTTCTCCAGTTATTCAGTGTCAGAGTAAATTAGTTAAACTGACAAACACTTCCTCAGCAGTGCCTGTCTCCTTATGCCAAATGGAACCACACCCCAAAAGGATAAAGCTGGACTTCTATAGCAAGAATGATCTGAAAAAAGATAACCATGGAAGGTCTTCTAAAATTCCAGCAGATGTGGCAAAGGCATTCATTGCTGTTACCCCGCTTTCACCATTGCTGGCATTTCATAATGTATGTTGTATGATACTACTACACGCTAAGAGGAGAAAATATCAAGATGGCAACATGCAGGAAAGCAAAAAGCTGACTTTCCTGTGTGGGAAAACCTCGTTAAATCTGGAAGACTTATCAAGTGGAAAATACTCAGTAAACTTGCTAAGGAATAAAGGTCAATCTACAGGTAAATATGCAATGCATTGATTTTTTTTTTTCACACTGCACTGAAGAACTGATTGGCTTAATTTCCTCCTCTTTGTTTTCAGTCCATAGTAAGCTCACTTTATGTTGTAATCCTTTTTAACAAAATATGTATTATTTCATTAAAAGGTAATAGTTCAGGGTGGCCAAACTTAGGGAACTCAAGAGCCACACGAGTTGATTATTAGAACTTCAAGAGCCACACTGAAGCATATAGCCATATTTTACCTATGCCAAAATTACTAAGTTTAAAATTCATTGCACACTTGAATTTTATCACAAGAGGGCAAATATTGATCCTACTACTGTCAGATTCTAATAATTACTTAAGGTTACCATGAAAACTAGGCCTACCTATATAGTAAAAACTTAGCTTGCCCCTGCCCTCTCTGACCATGCCACCGCTTCTCCCTGCCCTCTCTCACCCCCTCCCTAACCCCCAGGCCCTAAATGCTCGCTCCCCTGGGCCAACTCCCCCGCCCCGGGCCACCTTACCTGGCCACTCCGGCGGCTAGGTACAGACTGGCGCTACCCCCTGAGCATGCTCTCAGCAAGCTCAGAGCATGCTCAGGGTGCAAGATTTAATACTGCTGGGCTGGGGCAGCCTTCCTCTGGCTTTCTTCCATGAGCTGCACTTTTTCATTCAAGAGTCGTATGCAGCTCCTGAGCCACAGTTTGGCCACACCTGTAATAGTCTGTCATGAATTAGAAACTGACTGACTAAAACAGAAAACAAGAATAAATTAACAGAGTTCTGAGTGTGGTAAAATATTAAGTGAGTTGCTTCAACTTTTGTGCTAAAATTAGTGTGTGGATGTATTTATTGACAATCTTAAAAAGGCCAAGAGCAGTCCACAGTTGGAGGGAACATAAATTTTGATTCTGTATTTAGAAGAGACCAAGAGGAACTTCAGCAGAATCTAACAAAACTAAGTTAACTGGCACCGTGATGGGAGATGATGAATGCAGGATAACGTATCCTGGAAAGTATAATCTGAACTACCTATAACTAGAGCTGATTGAGGAATTTCTGGTTTGAGAAATTTGAACGCGGAAAACTTCGTATGACGTGGAAATTCTCAAAAAATGTCACTTCAGAAATGCTGACACATGGTGTTTCCAAAATGAAGTTTCTCCCCCAGCAAGCAGCTTCCCTGTGAAATTGCCACTGCTGACACTTTTACTATGCACCTTTCTGGGCTCCCAGACCTACTCAGGGTCTGTAGTGCTGGAGCAGCCCTGCCAGGGAAAGTATCCCAGAATTGCAGACCCTGGGAGCCCATCCCAGTGGTATGGCTGCAGTGGCACATGGCCCAGCAAACAGAGATGTAAATAGGAATTTGGGGAAGAGTGTGTGGGGTGTTCATTGGTGGTATGTTTGGGGTGGGGGGGGGTTCCATTTTTGTCTCTCTTACTGGCAGGAAGTGGGGGAAATCCTCTGACCATACAATGGTAGTAGTGGTAGTTACTCAAGGAGTTCAGAAGACAATGAAGATGACTGGATGTAGAAAACTGCAGAATGTATGTGATCTTGGAGGGGGTACCTTCAAAAAGCTTTGTTGTATGAAGTGCTGCCTCACAGAGCTGATGGAAGAGAAGATTTGAAGGCTGGAGATGCAGGTGGAAACTCTTGAGTTTAGAAGGGGATTTGAGCAGATAATGGAGCAAAGGAATGAGGAGGCTGAAGGGAAAAATCCAGACTCGCAAATGGAAGCAGAACCAATGAACTCTGAGGGGAGAATGCTGGGTGAGGAAAATGGCCACGGGAAGCATGTAACTGTGAGAAGCCAGGAGAGAAAAAGATGGGCTAGTGAAGAAGAAGAAATAGAGCTCAAAAACAGGTCTGCAGATTTGGAAAATGAAAAAGAGACACAGTAGGTGGTTGCTGAAGATGGGAGTGTGATGTAGAAGAAACAATCAGCTAGTTCTAACTATAATCTGTTTTCTGTTCAATGCACATTGTTTGCTTTTTTGATCACCAAAGTTAGGCTATCTATTTTTTAATATAATGGCATTATCCCATTGTAAATCGATGATCTTCTCACTGAATGCTGTATTCAATTCTAATCACCTTCTCTCAGAAAAAAATAGTGGAAATGGATGCCTAGAGACGAGTGACAAATCACTAAAGAAATAGAAATTGAAAAGGCTGAGATTATTTAATTTAGAGGAATTAATTAAGGAGATAGGATAGGGATATGCAAAGAGAGGAAGATATGGAGAAGGTAAATTGGGAACTCCAGTTTATTCTTACAGAATAAAAAAGGGGCAACAGTTTTAAGACCTGTTCTTCAAGGGGAGCTGACAAAACAGCTTTTGTGACAAATCTTAGAGTTTGCTCTGGGAGGAGGGGGGGCAAAAATGTCTTTAACGCATCTCTGCTGCTCTAAGTATAAACAATTTAATTATATAACCAGATATTTTCCCTCAGATAACTAGCTAAACATTTTGGAATTACCTTGGTACAGATGACCCTGAAACCACTGAAGAAATTTTTGTTTAGAAATGCAGCCATACATAAAAAATATTTTATTTACTTTATAGAAAGTCTTATTTGGTCTGGAATCAGACCTTCATCTCTAGTGTTTCAGTTCTCTCTCCTTCCTGCCTCAATGAGTTGCAGAGAATCTGGAATTCTCTATCACATGGGTAGGCAAAACCAGTGAAGTTAGTGTATTAACAGCCAAGGCCCACCAATCACACACACATTATAGGAGTTGTTAATAATTGTCTTGGTTTAAGGATGTTTTTCCCTAAAGCCATCTACTGTTCAGGAGGCTCTTAATCAACTGACCTGGACCCTAAGAACAGCAATAGGAAAGTGGTGTGAAGGAAGTTGCCTGGGCAGGGTTGGCTGCTTTGGTAGATTTGTGGGATAAAACAGGATTCAGGGATTATGTCAGAATAGGTAGTTGTGATGTAAGATCAAACGAGGGGAACATACCAGTGCTGTGGCAGGAATGTAGATACCATTTGTAACCAGAGAAACATTGACATGTTCCAGTTTCTTGAAATAGCAGTAAAAAAGAAATAATGAAATTAAGGATGAAATCTAAAGGAAAAAAAACTGAGTATTTGTTTATATACTTAGATATAATATTCTCATATTTTTCCTCTTACAGACACCATGGAAGATATATTTGCTATTCTTGCAGTAGCTCTCAAATTCTCCTTTCAGATTGTCTCATCTGACTGCACACTGATTCCAGTGAAAGTCTGGCTGCTGTCACAAATGGAGTGTATGCCAATCAAGGAATGCCCTGACAATATGTATTGCCATAAATCGGGAAGTCTGCATGGCACTATCTTTAACTGGAATCTGAAAACTCTATTTGAGGGAATTTTAACATTGTTTTGCAGGTAATAATAATGGGAAACCTTAGGAATACCCAATTCTTCAGAACTTGTTTGAGGTAGAATATCATTCCCTGGTTTAAAAAAATAGCCTATGCTGAAAACTCCATTTCAGTCAGGGGTGTTATTGAATGTATTGGGTACCCTCAAGCTTCTATCTAAGCTCCATGGATTCAAAGATTCCTCTTTCTAGGGAGCTGGGGTTGGTCCAGCACAGCAGACACAGCATTTGATAGGCCCATCCTGTCTTCCCTGCCCCTAATTCTAGCTACATGAAGTAATGGAAGTTGTAAAAGTAGCATCCCTGCCCACCCCCATACCCTCCTACTCTTGTGTTTAAAACCACAGGAAATCATAAATGAAAAAAATCAAGGCTGGTTAAGTGCAACATACCCCTTCCCTCTGTAAACCCTTAAAAACAATGAAATGCTGAGTTGTGGGATGCCTCTTAGCTATAATGTCCACACACTGCATCTTCTCAAATAACTTTGTTCTGGCTCATCATGTAAGGAAACACCCTAACTCAACACATTAATCTTCATACAATAGGCATTTTCTTGATTACAGTTCTCTCAGAAACAGATGACACACAGCAACTTTAACTGTGGGTATATATTTCAGCACTGAGTATTTGCTGATGTTGCAAAGGTCTGCTTAGCATTAATTCTTTACTTGTACAATAGTTGGCATAAGTTCTGAAGGAAAGATTTTGCTGCTTATTCCACCTGCAGAAAATAAAACTTAAAATATTTACACAGTGAGGTATAGGTAATTTTCTTGGTCAGTATAAAGTAGCTTCATTATACAGTTCTACTAACAAATCTTGAAAGATTTGTATACTTGTGTTGAAGATTCTTTTTATTTTACAGAAATCAAAGTGTCCTGTTCCAGTGCCTTCATAGCCTCATTGGAGTTCTCCCACCAACCTGCAAAGTGAAAGCCCTGAGATCAGAAAGCAAGGACATACTTACTGATCAACTTGCACTAGCTTTGGAAAAGGAAATAGTCACATTTAGGAGTTCTTTCTCCTCTGCAGGAAGTGAAGTTGAAAATAACTTGCCACTGAGTTCCAAGGCAGGCAAGACAATGAGCAGGGTCATAGCGTCGTCTTTGTCTGAAAAACAGGAAGCAGTACAGCAGTTCAGAGAGGAACTTCAAAATGAACAGAAACAAAGTACATTGACTATGAACCGAACAGTGAGCAGTACCCTCTACAGACAAATGGCTTTGAAAATTGCTGAGTCTCAGCTATATTCTGATATGATTGCATGGAGGCTGAACATTTCATGACATCACTCAAAATTTATTTTGAATACAACTTTATTTAAATAACACTATCAACAGTATTTATATTTTGTTTTTAATTTCTATATCTAATTCCTTTTTAGAAGATGAAGAATAAAACTTTTCTACCAGTATTGTCACTACTGTATATATTTTCTTTTTGTGAAGATTAGTATTAATATAGCTTTTCTCCTTGTAAATAATAAATTTAGATAAATACCTGTATTTTTGCTTATGAAGCATAGCTAGTTTGACTCAGAGAACAGTATGATAGACTTCTAGGACTAGTAGAAAAAATAGATTAGCAAATACCAGTTTTAAAGTAAGATGTTTGATTTTATTGATCTTAAAACTGAATCTTAAGGTTGGGATTTACAAAAGAAGCTAAGGGAGTTAAGCACTCATTTCCCATTGAATTTCAATGTGAGTTGGGCACCTGATTCCAATAAACTTATAAGTTGTGCAGACTTCCGCTTCGAAGTGAATTAAAAATGGTATCCATATTTTCAGTTGAGCACTCTGTTAAAATAAGTTCCAGAGGGGTAGCCATATTCTGTATGTAGCCAAAACACCCCACAAAAGCTTATGCCCCCAAACGTGCCACAGGACATCTATTTGTTTTTACTGTTAAAATAAACCACCTCAGGTTGAGTCTCCTTAAATAGATGCAGTCTGGCATGAAATTGGTAGCTTTATTCTTCTTCAAGTGCTTGCGTATGTCCATTCCAGTGTAGGTGTGTGTGCATCCCAATCACAGCTCCTGGAATTTTTTTCCTTAGTGTTAGCTGCTGGAGTGATTCTAGCATCCTCTGGTTTTGCATGTGCATAACAGCATTTCCTCTTCAGTTCCTTCTTACCACCCCAGAGGGTTGCTGGAATTCTTCATTTCCTATGCAACTGTTCTTAGTTCTTTTTTCTGACAAGTTTAGTGCAACTAGTTTGTGTAATTTTAGTAATTAGTGTAAGTTGTAGTTTTTGTAGATCACTTAAACACCTCTTCTCTTAAATAGTGGGGTTCTCCACTGTCAGAATGCTGGGCATTCCTTTATCAGCGGGATTCAAGCTCTGCACTTCATTCAGTAAGTCTGTGCCCTGAGTGATCTGCACTCAAGCTGCTTCTAATGCTTAGAGGCAGCTCATAGGAAAGACAACTGCCCCGTGGCATAGAAGGACCAGCCTCAAAGCCACGCTTGAGCTTAGCACCAAGCACCTCAGCCTTGGTACAGAATGCATCTCCAACAACCCAGAATTCTCAGCATCAATTACTTATGCTGGTGCCTAAGCAGAAACACAAGCACTAGGAGAAAATTTAGTCTCCAGTACCAAATGATAAAGGAAATGGAGAATGAAAGACCATGTCTGGCCGCTATCTTTCGTTGGCATTGCTGACCCAGTACTGCAGCACCCCCTGATGCAGATACAAGAGCAATGCACCAGCCATTTCTCAGTGCTATCAATCCCTGAAGCTTTTGCTGCAGCCAGGAATTGCTAATACTACCACTATAAAGCTTGCTAGAGGCTCAGAACTAGCACCCCACTACCTCCAAGTGGCCGGGAGTTACCATCTGGTTCTGTAACAGCTATCCAAGGGGAACCCCATTGAAACCCCTGAAATCTCAGTGACCCTTCTTGGAAGTGAGTGACACAGCAGTGGCCTGGTCTCTGCAGTGTGGCTCATCATCCTCATCAGTGTCCAGAGTCTGATTGCATTCCCCCTGCCAACACAATTGACCTCCCTGCTCTCAGTCTGGCACAGCACCAACATCTCTGATACTACTGCATAACTGGCTGCCAGGTCATTGAGAACTGGTGATCATGTAACATCCTTCCTAGAATCCTGGTTTGACTCCCTGGCCTCACAATACCTCTTAGGGTGGGCCTATGCTATCATTTCAGGGGCTAGAGAGCCCCCGATAGCACACAGAGATATCAGACATAACACTAAGGACTGAAGAAGCTGTAGGGGCACCTGTGGATACTGAGGAATCAACTGAGTCTCCTCAGCTGGTATTAGCTTCTTTATCCTCCTCACTGGATGAAGTAGCTGCTTCACCCAGGGTCTTCCTGCCACAAGACAATTGTAGAATCATTGAATCTATGGATTGGAAGGGACCTCAGGAGGTAATCTAGTCCAACCCCCTGCTCAAAGCAGGAACTTCACCAATTAGATCATCACAGCTCAGGCTTCGTCAAGGTGAGCCTTAGAAACCTTTGAGGACAGAGATTCCACCATTTTCCTAGGTAACCCATTCTAGAGCTTCACCACCCGCATAGTGAAAAAGTTTTTCCTAATATCAGCCTAGACCTCCTCTGCTGCAACTTGAGACAGTTTCTCCTAGTTCTGTTGCCTGCTATGACTGAGAACACCCTAGCTCCATCCTCCCTTCAAGTAGTAAAGTGCTGCTGTCAAATCACACACCCCTCTCTGTAAACAAAACTAGTGCTTGTCAAACTTAGGTTTGGGACCCAGTATTGCATTGCAGACCCTCAAACACTGGGTCACGGCACCTCTTGCTGCCACTGCCAAATGACTGGAATGCATTGCTCAAAGATGTAATTGCTGGGTCATGGGCATAAATGATTTTTTTTCAACTGGGTCCTGAGGAAAAAAGTTTGAAAACCACGTGACTAAGCAAACCTAATGTCCTCAGCCTCTCTCATAAGATGTGCTGCAGCTCCCAATCATTTTTGTTGCTCTCTGCTAACCTCTGACCAGTTTGTCCCCATCCTTCTTGTAGTGAGAGTCCCAAAACTAGACACAATTTCAACGTTGCCTTTCCAGTGCTGAGTAGAGGGGAATAATCACTTCCTTTTGATCTGCTGACAGTGCTCCTACTCATGCAGCCTAATATGCCATTAGCCTTCTTAGCAGTAAGGGCACACTGTTGACTAAAGTCCAGTTTTTCCACTGTCACCCCTAGGTCCTGTTTTGCAGCACTGCTAATTAGCTGGTTGGTCCCCAGACTTGTAAAGCATGGGATTCTTCCATCCTAAGTACAGGACTCTGCACTTATTTTTATTGAACCTCCTCAGATTTCTTTGGGCCCCATCTTCCGCATTTGTCTGAGTCACTATCCTATTCCTAATCTCCATCATGTCTACCCTTTTACCCATCTTAGTATCATCTGCAAACTTGCTGAAGGTGCAATGCATGCTAGTGTCCAGATCATTAATCAATGTACTGAAAACACCTGGCCCCAGGACTGACCCCCTGAGCACACAGCTTGATACAAGCTACCAACTAGACACTGAGATGTTGATCAGTATGCGTTAACCCAATGACCTACCTAGCTTTCTAGCTGCCTCATAATTCAAACATCCAACCCATAGTTCTTTAACTTGCCAGTGAGGTTATGGTGGAATTTCCAAAGGGATAGCCGTGTTAGTCTAGTCCAGCGGGGGGGGGCACACAACAGGAGTCATGTGGCACTTAAAGACTTGGAAGACTACCAAAAGCTTTGCTAAAGTCTAGGTATAGCCAAATTCTATAATTACTTTGGAATTTAGAACAGCCAATGTGGATTTTACAAGCCTGTTTAAAGGATAAGGGTTCTAATCTGAACCTGACCATGAATAAAACTAAAACCACTACACCACCAACTACTCCCGGAGATGAACAAAGGGTACTCAGATGTTAAGATTTTATAACAATTCTTTTATTTGCTAACAGCATGACTTAAGAGCACTAGTTGATAAGCTTGTAATGGAATAACAGAACAATACATGGATAATAGAATAATGTTATAATAGAATAACAGAGTATACGCCAATGCAAATGCAACAAATCCTACACAGTTAATAAAGCCAATCCTGTACAGTGAATAGCAGGCTATAACAAATTACACAGGTTACAGGTGCTTTTAGTCTCCCCTGAAGTAAGATGGAAAGGCTTCAACTGGAGTGCAAAGAGCTTACTAACCTTCATATATTTAACTAAAATAAAACAAGCCTATCTAAAAAAAAGTAAGTTGGTGGGTCTGTGAAGATCTTCTCTTAAAGTTGAATCCAGGCCTGATGAAATGGAAGCATCAAATTCTCTCCCAATTCTAAGGTCTTAAATACCTTTTCTTATCCTTCTAAAAATAAATTACCTCATTCTTCTTTCTTACCCAAGTATGGGTCTTAATCTTAAAATTGTCTGGATGTGTTTTGATCAATGGTTCAGTGGTTCATGCACATAATTGACAAATTTTCCCTACTAAAATATTCCCCTTCACCTGTTTGTGGGTTTTATGGTGTCACAAAAACATCAAGGGTGTCTCCTTTGAGTTGTTATTCACCCCACCCTACATACTATGACTCAGACAGCTTCACCTTTCACTGATATTTCTTCACAGGTAGTCTTTCCTCGTTGCCAAGCTACTGCATACGATCCTGTCATTTCTGCAACAAGGCCTGTAGGTTTCTTGTGTATCAGCTTCTAATACAAAAATTATGCTAACTTACTTACTCATGCTAAGTATAATACTATAAAACCAGGATTTATAAAGAAAGGTATACATATGGAGTAAGATAAAGAATAATATAAGCATGCAAGCTAAATATGAGCATAATCAAGGGCTACAATCATGTCCATCACATTCCCCACATTGCCAGAGCCAGTATCACATCACAGGAAATAATCAAGTTGGTCAAGCATGACATGTTCTTGGTTTATGCATGCATGGTGATTGTTCCTGGTCACCTTCATCTCTTTCAAGTGCTCCAAAATGTATTCCTTGCATACCTGCTTCATTATTTTTTTCTGGGGACTGAGTTGATGTTGACTGGTCTGTAGTTCCCCAGATCCTTCTCCTTTTCTTTTTTGAAGATGAATGTATAAGTCTTCCCAAGACTTACCAAAGCAGGTAGCCTCAAACTATAGATCCAAGAAGAGGTGGTCAAGGGGATGACATGGCCTCCTGGACATTCTTTCACCAGTGGTTCCATCTAGAGAAGCTCTGCTACTGAATGATGACAACATGATTGTAATTAATGCCTGTGGCAAACCTCTTACACCCTCCTCTCAACAGCAAAGTACACAGAGTATAAATATTTGGGGGAGGGGGATTATGAATTCTTTTTTTTAATCCCCACTTCGTACTCCCAGTATCCTTCACAATTGTGATGGCCAGTGAGCAAGATCACCAGGAACAAGCATGTACTGCACCCAAGACAAAGGACCCTAGGAAACTGGACCTCTTCAGACAGAAAGCATATAGAACAGGTGGCTTTCAACTTTGCAGAGTGAAGCAACAAGCTCTGCTGTGGTGCTATGACTTTAATATATACGAGTCTCTGACCAATTGTAAGGATCTGCTGCCCAAGATTCCAAACAGGAGTTTTTCTCCCTAACTGAGGAAAAGAAGACACTAGCTCAGGCCTCCGTGCAGGCAGTCCTGGGCACCTCTGACACACTGGCCACGTTTATGGCAATGGCAGTTGCAGTGCACAGGAGCTTCTGGCTGCAGTGATCACAGCTCCCTCAGGCAGCAGAATACGCAATCCCGAACCTCCCATTCAGGAGATCATCTCTCTTTTCAGAGCAAATAGATGTTAGGCTGTGTGGCCCTAAGGACTGCAAGGTGACCTTGAAATCCCTGATTTATATACTGGCAAGTTCAAGGAAGGAGCATAGGCCACAGCAGTCAAGCCAGTATTTCCCTCCTACAGCCAGGCAGGATCAACAGGGGAGAAGGAACAGAGGGTTCAGATGCAGGCCCCCTTCCCCATCTTCTGCAACAGGCACTATACGCTCTGCTCCCAGGCATGGTGGGTCATCAAAGCACTTGTTTTGATGAGACAGTAGGTTGGCACTGCACGCTCTCCTGGAGCAGATCTAGCTACCCCTGTTTTCCAACTGCTTTTTTATATCCTGGATGCCTGGACCCAGATCACCTCAGATTGCTGTGTTCTCAGCACAATAGAACGGGGTTACACCACCCAATTTCTGTCTACACTGCTCTCCTCCCTGTCCCTGTTCAGAGATTATTTTCAGGAGGAACAAGAAGGCCAATCCCTCTGTCAGGTGGGAGCTATGAAAGAGGTTCCCTCCTTTTCATATGAGAGGGAAGGGTTTCTATTCCCACTGCTTCCTAATTCCAAAAGTCAAAGGAAGTCTCAGATTCATGTTAGGCCTGCATCACCTCAACTGATATCTCAAAAACCTAAAGTTCTGCATGGTATCCCTGGCTTCCATCACCCCCTTTTTGAATCCCAGGAACTTGTGTGTCACCCTCCATCATTCTAAAGGATGCCTATTTCCACATTTCAATCTCTCCCAGCCACAGCCATTTCCTAAGATTTACAGTGAAGCAAAACTGCTACCAGTTCATGGTGCTTCTGTTTAGCCTCTCAGCTACCCCACAAGTTTTCAGCAGTTGCAAAGTGGTAGTAGCAGCCTTTCTCACAGAAAAAAGGGAGCCCATATATTCCTATGTCTTGATGACTGGCTTATCAAGGACTGGTCCAGAGCCCAAATGGAGGCCAACATCAGTCTTATGAACCTTCAAAGCGTTAGGTCTTTTGTTGAACTTTCAGAAGTCCACCCTGATCCTGGTTCAGAGGATAAAGTTCATTGGAACACTACTCAATTCTGTACAAGCAAGAACTCTACTTCCGAATGACTGGTTCCTCTTGATTATGTCTGTGATTAGGTTTCTCCAAAGTCATTCTGTCGTAACCCTGTCTAAGTACCTGAGTCTTCTGGGCCATATGGCATCATGCATTTAGGTTGCATGACATGTAAGACTCACTCAAACCTCATCAAGCCTGGCTACCCTTGGTGTATTCCCCCTCTCACCATCACCTGGTATCAGTACTCTCATGGTTCCAGTCCAGGTCCCCAACTCACTGACATAGTGGCTGGACAGCCACATGGTATGTGGGGGGGGTACCTTCTCAAAGCCCCAGCTGTCCTTGTCTCTAGCATGCAATGCATTGGACCTTGTTTGGGGAACCCACTTAGGGTCCCTCAGAACTCAAGGTTTCTGGACCCAAGAGAAGCTCTTCCTGCATATGTATGTCAGGGAGCCCAGGGCAGTAGACCTACCCTGTCAGGCATTTCTCCTTCGTCTGAGGGCAGTTCCATATTGGTCTTCATGGAAAATACAATGGCTATGTTGTATATAAACAGACAGAATGGTGCATCCGAACCTTCCACCTGTTGATCCTGCCGAGCTGTAGGAGAGAAATAGTGGCTTGACTCCTGTGGTCTATACTGCTTCCTTGAACTTCCCAGTATATAAAGTCAGGGATTTCAAGGTTGCCTTGCAATCCTTAAGGGCATTCTTCCATCCTCTGTGCGGAAGCAAGCTGCCCATGGGATCTCTGCATCAACCATTACATCAATCAAGAGGCATCGTAACTTTCAAAGACTCAGACCCAACTACTTGATTGCCTCAATAGGTCGTTTTCCTCTTACCACAATTAGTCTCTCCATCCAGACATTGTAAAGGATATCCCAAGTTGCAGGGGGACTCCCCTTATAGCCCTGTTAGCCACATGAACCAACAGAAAATGCAACAAGTTTTGCTCCCTTTGAAGAAACAGTGAGGGGTCCCTCACATATGTATTCTTGTTCCCATGAACAAGGCACCTGTTCTATGCATTTTCCCCATCCCACTGATTCACAAGTTTCTGATGAAGATCAGGCAGGTCTGAGTATGGATCATCCACATACTCCAGAATGGACCAGGCAACACTGGTACTCTGCTCACCTAGGTGTCTTCATCGACACCACTACAGTGTCTGCTGCACCCACACTTGATATACTTCTGCTGCATTATTCTTCAGCTAATTTGCTTGCAACAATTTCATTGGTTGTATGAGTAAGACTGCACAGATGGTAGATTATTTGACTCAACAGTCATACCTCTAAAATAGCATAGGTTCTAGCATATAATACAATATTTAAGAGTTTAACCCATGGCAGCCATTCTCTGGAAAGTTTGAACACATTTTACAATTTTAAAAAAATTATTCTGATATATATATACAGTATATATTTTGAGGCAAGGTCAAAAAATATCAAACCTTTCACAGAAGGAACACTTTTTTATAATTGCAATTTGTCAAATGTCTGTACCTAAAAACTCCCAATTTTTTCTTATATTGTCTTCACTGGGGTTTGGGAAGAATAATGTAGTAGCTCCTACATCTACTTTATATGCAGAAGGTCCTGGGTTCAAACCCAAGGGGGTTGGACTAGATGATCTCATGAGGTCCCTTTCAGCCCTATGAGTCTATTCTATATTTTCTTTTAAATATTATTGATGAATATATGAACCCCCCAGCAATCCAAAGCTACATTGTCATATGCTTAGGAAGTCCTGCAACCACTGGGGCAAACGATGAAGTAAATGAACAAAACAGAATTTTTTATGAGTGTTCTACTGAAGTGACTCTGAGTAATCATTCTAATATTGTTTGAGAACCTAGATAAAACTGAAAGAAATGTCAATTTTCATTATATATTCAAAAAATATATGAGTAACAATAAGAGTAATTTGTTCAAAGTTGTCTTATATCAAATATATCACTGGCTTTCTAGATAATTTCTCCCCCTTTCTGAGTTGTTTGGGCTATGCCTCACTTTCTGTAAATACGGAAGGAAATTCATACCTATCCTTGAGTCTCTAGGATGTATCCATTTTTGTACCCTTGCTACAGACGCTTTAACAGTGTAGAGTGGGTATTAGTCTGTTTCATTTGTAGCAATCCTAGCTTTTAATACTTAATATTTTGGTCCAGCAGTATGCAAAATACTTCCCTCCTTGGGGATTAATGTTTTATGGGCTTTACTCCTTGAATGAGTCATATACTAAATTCTTTCCTTGTATTTGTTTCTCCTTCCACATCAAAATAAAGCAGGCCAGAAACATCAAGCCAAAGGTCAAGAAACAATCCATCTACAAGGAGTTCTTTGCCATGAATGTTCCAGCCACTCACTTGTAATCGGTCTCAAGCAGTTGGTGCATACTCTATGGCTTCTCAAGGGATGATCCCCAGGCGAGTGCTCCCAGCCTCAGTTACCACACGGGGAGCCACTCCCAAATCACCTTGTCTCAAGTCCATTCATTTAACAAAGAAATAGATCATGCCCAGCCTTCTGCATTCACACCCTAAGTCCACACCTCTAGATAAAACAAGTACTAGTTTATTGATCATAGTACACTTTAAGTGAGAAAATGGCCAATCAAGGCAGAATCATAATATAAATGAGTCAGGAGTGACCACAGGGAAATAAAAGGTATAAAAATGCATATTAACCTAGCGTCTCTACCTAAACTGATCTCATAGTCTAAATTAATGTTCAAGATGTTTAGCTGTCAAATGTTTGTAGAGCCGCTCTCTGCCTGAGGCCAGGCAGGGCCCAGATCTTGCTGGAAGTTAGAGAATGTTGTGACATGGAGTCTTCCAGGCAAAAATCCTCAAGCCCCTCCAAGTGTCTCCCTTTGCTCCAACCCCCCCTTACTCCTCCCTTTTTGTATTACCATGGGATTCTCTTTAATTCCTGAGCCAGGGAGAACATTTGCATTCCCTTTGTCTTGTAATCCTCCCACTCTGTGCTAGAGATAGTCCTGAGGGTCTACGCTATGTAACATGCCTTACCTCTGTACACATACATGTTGCTATAGGAAACATGATACCATATTACTCCTGTAGAATATGTTCTGAACATCCATAACGAAAGCTGGCATGGTGTTATTGGCATCAAATCTTACAATTACAGTGCACAAATGAAGAGAAAAATCACATAGATCATTATTCAGGGGTGCACAGATGTATAGAGTCCTGCACAGATACAAATACATGAATCCTCGTCTGATCCGCATCCACAAGAAGTGGTCCACAGATATCCGTGTTCTATCTGCGGATGCGGATATAATGCAGATATTCACATATATGTGGGGCTCTACAGATGTGCATCCCTTGACACACCTCATTGCACAATACTTTGCAATTGAGTACATGGATGTCTACTGCAGGAGGGCAGTTGCTTACCCCAGCTTGTTCCCACTAACTTGTGGATAATGTTGATGCAGGCTATAAGATCTGGTTTCTAAAGCGAGTGATTTAGTCACTTTGCCAGAAAGGTGCTAAGGTTTCTACTTCACATTTATAATAGGCAAAGATCAGGAGGAATCCATGCCATCTTAAATTTCAGGAGACAATCACTCATTGAAGATGAAAGTCTGGATGAAAACTAATTTCCATTCTCACTGCAGTCTCTCCCGTGTGGACCTGGCTGCTTCCCATATGCATATTCCAGTCAAAGCCTGTCACTGATAATTTCTTTGGAAATTATCATTATTGATACAATTGTCCTTCGGTGTGTTACCCACTACAGAATGTTTGTAAAGATATTTATAGTGATGAAAACCAAGGAAGGATGCTACTATCTCTTCTAAAATATTCTAAAGTGACCTATTCATCATAGCATGTTATGCTCTGACTACTAGACCCATACTGGAAGACAGGAGCTCATGAGTTCTGATGCCCGCAACTTACTGCATGATCTTGGGCAAATCACCTAACCTGTTTCCTCATCAATGAAATAGGAGTACAACCTACCTACTTGATAGCAATGTGAGAATGAACATTCATACATTTGAAGGTGTTACTGTAATTGCTAAGGAGAAATGACTAGTCCATGTAGAGTTTAAAAAAAAATCCTCTTGGCTCTACCCCTTACAGTAAATAAACAAACAAACAAAATCTTTCTTGAAGCCAAACAGCACAGTTTTCTGAATGATTAAATCTAATAATGTAAATTTATATAAACAGGTCAGATTAAATAATTTCCTCAGGACCAGATTTTGCCATCCTTACTCAGTTTTACAGGTCTTTACTGAATCAGAATACTGTGACTGGGCTAACTGTGAAATAAGATGCTATTCAGCATAAGACCAGCAGACTGTACCCCATAATGAACTATCTGGTTTTGAGTGATAAATTTTAGTGCCTTCATTCCCTGGTTATACTAATTCTTTATCTAGGCTTGTGATTTATTTCTCCATTACATTAATTTCTTTTATCACTGAAACTCAATATCCTAGCTATTACATTGTCATTTGTTTCAGCAATAAATGTCAGTTGTTTATTTGTATTAAGGTAGTGCCTGGGGACCAAGACTAAATTGTGGTAGGCTCTGTACAAACACAAAAGGACATCATGCATCTGATGAAGTGGGTTAGAGCCCACAAAACCTTATTCCCAAAGAAATCTGTTAGTCTTTAAAGTGCCAGGACTCTCATTGTTTTTACAAAAAGACAGTCTGTGTAGAAAAATGCCTACAAGTATGTAAGGAAGAAAAATAGTTTGCGGATAGGTATATAAATTGCACCCTGACTGATTACTTGTGGCTAATAATACATATCAAAATAGATTAAAATCTTGTTTAATCATGTTTTATTCCAGTAATGATAGTACTTAATTTCACTTTTTTTTAGTTGAAATGTTGTGTAGCTTGTTTTTATAAATAAGAAAACCTTCATGTGCTTTTAGTAAAGATATATGGACTAATATTAGTTTAAAACACTTAGATGTTTAACCCCCAAAATTATAGGAAGACATTATTCTTATTCTCTTCAGTTATTTTGTAGTGTAAACTAGCTCTTGAGTGTTAACGTGCAGCTAGCATCTCAAAGAATTTCAGTTACAGATGAGTAAACTTTATTTCTTAAATGTTTTATAAAGTATTATGTATGGTTTTTAGAGCTTCAGCAGGGGCGTCACTGGCGCTGGGCACCCAGGGCACGTGCCCCGAATCCCAGTGCCAGTACCCCGGGTCTGGTGGCCCCCCCCCGGTCTCCGGCCCAGTTCAGCTGGAGATCTGGAGCCCAGCCGCCCACGGCCGCAGCAGCCCCATCCCCAGCTGGGGTCCGGGGCTCAACTGCAGTGGCCACTCCAGCCCCATCACCGGCCAAGGATGTGGGGCCAAGCTGCCCGCAGCTGCTTCCGGCCCCATCCCCTCCCCAGGGCAGTGACGCCCCTGAGCTTCAGTATATAAAATTACACACACAAACTAAGTTAAAAGAATAGTATTGAAATTGCAACATTAAGCACTTATGTTAGTAAATGTCATAATTAAAGTTGCCTCTCTCTGGCAAGCATGAACTGCAATTATTTCAAAGGTTTCTAATGTGGCCAAATTTGTATACACAGGACAAAAGGAACAACCCTTCTCCATAAAATATGGGGATACTTAAAAGAACTTTGATAGAAACAATTTTGTTAGACTGGCTGTCTAAATTATTCTCCCAAGGTTTTACATAAATTCACATTAATTTTTGTAACCTTTGTATAAAGTCAGAACAAAGTAATCTAGCAACAGGGACTCACACTTTAAGTCACTAAGGGGTAGCTCAAGAGTACCTTGAGATAATCATAGCAGATTATATTTTACATTTGTGTGAATTGTGATTTCTGAAGTTTTCAGACCTTCTAATATACACAAAAACTTTTCAGGAAGCAAATCTAGCCTATGGATTGATACAATTGGTTTGTAGGCAGGACACTTCCTGGTTTATGCAAAACTCATGAACACTTAGTCCTGCCATTGCCATCCCCCATTTCCTCCCATTCTGTTAATTCCCCCATTTTTAAAGCTTCTGATGAAGTGTGATTTTTCTCCCACGAAAGGTCATGCAATAAATAAATTTGTTAGTCTTTAAAAGTGCCTCCAGACTCCTTGTTTGTTTTGCTGGACTAGAGTAATGCAGCTACCTCTTTGGAACAGTACTGAACTGCATCTTTGCACAGTGAGAAGCCTTACTTGGATCTGTTAGCTTCCCTGACAAACAAGAAATGCAACATTTACTGTTCCAGGGAAGTTCTAGGTCAACTCAAGGTGCTTTCCTCCTTTAGCACTCCTCTGTAGAGTCTTAGGGAATTTTCAGCAGAACAATCATGGGAAATAAACAAAAGTTCACACACTTGAGTCTGTCACAGAGGTTACAGAAGTGACAAATTCCATAATTTTGTGCAACTTATGTGACAGACTCACAACTTCGGTGGTCAATGTGCCTGACCTCAGGGCTGCCCAAACAGCTGGCCCTGCAGCCAACTATCCTGGCCACTGCTGAGAGCAGTCTAGTGGGGCCTTGCGTCTCTGGACTGCTAGGAGCAGTCAATCTCCTCTGCCAGGGCAAGGGCTGGCCTTCAGTCCCTTGATCCCCACAGAACAGTAGTGCTCTAAGAACAGCTAAGATTTAGTCAGGGTTATTTTTAGGAAAAGTCATGGACAGGTCAAAGGCTGTGAATTTTTGTTTACTGCCATAACCTGCCCATGAGTTTTACTACCCCTTACTCTGGCTCCAGCTTTGATTCCAATATCCAAATTCTGAGCATTCGACATGACAACCACAGCCTGGTCCCTATACCACCCTCCTTCCCCTCTGCTGCAAATCATTGCTGGATTCGTGGTAGAAAAGGAACCGAAGAGGCAGTCAGTCCACTCTTCCTTTTCCACAATTGGTTTGAGGAATGAGACAAGCAAAAGTGCATGCATGGAACAATAGACACTGCTTGCAAAAATTCTTCTCTGTACACATGGAGCAAATGCACATTAACAGTGGAATAATGATAAACCACTCATCTCATAGTACCTCCAGGCAAGTATAAGGTAAGTAATTACATTTCCTCTCCTTAATGAAACAGATAAAAGGATCAGTATATGTTTATCAAGACTTTTATATTTAAGCAGTTTTTGTTTTTCCTCATCAGATAGAGGCTTATCTTTATTGCAGGAAATTTGCATTGATTTGCCAGTATCTCACTGCTGGAATCCCATATGAATCTGACATAAATGGGAGTAAATCCCATCCATGTAAACTATGCTGGTCTTGTCTGTTTGTAATTTAGTGGAATAGCAAAGTCAATTACAAATGAATATTAGAGTCCAAAAAGGATATGCAGTTTCCCTGGGGTTTGGTTTCATTAACATAAAAGCAAAGCTTCTACCAATGAAAACAAACATACAAAAAAAGTCAAATCTGAGTTTTATAAATTAACTGACATCTAGAATGGCAAAAAAATAAAAAAGGCCCTTATGAAATTATCATAAAAAATTGTCTTGAAACATCACTGTGCTTTTTAAGAGTTCAGGCTGCAACAAAGATACTGTTGATTAATCTTATTAAAGCTCCATTCACTAAAATCACACTTGTCAGAAACGGCCCTCTTACAATGCTTAAACTAGATATAAGGATAATTACAGGTGTTATAAGTTGTGCTGTGTGTGTGTGTGTGTGAGTGAGAGAGAGAAAACTGGATAGTGTAGTACACTTTCACTGTATAGTTGCCTTAAGATTGTTGGGGAGATCTTTGTGATATGAATATTTGAATGGTCTAGGGCAGTGGTTCCCACCAGTGTGCAGGGGCACACTGGTGTGCTGCGGGAACACCCAAAATGCGCCCCGAGCATGCCCAAGAGCTGGAGTTAAAGTTCCCTCCCTGCTCAGTCCAGTCACCAGGGCTGTGCAGGGCTGGGAAAGGGGGAAGGCACTGGAACGCAGTTCTGGGCCCCCTATTTTTAGGCAGGCAGCATTCTGCCCGCCTAAAAATAGAGGAAAGCACTAGAATGGGAAGTTTCAGGGGTCCCCCTAAAAATAGCAGGAGCAGCCCAAATGCACTGTTCAGGTGGCTCCACCTTAAGCCCAGCCAGCAGAGAGCTGGGGGAGGCTGGGTATATGTGACTCTTGCCCTGCAGGGTGGAGCAGCTTGTGTCAGCCTGCCTGCAAACTGACCAGGTAAGGGCTTTGGGGGTGTTGCTGGGGGTTGTGTGGGGCAGGTCTGTGTGTGTAGCAGAGGTAGGTGGGAGGGGATGTGTAGCAGGGTGTGTGTGGCTGGAGTTTTAGGGTGGCTAGTTGATTGGGGGGGGTGTAGCTGGGGAGTGGGGTGGCTGTGTGTGTGGGGAGGGTGTAGCTGGGGGCTCTAGGCTCCATCACAGGAAGAAGGGGGCTGGGGGTGGGAGAGAACAGCAGGGGGCCACTGTAGAGAAGGGGGAAGTGGGTGCTGTGCCATGCTCCCCTGCCCTACCTTCCCACTCCCCAGGTCCCCCTCTGCCCTCCCCACAAAGCCACTCTTGTTCTCCCTTCCTCTCTCCTCTCTTGCCCCCCTTGTGCTGTTCCCCACATGGCTGCCCTTGTCCTCTTTTGCCCCCTCTGCCCTACTGTGCTCCCCACACTCACTCCTGCCACTACACATGACTCCTGACCACCCCTTGTTTTGCCACCCCTGCTCTGCTACCCCTACTACCCCACATAGCAGCATTTCCTAAACACTGTGCAATGGTCCGTGAATATTCGTAAGTAATTTAAGTTAATGGTGGTGTGCCTCAAAAAATTTGAAGGTGTCAAGGTGTGCCATGGAAGAGAAAAGGTTGGGAACCACTGGTCTAGGGAAACTCAGGGTTTCCTCTTTCACAAAAACATTCATATACAGAAAAAGAAATCCAGTTAACTTACTTAAACCCAAATAACTCTACCTTTAAAATGTATATGTTGTATTCTAGAGGATACAGTTATTGTATGAGGACAGCTTAAAATTTATTTTAACTGAGATGTAAGATAAAGCAGATTCTGTCTCCTCACTCCTGAATGTTTCTGTTATTTCCTATAGGTCTGCTTCCCTGCCATGGGCTTCTGTGAATCTTCTAATTTCATTGTGCTCTGTATCTTTTCATGCAAGTTGTCTTCCTGTTGAAAATTTCCAAAGGGATAGCTGTGTTAGTCTAGTACAGTATAAAAAACAAGGAGTCATGTGGCACTTAAATCTGTTAGTCTTAAAGTGCCACACAACTCTGTTTTTTTTCCCCCCTCTTGAAAGCCTTTCAGATATCTCTACTTCCATCCCTGTAACTTATGGCAGATGAGCAGTGTAACTATAAAAACATCAGTGAATATTAGTACAAAATGCCCCTTGAGGGATCCTCCATACTTTCTCAACAGCTATGGGCACATTGTGCAGAAAACTCTCTCTCATTGATACTTCTTGCCTTTCACATCCCTCATCCCAGCCCTTGTGGAATGTGTCCTCAAAGGGCTTCCCTTCACCAGGTTTTTTTTTTTTTTTTTTTTTAAGTGATATGCATTTTCTCAAGTCAAGTACATAGCTGTTTCTGAAGAGAAAATTTCCTACCCTTCAGCACCAACATTAATTACAGCATCTTCTACTCTTTCTCAAAAGGGAACATGTTGGACTATGGGTGTGGTGACATTACTTTCACTGATATGAACACTGCTGAGTGGACTTCTCCCAGAGGCTATGCTCCTTTCTCTCACCCTCTGACTCCCACCTTCTCCAAGAATCCATGAAGGTTTCTGGAAAGTTTTTCATTTTATTGTTCCCTGAGCAGTTTCCTTGAATCTTACCCTTTAGTCAACATTATTAGCATTATCTGAATCCAAATATAATAAATGTCTGGGATGAATATTTGGGAGGAACAACAACTTTTCATAAACACAGAGTGTTGCCTGGCTAGATCACATTGAAACACTGGGATGACTTGACAGGTGGCCTTCTTTCCTCCTGAGATTTCATGTAGTGCTCCATCAAAATGCTGAGGAATCTGTGGTGCTAGAGGCAACATATTTCTGATAAGTTATAAAAGCAAACACCACAAACACTTTTGGTTATTTTAAGATCCTATAGTACTGTTCACAAGAGTGTTGGATCTGGCATTCTGGTCAAATTCCAATTTGATTAATTACATCATGTCTACCTAGAAGGGTTGATGTGGTTATGAATGCATTCCCTGTCCTAAACCATCAAGTGTTATTGTTACATGCAGTTAAACAGCTGCTACCAATAAGTGGTTGTATTTCAGTTGCAAATAAAGTTATTCCTGTGTGAAATCTATACATTCCTTAAATTCCAGATTTCAAAACTGACTCCTTTTGAGTCCAAGGGACAACCTGCATAGACTCAGTTACAGGATAGCAGTATAAGCAGGGGCTGTGGCCTCCCTCAGAGCTGAGGCCGGAGGAATTCCCCAAACGCGCTTTCTGGCCAGGCTGGGGACCTAGGCCCGGAAGCAGAGGGGTGTGGCTAGGGCAGGAAGGGAAGTAGAAAAGCCCAGGCTGGGGGGTCAGTTGGAAACAAGTGCTCAAACGGGAAGGACATGCCTGTCTGGAGGGAACAAGCCAGGTCCAGCCCTGCCAGCTCTATGGCCTGCCCAGCCTCCCCAGGCTGAGTGACTTCAGGTGGCTGACTTGGGAGGGTGCCCCAAAGCCTGCTGAACCCCTGAGCAGCCACCCTGCCTGGAGGCAGACTGGGAACCAGGGGAAGCAGACGACCCCATGACCTACTGGCCCCAGGATCTAGAGGAGCTCAACTCAGCGGAGGAAGAGCCACTGGCAGCATACGGGCCCCAGAACCTGGAGGAGTTGCCCCTTGAGAAGCCTGAGGTGTGCCCTGACCTGTCGCCCATGGACTTGGAAGGGTTCACCTGCATCTCACAGGCCTTCTATAGGGAAGACTCTGAGGACGGCTACCCCCTCTGGAGTTAGATGCCCAGGGCAGCGGAGGGGTCAGGGTTGGAGGAAATAGCCCAGGGAGGGCCGAATGCAGGGCCATGCTACAGGGCAGCATGTTTCGGTCGGAGCCCCGCTGACTGGGTGCTGACCCCTTCCATCTCTGCCTAGGACCCTGGGCTGAGTCCCAGTGGAGTGGGTGGGCCTCCTCAACCCCCTATCTTGGCTAAAACCCTGAGTAGTCCCTGACCACCCGAGCTGTTTAGACTGTCCTCAGCTGCCCCACCTGGGGGCCAGGGCCATGGACTTGGTAATTGTATACCCTGAGGACTACATCCAGCCACTGGAAGGGACACCCCCTGCCGCTAATTCCCCAGAACCGCCAGTCGGGGGCGCCCTCCCCATGGGCCAGAGGCTTACATGAGGGCTTGTCACAGGGCATGCCCTCCCTAATGCCACCTGCTGGGGAAAATGTCAGGGGCATGAGCAGGGAGGGTCTCTCCATGATCCTCCTTAACACCCAGTCACCAAATTCAGTACATCATCCTTGGGTCAGTGCAGCAACAGAGTCAGTCACAGTCCATATACAGCCCTTGGGTAAGGGCAGCACAACCTAATGGTAACAGCACTCAGGTAGGGGGGCTCAGGCCCTCCCGCGCCACTGTGCCCTAGCCCAGAGCCCTATTGGTGCTAGGGTAGAAGCACCAAATCAGTGGTGATCCAGACTGCAATATGCTGACTCGTACTCTAACACCCCTGTAACATGGGGCTCCGCCCCCTGGGTTATGGAGGCGTCCTCCCCTCGGGTCTCTAGCCCCTATTGGGCGAGACCACCTGGTCCTTTGTCCCCTTGCCCTAGGCAGGGGCTCGGCCCGCCTGGAGCGGGTGCAGGCCTCCCAGTCTTTAGTCCCTCAGTCAGGGTCCAATGAGTGAGTATCATGGTCTCAGGAGTGGGGGTTTAGGGTTTGCTTGCGTCACCAGAAGGGTTGCAAGTCGGGGGTGGGGTGGTACTTGGCAATGGGATCAGTGGAGGTGTGGGGTCCTTCTACTCCACTGTGTCCCAGCTCAGGTCCCCAAGGGGGGCTAGAGCTGTGGGGCCTGGGTCAGTGGGGTCAGGGCCGCAACACACTGACCGCCGAGTACCGGAGGCTTCGGTGTAGGGGTCAGCGGGGTCCAGGCCACAACACGCTGCCCCTGTGAGGAGACCCCCCCGGAGGCCCGAGCCTCGATTTCCCTCAGGCCACCCTGGGGCCCTCATCTCGGCCATGCCTCACTGTCCAGTTCCTCCGGGTAGTCGCCCAGGGGTACATTGCAGAAGCCCTCTATCTCATCAGGTGGAGGCAAGTCCGGAAGTGTGACCAGCTCCTCAGCGAGGGGTAGCTCCTCCAGGTCACATGAGGGGGGTGCCGGCGCGGGATCCTCATCAGCCACGGGTAGCTCCTCCAGGTCGCATGGGGTAGGCCCGGCACTGGGCTCTTCAGCAGCTAGGGGTAGCTCCTCCAGGTCCTCCGAGGTAACTTGTGGTGCAGGCTCCCCGTCCGGCTTCGGCTCTGGCCGCCTCATCGATTCCCCTCCTGGTGGTCTCTCCAGCTGGCGGGGAATGACCCAGGGCTCGGGTAGGGGACCCCAGTCGCTGCCTCGGGGGGGCCCTGGCCAAGCCGACAGGTTGGGCTCTGGCTGCCAGAGCCCAGCTCCTCCCTTGGGCTGTGCAGGGTCAGGAGCAGGCGGAGTTGCAGCCTTCCCCTCCGCCGCCCTGGCCTCAACTGAGCTGCCTGCCTCTCCCTTTATACTTCCTGTCCCACCCCTCCACTTCCAGGCTGACTGACAGCCCCTGCCTGACTCCGCCCTCTGGCCATTTTGCAGGTTTAGCTGCCTTTTCCCGGAGGGTGGCCACATGTCTTTGCTACAACCCCCAATCCTCCCTTCCAGGCACCCTGGGCTATTTCCTACCCTTCATGCTGTGACTGTCCCCTCCTAGTCTCTAGCATCCATGGCATTCTGGGTGGTATTCTCTGAGTGGTTCCCTGGCTGTGTCTGCTCCTCTGTGGGGCTGCCAGGCTCATTTTGGCATCCAGTCCAGGGCTGAGGCCACCCCTCCTCAGGAGCTTCCAGAAAGCATCTTTACTCCTTGCTGGCCAGCCCTGACTGAGCTGAGCTGCTCCCTTTTGTACTAGCCCAGCAGTCAACATGTGCAGCAGGGTCTGAAGGGTGGGACTTCCTCCTCCCTTAGGCTATATAGGGCTTGCCTAGGGCAAGGTGTGGCCACCCCATCACAGGCCTGTAAATAGTTTATGGGTCCTTTGGAGGGATTGCTCAGCTATAAAACAGAGTCTGGGCTTAATAGCTAGAGTCAAAGACTGAAACCTTGGTTCTAGAAAATGGTAAGATTTCAAAGACTTTTTTGTGATGTAACCCTAAACCTTCATTATCTGCAGATTACAGCTTTTCAAAATTTCATCTTTCAGGCTGAAATTTTCTATTCTTGGCCTGAACACAAATCTTTTGTGAAAGTTTCAGCTGAAATACTGAAGAAACTGGGTTCTCCTCTGTCTCCCCCTCACCCTCATCTCTCTTTAACCAGTCTGGACACCAAAGCGTGGAGACAAATTTGTCAGGGTCTTCTTTCTAGAAAAATCTGTCCTTGTGAAAACTAGATTTGTTTTCACAGAAATGTGCATTTGAAAACAACTTTGCACATGCATGCTGAAGCTGCTAGGATTATTGTTTAGCATTTTTTATCTATGTTCAAAGCAAAGTAGTAAATTCAGGATCAGATTAACCCTTCTGAGGGCTCTGGGCTGTAAAATTCTGTGGGTACCCTCTTCATGGGCAGAGCCTCATCACTGTTCTCACTGCTGAAGTGGACTGGGGGGCACAGATGGCTGGCTGCCCAATGCCAAGCCATGGCAGATGCCTAGGCCTAGAGCATGAGTGGGTCACAGCACTGTTGGAGCCAGCTGGGCCAGCAACTACTGTGTGGACCCCAGGAGTCAGTGCATGCCCCAGTGCAGTCAGCTGGAAAGGGGAATGCAGCTGGCACTTGGGTCACAACTTTAGGGGTGGGGTGGCACTGCAGAATGGGCTGCCATAGTGGACAATAGGGTGCTGAGTCTGGGCTGGGAGTTGGGGCTCAGGTTGGCTTGGGTTCAAGCAGGCCAGCACCAGGGACTGGGAGCACTGTGTGGGGCTGGAGGCAGGCATTCTGGATCTGGGGCAGTCTGGCCAGCCTAGCCTGGGGGCAGGGCTGGGGCTTCATTTATTTTTGTGGGGGCAGAGGAGACCCCTGGGCTGCAGCCACTAAAGTGGCCTTCATCCAGCTCTGAGTCTACTCATCTTATAAACGTGTACTAGGTCACTGAGTCTCTTTGGGTATGCCTATACTACAGGGCTCATTTAAGTCGAGTTAATAAGGTCTGCTTAAAATCAAATTTATTAAGCTGACTTAGTGAGGCTCCATTTGTTTAAGTTGACTTTATAAAGTTGACTTAACCAAAGGGACACATTTAAAGTCAACTTAATAAAACCAACTTTAAATGAGTCCCCTGGCTTAAGTTGACTTTATAAATTCGACTTAAAAGGCTCTATTGCACTAAGCTGACTTCATTAAGTCAGCTTTAATGGACACATTGTGTTAAGTTGACTTAATAAAGTTGACTTAACCCTTAAAGTTGACTTTAAGGGTAGGAGTTCTTAAGTTGACTTAAGCAAGTGCTTAAGTCAACTTAAGTCCCTAGTGCAGACATAGCAACTATTAGCAGAGTATTTAATGCATGAAAGTCTGCATGACATAATGCAAATTTGATGTACCTTGAAAGAGGTCGAGCTCCATGGGAGCATTTCTGTCACAATCCATTTCAAAATGTGAGTAGCCTAAGTCTGAGCCATCATTCTGTGTGCTTTGTAGATGTCTCCATATGAGCAAATTTGATGAGAATTGATTAAGCACTAGGCAATTCAGCCATTAAGAGATTCAGCTTGTGAGCTGAGAACAGTTAAGATCTACAGGAAGAGGAAGGAGGGTGTAGGCCTTCGGCGCCGCTGGCCAGGCAGGAGGGCGCCTCCTGTCGGTAATGCAGGGGGAAGTTAGCCAGTAAGGCAGCCCTCCTGGGTGTGGACTGGTTCCTGGCTTGAGCCCTCGCTGCGCAAGCCTATTATAAAGTCCAGGGGCCCCGGCCCCCTGGACGGGGTGGACCAACACAAAGTCCGGGCAGTTCGGGGTTTCTGTAGGGCCTCTACTGGTCAGGCTCCACGGGAGGAGAGGTGGGGGAAGGGAGACGCAGGCCCACCCGCTCCACTGCATCTCAGCCCAGGGCCCTACCAGTGACCCTGAGGAGAGTCACTGGGCCAGCGGGGTCCCCAACCGTAACATGCTGGCACGGGGCCTTCCAAACTCACTGCCCTCCCTGGGCCACTTCCTCCACCCACCCCCTCCTCAGGTCCAGGTACCTATTTCCAGAGGTGATAGGCGTCTTCCGTGTCCCCCTCATAGCTGGCCTGGGGGATCGCCCCGAATCCCTCTGCATCTATCAGAGGTAGGTCCGGGTAGGTTGCAGAGTCCACGGCAAGGGGCAACTCCTCAAGGTCCTGGGGTCCATACCCATCAGTCTCCTCAGCCAGGGGCAGTTCCTCAAGATCCTGGGGTCCACGCTCAGCGGGGGTTTCCTCATCTGCCAAAGTGAGCTCCTCCAGGTCACAGGGACTGTAGATTATGGGATCCTCAGCCTCCCCAGGGTATGGCTCGGCAGTCGCTTGTCGCCTCGAGGACCGGCCTGCCCTCAAATGGCCTCCCCAGTTGGCGGCCTCCGGGTTCCCTTCCCAATCGCCGGGTCTTGGGAGGCTAGGTGGGCCGTAAGCCTGTTCAGCAGACTGGTTAGCGAACCTGCGGCAAGCTCGGGCGGGCGGGCGGCCGGCCCGGCCTGCCTGCCTGCTCTGCACCGGCTCCCTGCAGGCCAGGCCAGGCCAGGCCAGGCCAACCTTCCCCTCCGCGAGCTCAGCCCCAACTGAACTTCTGGCTTGGGCTTTTATACTTCCCCTTCCTGTTCGGGCCCCGCCCCTCCGCTTCCAGGGCTTAAGGGTTGTAGTTCCCCAGTCTGGCCAGGGAGGGCATTCGGGCCAGTTTGCTGGCTCAGGCTCAGAGGGCGGCCAAAGCTCCCGGCTACAGAGGGAAAGACCAGGAGGGCCAAGGAAGTCCAAGATTTTAAGTTGGTCTGATTTTCTTACCCTGTGCCTGGGGATAAGGTGACAGCCTTATCTTGTAGAGGGACAATGTCTTGTACAGTACATTGTAAATAAAGCTCACAGCAGTGAACCTTCATAAGCCTGTATCCAGGATGAGGGAACTCTGCCCTGTGAAATAGGTATAGATGAAAAGTGCTCCCCCCACCCCATGCGGTGCACAGCACGTACATAGTACTATGCAGTCTGATTTGCCTCCAGTTCCATCTCCTGCTGCCTTTGGTCTGGGATGGAATCTGCAGCACAGCCCATTTCTCTTGCTCCCTCATTAGTAAGTACCATGTAGTTCTGTTTCTTTTTCTCCTCCACTATGCTATTTTTGGTGGTTATTTTTACCTGTTCAATTATCTCATAAATTAGGTTTCATTTCTCTCCATTTCCTGTCTTCCAAGCCCTTATGCTTGGCTTTTCCTCCTCTTTCCAGGTTTACAAAGAATATCGCCTCGAAGGATGACCTTGCCAGTACTGGATGTCCATCTATAGTGTATTTGTTGTCCTGGAGAGGAACATATTCCACAAAAGTGTTCTTAAGTTCCAAAGAGGTAGCCATGTGAGTCCAGTTCAGCAAAACAAACAAGGAGTCTTGTGACACTTTTAAAGGCTAACAAAGTTATTTATTGCATGCTCATGTGATAAATAAATTTGGTAGTCTTTAAAAGTGCCACAAGACTCCTTGTTTGTTTTGCTAACAGTGTTCCCACTGTCATACCCTCAAAGCCCAGCAACAGAAAAGACCAGGACATTCACTTAAAATTTCTCTTTGAGAAATCACTGTGGGCTGCATCACACTCAGACCAGATCTTCCCCCTGTGAGGTCTTCACATTCTCTCAGGTCATCTGCCAATCCTTACTCCCCTGTCCCTCACAGAGAAAGTTGTCCCTCACTCAGATGAGAAGAAACAGACTCCGTCCTCACACTGGGTGGCACAGACTACCAGCACACTGCGCCCCGCTAGGTCAGTTGCCTCAGCAGCATCTGACAGGACAGATCCTGGTACTGGAACAAAACAACCATCTAAAGACTCTCCATGGGTATCTCTACATCCTGCAACAATATGTCTCTCACTTCTCGAAATCATTCACACTCACTACAGGAATTATGACATTGGAAAAACTTTCAGTGCAGGTGTCCTTTTCAGCAACCTCAAGGTCATTGGCGCTGAGCCAGCCTTTGGCATCACTGACATAATCTGCCAATAATTAGCACCATGCAAGTCTCTAGCTCTACCTACTGGTACCTTAGGGGAGTACATCTCTCATTTGGCACCAAGTCATACACTGGCACCAGCTGTGCTTTTTCCTCTCCCTAAGAGTTTAAATACTCTAAAGACCTGTTGATTTCAGCCACTCCTGAGCTACCTGTCCTTTGATAGGTCTCCTCCCACTTCCACCGTCCTGTCCAGGCTCCCCACACTCTTCCCTTTTTCCTCTCAAAATGGCACCTCCTTTTCCCCCATAAGGAGGAGGAAGAGGTCATAGATCCCTCATCTGCCAAATCGATCCCACTTGTTCATCCTCACTGTGCATAATCTACATCTGATCCAAAAATCTTGTTATGGACCACCATGGATACAAACACATAGAATCATAGAATATTAGGGCTGGAAGGGAGCTCACAAGGTCATCTAATCCAACCCCTTGCTAAAAGCAGGACTACTCCCACTAAATCATCCCAGCCAAGATTTTATTTGGGTCTTAAAAGTTTCCAAAGATGGAGATTCTACCACCTCTGTAGGCAACCCATTCCAGTGCTTCACCACCCTCCTAGTGAAAAAGTTTTTCCTAACATCCAACCTTGACCTCCCCAGCTGCATCTTGAAACCATTGCTCCTTGTTCTGTCCTCTGTTGCCACCGAGAATAGCCTAACTCCGTCCTCTTTGGAGCACGCCTTCAAGAAGTTAAAGGTTGCTATTGAATACCCTGCCCCCAGTCTTCTCTTCTGCAGACTTAGTTCCTTCAGTCTCTCCTTGTTAAGTCATGGGCCCCAGCTCCCTAATCATTTCCATTGACCTCTGCTGGAGTCTTTCTAATTTGTTCACATCCTTTCTGTAGTGTGGCACCCAAAACTGGACACAAAATTCCAGATGCAGCCTCATCTGCACCAAATAGAGGGGAATAACTACATCCCTCAATCTACTGGCAGTGCTCCTACTGATGCAGCCCAATATGCCAAATGACCTTTTTGGCAACAAAGGCACACTGTTGACTCATATCCATCTTCTCATCCACCATAACCCCAGGTCTTTTTCTACAGAGCCTCTACTTAGTTGGTCAGTCCCCAGGCTATAGCAGTACATGGGATTTTTGTGTCCTAAGTGCAGGACTTTGCTCTTGTCCTTATTGACCCTCATGAGATTTAATTTAGGTAAATGCTCCAATTTGTCTAGGTCTCCCTGAATCCTATCCCTACCCTCTAACATACCTAACATTTCCCCCAGCTCGATGTCATCCACACAGATGTTCCACTTCCCCTCCACACTGGCTATATTGGGACCTTTGGGCCATGTACAGAGCATAATTTGAGAAATCTCCAGAGGAGCAAAGCTGGAGTGCTATACCTTTTCCATCTTTAATGATCTCTCGCCCTCTGGAGACTGAGGAGGAAGACACTTCACTAACATTGTATTTTTCTTCCTTCCCCAGTGAGGCTAGCATGCCTTTATGCCCTACATCTACCAATAACTTCAGACATTTTCAGGACTTATTCTGCAGGACTGCAGACTCCTTCCAGATTTTTTTTGGAGGAAATAAAGGATCAACAGCATAAGCTGCTTGATATCCTTCACATATCCTCTTCCTCCAATATCTCACTACCAATCAATTATGCCCTGTTTGACCCTATAAAAAGTGCTCTGGCAAACCCCACATCCAACCAATGTTCCCTATAAGATGTGTGGCTGCACAGCCCCCACCGCTGTTGGGCACAGCGAATGCTGCTGGCCACCCACAGACAGCAGCTGGAGTCCCTACCCTGCTGGAAGACTCTGTCTTTTGACCAGCTAAGTGTTCCTCCAGAGCTGGGAGATTTTAAAACTCCCACCGAGAGAAGCTCTGATGGAGCATGCTCAGAAGCTCTGAGCATGCTCCATCAGTGCTACCTCTGGCTGGAGGAGCCCTGGCTTGGCTGTGCTGCTCCAATGGCCAGGTAAGGTTGCAGATGGTTGGGGGTTGGGCTGGCTGGGGGGTTAGCAGGGGTGTGGGTTAGAGTGGGAGGAAGGATATAGTGCTGGCTGGGGTGGGGGGCTGAGCTGGCTTGTAAACACGCTGAGAAAAACAACCACATTCTGACAAAAGATGCTGACATTCTGTTCTCATACTTTAGCCCAAATTCTCCAATGGTCAATGTAATTCAAGAGAGAACATCAGTACCAATCCCATGGTAGCCATCCAGATGACGATTGGAAATGCCTACTTATTCAGGTGTAAGGCATATTAATTGGACATACTCCAGTTTCAAATCTTGAACAATGAGGTTCTGTTGACTAAATATAACTACTCCAAACTGGAGGAATTCTGTCATGACCTCCTAGAGGCTAAATAATAATAATCTCTACTACCAGAGGGATACCTCCTAACTTAAAGAGCCCTACAAGCCTCATTAGACTCTGCAGACACTACTGCCTGATCCACTGCAACTGCTGTGGAGCTGTGATGCAAGCTTCATGACTATCTCTTAGTTTTCCTAAACAAGTATAAATTGCTGAGAAAGAATTGTAACTTTTGAGGGCTAAAGAGACATCCAGAAAAGTATCACCTCTGCAGCCATTGCAATGTACTCCTTAATGGCACAATGACAGCCAGCACAGAAAACAAAGGCCTCTCTGCAAGCATAAGCACCCCACTCCTCACAGGGCTACCTCTCATGCACCCCCACCAAAGCAACAATTTTTAAGGTGTGGTCAAGGCCCCCAAAAGCATCTCTCTCCCACTATTTTTTATGTCCCATCAGTTTGGTGACCAACTAACTCTGTTTTTTTTCATCATGGAAACTAAACACCTCAGACAAGTGGGTTCTAGAGATAATCAAGGGAAGATATTCCATCCTCTTCCTATCTATCCCACCTCATCTCTCCCTTCTCCATTTCTCTTCAGAGATCCCTCCCACAAACCTATTCTACAAGAAAAAATAATCATCTTCTGCAGCTGGGACCTATAGAACCAGTCCCTTTTCCAGCAAAGGGACAAGACTTCACTTACTTATTCATACAGAAGAAATCTGGCAGATGGTGACTCATCCTGGATCTTTGCAATCTAAACAAGTTCATCAAACTGGAGCATTTCATGATGGTGACTCTTTCCTCTATTATCCCAGCACTGGACCAGTGGTCCCTCAACCTCCAGGACCCATACTTTCATATTGCAATGCACTCTTCCCAGATATAATTTCTCCAAATTATCATGGGCAACAACCACTATCAGTGCAAGATACTGGCTTTCAGACAGTTGACATCCCCTTGGGTATTCTCCAAGGTCCTGGTGGTAATCACTGCCTATCTAAATAAACAAGGCATTGTGTTCCAAACTTAGAAAACAGTCTCCTGTAGGCAATGTTCCCTCTAAGGCCTGAGGCAGCTGAGCAACTCACGTTGCTTGCTGTGCAGGCCGGTCCCCCCCCGCCCGAGTCAGCCTAATCCCCCCCTCCTACCCTAGTCTGCTCCCCCTGGTAACCCGCCAGCTGGCCCGAACCTCCCCACACACTTTTACCTGGCCACGCAGGGCCAACCCATGGCTCCTCTGGCCAGAGAAGCGCTAACGGAACATGGTCAGACATTCTGAGTATGCTCCATCAGAGCTTCTCTGGGCAGGAGTTTTAAAAACTCCCAGCTCTGGTAGAGCTCTCAGACAGAGTCTTCCAGCTGGGTAAGGACTCTGGTGCACAGGCGGCAGCCTCTCCTGAGTGAAGCAGCAAGAGGGAGCTGTGCAGCTGCTTGGCCATGCCACTTACAGGGAACATTGCCACTAGGCCCCATCTGAGACAGAACACTTTCTGAGCTGTGCAAATAACAATGAACATTATTATAAAACTGGGCCTCCTCCTGAACCTAGAAAAGTCCACTTTAACACCAGTACACCAACTGGAATTCATCAATGTACACTTGGACATTATATAAGCCAGAGCCATCCTACCTCTTCACAGATTCTAAGCCATACTAGATCTGGTAGCCAGCATGCAATTCTGATCCCAGATTTCTGCCATAATGTGCCTCCAACTTCTAGCCCACATGACAATGACAATTTGTGGACAGATATGAAAGATGACACATCTGATATCTTCAGGCATGGCTCTGTACAATGTATCTCCACCAGCAAATACAGCTGCCCCAAACACCTACCCATGCCCCTAAGAGTCAGGGACTTACTACTGTGGCGGACACAGCCTACTAACGTACGTCAGAGTGCCTTTGCTCCAACCACCATCTACTATGATCCTAACAATTGATGCCTCCCTAATCAGTGGGGAAGTGCAGCTCTACAATCATATAGTGCAGGGTAGATGGTCATTAACCAAATCTACTCTACACATCAACCTCCTAGAACTATGAGCCATCAAGAATGCCTGCTTCCATTTTTTCCCTCTCCTCAAATATCAAATCATTATAGTCATGATGGACAAACTCACCTGCCTGTTTTACATCTACAGGCAAGATGGTGCAAAATCCTATTCTTTATGATCAGAGGCCCTCAAATTATGGAACTGGGTTATCCAACACAACATCACCATTTTAGCAGGATACCTCCCTGTTGAACCCCGGGTTCACAATGTGACTGGGATGGACCAGCGACACCCACCAATGAGACAGACACCAGTTCAAGTAAACAAAAAAACTACTTTTATAGTGACACCTTAAACACCTTCAACCCCTTA
>ML681989.1:30457078-30488286 GCA_007922195.1 Podocnemis expansa | reverse complement strand
CCCCGCGCCCTGCAGCCACCTCCCCTGGGGCTGCAGGACCCCCGAGCTGGTGGCGGGGGAGCCGCGGGGCTCGCAACCACTGCCCCCGCTGAGCCCGGGGCTGGAGGGGCCGGCGGGACCCGGCTCCCCGTGGCTGCAGCCCCCGCGGCAGGGAAAAGCCGCGGCCCCGGCTCCCTGCCCCGGGCTTTGCCGCCAGCCCTGGCGGCAGGGAGAGCCGGGTGCCCCCGGACCCCACTGTGGGGGTGGGCAGCAGCCCCGGCTGTGGGGAGAGCGGGGAGCCCCGGCACCCTGCCGCCCGGCTTCTGAGCACCCCAGTGGCGGGGAGAGGGGGGGCATCAGCGCCCCTCCGCAGGGCTCCCCGCTGCTCTTGGGGGCAGCGCCCCGGTGCCCTGCGGTTTGTCCCCCCCCTCAGCACCCTGGACAGGGTGCTGAGGGGGTGGCTCTTCCTCCCAGGGTGGACCATTTCTTGCAGATGTAGGTCAGATACGGGTCCACGTATTTGTACCTGTGCAGGGCTCTACTTATAAAACCAATAGTTAGAAACTACCTTTGAGTGAAATGGGACAAAACAGACATCTGTATTTCCAGACTTAAAACAATCCAAGGACTATGGTCCAGATTCAGTCTTTGGCACTGACTGCTCCATTTTGAAAAGAATACATTTAGAGGTGGGTGGATACAAAAGATGGGCATGTAAAGTACAATATGACTACTTTTATCACTCTGAATTTAGATCAACAGTGTATGATAATTGGGATTCAGATGGGGAAACATTTGGAATGGGTAGTTTAATGTGTTTTGCAGTTGTCTCACCTTTATATAGACTTATATTTCACTTTTCTCACTCTCTCTGAAAGAGACTATTGAAAAGCTTGAAGTCCACTTAAAAGTACAATAGTGGAAAGCAGCAAATTGCTGTAATTCAGTGACTCCATTATTTCACTAATTAGCTTTACTAGTCCCAATTGAATATTTATGAGCCTTTCTTAAGAGATGGTAAAATGTCATAGGGGGCTAGCAAGGCAAACGGAGACCCTGTGATCTGGTCTGTTTCTGAGAAATTGACTCTTTCCCTAAAACAAAATTTATTTCTTTGCCACATTTATATTGTGAAGATAATTTTTCTGATGCAAATCACTAATAGCATTCCCCTAAGGCATACCAGCAAACTCTGCAATGTGTGCAGGTGAATAGATAGAGTTTGACTTACTTTGCCCAGACTTACAGTAGTTCATATTCTATGACCACATAATTGCTTTTTTTTCATGGTGGCAACACTTACAAAAATTCAACACACAAGAAAAATGATCTATCTTTCATACCCTAGGGTTTCAGTCAGTCTATGCTATTATTGCACAAATCTAGTTGACTCAAACTGACTTCTATTAAAAACAGCATCCTATACATGAACTGAGGCTGAGCCTGCATTACTTTATTTAACAAAACTGTAGGAGCAAATTCTGCATATCATACTCAAGGAAACGTTACCATTGGCCAGAATTTTCAGTAAAGAATTACAGGGTCCTCGGTTTTTAGACTTCCCATCTTGATAACTTGAAACACTTCATTTTCAGAAATTGCTGAGTAATCAGCCTCTGTCAGACACTTTTAAAGTACTTCATAGATTGTAAGGTCAGAAAGAACCATTATGATCATCTATTTTGACCTCCCGCACAATGCAGGCCACAGAACCTGACCCACCCTCTCTTGCAATAAACCTCTAACCTTTGACTAAGTTATTAAAGTCCTAAAATAATATTTTAAAACTTTAAGGTACTGAGAATCCAACAGCAATTGAGTAATGCCCCATGCTAAAGAGGAAGGTGAAAAAACACCCAGAGCCTTTGCTAATCTGTCCTGAGGGAAAATTCCTTCCCAACCCTAATATGGCAATCACTTGAACCCTAAGTGGGTAAGACTCATCTTTCTCATCAAGAAAGAATTCTCTGTAATTTCTCAAAACCCACCCAATCATTTGTCCCATTGAGGTATCTATTACCAGGGTCAAAGATCAGTCAGTCACCACACTAGGCTGTTCCATTTCAAGTTTGGGATCCTGCCACTGAGACCCCTCTAATCACTAGTCACTCTCTCAAATATTGTCCAGAAATGTTGACTTTAGGATTACTCATTTAAATAAGATGAACAAGATCCGATCTCTGTGTAGTATTTTCCTAACAAGATTATTCAAGAAATGCTATGTGGGATACTACACTAAAGAGGATAGGCAATTCCGTAAGACTTACTGTATACATACCATATGTGAAAAACTCTGCTTCTTTAGAACTTGTTCTAGCTCCCCTTAAAGTCAGTGGGATCCTTGACTTTAATTAGGGAGTTAGATCTGGCCATTATTCTTGGACATTTTTTTTTATTTAAATTGACAAGACTTAGATATGTAAATTATACTTGGGCAATAGTAATAAAGTTCCAAATTAAAGGAACAGTTCAGGAGCCATATGTATAAAGGTAAGAGAAAGGGTGTGGAGCTTGAAGTCAGGATTTTTTTTTTAATCTTTTCATCTAGCAGGCAATGATATGACTTTAACATAATATAACAATTGGAGCATTGACCTGAGAATTGTTTCCTTTATTTTTGTGCACAAGCTGGTTGTTTCCCACTGCAGCTGGCACTGTAATAGGGGGATCATTATGTCTGTCTGTCTAATTCCTTTTCTTTGACTTACCGAATGTTTTATGTTTTTATTTTATGCATTTAATAGGTAAAAACGACATTCATAGCAGCTGTCTGTTTTCTTTGGCATGGGGAAGAAATTGTGCATAATATACAATACTGCATATTTAAAGAAATAACCCCTTTTGCAAATCAAAATCACAGAATTTAAAGGAATCTCTTGCACAATGATTCTGGCAGGACTACAACTGGTACGATGTGGCTCCTGGCTGTGCTTAGAGTCAAGGCTAGATCAATGCAGGAGCTATATGGGCTGAAACACCAGGCTCCAGTCGCTAAGACCACTCCATGATCCAGGTGGAGGTGGCAAGGGTCTGTGGGACACTGGAAGGACCCATGCTGGCGCTGGGGGTGTGAGGCCTTGGAGCCAAAGGTCAAGCTCCACAGCCCTCCCACTCCACCCCTGTACTGGCTGGTCCACCCTGGGAGAGGAGTGGGATGATGTATGTTTTTCTCCGGTCTGCAGGCAGGGCTGTGGTAGCTGCCATGGTGGGGGCTGGAGCTCCAGGCTGGGGTCCCATGGTGGCAGGTGGTTCCCAGGCTTGTGATGGTGTGGACCTGCAGTAATGGGCAGGCCCAAGGCCCAGAGGCCCCTTCATCTGGCCCTGGTTACGGTTATGTAAAATCTCAACTGCAGGTGAAAAGAAAAGTCACTTTGTGTGTGCCTATGTTGCTCCTTGAGGAAGTATGGAGAGAGCTTGTTTTATCTTTTAATTTTTTTCTGCTTGATTTTTACATTAAAAATTACAAATAAAATATTGTTCTCTTTTTCTGGATAATGTTTGGAGGATCTGGAAGGCAGCACTGCAATGGGAGTTTGGAAGTTGAGCTGTCTGACACCAAGAAAAAAGCTATGTCCTGACCCTTTCTTTCCTGTTTGCCTCCCCTACCCAGGAGTCTATCACAATGGGAATTCTTAGTCATGCAAGGACTTTACAGCAGTCATATCATTGCTGGCTGGGGCAGGGAGGAGATGAGGCCACAGTCCTTCCACCCTCCTTCTGGCCAACTGATGAAGAGGAATGCATGCTGCATTTTACTGTAATGATAAGGAAACAGCTGCATTCGTAATCAGTCGTGCTATGTCTATGCTTACAGGTTATTTCAAATTAAGCAGGCTTAATTCAAAATAACTTACTCCCTGGCCAAGGAGGCATTTTATTATATTAAATTAGGCGATTCCATAATTCAAAATAAGGAACCACCAAGTCAATATAGTAAAACCTCCTTTTACTTCCAAGTACTGCTTAATTCAAACTAATAACTTCACAGTAAGCCATTTAAGCTGTGGAATAAGCTTAATTCAAACTAATATCCCTATTCTTTTGCCTGCCTTCTCCTATTTCAAATTAGAGAGTCTAGTGAAGACTCTCTACTTTGAATTAATAAAGTTTGCTTTATTTTGAATTAGAGAGTTTTCACTGGACTCCTAATTTGAAATAACTTCAAAGTAGTGCTAATTTGAAATGATATCTTTGATTTAAATTCAAACTAGTTATTTTGAATTAACTACTTCATATTAATTTTGTAAAGTGTAGACATAGCTTCAGTGTTTCCACTCAAGAAGAACAGCTCTTCAGCCCCCTAACTACAATGGTCTGGCTTTAATGCCACAGTTTGACCCCAAGGATTAATAATTTCCCATCCTCTTAATTGTGGACAGAGTTGCACTAAGGGATTCAAAGGTGTGATGTTACATGTTCACCAGGCTTTACTGACAACCTTTGCATATGTTAAAGGCAGTGTGTTTTACCTAGCTTAGACCTTTAAAAGTGTGAGCACCTGATAGTTAAGCCCTCTGTTGGGTCAAGTGTCATTTCTCTAAAACGGTGGTCTCCAACCCATCCATGGGGATCTACTTCTGAACAGCAGTTGCAGTTAAAAACCTATGACCTTTGTGCCATCTGCTGGCGAAAGGTTGGAGAATACTGATGCAAAGCCTGCCGAAGTCCTTCAAGAAACAATTGTCATAGCTTGATAGTTTGGGGGAGGGGACATCAAGGAAGCTTCTAAAATACATATTTTTATTTTCAGGTCCACTTTTTCATGTCATAAAATCTGGAATGAGTTGAAGGACTGCATCAACATTCACACATCCAGTCTTTTCCTTATAAAAGATATGTCTAAGTACTACAAAGTATGTATGTTAACATATTAACTCTGTAGGTTGTAAGCTCTTTAGGGCCCTTTTCTGTGATTGTACAATGTGTGCTATCAGAATCATATAATAGCATATAATATCCATCGACAGACTCTAACTGATTATTTCATAAAATCTTTTGCATATTTGTTTCTAGCTGGATTCTTGTTAATCAAATAGCACTCTTATGTAGCCACACCTTCTGGAGCTAAATTCCATTGATTCTAATCTCACAAGTGACCCCACTGAAACCTAAAATGTGTTCCGTTCTCACATTACACCAGTTTCACAGTGGTGTAATTTCACTGACTTCAGTTGATTTATTCCTGATTTACACAAGTGTGGAAGGGGACTCATGTCCCAAAATCCCTGCTGAGCAGTCTGTCCCTTGACAGAAAAGCACGGAAGAAGAGCATATTTAAAATGTCAGGCATGTGCTTAAGCCCCACAATCTGACTTCAATGAATGTCTAAAGTTAAGCAAGCATGTACGTAAATGCTTCACTGAATAGGGAGGGATGCAAAATGAGCGTAAAAACTTTTTGAACTGGGCTTTAGTGTTAAGTGCTTGAATATTAGTACTTGATCTTTTTATGTGGTTGGTGGTGTTTAGAATGGAAATCTGTAATTGTATGTGAGTTCTTGGCTTGGGGTAATAAAGATCCAGCTAAATGGACCAGCAAGATGTATATCAATGGCATTAAAAGAATTCTTAGACGTTTTTGCAAGTTAAGTTTTTTTTCTGCTGTATGGTTCTTACTTTTTACAACACACAGCTCCTTGCCACCTAGTGACCAGACCAAGAATTGCAATTTATCATGTTAAGAATGGCTTTATTGTCAAAACGAATAACCAGTTAAATTACTACTTCAAAACTTGAATCCATCCTCTTTATGGCAGCTACTTCAACATTTTGATTTGACTAATCTGAAATCTAATATGAAAAATGTATTAAATTGTTTGTAATGCACTTTGAAGTCTTCCAATTAAAAGCATTATTCAGTTAAAATATATTTTAGTCATAATGTTCAATCAATCATAGGGCTGGAAGGGACCTCATGAGATCATCGAGTCCAACCCCCTGGGAATTGAACCCAGGACCTTCCGCATGTTAAGCGGAGGTGCTAGCCACTACACTATGTAGCTGATGGTGATTTATGATAAATCATAAATAAAACACCTTGCTAACATTTGTGAATTTATGTTCACATAAATGTTGTCTAATAAAACACAGTAGTCTCTTCTTTCACCTTGCTAAAATTTGTGAATTTATGTTCACATAAATATTGTCTACTCTAAGGTACCTCTCCTATGAGCCACAGTAATAGACAGGATAAATGATTCAATGGTCATTTTCTTATGTAATTCAAGTATGACCGTTCCCTGCCTATGAGTACAGCATAATTTTCCATCTAGAATGATAGTTTATATTTGTGAATTTGGTAAGAATATCAGTGTAATAATTTCTGTAGTAAAAACAGTGTGTCAGGCAGGGAAGAAAAAAGAATTAACTCATAAGAACTTTAAGTTTCCTGTGTAGAGAAAATATCTTTTAATTAAAAAGTTCATTTCAAGACAGAGAACAGCTTTATTTTTATGGAAACCTCTGGAAAGCATTGTTTTGTTTTGTTGATGAAAATGTTGATCACAGTACTTCTGGTACTATAGTCTGTTGGCCATTTCCCTTGGATGATTTTGGTTGGTCACACCTCTCCAAATGAATTTGATGGCTTTTTTTCCTGGTTGTATTCTGCTGAGTTGGTAGTAACTATTTCAGGGTGGGAGTGGGATGGTGGGTCTGCTTCATTATCTCTGATCAGTGCTCTGCTTTCAATTTGTGAATAGAAAGTTCAAGGAAGATAACACACTTGACTCCTAGTGGGTCTTCTGGTGTATCTGGAGTCAGAGCAATGACCCACAAATGTAAGTGACTAAGGAGAAATTCCTTGGATAGGAATTTACACTGTTCTGCAGCTAAGAAGATTCACATCCGTGGTTAAGAGTGTAATTTCAGAGCCTAACAATTACAGTTCCTTTACCTGGTGGTCTACTTTTCTCATCTGTTTTGGAACTGGAGATATCAATATGCAAATATCACTGTTAATTCAGGAGGTGACCTTGTAGTAGAGAACCTTTTCTATGAGCCGTGGACAAAGACTGAGGAGAGGGTCTTTTCTTACAGGTGTGTGAGAAAGTGTTCAGCATATGAGACTGACACATAATCATCTAAATCTTGTTCAAAAATCATTTGTCTTGGTTAGAATTTGGTTCTGTTTTAAATTTGATTTTAATGGATTATCAATTAACATGCATTAACTCATCTGATTGTACACACTAGTCTAGGCACTGCATAAGACTTTGTTCCACAATATAAATATTTGTGGTTCTCCTAGGCTGAGCTGTAGCTGCATCAAACCTTTGTTTAGTATCTATCTAGCATTTACAGTTATGTTACCTAACTCGACTGAATTGGCAATCAAGTGACTCTGGTTAAAAGAGAACCAAATAGTTTCGCCTTAAGAAGCTCATTGTTTTGTAAAACTTAGGCCTGCAGCTCAGGTGGCTGAACTGGGGCTCTAACACTTTACACCTGCTAGCCAAGTCCTTTTGATTATGGTTTTTGTTATACAAGCAGAGAGAGGTGAAAGTTGCTAACAAAATTCTACTCTCTGTTATCTAATTACATGAAGGAAAATGTTCAGGGAGATCTAACAGTTGTGATATAAATGGTTATTTATACATGGCTATTTCATTGTGCTTGCACCCAGTGATGCAGTGGATAATGACATCAATAATATAATTTTGCTCTCATACTATGACATCACTTTATGTAATGCTTCCCATGGTCAGTATCTGCACCCTGTCTAATCCTGCTGTAGGATACAAAGGTCTGTGCATGTTCAGACAGACTACTGTGCAGTAGTCCTTTACAGCAGACACCCCTCCAGCCAACCACCCACTCCCCATCTTTACATAGGGTTGGTTTATTTGTTTGTTACCATGAATTACACCTGGTGTAAGCTGAAGCCTCACCTCATCTTTGTGATTCAACTCAGAATGTAGTACAATTTGCATACTGGCACAATTTATTCCACTTGGGGCTAGATTTTCTTACTGTGGCCAATAGAAAGATATTTTATGCCTGCGCGCACACTTTTGATGCAGCTACCATTTTGGAACCTTTTTCCCCCCATCATCTTTCTTGCCACATCCCTGTTTTCAGTCAGTGACTTCTATAGCTTTCTTCCAAAACTCAAGGTTGTACACCTTGCTGTCATGCAAATAGGTCTCTCTAAGGTCTGCCAATATGTGAGTCATTGGCCTCCCCCATTGTCATCTTCCACCACAATCATTACAATGGCCATCTTAGCAATATTACTTTCAAGTCCCTGATAGCCACATCCATAGAAGTGCAGCCTAGCCTCTCTCAATTTCCCTTCAAATGGGGCAACTGGCATTAGGCCCTTACAATCTCATTTCATTTACTTCACAGAGGTCCAACTGTTTGACCATCACAACATCTTAATTTCCTTGGTAGAGAACAAGAAGATTTCCTTTCTTGTGGCTGACCAAGTCTCTGTTCTGTGCATTAGGATGGGCTGAATGATAGTTTTATACCCCCTGCATTTTAAGTTTGACATCTTTTAAATCACAGAGGCCTGGGATTAGCGGCCATGATTTGCACCAAGTGGCTTTGGTATAATGCCAGGCATCCCTCAAGAAGGTAACATTGTTAGCAACCATGGTTCATAGGTATTTAAATTCTTTTACTCTTCTAACCTCTCTGCCTGTAATATACTTTATGGTGGAGCACTCAGTTTTCAAAGTTAAACTGAGTTATCCCTCAGTTATCAAAGCCTCATTTTGACCAATGTTCACTAAAGTGTATTGCCACTGTTCAAAGTTGTTCTTTGCGAGGTCTCGTGATCTTGCACACATAATTAAGTCACCGGTGAACTGCATAGTTCAGTATGACTCCCTTTGTATATTCTCACTTGTCACATCAAGACAACCACGAATAAAGAAATGTTCAGTACTGACTCTTAGAATAGGGCAACATTTAATCAAAATTCTCTGCTGTAGCCCTATGTGGTTTTGACTGTGATAGTTACTCCAGCTTACATATCCTGGATAAGGCAAACGTATGCTTCCAGTATTCCTCTCCATTGCAAACTCTATTGAACTTGTTCTGGTACATGATTGTGTGTCTTCCCCAAGGCCAAAAGATCATGACCAGTTGCCATGTCTTTTCTCCATGAGAATTTGTAGAGAACACAGATCATCCTGATCCTTCTAAATTTCAACTGTTTCACACAGAGGTTTTTCAAGAATCTTTTCCCATACTTTCACAGTGACATCCACTTAACTGGGGAATAATTAGCACACAGTGTAATATCTCCTTTATGTTTAAAACTGGGCACCACAAAGTCTTTACATCATTCATCCAATATATTCTCTTTGTTAAGAATATCATTAAGTAGACTTGACACTTTCCTTTTCCAATGAATCCACACATCATTTATCCCAGGTGCTTTCTATTTTTTCATATTCCTAAGTGTCTGTTACTCCTGTATGCAATCTGTCATACCTTAGTTCACCATACATGTTCTTGGCTCCTCCCTTAGTTCAGCTCTACTTATTCATTATTCTTTCAAAATAATCACTCCAGATTTTATTGAGGGTCACCATTCATTTGCAATATATCATGTTAATTTCTAATATAAATAAACTTGTTCATATCCTTTGTCATTTTCTCTTACCTTAGAGTTTGTAAATGGTCTTTTCTCCCTCATATCCTCCTACTCAGTTTTATAGCTTATCACATCTCTGATTCTTAGCTGTCTGAATTCTTCTTTTGGCCATATTTTTCACCTTAACATACACCATCTGATTCGCTGGCCTACCATATTTTTCTAAAGGTTACCTTTCTCTTCTCAATGGATTCTTCAACTTGAGGATTCCACAGTCAGTTTCTTGTATTATCCTTCTCAGCCCTGGTTTCACCAGTTCTAGGACATCATGTGCCATTTCCAGCAATGGTAACTTTAGTTTATACTAGTTATCCTCCATCCATAGTCTATGCACAACTTTTTAACATATTTTTTTAATTCTCATATTTAAGTTTCTATTTTTTAAGTCTCTCTAATTCAAAGAATTCCATTTTTTTCAAGGTCTCTGTATTCTGGAGTCCATAAGAAGTCTATGTTGATTCACAACACATTTGCTGGATGTTATCTTATAGTCATTGGAAAAGTACATGCATTCTTCGGCTGAGTAAAAATCTTTTTGGCTGATTCAGATTATAGAAGAGAAGCGGATGAAAAAGGAATGAAAAAACCCAGCACAGACTGCACCAGAGTTGAATTAAACTGTTTGGGCTAAATTCTTCCCTCCTGTAATGTCCGTGATGTCAGTGGAGTTACACGAGTGAAGTATGTGGTCTTTTATGTGACTATTCAGAAATCCTGTCAGAATGTGTTTGAAGTTGACCCTCACAGTGTCCATTTAGATATTTTACTGCCTAGTCTTATGAATACATAGATCATATAAGACAAAAGTCCCATTATGATTAAATTACAGCACCTGAATTGCTGGTTTACCCTTATACAGTGCGTTAAGTCATCTTACCAGAAATTTCATTCTACAGAAACTAAGCAACTTGCTTTTAAATAGCAATCTCTTCCAAGAGACTTGAAAGTTGATATAACTAGTCAAAGACATCAAAAGCTCATAATCTGACAAGTAAGTGCCTCAAAACATATTTCCTGAATAGAATTGATCAAAGAGAATCTCTGTTTTGCACATGATCTATCTATATCAAGGGTCTAAAACACGAGGGCTGTGGGCCACATGCGGCCCCTAAAGCTATTTCCTGTGGCCTGCAATGACATGATCATTACTGAAATTTGCAATATCATTGTATGAAAACGTTTCAGTAGTGCAGCCCTTGGGCTAATGTACTAATCCTCATGCGGCCCTCTACTAGTCCTCATGCAGCCCTCATGGTGATTTGAGTTTGAGATCTTGATCTACATATATATTTGCCATATTTACTAAAGGTGGCACCAGAAACTTCAAAGTTTAACAAAATTTGACATTTGATTAAGCCCAGAGTTAGTGATGAAAGAGAAGAGTGATATCTGTTCTAAATAAGGTCTTTTACTTCCTGAAGCACTGAAGGAACTACAGATAGGAGCTGTATACTCCTTATTGTGAATTCCAGGAGAGGGAAAGAAACAAAGCCTCATTCCTGTTTTTCGAAGCAAAACACCAGAATTACATATGCATTATTAAACACCATTACTGTAGATGGGGAAGAAATGGTGGTAAAGAGCTACTTAAAAAGGATGAAATGGGGTCACAGAGCATCTGTAATATCACTCTTTCCTATGCATAAAGACTGCTAGATGTTATTTGTTGCAATTCATATGTTTCGAGTTTCTTCTTCTGCCTCTAGGTGAAAGGACTGCACAGTTTACACCTCCCACTCCCCAAAGGAAGATTGTAAGTGATAGCTACAGTAGCATTCTGCTCCATTCACCCAATCATGGACAGCTAAAGCACACAACAAAAAAGTCAGTTCTCAGAAGGCTATGTTACGGCCCTCAAGACATCCAGATGGGAAGACTTTTCAGAGGCCCTAGGCTACCATACATCTGTAATCTGAATGGCTGGAAATAAAGATAAGAAATGAGAGTTATGGTTTCTCTTTCTGCCACTGTCTCTCATGTTTAGTACTATCATACCCAGTAGCCCCATTGCAATCTAGCCCACAGTGATTGGACAGCAAATAAAAGCAAAACTAAAACTCCCTTTCACCTCCACACACTGCCCACCCCTTAAAAATGCTGGAAGAGAGCTTTCTTTCAGTCTTCAAATATCCCTTTGCACACTGTGTGTGTCTTAGTGATTATGATGCTAAAAAGTCAAATAGTCTGTGAAGTTCCAAAGGAGCAGCAAATATTCTGTGAAAACACATCACCAGCTTTGAGGTGATCTCCAGAGCAAACAGAGAGAGAAGCCTGTTATGAACTGAAAATCAGCGGGGGAAAGTAGGGCAATTGGCCCAGTATTTTAGGTGCCTGTACACAAATGCGAGGAGCCTGGGAAACATGCAGGAAGAATTGGTAGTACTGGCACAGACAAGGAACTATGATATAATTGGAATAACAGAGACGTGGTAGGATAGCTTGCATGCCTGGAGCTCTGCCATGGATGGGTATAAATTGTTCAGGAAGGACAGGCAGGGAAAAAGAGGGGAAGGAGCAGCACTACATGTAAAAGAGCTCTATGACTGCTCAAAGCTCCATTATGGAAGTGGAAATCAGCCAGTTGAAAGTCTTTGGGTTAAGTTCAGAGGAGAGGGCAACAAGGAGGATGTCGTGGTGAATGTTGGCTATAGACTGCCAGACCAGAAGCAGGAGGTGGATGAGGAATTCTATGGACAACTGGCAGAAGTTTCTAGATCACAGGCTCTTGTTCTCATGGAGGACTTCAATTACCCTGACATCTGCTAGGAGGCCAATACAGCAGTGCACAGGCAATCCAGAAAATTTCTGGAGAGTGTTGCGGACAACTTGCTGGTACAAATGCTGGAGGAACCAACTAGGGGCCTTGCACCTGTTGACCTGCTGCTCACAAACAGAGAAGAATTGATTGGGGACATAGAAATGAATGGCAACCTGGGCAGCAGTGACCATGAGATGATAGAGTTCAAGATGCTGATTAACAGAAAAAAGGTAAGAAGTAAAATGCAGACCCTGGACTTCAGAAAAGCAGATTTTGGCTCCCTTAGGGAGCTGATGGGCAGGATCCCTTGGGAGGCTGATCTGAAGGGGAAAGGTGTCCAAGAGAGCTGGCTGTATTTTAAAGAAACCGTGCTAAAGGTGCAGGAAGTTACCATTCTGATGAGCAGGAAGAACAGCAAATGTGGAAGGCACCCAGTGTGGCTTAACAGAGAACTCTGCACTGAGCTAAAGCATAAAAAGGAAGCTTACAGGAAGTGGAAGCTTGGACAGATGACTAAGGAGGCATATAAAAACATTGCTCAGGACTGTAGGGATAAAATCAGAAAGGCCAAAGGACAAGTGGCGTTGCAGCTAGCAAGGGATGTGAAGGATAAGAGGAAGGGGTTCTACAAGTGTGTCAATAACAAGAGGGGGATCAAGGATGGTGTAGGTCCTTTACTGAATGGGGCAGGTATCCTTATGGTGGAGGATGAGGAAAAAGCTGAAGTGCTCAATGCTTTTTTTACTTCAGTTTTCACAGGCAAGGCCAGCTCCTGGCTCACTACACTAGTTACAGTAGATTGGAGAGAAGAAGAGAGGCCCTTGGTGACAGAAGGTCAGATTAGGGACTACTTAAAGAAGCTGGATGTGCACAAGTCTATGGGACCGGACGAATTGCATCTGAGGGTACTGAGGGAGTTGGCCAATGAGATAGCACAACCGCTGGCCATTATCTTTGAAAACTCATGGCGAATGGAAGAGGTGCCAGAGGACTGGAAAAAGGCAAACATAATGCCTATCTTCAAGAAAGGGAAAAAGGAGGGTCCAGAGAATTATAGACCTGTCAGCCTCACTTCAATCCTTGGAAAAATCATGAATCAGGGTCTCAAAGAATCCATCCTGAAACACTTTGAGGAAAATTAGAGTGATCAGGAACAGTCAGCATGGATTCACCAAGGGTAAATTGTGCCTGACCAACCACATTGCCTTCTATGATGAGATGATTGGATTTGTGGATGTGGGAAGAGCTGTTGACATGATATACCTCAACTTCAGCAAGGCTTTTGATATGGTTTCCCATAGCATTCTCGTCAGCAAGTTAAGGAAGTATGAGTTGGATATGTGGACTGTAAGGTGGATAGAAAACAGGTTAGATCAATGGTTTCTGCGAGAAGGAATCAATGGCTCCATGTCTAGTCAGCAACCAATAACGAGTGGTGTGCCCCAGGGATCATTCCTGGGACTGGTTCTGTTCAATATTTTCATTAATGATCTGGATGATGGAATAGATTGCATGCTCAGTAATTTTGCAGATGACACCAAGCTGGGGGGAATGGTAGACACACTGGAGGGCAGGGAAAAGATTCAGGGAGACCTACACAAATTGGAGCAGTGGGCGAATAGAAATCTTGAGGTTCAACAAGGACAAGTGAAAAGTCCTGCACTAGGGATGGAAAAACCCCATACACTGCCACAGGCTGGGGACTGATCAGCTAAGTAGCAGCACTGTAGAAAAGGACCTGAGGGTCATGATGGATGGGAAGCTGGATATGAGTCAACAGTGTGCTCTTGCTGCCAAAAAGGCCAATGGCATACTGGGCTGCATCAGTAGAAGTGTTGGCAGCAGACTGAGGGATGTGATCGTTCCCCTCTATTCTGCACTGGTGAGACCACATCTGGAATACCGTGTCTAGTTTTGGGCTTCTCACTACCAAAAGGATATGGACAAATTAGAAAGATTCCAGCAGAGGGCAACAAAATGATCAAGGGGCTGGAGCACAAGACCTATGAAGAGAGACTGAAGGAACAAAGCTTATTTAGCCTGCAGAAGAGAAGACGGGAGATTTGATAGCAGCCGTCAGCTACTTGAAGGGATGCTCCAAGGATGATGGAGCTTGGCTGTCCTCGGTGGTAACAGAGGACAGAACGAGGAGCAATGGTTTCAAATTGCAGCTGGGAGGTTGAGATTGGATGTTAGGAAAAGCTTTCTTACTAGGAGGGTGGTGAAGCATTAGAATCAGCTACCTGGGGAAGTGGTGGAATCTCCATCTTTGGAGATATTTAAGGCTCAGTTGGACAAAATGCTGACTGGGATAATTTAGAGAGTGGTCTTGCTTTTCTGGTAGGGGTCTGGACTAGATGACCTCATGAGCTCTCTTCTAACCCTATGATTCTATAATTCTATGAATGAAGCACTTGGCAATCCCCTCAAGTTCCTTATCAATACAAGGAGCATGTCTGAAGGAAGAGCAAACGGGAGTGTTACCTCTCCTACTCTCACTGAAGAGGGCAGCAGGAAGGAACATACATCCAAGAGAAACCAGATAAAGCCTTAATTGGTGAGCTCTTGTCCCTTTTCTCCTGGCATGGGAAAGTACTGACTAGGAAGTGGCTGGCCTCTATTTAGAGGCAGTGGCCACATAGAAAGCAAGGTGCTGGAAAGAAACCTGATGCAGAAGAGTCCCAATGGTCTAAATGCATTGCCACACCTAGAACAGGCTCTGAGTGCCAGCTATTACAGATGAATGTGATGAGTGTAGGCTTGCGTGGGATGTATGGGGCAGAAGCAGCAGCCAGGCAGGGGAGCCAGTGCAAAGCAGTGCCAATGAGAGACGTTAACTAAGTTGACTAGGAAACCCTCAAGTTCCTATTTCTTTAAATGGAGATTGGACTTTGAGCTCAGGCACTAGGCCTGAGAAGCCAAAAAAGCTCCACTGGGCAGGGGTCCAAACAAGAATGGCTATTACTCAATTTGAAATGAAACCAGTGGCATTTTCAGAAAATTAAATTTGCCCACTTTTGAAGGGCACGTTAAACACACATGTATCAGACACATGAAACCATATTAACACACTCACATATATCATATACAGTCCGTCCTCGATTTCCCAGATCCTGCTTTCCCAGACTTTAGAAGATTCAGACGAATCTTCTGAAGTTCGGGGCCCTGGCTACGCCGCTCTGGCGGCCAGGGAAGGGGGCCCTAACCACCCCCCCTTCCAGCTACTGGGAAGGGGGGCCGGGGGCTGGAGGCTGCTCTGCCCGCCTGCCCGCCTGGCCTCACCACAGCGGGCAGAGCAGCCAGACAGCTGACCCCAGCCGGCTGCGCCTTCCCAGGGGAGGAGGGGGCCAGTGCTGAGCTGTGGCGTGCGGGTCGGGCGCTGCAGTGGCTCGCCCTGTACCCAAAGAGTTTGGGCTGCTTCGCACCCCCCCCAATAGGCCTGCTCATGGCCAGGGGGCGGTGCCAGGGGCGAAGCAGGCTGAACTGTTTGTTCGCGGGACGGGCTGCTGCAGCGCCTGACCCCACGTGCCGGAGCTCAGCACCGGCCCCCACCTCCCACGGGAAGGTGCTGCCAGGTGAACAGTTTGGCCTGCTTTGCCCCTGGCCCCGCCCCCCGGCCATGAGCAGGCCTACTGGGGGGGGTGAAGCGGCCCAAATTGTTTGGGCGTGGGGTCGGCTGCTGCAGCGCCTGACCCATGCACCGCAGCTCAGTGCCGTCGCCCTCCTCCCCTGGGGAGGCGTGACCGACTGGGGGTAGGCCCTCTGGCTGCTCTGCCCGCTGCAGTGAGGATGGGGGGGCAGGCGGGCAGAGTAGCCTCCAGCCCCTGTTGGGCCCTAACCATCCCCCCTTTCCAGCTCCTGGGAAGTGTGGGAGGGCTGGGGACCAGAGGCTGCTCTGCCCGCCTGCCCGCCCGGCCTCACCGCAGCGGGCAGAGCAGACAGACAGCTGAACCCCAGCTGTCCGCGCCTTCCCGGGGGAGGAGGGGGACGGCACTGAACTGGAGGGGAGGAGGCTTTCAATTTCCCGGACATTTGGGAAATCCGGATGCCTCCTCTCCCCCTTTGGTCTGGAAAATTGAGGACCAACTGTACCTTGAGATATACAGCAGCACACTCACCATTTCAACAAAATTCCATGCCCTGTTAGGCCATCTGAATAAATGTATCCACATGTTCTTGGCAGGGTTACAGAGCATTTCCAGTGCTGGGGCAGCAGTGGGAGAGCTGCTCTATGTCCCTGCTGCAGCCCCAGGGCCAGAGGAGTTCTGGGCCCCTGCTGAATATTGAGGAGATACATGTCCCTGCTTGCTCCTCCTTGTGCATACCCCTCACTGGAGCTGTTTAAGCCTCTGTCCCTGGGTATCAGCATCCTTTCCCTTTCCTGACAGCTCTAATAACACACCCTTTCATTGAGTCATATGTCTGAGTCACTAGTGAGGCCAACCAGGACTAGCACCTAGAAGGCCTAACTACTGAAGCACCTACAGTGTTTGCATTTGAATTGCAAACTGAAACCACGATGGCTTTTTTTCAGTCATATGTTGATTTAGCTCAAGATAAGTATGGTCAATGCCTCATTAAAGTGTAAAAGATTTCCATCTCATTCCCATAATTCCAGCAGCTCTCTGAGGCATGTATGATGGCCCGTTTACTGATATTTATAGTTTCATAGAATCATAGGACTTGAAGGGACCTTGTGAAGTCATCTAATCCAGTCCCCCCTGCAGAGCTAAGTACCATCTAAACTAGTGGTTCCCAACCTTTTTGGCTCAAAAGCCACAATTATAATTTTTACAGTCCTGGAGGGCCACCAGTCTCCACTAGCAAGCTTTTCCCCAAAAAGCAGTTTGCCTCCTCACTCACTGATCTCCCTGTTTGCAGCAGGAAAACCTTCTTCATTCTGTAGCCTTGTGCATTCCCACTGGGTTCCTGGGCAATGGCCCCCTTCTGCATCTGGGGAACAGAAAATCAGTGCTCCCTTCCCTCTGGCTCCAGCAAGGACCACTGTCATCTATGGACATAGGCAGCGCTCATTGCTGTGTTCCCTGCAACAGCAAAGGGGAGAAAAGCACTGATCACCTAATCCCTTTTTCTGCAGCAAGGAGCCTGCACTGGTCTTCTAGCCCTGCAGAGACATGCTACAGTGGGGTTCTTAGACAGTAGCTCCATTCACAGCCAGCAGGAGGGGAGCTGTGGCCACTTTGAAAACTCCAGAGGACCAAAGGTTAGGAATCACTGATCTAAAACATCTCTGATAGGTGTTTGTCTAAACTGCTCTTAAAAATCTTTAGTGATGCAGATGCCACAATGTCCATAGGCAATTTATTCCAGTGTTTAACTACCTTAAACATTTAGGAGATTTTTCCTAACGTCCAACCAAAAATTCTCTTGCTGCAATTTAAACTCATTACTTCTTGACCTATTTTCAGGGTATGTCTTCACTTACAGTAGTAAATCCATTGCTGTCAGATTGAAGTCAGTGAAGCAGTCAGTGAAGACCAGCTCAATCAATCTAGAAGTTGACACAATGGTTATGTCCACATGAGAATTTTATTTCAAAACAACAGCCGTTGTTTCGAAATAAAAGTTGCCATGTCCACACGACATTTTGTTATTTTGAAACGATGGGACTCTGCCATTTTGAAATAACGAGTGTTGTTTTGGAACCACTAAACCTCGCGTGCATTCAAAATAGCCATTGTTTCGAAACAGTTGTTTCGAAACAACGGCGTTTGGACATGTTGTTTCAAAACAATGGCTATTTCGAATCCAGTACAAGTTGACCTTCCTCCCAGGGTGCTCAGGGGCCAGGAAGTGCCCTGTAGCCTTGTACGTTGTGCTTCCAGGCTGTGCACCACGAAGATGGCCAAGGCTACTGGCACTCGGGTGCAGGGGCGACACCGGGGGTCCATGTGGACCAACAACAAGACCCTTGCCCTCCTGAGAAGCTGGTCCGCAGAGGACATCAGGGAACGCTTCCAGGCAAGGCGCAGGAATGTGGACGTGTATGCTGACATCGCCCAGGCCCTGGCACAGGAGGGCTTCGAGCGCACCACAGAGCAGGTGCGCTCGAAAGTGAAGGGGCTTCACCAGGAGTATGCCCGGGCTAGGGACACCATTTTTCAAGGAGCTTGATGTATTCCTGGGCCACGAGCCCAGTGGCCTGCTTTCTGGGACCAGGGACTCTGCTGAGACCCACCCGATCACCACATCCTTGGAGCCGGAGGGGGTCCCTTCAGAGGCAGAGGAGCCCATTGAGGTGGTTGAGAGCAGCTGGCTCAGCATTGCTCCACCTGGAAGCCCAGAGCTGCTCCCTGAAGGGGAGCACCAGACCTCCAGCCCTGAGGAGGAACTGGAGGAGCAGGAGGCAGCTGCCCAGTAGGGGACATCGCATTGGACATCAGGCATCCCACTCAGTGAGTGTCCCCCCGCACAGGCAGGGGGGCCCAGGAGTGCAGGGCATGAGTCCCGAGGGGGGCATGGCCCTGGGATGGTGGGGCTCAGGCCCGGGGGGGGGGTGCACAGGCTCTTTCATGGATGTAGTTGGCAGGGAGGCATGTGGAGACAGGCTCCCATGTCCAAGCAGAATGAAGGTCCCTCAACATGGGGGTGGCAATAGGCAGACATGGCAGCATGCACGGCAAGGAACTTGAAGCCAGCACTGCTGCCACGTGGCCTCAGGAGACTGCCTGGGCCACATGCTGCTGAGGACAGATCACTAAGTAGGCCATGTGCCCCCTGAGTGCAGTGTACACAGCACACAATTGGGAATCCTGCTGGCAGTCAGGGCAGGGGTTTGCAGCTCACAGGCTGCATACACCCGGCCAGTAGACTGACACTTAACTGTTCTCCCTTCTGCCCTGCAGCTTGTCTGCCCACCCGCCGGCCTTCTGCTGCAAGGCTGCCGGCCACCGCAAGCCAAGGAGGAGAGCCTGCCTGAGCTGGGATGATATCCTGGCCAGCATGCTCGAGCTCGGCCAGCAGGCTGAAAAGTCATCCCCGGCCTGGCGCATCAAGCAGGGCAGGTGCCAGGATGCCGCTGTCCAGCAGCTCCAGCATGCCGCCAAGGCTGACAACCTCATCATGGTGGCAATGGAGCGCCAGGCAGCGGCGATGGAGTGCCAGGTGACAGTGCTCAACCAGCAGGCGACGGCACTCAAGAACATCCACACCACAGTCCAGCACATTGGGGCACACATTGCCCCCCAGCAGGAGACTGACCCTGCTGCTCCCAGGGACCCAGCTGCCCCTTGCCGCCAGTGCCCCTGGATCCAGGGTGGCCTTGGAGAAGGCTGTGGGGCTGCGGGCCATGCCCAGGGGTTGCTCCACCCTAATATGCCCCCCCCAGTTGTCCCCAAACCCCCACCCCACATCCCCCATCCCAGTTTAGTGTCCCCAGTTGTGCCCCCACTCAACCCTTCTTGTCTCCCCAGCTCCGCCTTCCCTGACCCCCTTGTTTGTTTAAATAAAACCAGTTCATCAAAGTTCACAGTTGTAGTTGGGTGTTTTATTGGGTTGGGTTGGGTTCAGGGTGTGGGTGGGGGCTGGCTGGGGCAGAATGGGGGAGCGAGCGGTGTGGTGGGGCTTGCATGGCGATGTGGGTTGCATCGAGTATCCCCCCACACTTTGGAAAGCCCAGGGCGGTGAGGCCGGCGATGGTGTCCTGCAGCGCTCCCAGGGTGACGAGGTGTGGGAGCAGGCCATGTTGATGGTGTGGGTGACCTGCAGCGGAACTTCCCCAGTGGTGAACCTCCCGACACTGACAAGCTGGGCAATGGACCCGTGGGACTTGGGAGTGGCCATCTTCCAGAGAGCGATGGCCACGCTCTTGTCCACAGGGATGCCTGCCATCATCACCGTGTCCTTTTGGCGCAGGACTGGAGTGAGCTCGGCGATGAGGTGAGTGAAGGTCTCCCTGCTAACCTGGAGGTTCCTCCTCCAGCCCTTGTTGCTCCAGGTTTCCTGGACAACCCACTCCCACCAGTCTGTGCTGGTGCCCAGTGCCCAGATGGGCTGTGGCACAGAAGGACGAGGGGGAGCTATTGGTGCTGTGAGGGCCACTGAGACGATGGTCCAGGGCTCAGCTCCGGGCTCATTGGGCTCAGGGAAATTGTGTCCCACAGCAGGTCAGCATCCTTCAGTCTAGCAGCAGGTCTACCAAGTGCTCGAGGATGGTATGGGAGCTGGGGAGCATCCATATCCATCTCTCTTGCAAGCTCTTGGGAGTCACAATGGACAGGGAGGGGAGGTCAGTTCATGCTTTTAGGTGATTGGCTGGCAACCTGGCTGGCAACATGGCCAGCAACACGGCCCAGTGAGCCAGCCATTTTGCCACACCTCCCATGCTGCCCCGCTCCTAAAATCGAAATAGCACGTCCACACACAGGGCATGCTATTTCGATTTAAGGGTTTCCCTTATTTTGAAATAATTTTTTAAAATTCAAAATAAGTCATTTCGAAATAAGGTTTTTATTTCAAAATGATTATTTTGAAATAAATCTTTGCATGTGGACATAGCCAATCAGACCACCATCAAGAAAAGTGGCACTGGGTTGACAGAGGGGCATTTCCTATCAGCTCAGCACAGTAGAGATAGTGTGGTAAGAAGGCATTATGAAGTTGCAAAGAGATACAGAAGTTGCTGTATATAGCTCATGTATCCACCTTTGACTGCTACCAAAATCCACAGCCACTGTAGGCCTGTCCACAGAGGTTAAGGTGAACAACTTTTGTTCCTCCTTCTTGTAACAACCTTTTGCGTACTTCAAAACTGTTTTCATTCCCTGTCCCCCAGCCTCCTTAATTTTTTCAGTATTCCCTTTGTAAGTCATGTTTTCTAGACTTTTAATCATTTTTGTTGCTCTTCTCTGGACTTTCTCCAGTGTGTCCACATCTTTTCTGAAATGAGGCACCTAGAACAGGACACGATACTTCAGGCCTTACCATTGCAGAGTAGAACAGAAGAATTACTTCTCATGTCTTGCTTACAACACTCTTGCTAATATGTCACAGAATAATGTCTGGCTTTTCTTGCAATAGTGTCACACTGTTTAATTCGTATTTAGCTTGTGATCCACTATGAACCCCAGATCCATTTCTACAGTATTCCTTCCCAGGGAGTCATTTCCCATTTTGAATGTGTTCCTTCCTAAGTGGACTACTTTGCATTTGTCCTTATTGAATTTCATGCTATTTACTTTAGATCATTTCTCCAGGTTGACCAGATCATTGTGAATTTTAGTCTAGTCCTCAAAAGCATTTGCAGCCCCTTTCAGCTTGGTGTCATCTGAAAACTTTTTAAGGGTACTCTCTATGCTTTTATCTAAGGCTATGTTCACACACAAAGTGCTTGCTTCAAAACAAGCTGTTTCGAAACAAAGCCTTATTTCGAAACACCTTATTTCGTAATAACAAAAAAAGTGTTTTCAAAATAAGGGAAAAGGAGGGAATCGAAATAGCATGTCCAGTGTGACATGATATTTCGAAATAGGAGAGGGGAGGGGGAGGGAGGCCCTGTGCTGGGCCAGGGAAGCCCCGCCCCTGGGATTTCCCTGCCCCCTGCAGCTCCAGCCAGGGGCGAGGCAGGGCTCCCCCTGCCTCCTGCCGCCTCTGCAGGGGGCAGGGGGCTTCCCCTACCACCCCGCCGCATCTTCCCGGGGCAGGGGGGCTCCCCCTGCCCCCCCGCAGGACCAGCCTCATGTAGGGGGGCTTCCTCTGCCCCCACACTGCTGCTGCTGGGTGCAGGGGGCTTCCCCAGCGCCACGCCAGGGAAGCCCGCCCCCGCACCTGGCAGCAGCTGTTGCGGGCGGAGGAAGCCCCCTCGTGCCAATCAGCAGCTGCGGGAGGGCAGAGGAAGCCCCCCTGCACTGGGCAGGGGCCGCGGGGGGGGGCAGAGGAATCCCAGGGGCGGGGTGCCCCATGCTTGGGGGCAGCCCCAGCCGGCTTCCTGCCCTTCCCCTTGCTGCAGCTAGGGGGGTGAAAGGGGCTGAGGCTCCCATCCCCCCTGCTCCCAGTAAGGAGAAGCAGGGGGAAGCCAGTTGGGGCACCCTCCGACCCCCTGCACCCCACTCAACACCCTGGCCAGGGTGCTGATCCTGGGCCAGGGTGCTGGGGGGGACACCTTTCTCCCAAGGTGCTATGCAGCCTGGGAGGAAGGTCCTTGTTATTTCGAAACACTTTGTTTCGAAATAACATGTCCAAACGGCTTATTTCGAAACCACTGGTTTCAAAATAACCCTCCTTTCAAAATCAAAATGGGTTTAAGCTGTTTCGAAAGGAGGCCTCTTGTTTCAAAATGAGGGACTTTTATTTCGAAACAACCAGTGTTGTTTCGAAATAAAAACCCTGTGTGAACATACCCTAAATCATTGATGAAGATATTGAACGGAGCTTGACCCAGAACTGATCCCTGTGATAACCCACTCAATATCCACTTGCAACCTGACTGTGAAACACTGAGTATTACTCTCTGGGAAGTTTTCCACCCATTTATGCACCCACCTTTTAGTAGCTCTATCTGTGTTGTACTTCCTACACATTACACATAGGTGTAGAATGACTCAGTTATCCTGTTTCCTAGAGTGATTTGGTAACTTGTAGCATTTAAGAACATTTTCTTCCAAGTTGTCTATGACTGAAAACAGGTCAAGTCATTTCATACAAAGAGTGTACTTTTGCCCACTTGATCCTTCCTAAATGAGTTATAATGATTGATTTTTAACATTCCAACCATATGACATCCTACTAAGTTTCAATAGTACCGATTGGATTGACTTTATGCTCATAAATGGGCAATTCCAGTTCCCCTTGTTTGTTACTCAGGATTCTACTATTAGCATATATGCATTTAAAGAATGACATGAGCTATTGACCAAGTTCAGACTATAATCTGATAATGAGATTAGCTACAACAATCATGAATCATTTAGATCAGTTACTACATATACTCTTCAAATGTAGCCTATGCCTCAGATTTTGGTTCTATTTTTCTATGAAGCAAATTTTAAAAGTCTATTTTATTACTTTATTAGGTGTATTCAAACCAGAGAGAGAGAGAACTCAAGCTGATTTCTAAAAAGTTTTAACATTGATATAATATAGTATTTGGAAACAAGAGAAATGTCATCCAAGAAAATTCAATTTTCCTCTGAAGAGCAATCAAATTTCTCAGTGCTTAGATAGTATGATGATCATGATGCCTTGAGAAAAATAAGAAGAAATAGATACTTTTCTTCCTAGTTGGATATGTTCATTCAAATTCAAGAATCTGATTGGAAGTGGAGAAAGCAGCAAAGTTATTTTTCATTTTTCAAGCAAAATAAAAGATGAAGATGTGCAGGGATTTGTTTATTCTATTCTAGAAAACGTGGTGAGCCCATTGACTTATAAAAAATTGCTTCAGTTCTTCAAATTGTATTCAGAGAACATCAGCAGGCATCTTGTAGTCTAGGACATATAATTGCTCTTTCCAATTTTATTTGCAGTGTTTACTGTTGCACATCAATTCATGACATATTGATTCAATATATGGAAGTATTTTTTTCAGTTGATTTAAGTGATGATAATTTAGAGTGAACATATTAGAAAAAGATGGCTGTAAATTACAATCTGAATTTTAAACAAGTCTACATTCTAAAACACCATTTACATAAAAAGAGATAACTAATTTGTTCAAACTATTGATTTGAATCTACTTTGACTAGTGTGGGAAGTCCAAAATAGACAGAACATAATTATCCACATCATATTTGGCCAGATCTCCAGGATCATAGAGAGAAGAGTGATAAGATATTGCATCATTCAGTCCCCTAGAACTAGGATGGAGACATTATATTCAGTGCTGACTCTGAAAGAAGTGACCCCTTTTTATCTATAGCTGTTTATCCATACATTTTTCTGTCCGTCCATCCATCCCTCCCTCCCTAAAAGTACCCAAGTATCTGCAATTTTGGAACTTTTCCAGGGAAGTTTTCCATCAAAAATGCTGACCAGTTTGTTGTTGGTGAACTGCTGATTAGATCACAGTCTGAGCTATAAAAGTATATGTATATGCTGTCCTACCCACATTCCTTAGGCTGTTTTACCTTATCCATGATCCTTTCTGATTGCAAACACAACTTTAGTGAGATGTTAGAGGCCGCCACTGACAGTATTCCTTCTACAGAATCCTAGAACGAGCTTGCCAGAAGCATTTGTTCTAAAATTAAGTGGAGACACAAGTGTGTACATACATAGATTCCAAGACTAAAAGGGACCACTGTGATCAATTGGTCTGATTTCTTGTATAACATGGTGTATATAATCTCACCTAATGAATCCGACAACTTGTGGTTGAACTACTTCATATCTTTTTTACATCAAATCTTGATTTAAACACTTCAAGTGATGGAGAATCCAGCATATCACTGGTGAGCTGGCCATAGCCATGTGGGTCTCGTCTCCAGTAGTTATTTTTCATGCAATCTCAGAGCTAATACAATAGTCTGATTGATATCCTGGGTAAGCAACCTTATACTACTATAATGCTAATAGTCTTCTTTAATGAATGCTGTATTATTCTTGAAGGTTACAGTCACTATTTCTAAAAGAATTCAGCAATGTTTAAAGGAATTTTTTTTATATATACTCCTGAAAGATAACATAAAATTTGTAGAGGATTTAAAAGATAAGGTACAGGATTGTAAAACAATTTCAGAATAACTTTAAACTCATGCTTTTGAATTGTTATAGACTTAATGTCAAAATCCTTGTGCAAACATTCTGGGATTTCTTCCTTCCATTACAAATCCTCGGTTTTCATTCTATGAGGAAAACAAAATGCTACAGCCCTTTTCTCTTCCTTTTCTAATATTTTAGATTTGCTCACATTTCTGTTAGAAACTGTTTTTCTTTGTTTGTACTATTTAATAATTAATATAGGTACAGGCAAATTAGGCCAGACTAAGCACCCCACTGCTCTTGCACTGCTGTTTGCTTAAGTGTTAGTCCAGAATCGGCTTTGGCAATCTTTCTGGAAGAATAGTTAAAAGATTGAAAGGCATTAGATAGGGATGAGGAGGAGGCCCAGAGAGACTGAGTTTGTTTGTTTATTTATTAATTTAAAAATGTAGGGCAGTGATCACTCATTCCTAAAGGAAGGCCTGTAGGCTATGTCTCTGCTTCCCAAACTTAGCTCGAATTTATTAATTCGAACTAATAAGTTAAAATGTAGTTTGTACTACCTTTAAATTTATTAGTTTGAATTAACAACATGGACTAAGTCAAGTTACAGTTAATTCGAGTTAACCCACTTTGTTAATTCAAACTAACTGCCCTTAGTTCGAAATAACAAAGTGGACTTAAATGTCCACTCTGCACCAAGTTTAAACTAAGGATAAAACTAAGGGCTTAGTTCAATCTAAAGAGCAGGTATTATTAGTTCAAATTATGGAATGCCTTTATTCAAACTAATGAAAGCCTACTGTAGATATGGATGAAGTTAGTTCAAATTAAGCCTCCTTAATTCAAACTACCGTATATCATTGCATATAAGCCGAGAATTTTGTGCCTGAAAATTGGCTTCAAAACAGGCTCTCGGCTTATACTCAAGAGAACACAGTAGACAGCCGCCAGCAGCAGTTTCCCTGACCATGCGGCAGGCTGGAGCCCCAGTGTTGCCGGGTGGCCATCCTGGGCAGTCGGCTGGGGCTGGGGCTGGGGCTCGGGCTGGAGTAAGGAGGGGCCCCCGGTGTCTGGAGCAGTCAAGTAAAGGGACCTGGGGGCGGGGTGGCCTGGACATTGATTCAGGGAGGCCAGGGAAGTGGCTGCAGGGACTGGAAGTTGGGGAGGGGGTCGGGGAGTTGGCGATAGTGATGAGACATCCGGGAGGGTTGGCAGGGGGGTTCAGGGAGGCCAGGGAAGGGGCAGCAGGGCTCGGGCATTTCGGGGGGTGGGTCGGGGAGTCTGAGGAAAGGGGAAGGAGGACCCAGGGTTTTTGGGGAGCCCAGAGAAGCAGCAACAGGGACCGGGGATTTGGTGGGGGGGGCCTGGCAGGCTGGGAAGAGGGGCAGCAGGGGTTGGAGGGTGATGGGGAAAGGGGTGGAAAGGGTGTTGGGGAACAGGGGAGCAACAGCAGGGCACTGAGAAGGGAGTAGGGGGGCAGCAGTGAAGAGCCAGGGGGCAGCAAGAGGAGCAGGGGGCAGCAGTGGGGAAGGGGCAGAGAAGGGGGGCAGCAGTGAAGAGCCAGGGGGCAGCAGTGAGGAAAGGGCAGAGCAGGGGGACAGCAGGAGGAGCGGGGGGGCAGCAGTGGGGAAGGGGCAGAGCAGGGGGGCAGCAGGTAGCAGTGAAGGAAGGGTAGAGTAGGGGGTGGCAGTGAGGAGGGGGCAGTAGGAGGAGCAGAGAGCAGCAGTGAGAAAGGGGCAGAGCAGGGGGCAGCAGGAGGAGCAGGGGGCAGCAGCAGGAAACTGAGAAGTGAGCAGGGTGTAGCAGTGAGGAAAGGGCAGAGCAGGGGGCAGCAGGGGTGATGGCAGTGAGGAAAGGGCAGAGCAGGTGGGAGCAAGAGGCAACAGTGAGGTAAATGAGAAGTGAGCAGGGGGCAGCAATGGGGGGTCAGCAGGGGTGACAGCAGTGAGGAAAGGGCAGAGCAGGTGGGAGCAGGGGGGCAACAGTGAAGAAAGGGCGATGCAGGGGGCAGCAGCAGGAAACTGAGAAGTGAGCAGGGTGTAGCAGTGAGGAAAGGGCAGAGCAGGGGGCAGCAAGGGTGATGGAAGTGAGGAAAGGGCAGAGCAGGAGAGCAGGAGTGAGGAATGGACAGCAGTGGGGCAAGGGAAAAGCAGCAGCAGCAGAGATTTTGGGGTAGGGATGCTGTCAAAAACTTCAGAGGAAGCCAGCAGCAGTGGGTGGGAGGTTAGGGCCAAGGCCAAAAGGGGACCTCAGCTTATACCTGGGTCACCAATTTTAGCTTCTTTTTTGGGCTCAGAATTGGGGGGTCGGTTTGTGCCCAGATCAGCTTATACCCGAGTATATGCAGTAGCTTGCAAGTGTAGACATAGCCGTAGTTATTAATATTGGGTTAGTTCAAACAAATCAGGAGTTCCCTATGAAGTCAGGAAATTGCAGTCTATTTCTACAAAGGCCAAGATGTGTACCTTCTCTTATCACCTGCCACAGATTGTTGTGTCATGCAAATTTCAGGCTATTGAGTTTTGTGGGGAATCAAAAGGAGAAGTAATGATGTGTCCAGAATTAATGTCTGTGTCTGTGTCTGTGAGAGGTTAAGGGAGAGGAAGATTGAGATTTCCTGGCAAACAGGAGACAGAACCCAATAATGTTCTCCAGCCAGGACAGTGGTAAGCAGCAGGGGTGTCACTGGCATCTGGCACATGGGCCATGTGCCCCGAGTCCCAGCAACAGTGCCATGAGTCCCTGGGGTGGTGGCTGCCTCTCCTGGCCCTATTCCCGACCTGCGATCTGGGGCTGAGCTGCCTGCAGGGGTGCCTTACTCTCACGGCCACATGCCAGCTGGGGATCCAGGCTGGGCCGCTCGCAGCAGCGCCTGCCTGTTCTGGTGGGGAATTGAGAACAGGCCACCTGCAGTGGTGCCCGCCTCTCCCAGCCAGGGATCCAGGGCCAGGCTGCAGCTGCAGGAGCCCAACTCTGTGTTGGGCCCAGGCACTGGATCATGGCCAAGGAGTGGGGCCCAGGCCAGGAGGTAGGGCCTGGCTCCATGCCCCAGGTCTTTCCCTTGGGCAAAGACGTTCCTGGTAAGAAGTGTCTTGTTCCCCAGGAAACTCAAATTATTATCCTCACATAGCTTTCTGCCAGCATGAAACAGCTTCTACTCCATGTGGCACTGGAGTATGAACAATAAACATCACTTTAACATTTACGGGGAGCCAGTGACCTGTCACTGAAAGTCTGGCAGCATTGTCTGAACTCTCTCTCTGTCTATGATCCACACTGACAAGATGGGTAGGAGTGTTTAGGGACAGATGACCTGTCCTTGCAAGGATGCATAGAGTGGGAACCCTCCAGAAGTCCTGCTCTCCACTTGTGTGACCTGTGTGAGGGGAGACACAATAATGGTCCCTTGGAGTCCACTCCTTGCTTCCTTCAAAAAGCCAAGACACGAGAAGCGCATGGAACAGAAACAGAAAAGGTAGGGCTGTGGGCCTAAATTCTCCTCTCCCTGCATGGAGGGTGGGGCAGAAGCACTGGGGAAAACATTGGATGCACTTGTTAGCAATGGTAAAATGACCACTCCTGGGCACCCCAAGCAGGTCTGTGGAAGACATTATGTCATGAGTTGGAATTCCTTCAGTGCCTCCTTTAGGGGCAGTAACTTAAAAAAGTTCTGCACTTTCTTACAAATGTTCTTTGTGAAATATTATTTATTGCTATTCTTTTCTTAAAATGCAAACAGCAATTCAAGTCCTTGGATAAATCGATCAGCAAACTGCCTAGTTCCACACTAAGTACCCTCCTCACAGAAATGCTATTTGGTCAATTCTTCTGGCACTATTCTCAAGTAGATTTCTATCACCCTTCCCAAGCTCTTTTACAACATTGCAATAGTTCTGCAGGGAGACCATTCGCCTCTGAGACTGGAAGCACAACACTGCCACGACCCTCCTCCTCATGTACTCCATCCTGATGTCAGTAGGTTCTGTATGAAAAGTGCAGCTGTACATTTTGTAAAAAAGGTAGTGGCAGGGATGAAAGGCATTAATAATCATTGATACAGCAACATTTGGCTACTGACAAGATGCTTGAACTCTTAAAGGATCAGATCAGATGCAAAAGCATCTGGATATGCTGTGTTCCTGCCAGAAAAGATAAGCCAGACTCAGTTATGTGGAGAGATTCCTTCTTTGGATATGGCTGTTCCTAAGAACCACTGTAACACTATTTTGGAAGTCTATAATGAAAGATGCACTGGGAGTGGAGGGAAGCTACCCTCCCTTAGGAAGATCTGTGGGCAAGGGGGTATTTTTTTTTTTTAAGAATCTTTTTGCTGTGAGTCAGTTGCTGATTATTGCTGGCATATGGCTGGGGTCTCCTGATGGATTTGTGGTTCTGGTAAGGTGCATGAACTCAAAGGAATGCCAAGATTGTCTTGGCACCTTTTCATGTTTGTTCATATAAATTCACACTAAGAAACTGAAATAAAAAGTAAATGGAACTAAGACTTGAAAAGTGGAAGGGCACTGTGAAGAGAATAACCATACTCCTTGGTTTATGACACTGGGATTAAGTCTTATTTGTAATTTTACAAAAGGGAGGTATGATGATCTGAAGGATCTAAAAGCTCAGCTGGTGTAAACTGGCATAACTCCCCTGACATCAGCGTGGAGATGCCAATTTATATTTGTTTAGGATCTGGGCCTTAATTTTTGGACTCGGGTCCTGAAATACAGCTGCAGAATAAACAACAATTAGGCTGCATCAACCACCCAGATTCTCTCTAGATTTTCATTTGTGTTTATGTGGAAGACATATTTTGCAACTGGTCTTCAGCTAACTTTTCTTGTTGGGAAGCAAAACAAAGAAGTCTAAAACTGTGCCATGATTTATTCTAAATGGGTTCAGAGGCCCTGAACTTAGAAAAGCTGAATTCAGGTTCATATAGACTTCCCAGAACTGACCCTCATTACAAAGGTCAGCTCTGGGGTCATGCCTGCTCATTCTGGGTACTGGACTCAGTAACAGAACTAATAATAGTTAGATATAAGGACCATTGGGGATGGGGTGTGGGGGGGGGAGGTGAGTGAATATATCGAGTGACTTAAAAAAGTGGCTATACTAATCTAAAGATCTGAAGAAGTGGGATAATGCTCACAAAAGCATATACATTAAACAAATGTGTTAATCTTTTGAAGTGCGATAGGGCTCCTTGCTTGTTTAGCCTAAACTTTGTGTGCATGGCACAGGAACTGAAGTAGACAAGCTGATTGCCAAGGACTTCCTCTCAAACTTGAGTGTAAGTGGAGTGCAGTAGCAGGCTGAAGGTGGAAGGAGATACACAATATTGCAGTCTGTAGGCAGAGAGGATCAGTTTGCCATAACTAAATTGCCTGAGAGGGCTTTTCCTTCCGGGGACTGTCTTCCTATATATCTGAAAAGCACATAGTACATTTTGAGTGGTAGTGTAATATAAATATCAACCCCCATCAGGTTTCTCCTTTTCTTTTCTCTCTCCCACCCCCACCAGTGCCAGTGATGCTAATCCATTCTATCCATTTGTTAAGTTTCTTCCATGAACTTCTTTATGCCTTCTTGAGCAGTGCTTAGTAGGCATGGGGGAAGCCCCAATACAAGGAGCATTCTCAAAGGACTGGATCCATCAGCTTTCCTTTGGTTTTGCACTGTGGCAGGTGTCTGAATGTTATCCACAAACTATTAATTATGACAGAAATCCATGACGAAAGTTACAAAATAATGCTTTAGGATGGAATTTCCCTACATAACTTTTTGCTAACATACATTGTTTTATTGTAAAACTTTAAAAAATTTCAACAATGGTTATGATTTTGAGTGTCTCAATTTTTGGAGTTCCCACTTTAAACCTTTTCAAGAGGTCTGATTTGCAGAGAACAAACCCTCCACCTTTTCTGAAATTTAGGTCCTTTTAAGGCATCTTAGGCAGGGCATTCCAAAAAATAAAGACATCTAAAATCAGCTAATGTTTTTTGAACACCTGACTTAGTATTTTCAGAATGAACAAACTGCATAATCTTTTAAGAGACTAATGCTAGCTGTAGACACTCTCTGGCTATGTTCACACACAAAGTGCTTGTTTTGAAATAAAGCCTTATTTCAAAACACCTTATTTTGAAATAAAAAAGTGTTTTCGAAATAAGGGAAAAGGAGGGAATCGAAATAGCATGTC